>NC_061161.1:37971911-38331911 GCF_022113875.1 Hydra vulgaris | reverse complement strand
CACTTAAAATAGATTTGGCTATGAACAAGTTGAGGTTTAAACATGGCAAAGGTGATTTAAAAAGAATTGTTAGTTTTTAGCTGATCAAAAACTACTACGAGGTATCATTCCAAGGTATCAAGGAAATCGTCTTCATATTTTTTTTCATACTTGTTTTATTTTTATTAAAAATTAAAAGAGTTTCAGCATTTTTTAACTATACAAAAAGTTCTAAGAGCTGTATTTTGTAACAAAACAGCTCTAAAGAAAAAATGTGTTCTTGCATTATTTGGAAAACCACCTCCTCAAAGTCACATAAAACTTTGTCATCCAGTTTCCAGACTGGATGACAAAGTTTTGTGTGACTGTTGAGGAGGCAAATTTTGACCATTATAGTGGATTCCTGGTATTAAAAAAATTTTACTAAAAATTGCAGATTCTAAATCAAATCCAGATTCACTTTTTAAAATGACCTTGAACCAAATATTTTAGATCCAATAAAAAATGTTTTGTTTGATTGATGAACACTTTATCAATATGACTTTTGCTTGTCTTATTCCAGTGGGAGACGTCATAACTCATCAATGTAAGAGATATTTCTCACTTTCTATTAACCAGACTCTCAAGGAGGAAGTAGCATGTGCAAGGCTTCACGATATAAATAGTGAAGAGTTAATGGGAATGTTTAGTGAGGCTAAAGAAAGATTACCTAATGCAACAGTTTGTTATGTTTTATACAAATTAAATTATCTAGAGAAAATATTATAAAAATATATAATATAGTCTATTCAGAAACCCATAAAAATATGGTTATGTGGTCTATTCAGAAACCCATAAAAAGAGATGATAAATCTATGTCTATATTGTCTATCAAACAACTTCATGACTAAGATGATGTAATGTCAGATAGAGTTGTTGCAGGGTTGGCATTAAAAAACCCGCCCAATAAAACCCGCCCAATAAAACCCAAAAAAACCCGCCTAAAAAAACCCAATAAACCCTGGAAAATCTGGGTTTTATTGGGTTTTTTTAAAGATATTTATTAAGTTTATGAACTATTATAACCAACTTTAACATTATAACTATAATATTATTAACTAAAATAATTATTAACTATTATTATTAACTAAATTATTATTAACTATTATTATTAACTATTATAACCAACAATAACAGCTATCAGAGCAGGTTTACTGTTATTTGAATCATTATTTGGAAATACATTATTACAATTTTTTTCAAATATTTTTATTGATTGAGATTTTTATTTCTTTATGTTATTCACCTCCCAAGTTGAATTTAAATGAGTAGTAGTGACCAGAGAAGCCAACAGTCGAGGAGGCTACCTTGTTGTGGTTAAAATCTACTCTCAACTCTTATGCGGTAGTGGTGTTGTGGTAGAGTGCTCGCTTCATAAGTGAGAGGTTCCGAGTTCGATCCCCACTATGTCCCTGGCAGTATCGCGCTTAACTCCTTTCTCTGCGCAGCGGCCTTGTTCGTCAAGGTTTGTGTTTCGGAGTTATAGAGTTGAGAGAGAGTTATAACCACAAATAAATAGCCTCCTTGCCTGTAGCGGCCTTAAACCTTGAGGAGGTGAATTGATTAAAAAAAACAAAAACTCTTTAACTCCTAAACACGAATCTTTATAAACAAGGCCGCTGCGCAGAGGAACAAGTTTGTTCATTTGAATTTCAAGTTCAAAGTTTAATTGAAACTTCAGTTACTACCACCCGTTCTCTAGCCTTCTTTTTCCCATTTTCTCATTGACATTTTTAATTATATAGAATAATACTTTTAAATTTAAAATAAATTAATACATATAGATTAAGCGTGAAAATTTTTTTTCTATCAGAGTTTTAAATTATATTTAAAAATCTTTTTCAAAATAATTTGAAAAATTCTTGTCATAAATAATTAAACAACAATATATAAAATATATTTTAAATAAAGTTAAAGTAGAAAACGAAACTAATTTTCAATATCATTAAACAAAAACACAAAAAAAGATTTTACAGGGACAAAATAAAAATTAAACCCAAAAAAACCCAAATTTACCCAAGAAAACCCAGTTAAACCCAAAAAAACCCACTGGGCCGGGTTTTTTTAAAAAAACCCGGGTTTTTGCCAATCCTAAGTTGTTGGGCAAAAACTTTGCCATGAATGGTACAATAGTAAATATTCAAAATATGTCATGTATGATGGTTGAGAAGAAAAAATTGATAAAACAAAACAAGACAAAGTTTACACAATTTCTTACTGGAATAAAGGTAATACTGATGCTGAAGCTGTTGACTACAACATGAAAAAATTTCAGCTTCGGCTGATGTTGGACTAGGAGAGTTGATTTTTTTTTGAAGTGTAATATGTAACAAATTATGATATTACTTGTAATGAAGCTTTAAAAATAGATACTGCAAATGATAAAACTTACAAAACAGATACGGCATATGATGAAACTTGTATAAAGGTATTGTAAATAATAAAACTTGAAGAAGTAGTCATATCAAGACAGGTATGCCTGGTATTAAGCCATATGTTTTTGTTTTTACTATTTTTTATAAATGTTTTTAGAGAAGAATAAAAGTACTTGACTTGCAATGACCTTTGCACAAGTGTTGTGACTTGCAAAATATTTTGATAGGCAGCTCTGGCTTATCTTCACGTGGTGTCTATTGTTACAAATGATTATTATAGTGTTCCATTTATGAAATTGATTATTTTAATTATTTACTAAAAGCTAAGACAACTATTTAATCTTAGGATATCTAAAATGTTTTAATACAGAACAATATAAAATTGATTGTTACATTTTTTTATTGGATACAACACTGATATTTTTGGTAATGAAATAAAATATATTTAATGAAATATCAAAAAATGAAATATACTAATTTATTTTGTTTGTTAAAGATACAATTATTTTTAAGAATTCAACATCTTTTTATTGTAGGTTGTGGGTAACCATTATCACCCTATTTAACAAACTTCTCAACTTCACCAAAATTTACGAATAGCAGCGAAAAGACTTTTTTTTCAAAAGTAGGCTCGGTTGTGGTCTTTATCTTTAGCTTGTAGGTTATACTTGGTGCAAAAAGCTTAATTCAGGTTTTAAATTGTTAACTCATTTTAAAATAATTATAATTGTTATTATAAAGATTTATTTATTTTATTTTTTTAGGTTGGGGGGGGGGGCACACGCACCTCCCACAAGTCAATAAGCACACCACCAATAAATGAAATTCTTGTAGCAAAAAAAATTTTTATGTTTTTTATACTGTGTACTAATTTCACTTGTTTTATTAAATATAGAAATATTTATTTATAATTAGAGAAATAAATATTTTTGAAATTAGGGTTTGTTAAATCATCACCACCATATCCACCACCAACTTTAATAAACATCAATCATTGACGGTCTGGAATAAAATTATAGCAATTTTTTGTATAAAAAAAATAACCGTTTGATGAAAAAAAACACTTTTTATTGAAAGAAATATGCTTATTTTTAGGGTTAAGGTGGTGGTTCGACACCCCCTCTAGCCCCCAGGAAACGCCCAATAGGTGGACGATGTTATAAATTTGTAGCCCACAGTTACACCTATCTTTTGATACTAAGTTATAGGTATTTAGACAAGAATTGACAAAGTTATAACAATTTAAGTAAAGAAAAATTAAATTTTGACCACAGTTTCTTCAACAAATCCATATATCAAAAATTTGCGACTAAAAACGTCATAACTTTTTGTAGAATAGTCCAATTTTAATAATTTTCAATCCACAGACCTACTATTAGTGGAATTAAAATAAGACTCTAGTAGTTATTAACAATTTCTAGACAACTAAAATAAATGTTTGAAATGTGAAAGACTGAAATCATTTTAATCATTTTTTATTTTTATATGATATATAGATAAAAAGTTTATTTATGGTAAAACTAAAATGAAAAGTAAATAAATGGTATATTATAACATTTATTTAGTTTTACCATAATTTAATTGTTTAATATTGCTTTTTATACAATTTATGTACCTTTTAGTTCTTAACTACCCAATGCTGTGTGCTAGAAGGTTAATAACATAACTGCATGGTAGGCAGCTGAATATCTTTTTAAAATAAACTTTTAATTAGTTTTTTAAATAGATATTATAAATTTATAAATGCTGCATGAACTATTAGCTGAGCTCTGTGAGTATACACAACTCAGGGGTTCCTTCTAGAATTTTTTTATATGTAATTATTTGTACATTATTTTTTATTTAGTTGTACTCTTCTAAAATCACAACACACACATATATGTTTGTATATATATATATATATATATATATATATATATATATATATATATATATATATATATATATATATATATATATATATATATATATATATATATATATATATATATATATATATATATATATATATATATATATATATATATATATATATATATATATATATATATATATATATATATATATATATATATGTATATATATATATATATATATATTTTTTAACTCCTAAAACGAAAATTAGTTTCGTTTTCTACTTTAACTTTATTTAAAATATATTTTATATATTGTTGTTTAATTATTTATGACAAGAATTTTTCAAATTATTTTGAAAAAGATTTTTAAATATAATTTAAAACTCTGATAGAAAAAAAATTTTCACGCTTAATCTATATGTATTGATTTATTTTAAATTTAAAAGTATTATTCTATATAATTAAAAATGTCAATGAGAAAATTGTATATATATATATATATATATATATATATATATATATATATATATATATATATATATATATATATATATATATATATATAGATGTTATATACATGTTGTATAAATATAAATATAGTTTTTTATTTAATTGCCAAAATATACAATCATCTTGCCACAATATATATAAAAAAATACTAGAAACCATTGTAAAAAGGTTTTGTTTAACGCCAAAACTATTCTCAGGTCATAAAATCTCGTATTTCATTAAAAAAATTAGGCTCTCGTGACTGCTGCAGAATTTTTAACAGTGTTAATAATAAGGGCAAATCTTCTATTCTACCTCTATTGTATGGTTCAGACTTTGTCACCTCACCTAAAGACAAAGCGTGCATGTATATAACATGTATATATGTATATATCTATATATATACATATATACATGTTATATACATGTTGTATAAATATAAATATATACATTTAATGCAGATTTTTTATTTTATATCATTTTAGCTGTTTATCCAGCAATCTATGAAATTTTTTGAATTCAAATAGAATGCTGCAATTTGGAATATCTGCATAATCGTGGTCAATATTACCAAGATTATGCAGATATTTGTGATTATTCCATTTTAATATTGAACGCTCAAGATCATATATATGTGACATCAAGATATATACGTGATATATACTGTGAATTGTTGGCAATTGATATTGTTGTTAAACATTCTCGCACAGCTCTAATAAAAAGCTTATATATTTAATAATTTTATGGCTTAAAATAACTTTATTTATAATTTTAACCTACTTTTCCCACTCAGTTTAGAAATATATCTTAAACAGATTTAATAGCTACCAACTATCCAATAAAACCAGTTTTTAGACTAGACAATATTATAAAAAATTTATAAAATTGTTTAACTGCAACATGCATTTAATTAACATAAAAGTCAGCAAACTATAACATATAACCATAATACTTAACAGCAGGTAAACAGTATAACTTTATTTATGAAGATATTTCAAAGAGATGTTTTGATTATTTTTATATTAAAGATTTAATTAATACATTTTTTTCAAACAAATGTATTTTTACATACATTTGCATCCTTAATTGTATTGAGTAATTAAGTAAGAAATGATTATTAACTTTTTATTTGTTTTAAAATTTGTTATAAATAACATAATTCAGACCTGTTTTTTTTTAACAGTATAAGTGACAATTTATGCAATAATAGCATTCAAGTATAATATAATTCTAGAAGAAACCCTTGAGTTTCTGTGTACTCACAATTCTCAATTAATAGTTCATGCAGCATTTTTACAAATTGGTATCTTGTTACAAAAAATAGAGAATATAAAATTATACGTAGACATGATTGCTGCTTACCATGCTGTTATGTTATTAACTTTCTAGCATACAGCATTGGGTAGCTAAGAACTAAAAGGTACATAAATTATACATAAAACTAAAATTGTAAATTTTACTAATGCCATTTAATAATAAATTCAATTATAAAAAAAGATAATTCCTTTTTTTCCATTATTAATTATAAAATTCATTATTTTCTTCTGTTTCTTACAAGTTTACAATATTGTTTAATTATTTTTTTTTTGTATTTTGATAAAGTAAAATATAATGTATATCGGTTTCACCGCTAGGAACTAAAATCGCCGCCATCTTGGGAGGCCAATTTTGGCTTCAACTTTTTTCGGAAAAAACAATAGAATCCGCTATCCAGTTATATTTTGAGATCAGTGGGTGGAATGCAAGAAGCAAGTTCGACTTGAACTTTCCTTTGTAACCAATAGCGGCAGAGTATTTTTTGAGGGGAAAACCCTTTACTCTGTTGCTATTGGTTGCAATGTAAAGTTCAAGTCGAGCTTGACTCAAGTTTTTTTTTTTTTTTTTTTTTTTTTTTTTTTTTTTTTTTAGCTTACAAAGTTAGTCGTTTTACAATACAATAAACTATTAAAATTACTTTACAAATATATATATATACAAATCGTGATAACAGTGTAAACTAGGTTTCCGAAAGA
This sequence comes from Hydra vulgaris, assembly GCF_022113875.1. Lineage (NCBI taxonomy): Eukaryota > Metazoa > Cnidaria > Hydrozoa > Anthoathecata > Hydridae > Hydra > Hydra vulgaris. Next base: position 38,325,161 of record NC_061161.1, on the reverse strand, counting down.
AGATCACTAAGATCTTATCATCGGAACCTTAAAAAACATTTATAAACAATATAATTTACGAATACCTTGTAAAGTATACGTTATAGTAAAGTAAAATATATATATAGAACTTTTACATTAGCAAATCTTTAAATATAAATAGTTGTTAACAACAAAACTTTAGGGAAAAAATATTAAAAATTTAAATAAAAGATAAATTAATTAATAGTACTCTAAAATGTTATCGAGGGAAAAAATTAGATTTTTAATTTTGTTTTTAAAAAGACAAAAAGAATTTGGTCGATCAAAATCAACATTAGGTAAAACAAGTTTATTCCATAGGTGCGGTGCACGATAGGCAAGACAAAATTGATTAAAATTTGTTTGACAAAAAGGTTCGTTAAAGAAATTTTTTCTTTTAAGAGTGTATTTGTTGCTGGGTTTTAAACTAAAAAAATCTTTAAAGACTGGGGGGGATAGATTGTTTTTCCACATATAAACATAAACATAATATAAACATAAAAAACATAAAAACAATAAACATAATAAAAACATAAACACAATATAAACATAAAAGTTCGCTTCTTGCATTCCACCCTTAGTTGCATCTAGGGTTAGGACTATTGGAATTATAATGAAAACAAAAACAGTAACAATAACTATTGTTATTGTATTAACTTAATTTAGAAACAATAAATTTTTTTATCGTATTAACTTAATTTAGAAATAATAAATTTTTTTGCGTTGTGAACATCGCGGCGAGAAGACGCGTTTTTCTTGCGGTAAAATAATTTTAAAATTTTTTTTTGTCTTGTCTATTAAAATTTGAAATGTCTAAATCAGAAGAATTAGTCTCAATTTCTATGATGAAAGAACTTCTTAATATTCAAAAAGAAACAATTCTATCTTTTTTCCGTGAATCACTATTTAGCATAAACGAAAAGTTTGATAACTTTCAATCTAGTTTTCAAGAAGTTTGGCGAGATCTTCATGAAATGAAATCTGGCTTAAGTTTTGTTGGCGATGTTTTCAATGATAAAGCTTGAGCAGTTGAGGAAAAAATAAATAAAGTTCATGACGATTTATCAAATGTAAGAAAAATGCGGGGTAAAATATCTTCGGACAATATTGAATTAAAATTAAATAGCGTCGATAATGAAGACCGTAACAGAAAAAATAATTTAAGAATTGACGGGATCGTCGAAAATAGTGAAGAAAAAGATTAGGAAATCACACAAAAAAAGGGTAAAACAACTATTTAAAGATAACCTTGGTATTGAAAAAGGCATTATAATTGAACGGGCTCATCGAGTGGGAGCAACTAATGATAAACGAGAGCGAACAATCGTCTTGAAACTCCGTGATTACGAGGTTAAAAAAACAATTATGGAGATAGCAGTTAAATTAAAAGGAACCAATTATTTCTTAAACCAAGATTTTAGTTTCACAACTCGAAAAATTGGAAAAGAACTTTTTGATCAGGCGAAGATACATCGTCAAAATGGCTATTTTGCGAAAGTTGTTTACAACAAACTTATTGTTCACGGAATTTCGAGAAAACACCCGCAACACAGATGTTAAGGCCGTTTTCCACAAGACGAAATATTCGCGCGAAGCGAATTTTTTCGCTATGACGAAACGCTGTTTTGATTTCCACTTACTTTCTTTCGCGCTACTTTTTTTTCGTTGTCAACAATAAAAATGGCAGCAATAAGTTCACGCTGTATGTTTTACTAAAGGCAGTTAATACTTTTTTAGCATACTTTCTACTTAAAAGCATGTGAAAATTTCTTTCCGTGCATTAGTATTAACATTTCTACCTTTATATGTAAGATGTGATATTATTTTGTAATATAATCATTTAATATAAGGTTTTTTTCTACAAAAAAGTATAAGAAAATAAATGCAAAACTCTGATATGAACATTTCTATTAAAAACTGTTGCTGCAAGAACGAACAGCAGGTTTAACTCTATGTAGAATTTTTCACAAAAAGGTTTATCTTCGTGTGGCCACTTGAAGATTGTGTTTAACTCTATGTAGAATTTTTCACAAAAAGGTTTATCTTCGTGTGGCCACTTGAAGATGAAGTGTAACTTTCGTAATTGACAGTGTGAAAATTTATATTTGTAAATTCTCGATTTAGTTTATATATAAGTCTGGTAATTTTTTTATGTAAGTCTTGCCCCTTGTTTAGTAAATTTACTCATGCTAGCCAATTTTCAGAGTAAGTTCATATAAAATTAATAAGAGCGCCAGATTAAGAATTTTGTTTTTTGTTACTTTAAAAGCAACATGTTTTCGCTTTTTTTTAATGTTGACATCACGTGATATAATATTCAAAACTTTATTGGTTTTTTGTTTATGGCGATTCTTAAAAAGTCGAAATGAATCTGACTTTTTTTTTCGCTGTAGCGGTATAATCGCCAAAAATGTTTATTCTGCGCACGCTTAACGACGAAAAAATTTGCTTCGCGCGAATTTCTCGTCTTGTGGAAAACCGACATGCGTTAACGAGTAAGCGTTTTGAGTATTTTTTTTATTATATTGAATATTTTTAAATTAGTTATTTTGAAAAAAAAAACTAAAAATTGGCGTCGCTTTTTCAGAGAAATTAGATTTTCATAATTTAAATTTAGATCTTTTTGAGGACAACTTTATAAATAATCTATCTGAAGAAAACATGAATATTTTTCAAGAAACTCAAATCAACTTAATTAAAACACCGGATATTGATCCTTTTGATTTTAAAGTAAAAACAGATGATGGTTCATTTTCTGTATTACACATAAACATTAGAAGCATGCAGCAAAATTTTGATAAACTTAAAGAATTTTTAAATATTTTAAATTACGTCATATCTCTTTCAGAGACTTGGCATGATACAGAAAGTACTCTTGAATTAAATTCTAATTATACTTTACCATTATACAAACTAATTAGTCAACCACGAGGTGGTGGGGAAAAAGGAGGAGGATTAGGAATTTATGTCTTGGAAAAGTATGCTTTCAAGATAAAAAACATACTATGCTTTTCTAATAACAATCATGAAAGTCTTTTCATTGAAATTATTAATAAAAAATAACGAAACGTTTTAGTTGGATGTGTTTATCGTCCACCGAGTGGAAAAATAAAAACCTTTGAAACTTTTATCAAAAATACGATTATAAAAATAAATAAAGAAAATAAAACATTATATATTACTGGCGATATATATCTTGATGCTCTTTCTAACAAAAAATTTCCAAAAATAAAATCTTTTTTTGATATGCTTTTTAAATTGAATGTCTTGTCAACTATTAATAAACCAACACGAGTAACAAAAACCTCGGCAACAGCAATAGACAATATTTTTATTAATAATTATTTAGAAACGACATTTGAAACCGGTATATTTATGACAAATATTAGTGATCATTTCCTGGTTTTCATAAAAACAAAAAATCTAAAAGCTACGACTGATTGTCATTCAAAAATCATACATTTGAAAAAACGAAACTTAAAAATGAGTAACACTAATAAATTAACAAATAGACTAAAACAAGAAACATGGAACAACGTATATAAATGTCAAGATACGAATGGAGCATACAATGCTTTTTTAAGTACATTTTTGGAGTACTTTAATGAAACATGTCTTCAAGAGATTATAAAAATTAAGTCAAAAGCAATCGCTAATCCGTGGATGGATAAATCGTTATTAAAGTGCTCAAAAAAAAAGCAAAAACTTTACAATAAATTTCTGAAAAATAAAAACAATGATAATGAAAAAAATTATAAATATTTTTACCAAAATCTCATTAAAAATACAAAAAAATATATATTACAGTAATCAAATTAACAAATGCAAATTTGATTGCAAAAATACATGGTTCATCATCAATGTCATAATGGGAAGAGAAAAACTAAATCCACCTTCTCTACCTAAACGAATTGTTATTAAAAACAACGATATATTTAGTCAAAAACAAATTTTGGAAGAATTCAATAAATATTTTACAAGTATTGGTCCAAATCTTGTAAAAAAAATAGTACCAGCATCTGTATCATTTAAAACCTTCCTTAAACCAACGAACAATGTTATCATGCTTGATTATGAATTAACCTATGAGGAATTTGAGGCAGCTTTTTCCTCGTTAAAAAAAAAAAGGCTCCAGGATTTGATGAGATATCTAGTAATATAGTTATTGCAAACAAACATAGTCTTAAAAGACCTCTAATACATACTAAAGCTTTCGTTAAATTCTGGGTTATTTTCGGATGTACTTAAATTAGAAAAAATAACTCCATTGTACAAATGTAATGATTATTCTGACATTACAAACTACAGGCCTATATCAGTAATTTCTGTATTTTCAAAACTATTCGAACGTGTAGTTTATAATAGAATCTATGATTACTTTTTTTTTTTAACAATTTTTGTTTAAAAATTTTGAAAACCAAATTTTTAAACAAAAGTTGTTTAAAAATTTGGTTTTTTACCCAACCTGATTTGGGTGAAAAACAATTTTTTTTACCCAAATCAGTTTGATTTTCAAAAAAATCTCTCTACTGAGCATGCAATCATTGAAATAGTAAATCAAATAACTAATGGTTTTGAAAATAACAAATTTACTTTAGAGTATTTCTTGATTTATCAAAAGCATTTGATGCAGTGGACCACTGTATTCTCTTAGATAAATTAAGACATTACGGAATAATTAATAAAACTTATTATTGGATTAAAAGCTACCTTACAAACAGAAAACAATATGTAAATAATGCCCAATCTGGAGTGTTAAATGTCATATGTGGAGTTCCGCAAGGATCGATTCTTGGTCTACTTCTTTTTTTAATATATAAAAATGACTTCTGTAATGCATCTTTAAAACTTAATTCAGTCATGTTTGCAGATGACACGAATTTATTTCTTACCAACAACGATATCAAGAAATTATATGCGGACATGAATATTGAACTAAATAAAGTAAATAACTGGTTTAAGGCTAACAAACTCTCACTTAATGCCGAGAAAACAAACTATATACTTTTTCATAAAAAACACAAGAAGAAAATCTTCCTCTTAAGTTGCCGAACCAATTTTTAAATGATAAATTAATTAAAAAGCAATCCAATATAAGATTCTTGGGAATCGTTGTTGATGAATAATTATCCTGGCTTCCTCATATAATATATATCCAGTCAAAAATTACCAAAATCATAGGTTTAATGTATCGAGTTCGCTCGTACATCGATAGGAGGAGGATAAACCACAATACCAAAAATGTATTGTAATGACCCACTACAATAACAATAAATATTGTATTGTAATTCGTCTTTATAATACGATAACAATATATTGTTATTGTAATAAAAAAAATTATTTTAATGTCAAAATTTAATAAAAGTTTTAACAGTCCATTCTCCGAGATATGTGACCTTGAAATAGGGTACAACTAATATATAATTATTGATTCTATTTCTATTTTATTTACTGAATATCACATGTCCTCGTTGCAAACTTTATATAACACTATAAAGGTTAGTTTAATCTGAGCTGTATTTCTTTTACAACTGGGGATAGACATGATCAATTACAACCATTTCTTCCACTTAGTTATTTGCTTTTACATTAGGCACATATCCAATTGTTTCTAAACTTACTCAAGTCACACTTACTCTAATATAAATTTGTCATTTATTTCCCTGAGGCTTTATGGCTGTATGTGTTTCATAAAATAACTGGGCATCTAGTTGTAAAATTTTAAAAGAATTTTTGTTACATAAATCAAGAACAATATTTATTTGGTATTCTAAACTGCCTTTATTTTTCAAAAATGACCCCCACAAAATTTACTGGTACGGTCTGATGGGTCATGAACAATCTGAAAATGTAGATCTTTTTTTTAAAAACAAAAGTCACCAGGTCAATGGTTCTCTAATTCCATAACGCTGTAATTTATTACACATTAGCGGTTAATTATATTGAGAAAAAAATTATTTTTAAGGGCTTTATGTATTTAATCAATTAGTTTAGACGTTATCATCCAGTGAAACATGTCAATATTAGTTTAGATAAAATTAAAGAAAAAAAGAATTTTACTTCACAAAGTAAATAATTATTTAGATACAAGCATGTGATAAATTATATATTTGTATGATTTTGAATGAATATTAAAATAATAAAATTTATATATGTAAATGGTTGCTAGAAACGGGTGCCATGAACACCCTGAACTTAATACCAATTAAGTATACGTAATATATATATATATATATACATATTTATATATATATATATATATATATATATATATATATATATATATATATATATATATATATATATATATATATATATGTGTGTATATATATATATATATATATATATATATATATATATATATATATATATATATATATATATATATATATATATATATATATATATATATATATATATATATATATACATATATATACACCTATGACTTTCCTGCTTCAGTTCACTGCTCAAAATAAATAAAATTTATACATATAAATGACTGCCAAAAACAAGCGTCACACGTGCACCTCTAAATTTTCTAGTGCCCAAATAGTAATAAATGTGTGAATCTAAATACTATATAATACAATAGCTATTAGACTTTGAAATAGTAATATAATACACCACACTTATTGTGATTGTTGTTTATCCCAGCAATACAATACAATAGCTTTAGTAATTGTTTTACATCATGGCAATACAATAGAACAGTTTTAGAGTTTTAAGTATTTTTAGGAAAAAAAAACAATACAATAGTTATTGTAATTTTTTTTATTCACAGCAATACAATAACCATAAAAAATGTTTTAATTAGATCTCTGGTATTACAATACAATAATGTTGTATTGTAATTGTTATTGTATTTAATTTTTACAATTACAATTACAATAGTCCGAACCCTAGTTGCATCATAGTAATAAGAAATACATAGTTTGGAAGGAACGGTTCGTTTCTATTGTTTTGCCGTTTTAACTTGAATTTTGAATTTCGGCGTTCACCCTGCACAAGTTTTTAAAATGAGCTCTAAGCTTCCTGTAGAAACACAGCTTGATGATTTGTATATGGCTCTAACTGATCGAATTTTTTGTCAATAGCATGGAAATAGAACAAGATCTAGATAATTTATTATCTGAAGTTTGTTTTAAATCCAATTTTTCGTGCGACTTGTGTTATAAAGTTTATAAAACGAAATATGGTCTGAAAAGACATAAAATTTCGAAATACGAACAAATCAATTTAATTAACGAAGAAAAAGACTCCATACAATTTAGTTATCTTGATCTTGAGAAAATTGTTAAAGAAAGAAAGCTTGTAAATTATCAAATGATTTATGCTTGCCTGAAGAAATTCGAATCCAATTTTCAAGACAAAATTTTATTTTTAGTACTAAAAATGCAATTCCTCTTATTGAAAAATTTCAATGTTTTATTTCGAAATACAATGGTGACAGTGGCGGATAAGGACTTCTTGGGGCCCGGGGCTATTTTTGTTTTTGGAGGCTTTTTTATGGTCCAGAACCTAAAAATGACTAAAAAAAAAAAAAAGTCCTCTAAATTTTTTTAAGGCCCCTAAATTTGCGGGGCCCGGGGCTACAGTCCCCTCTAGCACCCCCTTGATCCGGCACTGAATGGTGATACAGAAAAATTTTATTTTCAATTTTATGAACTTCTTTATGAAAATTTATTGCCGTCAAAGTTTGACAATATTTTACTAACCAATACTTTGCTTACTGAAGTTGGAAATCACATACTTCGAAATCTTTCAGAAAGTAAACATAATAATTCATCTAATAGCGAAGTTTCGTCATCTTATGTTTTTTCTGATATAGATTTAAGTATAATTCAATATTTGTCCGGCTATATTGTTCAAAAGCTTTACTCAAAGTTCAAATTTTTATAAATTTGATGAGCAGTATAAAAAAAATGCATAGAAATATTATCAGCATGCAAAATTGATTCAGATGATACCCAAAAATATGTTTTATTTATAACTAATAAAAATTTATAACTTATAAAAATATGTTAAATTCAAAACTAACATCTTTACTCAAAATATTTTTATCCAATGTGAAATAATTTTTCGTAAACAAAGCAAATCTTTTGTAAAATTTATTAACAGCAAAGCTCTGGTTAATGAAATGCTTAAGGACTCAGTGATTATAAGTAACTTGAACAATATATATTACAATACTGAAATGCAAATTGATAAAGAAATACCTTTCTCTCTTCTTGAAAGTATGCTTGTTTTGTTATATTTGTGAGAAACATCAAATCAACAAGCGAAAAGCAAGCAAATCTTCTATAAGAACAGTGATTAAAAAAGCAACGTGCAGCAATGTAGTTGATCCATAAATTTGGTCTTGGATTCATCCCTGGTCTGCTTTAGAAGATACAAAACGGTTATTTTTATAGCCACAAATTTAATTAAAATATTATGGCTAAAACAACTTAGTTATTTTTAAATAAAAATATTGATATTTATGTTGTTGAATAAAAAAGAGTAGTTTTTAACAACTCTGATTTCTTTATTGCCCATTTTAAATATTTCTTACTGATAATATTTTTCTAGTAATTTTTTTATCCTCTAATATAATTGCTGGGGGAAAAACAAACAAACAAATTTGATTGTTATTAAAATAATTTTTTTTGCAAAAAAAGTTCTTTTTATAAGTTCTTGGTAAAACAATTATGGTTAAAAAATTATATTTAGTAAATGTTACACTTTTAGGCTTTTTTACATTTAGTAAGTGTTAAGTCTAATAGTGCAGGAAACTTCGGAAAATATAAAAAAAGTCTTATATATTTCCAAAAAAATAAAAACAAACAAGGCATCTTTTTTATTTATTTTTGTTAATGAAATTTTTTTTAATTATTTTTATTAATCCAGCTTTTTTTTGTATTAAACTAAAAAGTAGACTGTTCAATGCTGCCATTACTAAATGACCCAGAAAAAAATGCATTGACTTTGGTTAAAAAACAAAAGAACGTGATTATATAAATTTCTTATTTTTAAAAGTATTTCAAAATATTGTCATTAAAAAAAAATGAGTTCTTTTAATTTCTTTTTAAAGACTGGAAAACTAACTGATAAATCAAAATTAGGTAAAACGATTTTGTTTCAGAGATTAGGTGCACGATAAGCTATACAGAACTGGTTGAATTTTGTTCGACAAAAGGGTTCATAGAGTAAGTTATTATTTCTAGATCTAATGAAAGATTTCACTTAATTTATGCATTTTTGAAAAATTCTGATTGAATGATTTAAGTCTCTGTCCACATTACCTACATTAAAATATGTACACCTGATTAAGAAAAATTTAAATTCAATCCAAAATTCAAAATTTAACTATGACTTAAAATAAGGGCAAAAAATGCACTAAAGGCTAAATCAAAATGTAATCAACTTATAAAATTAGATTATTTGTCAGGTGCATGTTAGTAATAGACAATAGTAAAGTCGATTAGTAGCATTAATTATGAATAATTATTATAAAATAAACATTTAAAAATATCTATCCAACAAGGCTTAATGAAAATGAAGTTGTTAGTATAGGTCATATGTGATTCATTTTAGTTTGTTCCTGTTTTTGCTGCTAAATGTCACTTATTATGATCTTGTTTTTGAAATTTTTTTTTTTTTTAATACATTTATTTTGCTGCTTAACAATAAATAATCAAACAAAATCCTGATACTTACAGGGTAATATATATATATATATATATATATATATATATATATATATATATATATATATATATATATATATATATATATATATATATATATATATATATATATATATATATATATATATATATATATATATATATATATATATATATATATATATATATATACATATATATACATATATATATATACATATATTAGTTTATTAGTTTATTTCGCCGTTAAAAATATTTACAAAGTACAACAATATAAAAAGTACAATTGGCTGGAGCAAGAAGAAGGCATAAAATAGCCTTATTACCGAGCCCCAATAGTAACGCAAATAACTATCCGTAATATACAATAATCCGTAATATATAAGCAAAAGTATTTAAAAAAAGACAATTTGAAATGTTAAGAAACAAAGTTAAAAAAAAGAAAAAAAAAAAAAAAATAGTATTAAAATAATTGAAGAAAAATAAAAAAAATAAAAAGAAATGATTAAAATACAGTAATAAAAATGACAAAAATTTTCTGTTTTTGGTTATAAATTGGATGTGATTCGACATATATATTTGTATATATTATTTTCTTTCAAAATAATTCAAAATTCAAATAAAAATTCTGTTCCAATATTATAAAATATATCAAGAAAATTGTAGGTAACTTTAAGAGAATATATATATTCAATGAAAGTATGATAAAGACCTTGAAATTCTTAGTACTGTTAAATGGTCTAGATTTTTAAATTTATGGTGCTAATTTAGTTTAATAAATTTTATAGCTTTAAAAGTGACATTGAAGATCTGCTATATTAAAATCCGTAAGTACTAAATAACGTCTTAATTTAGATTTGAATTGCGGAAGTGTTTTTTCTTTAATATTAACAATATGCTGAAAGTTTTTCCACAAAATTGGACCCCTGTACTGAATAGAATAAGAACATAACTTTAGATTATACTTTTGAGTTACAAAGTTATTTTCTGAGAACTTGGTGGGGTATTTATGGCTTACTTCTCTAAAATAAGGATAGAATGTCTCTGGAGACAGTCCATGTTTTATTTGATACATGAATTGTATGACGAGGAATATGTTAATTTTAAACACATTTAATGCATTGGGTTTACGTAAAAGTGGCTCACAAGGCACAGATCTTTTCACTCCAAATACAATTCTACATGCATGTTTTTTTTTAGTATAAATTTTCTTTAACTTAGCGTAGCTGTTGCTTGCCCATACGATATTGCCGTAAGTTAGATAGCTATGTATGAAGGAAAAATATAAACTTATTATACATTATACGCTCGAGTAACTTAGAAAAGCATGGTAAAACTGATATTGGTCTATAATTTGAAGAATCTGTGACATCGCCAAACGATGATGAACTTGAAATTTCAATTTCAATTGATGGTCGGGGATTAATTATTTTTGTATGTACCAAATTTATTTTCTAATTAAAAATGTAACAAATGTAGTTTAATACGAATTCTTTAGGTTTAAAAGTTGTTTAACCTGTCCTGGTGAAACAACTATTAGTTGTTTAATTAGGACAGGTTAAACAACTTTTAAGCCTAAATAATTCGTATTAAACTACATTTGGTACATACAAAAATAATTAATTTAAACAAAAACAATAGTAAACATAATTATCCAGTAAAAAAACGCTTTTTTCGCTTTAGTTCAACTAAAGCGAAAAAGAAAAAAGCGCTTTTTTACTGGATAATTATGTTTACTATTGTTTTTGTTTAAATCTGAAACCAACATATGGTCATTTATAAAGCCTGATTTTTGCTTGGTAGAATTACAAAATGACAGTTAATGTGAAGTTAAAAATTATCTTTCAATATGTAGGTCCTTCTGCAAAAATAAGAACTTTAATTGGGTTTTTATAGTGAACAAGCCGAGGAAACAATTCAAAACATGTTATTAAAGAAAGCATGGGAACATTATAAAGTGTCTGACAACGATCGAAAGTGTTTGAAGAAAGCAATAGCTACTTTTGATAGAAAATATTAACTTGATGTTTAACAAAATGTTAACTTGATGATAAACTGTCATATGTCCAAAAAATTAAATTTTTCTTTTAAATTCGACCTTAATTTCATTTTTATCGCAGAAATTATTTCTCAATGCATTAGCATTATAATCAAATTTTACATAATTAAAGTAAAAACAGTGAAGTAACCCCTAAACCTTTATATTAGGACAGAGCGGCAAAATCTTAGTGCTCGGTGTAGTTAAGGAGATTTACAAAATATTTGAATTTACTTTTATTTGGAATTAGCATAGTTTTGTCAGCATATTATGCCCAAACAAGATCTTTAAGTGTTATAATTTTTTTTTGCTTAAAGTTTTTATAATATTTGAAGAAACTTTTCTTTTTTATATATAATTTTTAAAATCTTTTTACAACCCGTAATAATGTATCTAAAGAACACTATTTTGGAGTCTTTAGATCAATTTCGCTCATTGACATTAACATGAATTTAGTTAAAATCTTTTTAAAAAGTTACTTAATTTAATACTGATCCTAGTTCTAATCGGTTCTGAAGTATATTAACTATATATAGTTGTCAAAACATAATATTTCTATCAATTTTCACAAAAAATACTGGAATTCCGACCAAGAAAGAGCTTATAATTATAAATAATTGCCAATAAACGATCAGAACAGATCATACTGTTAAACTATAATGCTAATTTTACCTAAAAAACGTATTAATATAAAATCTTATTTAAATTTGGACGAGCGATTGTGATTTTAAGATTATTTAAAAAAAAAAAAAAAAGATTCCACGGTCTGGGTTTTTTCGCTACAAACATTTATATTTTATGATACCGCAAAATTTATTATTTTAGTTTTTTTCGTCTTTTCATAATTCACAGACCAGACCATTTCACGGAAATAAGTCATAATCAACAAAATATCATACAGACGCTATAATATTTAAAAAGTGCCTTAACTACACCGAGTGGCTTGATAATTTTTCTTTATACGACAGGTGAGTATGTTTTAACTCTTTTTAATAAGTCTAAATTTGACAACAACAAAATTAAGACAATTAATAGATAATATTTTTATATTATATTGATAAATATAATATAAAAATATAACCTATTTGCTTTAAAACATATTTACCAATAGCAAGTATTTGTTAAGAAGTAGCTTAATGATTTTTCACACAAACCATTCATGGACATATGTTCATGTAATACTTCATTGATGGCGTAAATTTAACGGTTCTAAAAAGGCATTACACGATTCTATGTCATTTCATCTAACAAAAATTTTATTCAGCAAGGGTGTGGCCTAAAAGTTGCAAAAATATTTCTTTGTTGGTATTTATTCATTGAGTGCAAAAGATAGTTTCGCTTTCTCGACAAGAAAAACTATTCAAGATTAATATATAAATTTATTGAGTTCATTAAGATTGTACGACTTGCTCCAAGTTTGTTTTGATAACGTTTAGATTAGTGACCCATGTCTGAAGCTTTTGTTGCAGTGACTCCCACTCATTTTTACCAAATGTTCTAAACCCAACCGATCTAAAAATAACAAATCATTTTAAATATACTACAAATCGTCATTATTAGGCGTCCCCTCTCGTTTATTAAGCACCTCAGAGTAATAAAATATAGTGAAAGAACAAAAGCTGATACTGCTGGATGTAAATTAATAGTATTAAGTCTATTATATTGTTATTACCGTAAATTATGTTATCATCAAAATAGAGTTAAGCCGGGAAAAATAATTATAAAAACAAGTTGTATTTTAATGTCTTAAGTGAGTTTATTCAACGCATTTTTGCTGACAACAGTCCCTGACGGCCAAGAGTAAAGATAGGACTGAAAGACATATATCAGGATTCTTATAAACCTTATATGAAAGCTTATAAAAGCTTGGAACGGCAAAATCACGTGTTAACAAGTTAAAATCAATACAGTTGGCAAAATGTTTAACATTTTATGATTGTATATGTTCATACGTTTATAATATTATCCACGAGGTAAGTAATGTTCTATCCATATTTTTTTATACATAAATTTAACATTATGTGAAATAAAATACTAAATACTATTATTATTTCAAAAGTTATTTTACATCAATTTATTACGCGTGGTTGCTAACTCCAACGTAAGGTTACATGTGCACACTTTTATTGCATAGCAGACTTAGCTGACTTATGTACACAAATTGCTGTAAATCGATTTTGTTTGTGTTATTAAGTATGCCAATCCAATGAAAATCAATTTCTTATTAAATGCCAAAGCTTATCTTTTTTATTCTTTTAATAAATGCCGAGGAGACCTAGTGATTTAGGACACCAAAGCAACAACAACAGAAAAAAAAAAAAAAAAAAAAAAAAAAAGTTGCGTTAAGCCAATGTGCCATACTACGCGCTTTGTGTGCTAGAGCCCCATCTTGCAGGAAAATGTATTGTAGATTTCTGTCATACAACTGCTTTAGCAATGCAATCTAGTGTGTTTTTGTTGGTATTGAATGATCCGGCTGCTATACAGCTCATGCATACCGAGGCCTTTGTGAGAAAAATATGCTTTTAAATAGCCTTCGCAATATTTCAGTTTCCAATCTTTTAACAGATTTTTCCTTCGCAGTTTACAACCTGATAGCTTGCTGAAAATCACTTTTTCCCTATCTTCTAGTACAAAAAGCAACTATTTGTGCCATTTTCTATCTTTTGCGTCAACCCATGATTGGCAGGATAGGTTTTTGATAAGACTCAATATCATTTACATTTTGATTAAAAAAGGATTGGTTGAATATTTTAGTTAACGTTTTGTTGCTGAGCCAAAGATTTGCTCTGCTGGTTTTGAATATGGTAGTTCAGTCATATTCAGAACATTTAGGTCACTAAACTCGACAGTCTTCCGGAATGAAATTCACGTCAGCTCAAAGATTTGCATTATTTTCACACCGTATATTCAGAATCACCCACAAGTTTGCCTGTTTCAATGTTGCTATGTTTATTGATGTGGCAAGCCCAATAATTTGCCATTTGATGATCTTTGACACCGTTTTTTGACCCATTTGTACTCAAAATAAAATTTGAAACATTGCTAGTTAATAGTTTACAACTTTTACATGGTTATTATTTATCAAGGCGTCAAAAAAGGTATAATTAATAAACAATGATTAGAATAAAACAATGAATTAAAAGTTTTATCCTATAGAGAATATAAAGATTAAATGATGAAAAAGTAAAAAACAAAGACACTTCAAACATAATAAAAACTTTTGAAAAAAAAAAAAAAAACTTAAATAAAAATTTAAAGTAATGATGTCATTAATAAAGTAATGAATAAACATACATTAAATATTATTGGCTAACATTTAAAAAATGTAATTTTATTCAAACAAATTTGATAAAACAACATCTAAATTAACATTTCAAAACTAGTAAATAAAAATCATTTTAGAATACCTTCAACATATACCAAAAATACTGCTAAACAATCATGTTCTAGGAACATCATTTAGGAATTAATATCTTAAAACTAAGAGTTGACTATTTCAGCATTATCGTAATGAAAAACTAAAAATTTTTTTAAACAGTCTGTCCAAATCTGTTGAAGTGAAAAATAAACTCAGATGCATTACCTGAGATTAGAGAATTGGTACCAAAAATGACAAATGTCTATTTTAATATTGACCTAACACTGCTCTATCAGAAAAACCTTCATTTGTGGTTTTTAGTTTTAATGTGTGAGCTTGATAAGATTCTCTAAAGATACAACTTTTGAGTAAGAAAATCTTTGTAACCTTTTTGTAACTGTTCATTTCATGCCAAACCATAAAGTTTATATTTTTGTAAAAACGATTGACAGAATATCTGAATATTGAATACTCTACGCTACCTCAAAATCATAATATTAACAGCTTAAATATAACGATCACATAACAGTTGTTATGACAGCACATGACAAATATTAAATTTGCATAATATTAAAAATATATACATATATATATATATATAAATTATAAAATATTAAAAATAACCTGATAATTATTCGTTCATTAATTTGATCAATTTTTGCATGAACAAGTCCAGATTTCACCACTAAATAAATTTTATTCAATTTAAATATAGAAATCTTTATTCAACATATAATATTTATGTTTAGTATTTAACATATATGTTAGTGGTTTACCATAGCTGATACAGATACAAATGCACAGAAAAAATCAGATCCTCATTAATTATACAATAATTAAATGGTTTAAAAATGTAAAACAAACTTTACAAATATTATACAAATTTTATTTTAAAATAATAAAAAGCATATCTTTATTAGGATTTAGAGCTGCTACACAAAAAAAATCCTAAACCCTTCAGTAATGAAAGAGTTTAATATTTTTATCAAGGATAAAAAATGTGCAAAAAAAGAAACAATTTAAAAAATAACAGACCAATAAAAAAAAAAAATAATACAAAAAAAGGTCAATTGTACCAATGCCAAATAATTGATGGATCAATAATATACAAATCCATAAATTAAAACTCTCTCTATCAACCTTCAAAATTAGGAAAAATGATTTTGGTAATAATTTGCCCAACTTAATCTGTTAGAGGTTGGCAAAAAAAAATGATACAAAGGTTTATTCATACAACATAGAAATGAGGTCGGCAATTTTTTGCCAACCTCAAACACTTCTAGGTTGGCAGTTAGGTCGGCATTGCCGAATGACAACTCTAATTTCAAGGGCTATATAAATATATATATATATATATATATATATATATATATATATATATATATATATATATATATATATACATATATATATATATATATATATATATATATATATAGAGAGAGAGAGAGAGAGAGAGAGAGAAAAATATATATTTTATATAATATACTATATATTTATATAATAAAAATATATACTTTATATAATACATTTATATACTATATACTATTATATATATACTAGTATATATATATATATATATATATATATATATATATATATATATATATATATATATATATATATATATATATATATATATATATATATATATATATATATATATCATAATATGTAGATACTGCTTGATAAACACTACTCTTCAGTCTAAGTATGTACTGAAATCCCCACCTACCCCTACTTCAGTATGATCTCATCAGTTATATTTGATGTAGAACTAAGTCTGCATTATAAGACGTGAAAATCAAGTTAAAAAAGCTACAAATCTTTTACATTCAATAACAAATTCTTCAAGATTGTCTTCAGTGAGACCTAATGTTTGTATAATTTTTTGATATGTTATTTCCTTTTCTTGATTTGCCAGTGATATCATTGTTAAGATTTTCATTTTTTCAATATTAGCCAAATGGTCTAGTCCTAAAAACAAAAGAAACTTATATTATTATGTATATATTATTATTATACTATATTATACTTTTATAATTATATTTAAGCTTTATTTACATATTTATGTATTATGTATTGTTTTATTTAACAAGCTTGTTGAATTGAACATACCAAAATTAAAAAAGATAAAAAGTTATATGAAAAACTATGTAAATGCTTATAATATACTTATATATAGTTTTAATATACTTTTATATAGTTTATTATAGTTTTAAATATTTAAATTTTATTTTATATTAAAGCTTGGGTTAAGTAAAATCGACTCGTTATTTCTCTTGATTAAGACGCTAAAAAAATCATACAGTATGTTATCATACAGAAAAGCAATTATTTATGTTTTAGTATTTCAGTTAAAATACTTTTTTTAGAAAAATGTTATTATTATTTAAAATGGCAACAAAATAGCAACAAGTACATGATGCAATTTTTCACGATCGAGTGAAAAATCCTAATTTGCCTCTCAAATTGATTGTAAAAACTATTAGATGTTCTAAAAGCACTGTGATTAGAACTTTAAATAAGTATTTGACGCTTAATACAATAAATAGAATGCCTGGAAGCAGCAACAACTTAAACATTAACAAAAACTGAAGATGAATGTTTTGGCAAAAATAAGGGCAAATCCTAACATTTCTGAGCAAGATTTGGTACTATAGCGCAAAATTAGCACACAAACAGCCTGGGCTATCAAGAAAAAGCATAAAACCAAGTTCTTCAAGATGTATAAACCAAGATCGCAATGCTGAAGAAAATTTAGCAGCAAGAAGTCATGCAGGAAAATTATACAAATTGTGTACAAAAAAAAAAGTATAATTATCGATGAAACTTATGTGAAACTAAATTTCAAAATGATTTCAGGACATCATTTTTATATGGGAGTCTCCAGGCAAAAGTTAAAACAATAAAACTAAAAAAATTCCTGCAAAAAATTATGGTTTGGCAAGCAATATGTCAATGTGGATTAAAATACAAAGTTTTGTCACTAATTCCACAATAAATACTGAAACTTATCAAAAAGAGTGTCTTAAAAAGTGCTTATTGCCATTGTGGAAGGTCCACAATGGTGATGCAATCTTTTGGCCTGACCTAGGATCTTGTCATTACTTCATCCAATTGAACAATTTTAGGCAATAATTAAACCCAAATTATGTAAAAAGTTTAGGTAAGTAAAATCAAGCACTAACTTTAAGAAGAAGTGGGATAAAACCACCATAAAGTATGGATCTCACCTACTGTAAAATCTTATGACTCCCATCAAGAAAAAATATTAGGAAATTTTGTTGTACTGAAGAAATTTAATTTTTTTCTTTATTCATTTTTGTTCTAGACTTAATAAGCATTCAATAAAAAAAAAATCAACTTAGTAGCTCATTCCAATCTTTTTAAATTAAAGATATAAAAAGCGCCAGTTTTACTTAACCCAACCTTTATAAATTATAGTTTGCACAAAGTAAATATTATGAAAAATTATAAAAAATAAAATTTATTATGTCTTTAATATAATCAGCAGGAAAAATAGTAGATTGCTAACAGTTATCTAACTAAAATTGACAAATAGACAACAACATTTCAAAGCAATTTTTTGCTGTTCAAGGTTAACCAGCACCTTAAATCAAATGATGACTTAACATTTTTACCCAACTTAGCAATCTATGTTTAAAAATTAAGTAATTTTAAATAAAGTTTTTTTTTGCAACTTAAGAATATTTATATCTAACAATGATAAATTTATACCTGATTTTTCTATAAAATCTGGATTATTTGTGCAAAAGGTATTGTAATCAGTGAGTTGCCCAGAAACAAATATTGTCAGCAACTTAAAAAAGAATGAATGGAAATAATTATTGTAATTAAAAAACTTACTTTAAATTGTAACTATAAATTATTTTAAAACAATTTAATTAACTTTAAGACAGGTATAAGCATTACAGTTACATACAGTTGAAAAGGTTGCCAGACCAATCAGAATTATGTAACTTCTTGATTCTTAAATTTAGAGTAAAAAATATTGACAAAGTAATTTTATTTTATATTAAAAACTGTATTTTAATCAAAAAATAAAGTCCATGTAAAATTTATTATTCAAAATAAATTATTATTTTGTCCAATTGAAATCTCCCCAAGAAGTTTGTAGATTCACAACACATTAAACTAAATGATTAAATGTTGATTCAACTTTTCTTATAAATTTATTTGATTAAAAAAAATATTATGATGTTCAAGTTTTTTTTAAATATGAAGATTATTTTACTTAATTTTTTAAATCAGAAAAATTTACTTCGTGTATTAGCTGCCCTTTAAGAGCAGATACAGGCTTCAGTTGAAGCAAATGATCCATAATAAAAACATCTGGTTTAGATATGAAGTCAATGATACATTCTACAGCATCATCTTTTGCTAGTGAGGCACATTCTTCATCATAGGTAGATAATAATTCCAACATAACTCGAGTCGCTTCATCGCTATAAAAAATATATGAAACTTTTAAATATTTAATTATAAATTATGGAAATAATTACTTTAAATGTTACAAAGAAATTCATAAATTTAATTTTCTTGAAATAGAAATGTAATACCTTCGATGTTCGTGCTTTAATGCTGCATGCAGTAATCTGTAACAAGTACGTTTCTCCTCCAATTCTACATTCCAAACTCCTAGCCATTCTTTGACCTAAAGCCAAACATGCAATACTATTCAAAGAGTAAAACTAAACATATAAATAAATATATTGAAAAATATTAAAAAAAAAATTCATTTCCATTAAGCTGCATGCATATTATTATTTTTAAGATTTTTAAGGAAAACAATAACAAAATTTGAGAGCAAGAAAACAGTTAACAGATAACTTTAAAAAACTGTAAAGTTTATATGCTATGTTAGAGAAAAAAATAGATAAATGTTTTTTGAGCATAAAAGAATAGTTACAGCAAATAGGTGCAAATCAAAGACTTATAGCTCTGTTGAAAGAAGAAGAGATAAAATCTTGCTTGAGCAGCAACTATGGTAGTATTTGTAGAACCTCACAAGTGGGACAGACTCAAGCTTGGCAACTAAGGCAGGTCCAATTAGGTTTACAATGAATGTAAGCAGGTTTATGTTTATGTTTACAATGCATATTACCTTGTTTAAAAGAGAAAGAACATTATTAGAAAAACTAACCCAAAACATGGTGATAGTATTTTATGCAAAGACAAAGAAAATTGCAAATGAAAAAGAAAAGTAACCTTATCAGATGATAACTTTGCAATGGATAAGATATATGGTTTCTATTTATGAAAAAATAATCCAAAAAGACATAAAGTGGAGGACTCAATAAAAGTTTTACCATTCATCAATGTAAGAATATCCACAATTTTGCAAGAATTATTACCAGTAAATAGCTGAAATGTGTTTGGGTTAAATTTCACCAACCAATGCAAGTCGAAAGCTACCACAGAAAAGTAGTCATATTTAAGATCAGTTGTTCTGAGCGATCAAAAATGAATTACTTTTTATTTGAATTATATAATTAAGTCATAAACAAATATTTTAAAGGTAAGATTATCAGGTATTGATATATGATGTATTGATATGCCATATCAAGCTAGCTTATAGAGACAATCAGCTTGCCAGACTACATAAAAAATCTTTGATGTCAAAAGCAATAGCCTATACTTTAACACTTCCATCTAATCTACAACTTTTTGTTATAACTGTTAACAAGTCAACAGTAGAGTGAAGTGATCAAAACCTGTTGTTATTATGTTATCAGATTGTCAAAGAGTTATTAGACTCAAGATGCTGACTCAAGTTGTATGACTTAAGATTAGATTTGTTATTTTATTATTTGATTTTATTATTTTGTTAATTAAAGAATCAAGTAAGAAGAAGTATACTGATTTGTTGATTATTTAATTAGAAATTAAAGCCGCACAAGAAGAAGAAAACCATGGGGTAGAATGAAGCTTGACTTTAAAAAAAGGGGTAAAGTGAGACTTGACTTAAAACCAATAAAATTGAATAAAAGTTTCTATAATTGCCTGAATCCTAACATAGAAGGCGCAATTTCGAGGTAGGAGACAAGAGTAAAAAGCTTCTTTTTCAAGTTACACTTTTTGTTGTTGTTGTTGATTTTCCATATTTTGTAAACACTTTCTCAAAAGTTTTTAATTATTTGACCTTCATAGTAGTCAGCATTTATAAAAATGTGTAAAATGCCACTTTTAAAAGTTTTTTAAAAATTATTAAATTTTTTTTTAACCCTTTAATGCATAGTTTAACAATATTAAACAATCCATAAAAGTAATTTTGAACAAACCTTTAAAAAGAAAAGTAAAAAATTACTTTTTTTAATTGTGTTGTCATCATTTTTGTGTGTCCAAATTTTATAGATAGCTGAAGTTGGCCAATATAAACATCATAACGCAAAGGATTATTGTCTGGCAGACCAATGAAAAAATTGTTTAATCTAAAAACAATTTTATATAAGTATTCTTCAGATTTTAGTTTGTAATAATTAATAATTTTCATGACAAATTATAATAAATTTTTTAAATATGGCTTCATAGACATATTTTAAACACCATCAGACATTTTTCATTTAGCAAAAAAAAACAAAAAAGATTAAGAAAATATAAAAATTATAAAAAACTGTTAAAAAAAGCAACATGAGAATCTCTATAGTAGTTCTAACTAAAATAAATGAAGACCACATGGGTAAAACCATAAATGTCCACTTTTTGAAAATTTCAAGTTGTATATATTTTCTTGATATTATAGTACTAAACTATTTTATTTTAAAAATTCATAACAAAAAACTGTTATGTTATAAGGTTCTATGGTTATTACAAAAAATGGGCAACTTTGAAACAACCACTATTGTCCAATGTTTACAGAATAAAAAGCACAGCTGTACAAGTTATTTATAACTAAACCAATGACAACAAAAGGAGAAGTCACATGACTAACTTTTATTCTTAAAATAATATGCCAGTTGATGTAAACAACATTACATTCACAAAAAAATATATTTTTAAAAATAAATAAAAAACAACAGTTAAAGGAGGTTTGTTCCAGATCTAAGATTGAAAAATCATGTGACAGGAATACCATGTAACTGTGTTAGTCTAAATTGTTTTGAAATTACAACAGAAGATGAAAATAAAAATAATATATTTTAAAAATTTAAAAAAAATGATGAGCAAGATTTGGATATTTCTTCCCCTATTTTTGTTATAGACAAAGCAGAAAATTAATAACAGAACCTTAACTCCATAGTTATTCATATAAGTGCTACCTGAACATTTTTAGAGATTTTATACATAAACCTATATTTAATTTGACAGAAACACAAATATATATATATATATATATATATATTTATATCAAAAAAATTTGGGCGGCAGTACCCCCTCATTACATAAAAATTTAGCAAAAAATCAGTGCCCAATCGGCACCTAAATCGGTGCCCAAATACAGTTGAAGCTATCGAAAACACTCTAGAATATCCCCTGATATATATATATATATATATATATATATATATATATATATATATACACACACAAAATAAAAATAGACTCAATAAATTATCTGATTCTAATGCTGCTATAAATATGTTACAAAATAAGAATGCTTTAAATGCATCCAGTTCTACAAGAGAAAAGCTGAAATGCTTTATTAGAAAAAAAAGAATGTCTTAAAACTTAATACACTTTTATTTGTGATGTAATCTGCTTGGATTTGAAAAAAAGCTCTGAAATGCCTAATCAATATTTACACTATTTTATTTTTTCAATACTCATATACTTTTAACACAAAAAGTATGTTTTTATTGCAATGATGAAACTTATGTGCTGTACACATGACCTTTGCAAATCAAAAAATTTTAACTAACACCAGAAGATTGGAAGAGTGTTTTTCTGAAAGTTTTTAAAGACAAATTTCTTGGTTGTTTGTCCATTTAAGATATGTTCATTAATAATTCAATTGTTATTTAATTATGTATGATAATTATTTAAGTATGTAGGGAAAACTAGAAATATATAATTTTGTGTGTTACATCCCATATGACAGTGCCTTGACAAACTGAAACAAGCACACATAGCTTTGTTGCCTCTTACTTGTTAAAAATTCAAAGACTTATTGAAGTTAAACAAATTCTAAGTGAACATAATAAGACAAAAATAATTACTTGATCAATTGCTAATTATATAAACTATAGAGAAAGATCTATTTAATATTTATTAAAAAAAAGCATTTATTTTTATTAACATTTAGTTCACAATGGGGTGTTTGTCTGGTTAATACAACTTGATACAAAGTGATGGATTACAGTCAGTATGCTAAACAGATGAAGTTGGGGAAGAGATAAGGTTGTATTGATAATTTTTATTAATTTTTTTTTTAAACATCTTTGCTTCCAACAAGGTTGCAAGCAACCACTAATTAGTGTTGGAAGTTACTGGAAGAGAAAAGATGAAGATTGTAGAGTAAGATAATGATTGACAGACGACTTAAAAGATTACAAACTATATGAATCAGCTTTACCACATAAATTGAAAAAAAAAAACTTATAGAAAATGTGTTTATTTCATATGACTGTTTTTTTAATCCATCCAACTATCAAATTTGAAAAGGTTAAGTAATGTAGTAAGTCCTAAATGGTATTATCTACATATTTTAGACATTTTTGAACAAACGAGTCTATTTTTAATAAAGTTCAAGTTTCTTAAAACTAATTGTAATTTAGAAACTGACAAAAATTTAAGTAATTATTTGATAAAACATTTTTACTTATTTACATAAAAAAAATTGTTTTTACTTTTGTATTACCAAAATTGCTAATTTTCATTTGCATTTAAATGGTTAAAGTTATATTTGATAAACCACCAGTAACCACCTGGTAAGTTGAAAGGTCAACCATATTGTCGTTTTACTTTTCAAAATTTTTGTTTTAAGAATAAATTAAAAATTTTCTTAAACCTTTTAAAAGTCTGCTATAACTGTTTTCAAAATGATTAAATATTTTAATATTATATAAATTACTGAATTTTTTTTTTCTATAGGTGTTTTAATTTATATATATTTTGTTTTCTACTTTTTACCATATTTTATATCTATTTTGTTATTGGGCAATTTCATGTGAAAGCATCCAATTTTTTTATAAAATGCAGCCCTCTAAGTCTCAGATTTTGCTGATATTTACACCATTCAAAGATTTTAATAAGTTATGAACATTTCCAAAATTTTATCATCTAATTCCAAACAGTTTCAAAGATATGACTCTTCAAACTTTGCCTTGAACCAACAAAAATTGGCTATTTTGAAAAATGGTTTTGGTCATTGTTTCTGTTCTGTGTATGGAAAGCTGAAAATATGTACACTTACATATTTTGAGGCAAGAAATCCAATAAAACAACTTAAAATATTTAAAAATAAACATAACACCTGTAATTTTGATCATTATCGCAATTTTACTTGAGCTAGTTTAATTACGAAAATGCTTGATTTTTTTTAAATTTATTTTTTTAGATGTCGTTCTAAATAGTTCAGTTAGAGTTATTACAAAGAATTATGAAAAATGAAAGAAAAAAAAAGGTGGTACTCTTAAGTGCATAATACACAGCAATTGATGTTTAATACTTTTGGAAAAAATTTTCCACACACCCTGAGCTTATTAAGACCCCCTCTCCTGTGTGTTAAATTTTACTTGTTACACACAAAGAAACTGTCTGAAAAAAAAATTTCAGTTATTATTTTCTAATTTTCAAGATTCATTTAGGTCTTAAAAATTAGAAAATATAAACTTATAGGAAGAAAAAAGAGGTTCCCACTCACCTATTTGTTTACCTCTTCTTCTTGTTTTCTCACCTCTCCATTTATTACACTTGGATAAAAGTTCCTATCCATCATTTTATTTTTATTTCACATTGTGTTAAGCAACTGAGAATAACTTGACAGTAATGAAACTGAAAAAGTATATAAAATTGTTCCTTTACTTGTCGCTGACTTTCTAAAGTTTTAATGTAGGTGAGTTGAATTAAAAAATGCAGATGTATAAGCTCTTTTTTTTTTAGTTAAAATTTTTTATTTTCAACGTCTTGAATAATTTAGTTAGAATTATATTAATTGGGTTGTGGTTTTTCCTAAAAGAGAAGTAAAAAACATTGTCAAATGTAAATCATTAGTAGATAATTTTAATGAGGAAATTTAGAATCATAATCTGACTTTTTTATTTAATGCTTCTAAGAATTTTATTAAAGTTTTATTACTAAACTAAACAAGTTTTACTTACTAAATTAATAGTTATGAATAATAAACAGTTGCTTTTTTATTGACCAGTGGCCAACATTTGGAGGAAACAATTATTGTAAAAAAACAAACAATATTTAATAAAGTTGTTACCATTAATTTCTGTATTTAATTATTTTATCACTCTCTAGATTATATGTGCCACAATGTGTTTTATATGATGGAGCATTTATTTTATTTTATTTGGGATTTAATAGTTTATAAAATTGAGCCTAAAACCTAATTCACAGTCAGAATGTAATAATCATTAGAATATCATAACAGATATAAACAACCAACCTTTGTTTTTTTCCCTAAAATTATTTTAAAGAAAATAGTTCTCACAGCAATAAGCAAAGGACTTTCATTTAGGCAATGCACTGCAATAGTGTTATTGGCAACTCAGAAGGTGATGTTTCTAATAGTGCCCTATCTTTTTCAATTGTTTTTAGAGTTGTGAGGAAGTTGTAAATAAAGGAAAAGAAATGATTATAAAGCATACTGGTCAAATAATCAAACAAAATTTAGCCTTATAAACTTGTTAAACTCTTGCAATCAATAGCCAAATCAAGTTTTTGTTCACATGTAATAAATGAGGGGAGAGGAGGGGAGAGAAAGGGGAAGGGGAAGGAATGGGGTATTAATAAACAGGAGAGTAGGAATTTTTTTAATTCTAAAAATAAGTTTATACTTTTTAATTTTTATGACCTGAATGGTCTCAGAAATTGGAAAATAATTAATAAAAATTATTTTTTGTTTTTAGTTTTGAAATACAGTTTCTTTGTTCACAACAAGTAAAATCAGGGATTCGAATTCCTACAAGGACTCCGGCTTTATATCTTTATTTTTTCCTGGTCTCTGGAGTTTAAAAGCTCTAAATACGTTGGTTGACTTATGATCTACGAAGAGAAAAACACAAGATTTAATAGCTTGGAAGTTATTGTTTCTAAGCCTAGAACCCTTGCTGGAATTATATCTAAAGGCTGCTTGTGCAAAAACTAAAAGTTTTTTTAATTAATAGTCCATAAGCTTTTTTATATTTTTAGAGCTCCTAGATACTAAAAACTAGGAAGAAATCTTTTTGCAACTTCCAACCAGAGTCTTTTTTGGGATTCTCCATCCCTGAATAAAATTCAACGGGGGAGGAATAAGCATAGAGTGGGTGGAAAAATTCTTTAGAAAAGTATTAAACATCAACTGCTGTGTATTATGCAATTAAGAGTACCACCTTTTTTTTATTTTCAATTTAACAAATTGAAAGGAAAAAAACATAACTTTCAAAGTTACAAATTTAAGTAAATTTGACCTTTTTTTTTCTGATTAAGAAAAGACCACTCTCCAATTCTTTGTAATCTAACTATTCTTTGTAATCTCTAACTAAACTATTCAGGAACAACATCTAAAAAAATAAATTTAAAAAAAAACCGAGCTACATCGGCATTTTTGTAATTAAAATTGCCCAAGTAAAACTGCGTTAATGATCAAAATTACAGATGTTATGTTTATTTTTAAATATTTTAAGTTGTTTTATTGGATTTCTTGCCTCAAAATATGTAAGTGTACATATTTTCAGCTTTCCATACACAGAACAGAAACAATGACCAAAACCATTTTTCAAAATAGCCAATTTTTGTTGGTTCAAGGCAAAGTTTGAAGAGTCATATCTTTGAAACTATTTGGAATTAGATGATAAAATTTTGGAAATGTTTATAACTTATTAAAATCTTTGAATGGTGTAAATATCAGCAAAATCTGAGACTTAGAGGGCTGCATTTTATAAAAAAGTTGGATGCTTTCACATGAAATTGCCCAATAACAAAATAGATATAAAATATGGTAAAAAGTAGAAAACAACATATATATAAATTAAAACACCTATAGAAAAAAAAAATTCAGTAGTTTATATAATATTAAAATATTTAATCATTTTAAAAACAGTTATAGCAGACTTTTAAAAGGTTTAAGAAAATTTTTAATTTATTCTTAAAACAAAAATTTTGAAAAGTAAAACGACAAGATGGTTGACCTTTCAACTTACCAGGTGGTTACTGGTGGTTTATCAGATATAACTTTAACCATTTAAATGCAATGAAATTAGCAATTTTGGTAATACAAAAGTAAAAACAATTTTTTTTATGTAAATAAGTAAAAATGTTTTATCAAATAATTTCCTGAAATTTTTGTCAGTTTCTAAATTACAATTAGTTTTAAGAAACTTGAACTTTATTAAAAATTGACTCGTTTGTTCAAAAATGTCTAAGATTTGTAGATAATACCATTTAGGACTTACTACATTACTTAACCTTTTCAAATTTGATAATTGGATGGATTAAAAAACAGTCATGTGAAATAAACATCAAGAATTTGTGCTTGTTTAATCCATCAAATTGACAAAAGTATACAAACACAACTGATGATATAACAAAGAGTTTCAAAAAAACATAACTTAACAAAAATTGTTACAAAAAAGCAATTTATAAACCATATTAACCAAAACATAAAATTAATCTACATATCTGCAGCAACTATATTTTCTGTATTGTTTGGTTTGGCTGCAATCAAAAAAAAAGTAAGAATTTTAAGTCTTTCAAAATACTATGTTTTAAAACATATTTTTTTATCTTGTTTTAAGTCCCAATATTGACTTGACCAGGTTTTAGCCACCTGTTGAGGCAAAGATTGGTCTGATAAGTTTAAAGCAAAGATTGATCAGATAAGTTTAGGTACAATAAACCTACTAACTTCTTACTAAGCCCAATCATTGTATTTGTATAATCTTGACCAATCACAATTATACCTTGATCAATTTCTCTAGAAACCATCCAGATATAAAGTTTGATGTTTTAATTTGTATTAAAACATGCTAATACTACAAAAAATTTATTTAACAGTTAGATGATCTCCTACAAAAAACATAGAACTTAAAGGTTTTTTAAATTATATGTTTACAACACTTAAATCTTTGAGATTTCCTATTTATTTGAAAAACATTTATCAAGGTAATCATAAAATAGCAAATTTACTTAAATAAGTTGATCTAATACTAACAATAATAATATCAATAATTATAATAATAACAATGAATTTAATGCTATAATTTAAAAAAATAACAATTAAAATAAATTAAAGTATAATAGCTTTATATATAAACTTTTTAAAACATGA
The DNA here is from genome assembly GCF_022113875.1 of Hydra vulgaris. NCBI lineage: Eukaryota > Metazoa > Cnidaria > Hydrozoa > Anthoathecata > Hydridae > Hydra > Hydra vulgaris. The sequence goes on along the minus strand of NC_061161.1, from coordinate 38,296,650 downwards.
TACTTTATTCATCTTTTTTATTACTCGCTATAAAACAAATAAAATTATAGTAGAATATTTTGCTGTAAATATGTAGTTTTGTTTTCAGTATGAAAGAATGTCATCTAATCTCTAGCAGATTCTTCCATTAAATATTGCATTAAATACTGTAATCGAACAGCTGCAAAACATTTAAAGCAACACAGTTAATGTCATATGCCAAAGAAATATATAATACTTTGCATTACTAGATTACTTATGAGTGACACATTATCTATCAGTTGCACAAGAATATTATCCCAAATATTAAAAAAAAAAAAAAAATTCACTACATTTAGAAAACACCAATTAAATTAATTTCTGAAGCACATGTTTGTGGTTGTAGCTATGAATAAGTTTTGCTATATAAATTATAAATAACAAAAAATTTCCCATGTTGTAATATTAATATGTCAATATTTTGGTATGTAATGTTCCCATATAATTTGTTTTTAACAGATTTCACCTCCAGATAAATATTTATTTTCCCAAAGAAAAAGTAATCTTACAATTTAATACGTAATAAAGCATTATTTTCTGATGCTCCAATATCAGTAAGCTTTAATATGAATTTCTTCGTCAGCTTGGCATCATTTGCACAAAAAAGAATCAATGAAATAAAACTATTCATCATTGCCTCCAGGTCTTGAAAAATAAAAAGTAATAAAAGAGAAACAGTAAAAAATAACAACAATTAAACTAAGCAAACATACTATTAAAAAACTGATAAAGCAAAAATACTATTTTGTAAATTTATGAAATCTACAAAAAAATACTTAGCTTTAATACACACACACAGACACACACACACAAATACACACAAACGCACACAATTATAACAAATATTTTATATGTGAAATATAGATCATTTTTTTACATTAAAAAAATTTACTGAGCTTAAAAAATATATTTACCAGCATCGCTGGCAGACTTCAACCAGTTATCACAAGCATCTAATAAACTTGATAGCTCGTCATGAATATTTTCCTTACTATAATCACCAAGATCTGCTCCAGCAGAGTTCAAATATTGTCGTATTTCTTTAGCCTGTAAAAAATAAATTCAAAAAAATGTATTAAATGATATATATCTGAGAAACTAAATCATGCAATACCATTGGAATTGAAAAAAACCCAAAGACCTTAAATGCTTTATTTTTATGTGTTATAAAGTAAACAGCAAACACAAGATTTCAAAATTGTAATTGTTTTTTGTTCAGTGTTTTTTAGATTTAAAACAGTTCTTTTTTTCAAAGTTTCGTAGCAACTTTTTATGAAATGCAATTTTATAAACTAAGAATCAATAGATAAACAATAAATAAAAATTAATAGTAAACAAAAACAGATATATATTAATAATAATAACAAAACTAAAACAACAAAAAATCAATGATAAAAATAATAACAGCAATAATAACAATATAAATTATTATTTTTATTATTACTTTATTATTATTCTTATTATTATTACTTATTTGATTCAGACAACAAACAAAATGCAAGGTCAATAATTAAAATAAATGTAATTAATAATTCAGTATATTGAATATACAGCTGCTTTGCTAGGGTATTTTATCTTGCAATGCGCGCGCGCACACACACACACACATACACACACACACACACAAAAGCATATATACATACACATACATACCTACACATATACAAACACACGTATATGTATAATATAAACTTTGTATTCCTATGCTTTAAAATATATATATTTTATAATTATTTTAGATTTATTTACATTTTTCTAATTGCTTGATAAACATATTTAATTAGTTTAGTATAAGATTTTTTAGTTTTGATCAGTAGAGAGTTCCAAAAATAAAACGAAGTGTTCTTTTATATGTGATACCATTCTTTTTACATACATGCTGTATCTACTTTGATGGTATTGCTAAACTAATACAAAAAGCTGATCTATGATTGTGAATAATATTTGTAATCTTGAATTAATTGTTGAAGCCCATTGGTATATTTTTGAGTACAATGTCTCAAACAAAGACCATACAAAGCAAATAGATCATTTAATATAATTTCATAACTTTGGATATACTAGATAACCTATATAGTCAAACAGTCATACGATAGTCAATCAGAGCTAAATTTTTTTGTTGAAGGTAGATTATCTTATAAATTTATTTTGAAAACTTGTTTTTCATTAAAAAAAAAGTACTTGTTTGAAAAAAAGTTGGATTAAAACGTAACTCTCAAACTTCGAAACTGAATTAGAAAAATATATAATGATTTGATAAATTGTATAATGATAAGATAATGATTTACCTGATCTTTTTCAGGTAAGTCTATAAACACAGGTAATGAGCTATCCATTATTTAGGCTAAAGACCAAACAAACATGGGTCAAGAAAATACTTCTTTTCGTGCGCCGCACGTGAAGATAAAAGAAACTTATTTACGTGACTGTACTACCATTTTTATCATTTTTAAAGATTTCGCAGAACATTTCAAAAAATTGGGGTTTTCACTAGATTTTTTTTGAAATGCCTTAGGGTTAAGTGTTTTTTGAGAAACTTTATTGAAATAAAATAAAATTTCTAGAAAAACACTTTTAAGCCAAGCTAGAAGAGTGCAAAAAAGTAAATAAAGAACAATAGTATCTACCATATAGTGACGGGAGGAGAGAGAAAGGGGTGTTAAAATATTTTTGGTATTTTTTATCAAACTTGTGTCTCCTAAAATATTAAAAAAAAGGTCCTCCATTTCTATGATATTTTAGAACTTTTAGATTCCGGTAAGGAGGTAGGGGCAGATACATCCCCATCCCCCACCCCTTAGTTTTTGATTAAAACTAGCTTACTGAAGGACTTATCATTAGAACTTTATTAGAATTCAAATTTATTTGAACTAAATTGGCGTAAAAATTTTTTATGATTTGGTATACCAGAATTGTTCTATTTTCCGTCATGAATCGAAAATTTGGACCAATTTTTTTAAACCAGTTTCACTACATAAGATTTACTGGAACTACAAGTTAGTTTAAAAACACCTGGTTTTGATGTTTTAATTTTATCTTTTTAAACTATTTGTTTTGATTTATATTTTTCGTAGCCATTTTTGGCGCACTCTTGTATTAGAAAATCAATTTCTTGTTGTAAAATTTTTTACGGCAACTTTTATATGGCCTATGAATAAAACTAGTAAAAATACCTTTAAGAATTTTTGGATCATTTCCTAAATTTAGTTTAATTTGGATATTAGTAATTGCATTTTTTCTGTGAACCTTGAACTCGAACTGGCTATTTTTGTAAGTAGTAATAATAATACCTAAAAAATTGAGTAATTTATTTTTATCTCCAAGTTCCGTTGTAAATTTAAGGTTGGTCATTTGTTGTGCCAAAAAAATACATATCTGTACAGAAAATCTTTTTTAAATGTTTTAGAAATTGATAAAATGCTTGAATTTTACCAATTTGAATTGAGCTTTCAGTAATATTCCTTGGTAGAGATACAGAGAAGGAATTTAAGATTCAGCCTCCAGGTGCTATGTACCCATTCTCGATAAATGGCGAGAGCCATTTCTTCGTTAAAAGTATTATTACTAAGCTCCCAATTCAGAATTTCAAACAAAGATAAGGTAGCTCTGTTGGATGTCTGTCTGTTTATCGTGACATCCTACGCCAAATTCTGGCGTCTTACCAAATTTTGGTATGTCTTATATGTAAATTATGCTTCGTTTTTCTTTTATAGTTTACCATACGATTGATAACAGTTCCTTCTGTTTTAATTTCAGAAAAAAACATTGATGACTTCGTCACTGTTAAAAGCAAGTTTCTATTTAATCGACTCAAAATTGATGATAGTTTTCTGAAGAAGAGCCCTTCTTTATGGTCAAATGATGATTTGTACCAACAAGCTAAAACAGAAGCACTTGTTACTAAGAGCAGTTAACTATTCGGCAGAAAGAGCGGTAATGCAAGAATTTCATGAATCACTGTTAAAGAGGAGCAAAACTTTTGTCAAAAGCAATTTTTATTAAGTTACAAGAACACAGAAACGTAATTCCTCATTGTAAAAAAAGATCACAGAAACGTATATCCTGATTGTAAAAAACAAACTTTAAAAAGAAAATTTAATGTGTCTTTTTCTATAAACACACAATAAATATTATAAATGTGTTTTATTTACTGAATATAAATAATGCACTCTACAATGTCTCTATACATCCATACTAACTTTTCAGCTTAAACTTTGACGTCAAGTCGGCACGGGTTATCGTTATCCGATCTAAATAGTATTTAATATTTAAGTTTTTGGATTGGGATCACTTGGAATCACAAATTTGTTATAGTCATAACTTTCATATAGTCATAATGTTTAAAGTTTGTGACATTTAGAAAAAATTTTATTCATGTCTGTCTTAAAATCTTTTTATAAAAAGTTTTTTTTTTTTTTTTTGTTAATTCACCTTCCCAAGGCCGAGAAGGTAACTACAGACGAAGAGGCTACTTAATTGTAATTTTAACCCTCTCTAAACTCTATAACTCCGAAACACTACAAGGCCGCTGCTTTAGAAGCAATACACTGCGCGACATAATGATAAGACACCCCAAAAAATTAATAAAACTCTTCTACACATTTATATTTAAAAACTGATTTTTATTGAAATGAGAGCAAAAAGATTGCAATTCTAAACAACATTAAAAAAAAATTATTTTTAACGTAACTCGCATTTTATTAAAAAAAAACTGTTTTTTAGTGCGACAAAATTATGACACTTTCGGAAAAAATTCATATAAATTGTCATTTATGAAAAAATACGTCTCAATTTTAAAAAATCAATAGTGGATACTTTTATCATTTTTTGAATCATTTCAATCATTTTAGAAGGTAAAAAATCGTACAAGTTTTTTTTGTGCGAAATGTCAATTTCATCTCATGCAGATGCGATGGATTATTTCAAGTCAGCTAGTGAACTATACTGTTTACCACCTTCAAACACTATATATAGATGAATTGTTTCAAGTCTAGATGGATTAGTTCAAAGTCCATGCGATGGATTATTTCAAGTCAGCTAGTGAACTGTTTACCACCTTCAAACACTATATATGGGATGAAATTGACATTTCGCACAAAAAAAAGTTGTATGATTCTTTACCTTCTAAAATGATTGAAATGATTCAAAATATGATAATAGTACCCACTATGGATTTTTTAAAATTGAGACGTCTTTTTTCATAAATGACAATTTATATGAGTTTTTTCCGAAAGTATCTTATAATTTTGTCGCACTAAAAAAACAGTTTTTTTTTTCGTGAAGCATCTGTCATGACAGATGCTTCACGTCTTAAAAGTTGTTAAACAATTAAAAGATAATCCTTAGCCTTCATTTTTCCGTCAATAAAATGAATTTTTGATTTACCATGATACCCAAACGCACACCAAATCATTACACCACCGCCACCTATTTGACGTCGTTGCTGTGTTGCTAGTTCTTTACGCAAACCGTGAAAGTAATAATTACATCTATCCGGCCCATCAAAACAAAATCGTTTTTACACAGAAAATACTACTCGTTGCCACTCTACTTTCCATGTTACATGGTCCTTTATAAAAGTTATTTGATCGTTTATGTGATTTATTGTCAAAGGTGGTTTTCGCTGACGTTTTTTGCGCGAAAGGTAAAAAGCATTATGAATAACTCACTGAAATGTACGTAAATTAGCAATCGTATCTGCTTCTACGGCAATTTGACGTGCAGTTAATGAAGAATTTGAAACTTGTCTCAACAACCTTCACCTATCACGGTCACTTAATGTTGATGGACGTCCGGAACTTTATTTTATTCCATACATACGAGGACTATTAACGTAGTTTTTAATCACAGTTCGGCTGCGTCCAATAGCTCTAGCCATTGTTTTGTGTAAAATTGTCTTATAATTTTGCCGCACTGAAAAAATTGTTAATGTTTTTTAAGACCAAAATGCTGGTCAATAACGGACGCTTCTTTAGATTAGTTATTATGACTTTTTAAATAGTCATTAATGAGTTTTAAAAAGTCATTAATGAGAATAATGAGTTATTGAGCAACTTTTTAAATAGTCATAACGACTAATCCAAAGAAGCTATGCAAAGCTATGCTATTCCTATGCTAAGTTAACAATATCTTCGGATATTAGAGGATTATACAGCAAAATATAGTATCAAATTCAAATAAAATAAACAAAAATTTATAGTTTTATGTAATAAAAAAATAATAATTTTATGCATTATATTTGTCAAGTATCCGCACTTTCAACTTTAAGAGCTGACCGCGAAAAATCGCAAAAAATTTTTTTTTTGTTTCTATATTTTTCCTAATTTTTGATTTCTTTTTACGAATTATACTTTGTAACAAAAACGAAAATAACGGTTTCGTCCAAAAGTTAAATAAATTTAAAATAAGTTAAATTAAAAGCTTACAAATAAGGCGATGGAGGAAGACGAAGAAAACAGCATTAAAAAGTTTTCAGCAGTTGTAAAAAACATAGAGCGATATATTTGTAATAAGTCGTTTATTTTGAAGGATATAAGTCCAAATACTGATGTATTTGATGTTACTTTACGAACTAAATTGAGACAGGGAAAATTCATTCTTCACCCATCACTTAATAACATAATAAACAGACGACTGCTGAAAATAAATTCTTATGTTATTGTCACTAAGTACAATATTTATGCTGATGAAATGGGTTTTTATGCAAATAAGAGTGTTTATATAATAAAAGAAATTAAAGTGTTAGATTTTGAAGGTAATGACACACTACCATCAGATGAAAATTTTCCTGTGAACGCTTTTTTTTCAAGTAAACCATTAGCGAGTTTGCAAGGATATTATATGCATTTTTATATAAATGAAGAATGTTATGGTATTATATGGAAAGAAAACAATTTTAAAATAATGGAACCAAACATACTTTTATCAATTGACCAATTAAACATTCAGTATGTAAATAAAAAAATATTTAAGCCATATCACCCTGTTTATGGCACTGTGATTACAAAATCTAGATTGACTTACTATGGAAAAAAATGCCCTACTGTCAAATGTCCATATTTGTTTTCAATAGAAATAGAAAGTAACGGTGTTTCATGCAGTGTTAGTTTTTGGAGTACATCTTGTTTTTCATTTTTCAAGTCTATCAAAGTTGGCCAGGTTTTAGTTTTTAAAAACTATTCAATTAGAAAAAGATATGGTATACGATCTAACACAGTGTTTAGCTGTAGCAAGTCAGCTGATATTGAGCTTACAATTAATCCAGAAAATCCTGAAGGAGAAGTTGGTCTTTCATCTCACAAGCCTTCTGTAATACTATACAGGTTAGTTTAAATATGAGATATGTCAAAAACAACAATAATAAAAAATTCATTAAAGGTGATTTAAATTATTGGTTGAAAATTACATAAAGTTTAATTTTGGGCATGAATGTTTTTGTAGTTGTAAAAGGTTTTATGTTTGAATATAAATACATTCCTTATAGTCATGATGCTCTTTTTTTTTCTTGATGCTTTAATTATTATATCAGTTATTTTTATATTTTGTGTGTCTTTTTATAAATTAAGTTTTTATAAATTAAGTTTTTTAATTAATTATAAATTAAGTTTTTTATAAAATAAGTTTTTTATAAATTAAATTTTTATAAATTAAGTTTTTTAAACATCTATATTGTTTATAATTAATTAGTATTAATTTTATGGTTTTTTAAACAATAGTTTTTTTAATTTTATAACTTTAGGTTTAAAACATCACTTAACAAACATAAAGTTGTTAATGAGCAAATTTATGATGTTGTAGGAGTTGTTGTCTATATTGGGAGACCACAGCGAGAAATAGCAAATCCTGAAAAATCTGAATCTGTTAGTTTTTGGAGTTTCAGGTGGATTGAATTAAAAACAGGTTAAAATTTATTGTTATTATTATTGTTATTGTTATTAATATATATAAAATCCCATATATTCAAATCAGTGTATTTTCATAAAAACATTTATTTTATAGTATATTATAAAGTAAGCAATCCACACTACGCAATTTAATTTAAAAAAAAAAAAATGAACATAATTATAAGGGTGAATAGGACAATTAACAACTAATTGTGATTTCTGCAAAATGTCAATGTAACATAAACTATATTGTGATGATAATTAATATTATACTGCGCTAAGTTATAAATTAAGGTCTTATTATAAATAGTTACCCTAAACATCCAACCAAATACATTTGGGTGGTTGACTTCTTCTTTTTTATATTTTTATAAGGATTAAAAGTAAGGAAATTTTTTTTTTTAGTTTCAGAATTCAATTCAAATTTTTGATTAAAAATTATGATTCACAAGAGGCTAATAATATATATATATATATATATATATATATATATATATATATATATATATATATATATATATATATATATATATATATATATATATATATGTATATATATATATATATATATATATATATATATATATATATATATATATATATATATATGTATATATATATATATATATATATATATATATATATATTCCAATAGATATTTATATATGGTTTTGATTTAGTTAAGTTTTGTTAAAAATTAAGCTTTGAGGGTGGTCTTCTAATACAATGTAGACAGTTAGTTTTAACTAGTAAGTTTTGGGTAGTAGTGACGTCAGGATATTGAGTTATTGATGGTGTAATATTGGTGTTAGTAGTCGTTTTATTTGGAGAAGGTAAATCATTGGTGGCAGATGGAGGATGGCAATCAGTTGGTAATATCAGGTTATTTTCATCGGTTTCAAAGTTATTGCTAATGTTTGTAGCTGTTGAACCGTCTTCTTTGGGTGAAATTGATGTCTCAAAGGTTTCGGGTGGTTGGATTATTTCTTTAATGTGGGGAGTGACACATGGTGCTAGATGTTATGTTGATACAGTGTCAGTTCTGCTATTCATATATATTATACATGCATAGTGTGGTGATACAGTTTCAAGCAAAGTGACTGGTTCTACCAATGAATCTCCTTTCAATCGAAGGTGATTTTTATGTAGGACAGTACTACCTGATTCTACTAGGAAGTCAGGTAGATCAACACCAGTAATAGTTGAGCGTTTGAAACCCATTAATCTATTGTGTGGACTAGAATTTGTTGAAGTGCATAGTAGGGATCAAATAGAGGATAGAGCTGCAGGGAGTACCAGTTCCCAGTCAGTTTTTTCTAGTTCAAAACTTCGTAAAGCTAAGTTTATTGTTTTCATAATTGTAGAGTTTAGTCTTTCACATTACCCGTTTTCTTGTGGTCGATATGGTGTTGTTTGTGTCTTGCTGACACCGTTGCCTATAAGAAAGTTTCTTAGTTTTCTTCCTTCAAACTGAGTACCACGATCGGAGTGAATGCAGGCAGGGGTGCCAAAGAGCAAAAATATTTTTAAAAGATGTTTTATTACTGTATCAGAGGTGATTTGGGAGCATGGAAATGCAAATGGGTATCTGGAATATTCGTCAATTATGACTAAAAAGTATTTTTTTGCAGTTTTTGATGGAAGAGGGCCAACGAAATCCATAGCGAGTCTTTCCCATGGTCTAGTAGAGGAGATCAGTTGACCAGGCGGGGGTTGAAAAAATTTAGGTTTGAGCTCACAGCATACCTGGCAGTCAGAAATTATGTCTCTTATTTCACAGATAGTGTAGGGTAAATTCCGTGTCTTGCAGAAGTGGTTCAGTCGTGTTACTCCTGGGTGGCATAGTTTGATATGTAGTTGTTGTAGTGTACTAAGTTTGGTATTTATGGCAAGGCATCTAGAGAGTGCATCTGCTGCAATATTTTCTAGTCCAGATCTATATGAAATATTGAACCAATACTCAGATAGTTCTAATCGCCATCTTGTAAGTTTGTCATTTTTTGTTTTATAAATTTTTCCTAAATTAAAAAGGAAGGAAACAACTTTTTGATCGGTTAAAATATGGAATTTTGGAGCGGAAAATATTATGTGTCTCCATTGATGACAACATTCCATAATAGCCATTGTTTCTCGTTCTATGACAGATTGGTGACTTTCAGGCCTTGATATGACTCTGGAGAAGAATGCAATAGGTCTTCCTTCTTGACTTAGTGTTCCACCAATGGCAGTTTGAGATGCTAAGTGGAATATTTTTCAGTTCAGTTTCGATTTTAAGTGGAATATTTGGATAAGGTGTCGTTAAAGAGGCTGTGGTTAATTGGTCTTTTAGTTGCTTAATGGCAGTGGTAGTTTCCTCTGAAAGAGGGATGTTTTTGCTTATTGAGTCACGAGAATTAGTCAGAATGGTAGTTAAATTGGTGCAGTTAGGGATCCATTTAGCATAGTATGCAAAGAAGCCTATCAAGCTGTTTAATTGTTTAATGTTAGTTGGAATAGGATAATGTTGTAAGGCCTGGAACCTTTTGGGATCTGGTTTCAACGTTCTGTTTTCTATTAGGTGTCCAAGAAAACAGAGTGAGGTTTGAGAAAACTTACACTTTTCCTTGTTCATTTTCATTCCAAAATCGTTTGCTGCTATTTTGAATGCTGAGAGATTTTTGTTGTATTCTTCTTAATTAGAAGGGTAAGTTTTTTGTAGTTGGTATTTTGAGACAAAATCATGATGTGTTGAAAGATGGCTACTGCATTTGTGCATCCAAATAAGAGTTTTTTAAATTCATACAGCTTTCCATTAGCTTCGAAGGCAGTCAATGAATAATCTCTCTTTTTTAGTGGGATTTAGTGGTAAGCATTTTTTAGATCTATTTTACTGAATATACTGTTTATAGCTACCTTATTTAGTAGGTCATCTATTCTAGGACAGGGGTAAGAATCCAGAGGAGTATGTATATTTATGGTATTGGAGAAGTCAAGTACTAGACGAGGTTTTTTTGATAGGTTTGTGACAAAGCATTGAGCTCTCCAGGGGCTTTGAGTAATTTGAATAACATCATCATTTAAGAGCCGAGTAATTTCACTATTAATAAAGTCCGTATTCAGATTGTGTCATTGTGAAGATGTTGCAATTGGAGTGAGTTGGGATGTATCGATTCCAGGAATAAGTTCATACAATTTACATTTCATAGAAGATAGGGCAAAGCAGAATTGGATTGGTTCACGTTTTCCTCCAAAATGAAGTGTTAGGGCTGAGTGTTTATTTTAAATGTTTATACCAATAATAAGAAGTGATACTAGCTGTTTTACTACAAAGAGTTTAGTTGAATATGAGTGGTTCCCTATTATTAAGGTACTGTCATATTGGCCAATAATTTGTGCGGGTGAATTATCTGCAAGACAGATTGATTTCCTGATATTTGTGTTAAAGTTAAGATTGTTCTCAAACATAAAATTTAGAGAGATAAATTATAGGTCAGAGCCTGTGTCGATAAGAGCTTGTACTGGTATTCCGTTGACTATTGCATTTATCAGACCTAATTTTTGATTTATTGAGGCTAAGATTGTGGCCGTGTGAGGGATGTTATCTTGGTTGATGTCATTATTGCACTTATAGTTTGTTGCCGCACCCTTTATTGGTGTTTTATTTGGATATATTGGATTTATGCTTTTGTTTTGATTTAGTTTGTTACTTAAGCAGACAGTTGCCACGTGTCCTTTTTTTCCACAGGTATTGCAAGTTGAGTTTCATGCATTGCATTGGGACCTATCATGTCGTTGACCCCCACACCAGATACAAGAGTAGCTGCAAAAATAGGACGTTGTTCAGGTAAAGAAAAAGTTTTAGTATCTTCGATTGCTAGTTCCATAGTTGTTGCTGTAAGTAGAAGTTTTTCTAGTGAGTCGTTAGATGATTCTAAGAGGCGCTGACGAATCATTGGAGATAAAAGGCCAGCTACAAATGCATCGCTTATTAACATTTCTTTATGTTCGTTTGCGGTTATTGGTTTTATAGGGCATTTTCTTACTAAAGTTTGTAATTTTTCCATGAATTGGTCGACAGATTCTGATTCAAGTTGTTTTGTTGATCTTAGCTTGTGACGCATCATTATAGGTGTAGTTTTTTTTGAAAATTTATTGTCTGAAATAGTTAATGCATCTTCAAAGTTCTATTGATTCTGGATGAGTGGGAAGGATTTAGCACCACATAGAACAAATAAAACATCTAATTTATCTGTATCTAATACTTTAGCTTTTAAGATATATGTTTGTAGCATTCTTTTCCAATATAGGTATTCTTCTTCTGACGGTTCCTCTTGAAGAATTTTTTGGAATATTTTATCCATTGTGTTAATAAGATAATATAAAATTGTTTTAGACCCGATCAAGACTAATACAAGTGATTTAGTAGTAAGGTTTTTATAATATTATCTAAAATATAAAGAAACAAAATATACATAATATAAATATATCAACGCAATATTGAAATAACACAATAACACAATATCACAATATATATATATATATATATATATATATATATATATATATATATATATATATATATATATATATATATATGTATATATATATATATATATATATATATATATATATATATATATGTATATATAAATATATATATATATATATATATATATATATATATATATATATATATATATATATATATATATATATATATATATATATATATATATATATATGTATATATAAATATATATATATGTATATATATATATATATATATATATATATATATATATATATATATATATACACATATATTAAACCACTTTAATTAGTCATAGAAAACAATATAATACATTCATGCTGGCGATAAAATATGTGTTATTTTTAAAGAGTATTTAATTGTTATTGTAAAAAGCTATAAAACAACTATAAAACAAATTGCAAAGTTGTTTTAAAAGTATAAATAGCTTATGTACGACTTATTTAGGACTGTAAAACAATGTAATACATCTTTATGTTTTGTTGTCTTTTGAATGTTCAAAAGACGTCAAAACGTTCAAAAGACGTTCAAAAGATGTCTAAAATGTTCATAAGATGTTTAAAAGACGTCTTTTTTACGTCTTTGCCCTCTTGGTATAGACCATATATATCTATAATCTATAGACCACACAAGTAAGATCAAAGAAAAAAATTAGATACCACGTTTTTCATAATTTATTATTTCTTGATCTAGAGGACTAATAAAAATTCATGTATAATTAAGTTTTATTGAAATCGTTTTCCAATAAAAAAAGGAAAAAAAAACTTTGGTTTAATAAATCAATATTTTCTTAAGTTCAAGAATATGCTTAGAAACCTTGAAGCAAAAAAGTTGCTGGTTTCTATTATCATAGAATAACTATTACAAAAAAAAATTTATAAAAACGAATTAATATATATTTTATATACTTAAAGTAGTAAAGTTAATATGAAATTGTTGATAAAATAATAGTTTAAATTATTAATAATAAGTTAATTTGGTGCAACATTTTGAAAAACAAAGAAAACCAGGCTGTTTTGTTAAAAAAAAAGAATGAAGAAAAAATTTGCTTTAATGTCTTTTCCCTTTTCAACTTTTCGCTTTAACAACCTTTTAAAAGTTATTTATTTATTAGCTTTCAAAAGTTTTATTGAAAAAATGTTTGAGTGTTAAAGAATAGTTTTATTAAAAAGATTTTGCCAAATAATTAGTTATGCAAGATTGTGTTTTAGTTAAAACAAAAGATTAAGCAGCAACCATGGTATTTGTAGAAAAAAAAAAAAGTTTGTATGACAAAAGAATAGAGGCTGATAGTTGAACTTCTGTTTATTTCTTGGCAGCTAGATGTATTGGCAGCAGGTATAAATATTTGCAGCGCGTTTTTTAAACATTGCTCAAAAGAGAAAGGGCATTTTAAAAAAAAACAGTGTTTTTTCACCATCCCATTCACAGCATTAACAAAATGACAACAGTGTTTCATACAAGAACAAATAAATGATTTATAGAGGTAGAGAATAGAATCAGGAGTATGAAATTAGCAAGAACAATAAAGAGAAGCAACCTTAGTAAAGGTCAACTGCAATCAATTAGATAAATGATTTCAATGAGAGGACAGTAGATAATTTAAAAAACCTAAATCATAGGGCTAGGTAAAAGGATTGCATTTATTAAGACAAAAATCAACAATTTTTGGTAATTATTAGCAGCAAACTAATAATTTTGAGTTATGGTTAAAATTTACCAGCCACTGCATACTTTAAATTTACCAGCCACTGCATACTTTAAGCTATTATATTAGATTACAATCAAGATTGACTATTTGTTTTAATAATCAAAAAGTAGTGACTTTTTATCAAGACTAGATCATATATTTGTCTCATCAGCAAATAGGGCCACTTGAGAGTAAAATTATAAGTCAGATTTATTGGAAGTTTTTGTTTAGTCAAAGGCAGTAATCCATGATTTGGTGCTTTAATCTAACGCATAATAGCATTTTTCCCTTTTCTGTTATTACAGTTAACAAATCAGCAATAGAGCAAAAGGATCAAGATATGTACTTATTGTTAGAGAGTTATTGTTTAGACTCAATAATAGATATTTGCGGTTAATTTTAATTATAAAATGAATAATATTTTCCAAATTTTTATGTGCTTTATTTTTTATTTGCTTCGTTTTAGACCCAACATGACATACTTTTGAAAAACTTTTTTTTAATAATATTAGGAACATATTTTATGTTCAATGGTCAGTAGCAAACCCTTAAAATATTTTTTATTCAAATAAATTTTAAATCCAGTATTTTTTTATTATATACAACATATTTAGGGGGTTCTAGCAGTCATTTTCAAAAAAAGATGTTTTTAGAACCACTCTAGGCAGGGTGGTCACAGCTCCTCTAAAATCTTCTAAAGTCCTCTTTTTTCAAAAACCTCCTCTAAAATCCTCTATTATCCTTTAAAAAGTTAAAAATATCATAAAATCTCCTCTTTAACTCCTCTTTTTTATTATTTTTTATTTCTTGATGGTCGTATGATGTTTAAAATTCATGGTCTGCTAATTGCGTAACGTCTGAAATTAGAATTTTGTTGTAAAAAATCAATTTTAGCAAATCCATGTCATCTAACAAAAAATGAAATTGTTGACCTCTGTTCAAACCCCAGTTATGTTGAAACATAGGCGTTAAACCTTGAGAAAATAATCCTCTAAAATCCTCTACTTTTATTCAAAATTTTATAGTTTTGCGAAAAAAAATCCTCTAAATTAAATGGAAAATCTCCTCTAAAATCCTCTAATATCCTCTTTTTCTTATAAAAATTTTATGTGGCCACCCTGCTAGTTTACATGGTCTGAATAATTTTGTATGCAAAGGTTCTATATATAAAATATTTTACATTTATTTTTTAATGAAGGTTTTGTGAGTAAACTTAAAACACATATGGGTGTATTTTTACCAATTATCTATATATGTATTCTCTTAAAACAAATTTGTTTAAGAAAGTGACGATACCAGGTGCATGCTTACATAAAACAAAATAGTGCTAGAATAGTGAATTATTTTGAAACAGAATTAAATTGCTAGTTATTGTGGTAATAACTGCGTAATCATTGGCTGTGTACTCATTTTACACAGCCAATAAAAAAAATCTTATTTGTCTTTAGATAAAAATGGCTCAAGTATTGAAGTCAAACTGTACTTTTGTTCCCAGTCCAATTTGATGGATTCATTAATGATTGGGAATATTTTTATTGGAACAAGGTTACTTTGTAAAATAGACGTTATTGAAATTGGTGGTAAACAGAACCAGTATTCTTATTTTACGTCTACAAAAGAAAGCCAATTTTATAAGTTTGACAAAGATTGGAAATGTGAAGATTTGATGGATTTACCTTTTTCATACTGTTCTGAAGTCATTGATGTTTTTCTGGTAATGTTTCTGATTTCTTTAACTTAAATATTTGATTATATTCAAGCATAAAATATAAACTTGTTTTTAGATAAATTGTTAAATATGAAATGCTTAAACACTTATATGTCATAATTATTTAATATAAAAGAAATGTTTAACTTTTCCCCTTGATGTTTAACTGGTGATTGGGCCTCACACACCCTAATCATAGTGTCCAACCACAACAATCAACAAATAATATTTGCATTAAAATAATTAAATATTATTATTAAGTTAATTTTTTTTATAAAAGAAGTTATTTTCTAATGCACTACAAGTTTTATTAGTGAAAACTTACTTTATAAAAGAAAAAGTTTTTTATTGTGACTTGTCAAAAATGTATTTCTGGAAGAGAAATTTTTAATTAGGATAAAGTAATGTGGAGTGATCTTTTGTTACTTGGCTGTTCACCACTATATAATTATCAAATCTGCATTGCACATTTAATAATTATATAGTTGAATGCTTTTAATTATAACATGTTTTTAATGTTTTAAACATTTTTCATAACACTAAGACTTGTTTGGTTTCTTACAAAAAAAGAATTACAAAATTAAATTACAAAAAACTATTTCAGGCTTGGTCGGGAAGAGAGTGTTTAAAGGACCAGAAAGCTAAGCATGGGTACTTTGGAAACTGGCAGATAGGCTGAGTAGACAAGAAGGATACAGTAAAGTTTGTAAGACTGAACTGAAAATTGTTATAGCAATTAACACAGAAGTTCCTTTAGATTGATATTATATCAGTGGTTTATGATTTAGAAATATCAAAAAATGATTTAGTTGTCAGATATGAAAGGCTTATAAAATGAAGAATTTAATTTAATAGCCTGTGTAATTTACCAAAATATATAAGTTATAAGTAATAAATAAGTTACCACTTCACCATTTTATAGCTAAAATAGATGATAAAAGTAACAATCCAAAGAAATTATTGGTCAAAAATCTTTTGCAGATGATTTATTTGAATTTTGCAATATGTTAATTTGTTCCAATTCATTTAGAAATTGATTTCTATTTTAACTATAATATTTTATTTGTTCTTAAAACGGAACAAGGTAAATTTTATAAATAGTGCATTGGAATATGTAAAAGCTTTAATCTCTCAAACTATTCAATGGAAAAACCTGGTCTTGTATACCATGTCAAGTGGCTGATATTTGCTTTTTAAAATGAGATTATACAAGAGCAAAGAATCCTACAGAAAAATTGTGCGCAATTGTGAAGTATATTTTTTAAGTTTACTGCAAGTGTTTTGATGTAAAATGTCTTTATAAAGATGTCCCTAGACTTCTTCATAACACAATAGAGCTGGTTAAAAATCAGACAGACAATACACAAAAGACTGTTTTTTAAAATCTTCAAGGAAAGATATTACTGACTTTGAGAAAACTTTCTCTACTATATGTTGCAGGAAGATGAAAAAGAAATAAAGGATAAAGCTATCCTAAAAATTTAAGAGAAGTAAATCTTAAAGTTAAAGCAAAAAACAAAAGTATAAGCAATTATGCCTAAGCAATTAAGTATAAAGTACTTATAAACTATAAGCAAAATAAAGTAAAGTATAAACAAATAATTTTAAAGCTGAGACCTAGAGGGGTTCTTTAACTGATGTTGAACCTCCAACAACTATCCTAATTAATTAAAGTATACTTTGCAAACTTATTAAAAACTTATTCTTGATATATATATATATATATATATATATATATATATATATATATATATATATATATATATATATATATATATATATATACACACATATATACACATTGCACAAATCTCTAAGAATTCGAAACATATAATAAATTAGTAACAACAATTTTTAAAATGTTTCTTTATTTGTTTTTGCACTGTCTGTAAAGGTTTTAGTTGCTATGTATATTAAAAACAAGAACATATGCTAAAAAAACTTCTAGCAACTATATAATTGTGCAGTAATTTAGCATTCAAAATTTTATATAACTTTACTAGTTAACGGTGTTGGTAACTATAATCCAGCAAAAATCTCTTGAAATTGTTATATGTATTGAAAATTTTTTATTAGTTTATGTTTTATTATCAACATAACATTTTATTGCTTCTCACAAGCAACTCACAAGCAAAAGTTAATTTTTTCTGTTTTCTAAGTATATATATATATATATATATATATATATATATATATATATATATATATATATATATATTTATATATATATATATATATATATATATTTATATATATATATATATATATATATATATATGTATATATATATATATATATATATATATATATATATATATATATATATATATATATATATATATATATATATTTATATATATATATATATATATATATATATATATATATATATATATATCCAAAACTTCTTATCAACACAAAATGTGAAAATACGTTTAAAAAAAAAAAGACAACTGTTTTAATTTTATTTGTAAACATTTTACTATTCAAGACATATTTGACTATATATTGCCATCATCATTTAAAATATATTTGTTAAATAATGTATAAAATATTATATAATGGTATATAGTTATTAATTAATGGTATGTAATTACCATTTAATGGTATATAATTATAAAAATAAACATAATAAAAGCCATTAAATTGATAACAAACTTCCTACTTTATACAAAAACAATTGTTAAAAATTATTTTAACAAATGTTGACATTTGTTAAAATAATTTTTAATAATTCTAATTGGCAAAACTTCTCACCGATAAAAAAGACACAAATGATTGGACACTACAGAAGATATAAAAACTCTTGAATTTATAAGCATTTTCACTTGAAACAAAAATGTTTTACAAATTATGATGATGAATGCTTTTTGTTTTTGGATTATGCCAATAACAAAATTAAATTAAAAATTAAAGAAAGTATTCATATAGGATGGGAAAAACCCGATATGAATAAACAAGTTGTATATATATAGGAAGTTTGTTATCAATTTTATAGCTTTTATTAAGTTTATTTTTACAATTACATACTATATTTTATATCGTTTTTAACAAATATATTTTAACTGATGATGACTATATATAGTCAAAACATATCGTTAATGAAATATTTTAAAATAAGAATAAAAAATATTATATATATATATATATACACACACACACATATATATATATATATATATATGTATGTATGTATGTATGTATGTATGTATGTATGTATGTATGTATGTATGTATGTATGTATGTATGCATGCATGCATGCATGTATGTATGTATGTATAAGTATGCATATTGTTTTTTTTTTAATTTTAGTTAACAAAAGATCTCAACAGTATGAATACAGTGTTACAAAATGGATATACAGGAGGTTGGTATTCCTATCCACCTTTACCAGACACATTGCGTGGTTTAAAAGCCTTTTTGTCTCCTGATCTAATGGTACATTCATTAGATGATTTGTCTACATTGGTTAAGAAACTTCATTTTTATCAAAGCACTTATGTTTGTGTTTTTTCATCCATTGCTTCCGTTGAAGTTGTACAAAAGAATATCAGTAAAATTTAAAAAATGTTTTAATAGTTTGAAAACATTCGTTATAATATAAAACATTACCTTTTTATTTTTACTTTATTTTTACATAGTTTAGATGATCTCATAGAAAGTTATATGTATATATATATATATTTATATTTATATATATATATATATATATATATATATATATATATATATATATATATATATATATATATATATATATATATATATATATATATATATATATATATATATATATATATATATATATAGAAAACTTTTTGTGCTATATGTTTTTAAAGTAAATTTTTCTTTAGATCCTTATATCTGCTCACAAAAAGTTCTGAATGAAAAATATTCACCCAATAGTACCAGCAGATTGACTGTTCTAGGAAACCCTGATATCAGTCAGCAAGATATTGATGATTTTCTTGGTATTTCTCACCATAATGATGTTTTAGATATTTTTCTTCGTTTATATTTAGTTGATGATGAAAATAAATGCATTTATGTTTACTTTAAGCCCATTTTGGGATCAAAGGACTGTACTTTTGTCGAGATGCTATCTGGTCATTCTATTATGTATGAGCAATTAAATAACAAAGACAAATTTTGTAAAAAATTGCTTGATGTCCCTCTTGAACAAAGGTTTTTGTTTTATCTTGATGTATATTATTATGGCAATGAGCGAACTGAGCTTGTTGTTAATAAAGCATATGTTTTACCAAGCTGAATTTATATTTTTGATGAAAATATTCATGTAAATATATTAAAATTATTTAATTAACTCTTTTAAAAAAATATTTTGTATATTAGTTTTATAGTAAAAAGTTTTTAATATCTTTAAGAGAAAAAAATTTAGGTTTTATAAACCAGATGGAAAGATGGTTTGGTCATTATATTAAGTGATTAGGAATAACCCACTTATATTGTTGAAATACTTATATTTAAAAAAAAATGATAAAAATCTATAAAAAATTATAAATTTTAGTTTAAACAGTAAAAAGTTTCAAAAAGTTATAAAATACTAATCAGTTGGCTTAGCTTATTAACTGGCCGGTTTTAATAAATAAATAGATATTATTTTATATAAATGGGTGTTCTTATATATAATTGGGTGCTTTTATATATAATTGGGTGTTGATATATATAAATGGGTGTTATCATAGGTAAGTAAGCAAATTTGTAAACCTTCTATATATATTCAATATTTAAATTTGTAGACCTTTTATATGTATTCATATATAAAAGGTTTTTATTTCTTGTATTACGTTACTTAGGTTCAATAGATTGAATAATAAATCGTTATATAGGTTCAATAGATTGAATAATAAATCTTTATATAGATTCAATAGATTGAATAATAAATATTTATATAGGTTCAATAGATTGAATAATCAATCTAAGATTAGATAATAGATATAATAGGAACTTTTTACTAACAAAATTTATAAAATAATGAAATCTAATTTTATAAAGCAGGTGCATTGAGCTCATTTTTTTGAAAGCATTGGACACAGAATTGAATGCATTGTTTTAAAAAGCATTGGACACAAAATTGAGCGCATTGTTTTAAAAGCATTGGACGCAAAATTGAATGCATTGTTTTGAAAGCATTGGATACAAAATTGTATGCATTGTTTTGAAAGCATATTTGTATAAGAGGAAACTTTTTATTTGTTTAAATATAACTTAAAAAATTTGCAAAAAATATCTAAAAAAATGTTTTTTACATTTATTTGTGCATTTTAACACCAGTTAAGTGATTAAAGTGAGTTATTAAATTGCGTATTTGCATTGGTTGCACACAAATTTGAAGTTATTTTTTTCTTGAAAAAGTGTTTTCGATTTGTACCTCAAAAAGTTAGTTATATGAATTTTAATGAATGTTGAGATTCTCTATAAAATAATGGTTTTCTCAATATATTTTTTTTTTAATTAGATTTACATTAGTAGAATATGGATAGTGGTTTTATATGTATCAACTGTGGCAAACATAATTTATCCATTTATAAAAGTTTTCCAAATGGAACTACAAAGTTATCAACTTGTGTATGTATTTATATCTTTCGTTGGTTGTTATTAATTTTACAGATTAAAGTTTCTGGTATATTTTTTTAAAGGTTGTATTTTTATCTAGTTGTAATTGTGTCAAAGGGACACACTTACATGTAAAAGAGACACAAATGTGTAAAAGGGACACGCATGTGTAAAAGGGACACACATGTGTAAAAGGGACACACATGTGTAAAAGGGACACACATGTGTATAAGGGACATATCTGTATAAAACTTCAGTAATAGCTCTAAAATTGTTTCTAGTATTTTATTTTAATTTTTGTTTTGAAAATTATAGATTTCGAAGAAATTATTAATATAAAAATTAATACTTTTGTTGTACTAGTTTTTAAATTTATAAATGTAATAAAGTTTTTTTGTTTTTTTTTTAATATTAAAATTTAACAGTTAAAAGCATTTTAGATATATAATTAGATAGAGACAAGTTTTTTTAAATTTTATTCACTTCTTTAAAACCACGGACTCAAGGAGGCTTCTAGTTTTTTTTTGTTTTATTTTAAGTTGATATTTCTCAACTCTCACGACCCTTTATTCCATAACAAAAACTTTCCTTGCTGTTCATGGAAACAAGTTATACGCAACAACATTGTTTTTTTTTTTTATCTATTATATAAAATCTCTATTATATATAAAATTTTTGAACCAGAACAGTTATCTTTCAAACATAACAGATAATTCTTCTTGACTATTTAATAATATATTTTGAAATGTAATAATAGTTATTCTGATTATAACTATTAGTATTGTTATTGATATTGTTTTTATTGTCGGTACATTTTTTAAAAAATTTTTGGTTTATAATAATTATATTCTGTTACTGATATTATTAAGATTATGTTAATGTATTATTTTTTTTTTTTCCCAGCAGTTTTTCTTATTTAGGTATACTGTAAAAACCTAATTGATTTTACTTTAGGTATACTGTAAAAACCTGGTTGAATTTTCTTTAGGTATACTGTGTAAACCTGGTTAATTTTACTTTAGGTATACTGTAAAAAGCTGGTTGATTGTTATAGTGAGTATGACAATGTTTTAATTGCTTTGAATTTACTCCTGTTTAAGAAGGAAGCATTTCGTCACATTCTTTTTAACAAAAAATATTCAGTAAGTAATTCTTTTCTTATTAGACTAGTTCATGGTATAACTTTTCAGAAATTTTTATTTTTTTTATTCAAATTAATTACTTGTATTAGTCAAGGAATACAATTACGGAGTTTGTGTCTTTTTTAAAAAAAAAGATGTACTTAGTTGAGCACTTGAGTTTTTTGTTTGAGATCCGAGATTTGAGTTTTTTGTTTGAGCTCTGTAAAGTAAATTATTTTTATACATGAAAAATGTTAAAGGTTTGAACTCCCTAATTGTTAAACTCTATAATTAGACAAAAATATTTTAATGTTACATTTTTTATAAAAAAAAATTCTTTCTCCATTTATTTATTATTTTGTTTTATGAGTAATTTTTAAAAGTAGTCAGCTAATTAAAATATTTGAATCGTGAATTTAAATGATTAAATTAGATAAAATGCAGTTGTAATTGGTTGCCATTAAGGCCTGAAACCTTCATTTTCCTCCTGTTTTTTACAGCATAATTGAAACTTTATATTGTCTACTCAAGCATTTCAGGACTATTTTATCCCTAAAATCTGGTTAATTGACCCAAAAAAGTTCTAAAAAAAGAATTTGAAAAAATCTGGAATACAAGGAGTTCCAGTTTATTCTATTCTGAAATGGATGTCAATATCCATACACTATTTGATGCACCATACACCATTTGATTTAAGATAGTAGGCTGAAAAAACAATTTAGTTTTTATTTACTTCTGTTTATAATTTTTATTTACTTCTGTTTATAATTTTTATTTACTTCTGTTTATAATTTTTATTTATTTCTATTTATAATTTTTATTTACTTCTGTTTATAATTTTTTTGTTTAAAGTTACAAAGGTCATACAAAAGTGGAAATTAAAAAAAAGAAATTTTATTATTTTTAGAATTATAAACAGCTTATTGTTTTATATGTTTTGACAGAATCTTGTATCTTTTTAAATTTTTTAAAGTATTTTTAAATAATGGGTGATAACTAAAAAATGTGAATTTTTACTTCTGGCTATAATTAAAACACATTCAGAAAATAAATAAAAATTATATTTATTTCAATTGGAGGTACATCTCTTATCTTTAAGAAAAAATTAATGAAATTTTGAATATGGTCCATTATCAGCAGTTCGACGTAGCTTTGTCATGATGTTGGAACAAGAGCATTTTTCAGCATTTATATCGATTTGACAAATGTATCTTTTGATTCAGGTAATCAATTGTTTGCAATTCTTGGCTCTCCAGTTGTTTTTGTATGCTAACAAACTCAAATATCCAAAGAAATCTTCAATTTGGCAACACTGAGGCAAGTTTGTTGGATTGAGGTTTTTTGGTCGATATCAAATGTTTTGGCGTTTCAAGAATACTTGTGTTTTTTTGGCATAATGCAATAATGATTTATCTGGCCACCAAATGGAATCAATGTTTTCTTCAAATATTGATACTTATCTGGTATACTTCTTGATTAGTAGTCAAACCACTTGGCTTGAACCATGGCTTGGAAATTCTCCTATCAGATATGTACAATGTACAATGATATGGCAATGTACAGCTTCACTTTCTGCTCAAGTTTGTGTTTATATTTGCATTATACTTTTAGTGTTGTAGAACTTCTATCTGCATCAGTCATTTCCTGGAATTTGCGTTTTGGAGTAGAGGAAGTAACTTTTGTTATCCAAAGCAAAACATTTTCCAGACTAATTTTGGGTCATCCAACAACATTGAGATTTCACAGTTAAAACTGGTGCTCTTGTATTTTTTCGGCATACTATTCCTTGTTTTTTCAACGTTTTGCAGATATAAGGCTGCGTACACTTGAGCATTTCTGCAGCATCTCGTTGATTTATTAAATCATTGTTGTTAAAAGTACTGTGAAGCAAACGAAGTCCCTTCTTATTCATTATTTTAGCTAGTCTTCCACTACCACATTTGTGATTGGTTGTTTAGGATGCCGAAATACAGTAAATAGTTGAAACTGGAACATTTTTGGTTTTAAAATAGTTTACAGTAAACTTTTTCCCAAGATTTTCGTGCATTTGAACTTTACAATGCGCTTGCGTAGTACATCTTGTTTTGACGGCATTTTAAACACAACTGAATAAACTGATGCAAAACAAAGCATATGATAAATTTGTAAACAGAGAGAGTATAGTATCGCAAAGGCGTACTTTTCTTGTTTTGACTTTTGTAGTTCCATATGAAAGAGTTATTCTCATTTTTTAGTTATCACCCGTTAAATTTTTTAAGTTTTTTTTTGTTTTGTTTTTATCCTAATATCTATTTTACTAAAAAAAGTTATCTTTAATACTTTATACATATCTTAAATGGTTTTTTTATCCACATTGTGCATCCAGTTTTAATCCAGTCACACGCTGGAATTTTTTGCTGGAGAAAAAAATTTATCAAATTTTTCTAATTTCTGCTGCAGGTTGGTAAGTTTTTTTTATTATTATTATTAATTGATTAATGCAAATGTTAATATATTTTTTTTATTCATTTCTCAGCATTCATTGTAATATTATTTGCAATATAAATAACAGTTGCATACATTTACTTTTAGATTTTTTTTTAAATTTTTTTCAGACAATTACATTTGTTTTAAACATTTTAATTTCACCTTATATTTACTATTAGTTATTTTATGATAATTAACTGTAAACAAATTATTATATATACAGGTGTCCAAATATTTTATGAAACTAGGTGGTGAAGCTTTTTTTTGTTCTTAAAATGTTTCTAAATGGAATTTCAATGCAAGGCTAGACAAGTTTATGTGTTTTTAAATCAAGACTTCAGTGTAATAATTAAAAAAATATAGCAAATGTATTTAAAATATTATTTTAAACCTTATTATTTGTTATTTTTTACAAATGTACTTTTATATATTTATATTTAGTATTTTCAGTATTGATCTTGAATCAGAATAATGCTGTGCTTATAATTTACCACAAAAAAGCTTCCAACTAACTTTGTGGAGAGTGTAAAATGATCATTGGTGATTTTTATCCCTTGCTCATCTATTGATATGTCTTATAGAATATATAGTATAGTAATTTTATATATTTGAAAAATCTAGTAACTATTGTAATTATTCAATTAGTTTTGTGTCATTAGAAATTCTGAATCAGTTTTTACCTGCTTAAACTTTTTAGTAACATCATACAATATATTACTGAAATCTTTTCTTAGCTTCAATAGATGCATTAATGTTTTGCATGCATGCTGTCCTAAGGCTTTGGAGTAAGGCTCTACTTTAATGTTAATTTTTCGGATATAAATTTTTACATCAAGGTACATTAGTGTTTTGATTGCCAAAATATTAATCCCAGCAGTCTTGACATCAATAAAACATTTTAAAAACATAGCATATGCCAACAGAACATAGCATACGGCAACAGAACATAGCATATGTCAATAAGAGTGATGACAATTTAATTTAATTTTTTTTATTCTCAGTTATAATTTTAGGGGTTATATCTTGATTCTATTTAGTGACCTTAGTATATCGAATTTTTTACAACCCCAGTGCCAGCTAAACAGTATTAGCAGGGGTTAATAGTTAAGGCTAGATTTAATGTGTAGTACATTATATACTCTATATTTATGTATATATGCTGTTTGTTTATATACTGGCATATAATATGCATATATATTTATATAAACTTTACTTAAAATTCACTTTATGTGTTTTATATATATGTAATGTTAGTCAGATATATATAAAGGATTACGTATGAAGGGATACACAATGCTGATTTTCTGAATTTACTAGTGAAGGCCATTATTTCTATCAAAGTTGAAAATTTATTTAATGTCAATCATTTATTACAAAAAAACTTAAAAAGTAAAGAATGAACCAGAAAAATACTCCTTTGATAGGTTGATAAGATAAATAAGATAAAAATTAGACCAATAGTTGTTAACTCAGGTGGAGTTGAATGATCCAAATAGATTTTATATTTTGTTTCATAATAAAATTTTTACATGGTTTAATGGTTTCTGTTAACAAACTAACATTGTTATATTAACTTAAGTGTTTTGAGAGAAACTATAGTTGAAGTTGAAAGTAATGGTGTTTTAGAATCTGTTACAAATAATTATAAAATCAATCAGCTCGACCAATCATGCTGCAAAATTTTCTACAGATTTTCTGACTTTAATGCCATTCATCCATTAGATGATCAATGCTTTCTTAGTTTGGTCTCTTTGGGTTGATACTGATTATCTAGATATAATTATTTTTACAACAATTGGATTTCTAAAAAGTATTAGCTTTCCTTGATAATGAAATCATTTGCTCATTTTCTGATATAAAAATCTATACCAATATGAGAAAGAGAAATCTAGATTTCAATAACAGATTGTGTAACATACTTTAAATATATTTAATGAGAATTTAGTAGCTACTCCAAATTTAAATAGAGATCATAAAATATTCAAATATCTTCTTTATTAAGCAGATATTTGATTGATTATAAATAATATTGTTAATGTTTCTGCAAAAGTGCAGGATATATTAAACTGAGAGATTATAACAAGGCTGTGTAAAATAAAAGCTCAAATAATCTTCAAATTTTTTTAGAACAATTGATTAACAGAATCTATGAATTTAAAGCATGAACCCAAATTAAATTTAGTGTGTTACATACGGTACCAAAAAAACCTTTTTGCAAGTCACTTAACAAATGTAAATTTTATTATGTCAGCTGCTGATGGTTTTTTTTTTTTTTTTTTTTTTTTTTTTTTTTTTTTTTTTTTTTTTTTTGCTTTTAAAACTCTGTTTCTAGAATTAGTGGAAGTTGATGACCTAATAAAAAAACTCACAAAGTTCAAATCATTATTGGAGATGTAATTTGAATTATAACATGCGTTATGATGTCAGTGAAAATTGCTCTGTTCCTTATGTGTCAGAGTGGATGTAGAAAAAAGTGTTAGGATGAACTAGTTTATGCTGAGGATAAGCCTATACTAACAAATATGTAACGCTCAAAATTTTCTATTAGTACATTTTTATAAAAAGTTAAAATTTGATGAAATTTATTTTTTCAATAAATTTTAACTTTGTATATTTAGATGAATTATATTTTTGGTCATGAGTAATTATTTGTTTGTAAAGTGAATTGATTACTAAGATCAAACGTCTTGAATGCAATCTTGAATGTAACATGAACAAAAAATCATTCAACATATTGATGAATGACAATTTCTGCTTATTTTCCTGGATTATCTTTCATTACTAACCTTTCATGAAAAGCATGGAAACCCTATATCAATGGATCCAATAGAAACCCTAAATCAATGGATCCAATAGAAACCCTATATCAATGGATCCAATAGAAACCCTAAATCAATGGATCCAATAGAAACCCTATATCAATGGATCCAATAGAAACCCTAAATCAATGGATCCAATAGAAACCCTATATCAATGGATCCTCTGATTTTTATCATTTTTCCGAGTTTCAGAGTTCGAGATAAATCAAGAAACTTCGACGGAGCTCTGACAAAGTTTTTAGAAAAAATCGTTTTTTACTGGTAAAATAGTTAAATTCTTTTTTTTTTCTTTTTTTTTTTCTACTTTGCTTTTACAATAATTCTAAGTTATTTGTTTTGAAAATGTTTTCATTTGTCATTGAAAAAAAAAAATTTCAATGACAACCTGATGTGATGTCACAGTTGGCAGAGAATTTTATAATGTTATAATATATTTTTAAAAACAAAAATAAAAAATAAGTTAATTTATCTAAAAAGTAAAATTTAAACATTAGTCTATTTAAAGCTAAGTTATTTAATTTAAATGAATTAAAAACAAATATGTGAGGATTAACAGGTGAAGATGTAGCAATTGAAGTAGAGGATACTATAATTAAAATGTTCACTGCAACTGCATGTATTGCTAAGGAAAGTTGAAATTGCCTTCTCTATATTCTGCTGATTATAATGGAAAAGTTAAAAGAATTCGGAATAGTGAAGATCTTGCAATTAAATGGCTGTAGGTGGATGCTTTAACTGGGTACCATAATTAAGTCTCGACATCAAATCTGGTAGAATTATTAAATTCGTTTTAGTTTTTTTTTTTTTTTTTTTTTTTTTGATATACGCTAAAAAAGATTGTTATGAAATTGCAGACCGCAAATAAACTGAATTGAATATTGAAGCAGAAACAGAAACTGATGAAAATCAAATGATGAGAGACTGAAAAAGAATGGCTGATTCATTATTTCAAGACCTATCACCAATCAGTTAAAAGAATATGAAGCAAGTGGTGTGAAATCTGAAGCAATTTTGAAATTTGTACTAGCAGTCCACAGAATTCAAGCCATTTTTAGATAATTAGTCCGCAGAAGTCAAATCATTTATTAAATAAAACCTGTTTGTCAAAGAATTGTAATTAAAAAAATAATAATAATTTATAAAGAATTAGAAATTATAATATTAAAAAAATAAATACAAGAATAATGTTTAATTATTAAATTGATAGTTTAATTTATATTTTATAACAAAACATTATCGTACCGATTTTTTCTCAACTCCGATACTGTACTCTCCTGAGACCGCCAGGGTAAATTTTAGTTTACTCTAAATTTTTTTTTTCTTTAACTATTATGGGGTCAAATAAAATATTTTAAAATAATTTTTAAAATCTAAACTAACTTTTAAACATAGAAATTTTAGATTTAATTAAAATGTCTAAAATAAATTGCATCATTTTATGATTACATCATCTATTCAAAATGGTACATAATGTTGCAATACAGATAAAAATAATAATTATTACGGTTAAAAGCAATCATATAAAACTTATATTTTTTGTCAAAATAGCCGACAAAAAATGTCTAATTTGTGGATGTTGCTTTATTTCCTTTGGATCACATAAACTTAATAAAGTAACTCCCGCAGTACAACTTCATATTCAAATTTTATTTTAGAGAGAATATGATGTAGAATAAAAGTGTTATCCAAAAAAACATTTGTAATTCTTGCAAAACAAATTTATATGCATTGAACAGAAACATCAAAGTTAAATGATTGGATTGAGAAAATATCTCAAATTAACAGACAAAAACTCAGAAGATCATCTGATCTTAGTGAAATATCTGAAAAGATCACAACAAATAATCAAGATATTGTTGATAAAATTATTAAAAAGAATTGTCCTTCATGCTTTTATTAAAAAGAAATGTCCTTCTTGCTTTTCTACAATAGCTATGATTTCCTTTAACAAATTTAAAATGTTTATAACTTATATAATATTTTAGTTATTAAACTATTTCTTCAATTATTGTTAAAAAAAATAAAAAATTAAATTTAGCATAGAGTCTATGCTAGTCAATGCATAGTCTATGATAGACTTTTTAAATAATAGTGTATTATTTTTTATATGTTTTACAAATACAATAATATCAGAGTTTTTCCTACTTTAAAGTTCTATTTAGGCAAAGGAATTTCTCACTTTTGCTGTAAGAGTGAAGCTGTAAAAAACCTAGTTATGTTGGTTGAAGGTCTTGGAAATGTATCCAGTAAGCAAGTTGCTTCTGGGATTCTTAAAATAAAAATGAAAAGAGACAATATTTATTCTGGAGACAAGTTTCCTTTAAAAACCTTTGGAAACAACCTTCTTGTTGTTGGTGGCACACCTGATAATAAATGTAGCAGAGCATTTGTTAAATTTTTTTTTCTAGAAACTATCATGGAAATCTCTAATACTTTAAACCTGAGTAAAAGAAAGACTAAGCTACTTTGTAAGCATAAAATGTTAGAACCTAATATATCAACTCAGATAGAGGAGCTGCATAATGTATTTTCAGATTTAATGGTGTCAAAACTGAATCATTCATTTCAAGGGAAGGAGGGATAAGTTGCAGTTTGGTATTTGTAAAAGATACTTCTGATTTAGTTCTTCGTATGATTAATGAAAGAGTTTTAAATCCTCATTGCATTATTGTTAGGATTTCCATTGATGGTGGACAGGGTTTTCTTAAAAGTGTTATAAATATTTTTGATATACTATGTAAACATACAACTTCAGAAAGTCTTGATGATTCCGGTGTAAAAAGGTCATTGGTTTTGGCTTTAGTTGAAGATGTTTCAGAGCATAATGGTAATCTTAGCAAACTATTGAAACCACTAGTTCTGAGTAATGTAAAATATTCAATAGCATTTGATCTAAAATGTGTAACTCTTTATTTGGTTTGAGCAGTCACAGCTGCAAGTATGCATGTCTCTAATGTGAAGGGGAAAGTACTCTTGAGAGCGGAAAAAAAAGAACTTTAGGTATCAACTACAACAAGTTCGTTGAAGATGCAAAAAAAATCACATGATGGAATTTAAAAGCTGTATCCTAGAGTTGTGTATCTTGACGAATCTCTAGAAACTTTAGTAGAACATCTCATTCCTCTACCAGAGTTACACATTCATATTGGTATTACTTGGTATGTTTGTAAAAATATTAATTACACTGTGGCCTGATTTTGATTCGTGGCTAAAGTCGAAATATATAATCTTTAGAGGTTACGACGGAACTGGTTTGGATGGTAACAATTCACAGAGACTTTTAGAAAATTAGATAATTTAGAAGTTAACTTTTTAAGTGCAGCCTCTATATTACCAAATATGATATTTATCCAACCTGTAGTTAGCTGCTTAGAAAGTTTTCAATTATAAAAAAAAAAAGATTTTAGCATGTTTATTGGAGAATCTATTGCTAAATCAGTTTTAGATTTTAAAAAAGTTTTCAAAAATCTGCAGTTTCATATTCTGAAAAAGTTTAACTACCAATTAAATATTAGCTGGAAAGTTCATATTTTAGTATATCATCTTGTTCCTTTTCTTCAGCATAGTTAGTTTGGGCTTGGTGTATATGCCGAGCAGGTCCGAGCGGTTTCAGGAAAGCACAGTGCCGACGGATTTTTTTCTTGATTTTTCTCGACTCCGTTTTTTCTCGATTTTGGATCCCTTGCCCTTTATTCAATTCATTGTAAAATTAGTATCTGCTAATGTTGTCTCTCTTTATTGTGCTCTATGTTTTTATACTCCTTATTAGATTGTTTACCTTTATAAATCTTCTATCCATCGTTGTATGGAATACTATTGCTATATAACTCTTCCAATAGTGTCTTATCTTTTTTTAATTAAAATACAAATTGCATTGTAAATATAGTTAAGCCTGCTTGACCTGAAGCTTAGCTTTATTCTCTATCACATAGTCATAAGAATGCTTTTATTTATCTTTCTTTAAAAAAATCATAATGGCTGCTTATCATCTTTAGTTTCATCTACACAAATAGAGTCTTGTGTAGCTTATTATTTGGTAAAGTTATATCTTTTTACTGTAGCTTCTACGCTCAAAAAAATTTACATCTAATTTCTTTATACGTAAATTAAGTAACAAACTATGTTTTACATAAAAGTTAAAAAAAGAAAAATGAAAACAAATGGATTGCGCACCGAGGCATAATTTATTTCGAACTCAATATTTAAATAATAATACAACGTCTAATACAATTATAAGGATTCCTCCTTGTGTATTGTGATATGTTTCTCACATGTTTTGTTAGATATTATTTTTTTAATAGCATTTCTATTTTTATAGCAAAAAAATTTTGTTTTAGAGGCTTTGATAAAAATAACAATGATTGTGACGCTAGTGAAACAATACACGAGACGACTTCAGTTTATAAGGTTTGTAAAATGTCGTTAAAATTATTAATAATGACAGTTGTTTTGATGGCCACAATGTCTTTTTTTTTTTAATATTTACATTTACTGCCTAGTAGTGTAGTTGTAAATGATTTACATTTACTAGTAGTGTAGTTGTAAATGATTGATAACTGAGTGTTATGTTCTCTACTTACCTCTTTCTCTAAAAGTCAATCATTTTGCTTCGACTTCAAGCGTTACTGCATTTATTTTATATTTTAACTATTTTAGTTTTTTGGCAATGTTCCGAGTTGTAATACTTGCAAGTTATGGAACTTTGTTTAACTTGGCCCTTGTAGTGTGGAACAATGATGATTTAATCATAACAATTTGGTTAACACGAATGTTTGTTTACTCTTCATTGGTGCAGGCGTTAAAAGGTTTTTTTCGTAATGAGTTTATAATTTAACAAAGATATTTAACATCAGTAATATTTAACATACCCATATCTTTATTTAGGTCTGAAGGTTTTTTTTCACTGACCTTTATCCCTTTACTCTCTATATCCAAATATGGGGAGTTGCGTTGCACAGTGGGACAGGATGTACCTAAACTAACGCAACTTTCCGAAAATTTAATATATATGAGTGCAAAAGAATTTTCTTTGCAAAAATATTTTTTGCAAGTTTTTGTTGCCTTTTAATCTGACGATGGGAAGCTAAGAAAATATGGTCCAGTGTCATTAGGCCTGTATTTTTTTTTTTTTTTTTTTTTTTTTTTTTGAAGAAAAAAAATACAGCCCTAATGACTTTTCTTGTGAAGGAAGTATCATTTTATCAAAGAAGTTTTATTTCTATTTTGGTTAATATGCTAAAACAGTAAAAGTTTTTAAAAAAAATAATTCTTTCTTAGTAGGTAATGGACGTTGATAATTAAAGTTGTTTTTAATGGTTTTTCCTTCTATTTTGGGTAATATGCTAAAACAGTTAAAGTTTTAAAAAAAAAAATCCTCTTAGTAGGTAATGGACGTTGATAATTAAAATTGTTTTTAATGGTTTTTCGTTCTATTTTGGTTAATATGTTAAAACAGTAAAAGTTTTTTAAAAAAATAAATTCTTTCTTAGTAGGTAATGAAAGTTGATAATTAAAGTTGTTTTTAATGGTTTTTCGTATATTTGAGATTTGTCCCATTGTACATTGGTTATTTTAATGAACTGCTGGACACATCCCATTGCTTAAATAATTGAAACAGGCTTATATATTTTAAGTTTGCTTTGGATCCAGACCATCTAAGAAGAAATGAGAGGGGCGTTTTTTTACTTTAGTGAATTCAGACCTTGGTCCAGATCCTAGTTAAGTAACGAGGGGGCGTGGCGATTGTCACGTTTAAGGTGGTACACCACCAAATATTTTAAAATGTTCAAACTTAAAAAAACAAAGATGAATTTTATATTAATAAAAGTTTCATTAATTAATTTAGAATGCTTTTTTACTCTTCATTTTATTTTGCCTCGATTATTTTGCCTCGAATTTATCGAAAAATATTGATTTTAATGGGTCTATTCAAAACACGATAACTTGAAATATATTAACACAACATACATAAATTTTACATATGTTCTAGACATGTAAGGTAAGGTATTAACATTTGGATTTTATGATATTCCTAGTACATAAAAAATTATATTCATTTTTTATATCAAGTAAACAAACTTTTTTAGACCTTAAAATTTAAAAAAAAAAAAAGTTTGGAGCAGAATTTAAAGATTTCAAATTGTCATTCCCTAGAGAATAGTATAATAAACATTTCCTGAAAATTTGGAGTGACTAGAACTTCTGCTTCTCAAGAAATCATGTTTACAATCAGACAATGTTTCGCAAAATTTGAAAACGGAGAAAAACGCAAAAGAAGATTAAATATTCTTATCATTCCTATATAAAAATTTTTTAGTTAGTTAAGTTATTGAAAAATTAAAAGATATGTTGGGAATAAGCTTTTTATATTATTAATCTACAATAAATTGCCTATCAAATGAGCGAAATATCAAAAACTCGCTTTTTTTTTCAATTCTCAGAAAATAATTGGTGTTGTACCACCTTAAATCATAACACTTTTTTAGTTAATTTTTTTATTATATTAGTCTTACACCGTCTTAAATTAGTCTTACATTGCGTCATATATTGCTATCCCAATAGTCCAATTTTTTAAATTTATTAAAATTTCTTATAAGTTTTAAATAATCTCCCTAATTTACTTCAGTTTTTAAACAATTTCCTTTGCTAAATTTATAAATTTGCAAAAAAAAAAATTGGGGGGCCTTAGAAAATTTGGAAAGACTTCTCCTCCCTTCCTCCTTCCTCCACCTATGGATTCGTTCTTGACATTTCCCTAGTTGCCCTGTGATTCCACTTAATTTATATTTTAAGTTTTTTACGTTTATTCCACGACTTCTCATAAACGTAAAAAACGAAATAAAAAGTTTTGAAAAAACGTAAATAAAAAGAAATCTTGTTTCAGTAACAACACAGATGCCATTGTGTATCGCTGCAATATTGGTGTTTATCTCGACTGCGTCTCCTGCCGCCATAAGTAGTTTTGCTTTTTGTTTTATACAGTGATAGTGATGCTTATATAATTCAAATATATGTTACTTAAGACAATGAATATAAATATAATTTATGAAATTTTTCAAATATTTGTATAAATATATATTTGAGTAATTAATAAATATAGAAATTTTAATGTTTTTTTTTTTTTTATATATACATGTTATATATATATATATATATATATATATATTTATATATATATTTATATATATATTTATATATATATTTATATATATATTTATATATATATATATATATATATATATATATATATATATATATATATATATATATATATATATATATATATATATATATATATATATATATATATATATATATATAAGTATATATACTATAAATATATATTAGTATATATATTATAAATATATATTGATATATATATATATATATTAGTATATATATTATAAATAAATATTAATATATATATATATATATATATATATATATATATATATATATATATATATACATATATACATATATACATATATACATATATACATATATACATATATACATATATACATATATACATATATACATATATACATATATACATATATACATATATATATATATATATATATATATATATATATATATATATATATATATATATATATATATATATATATATATATATATATATATATATGTATATATGTATATATGTATATATATATATATATATATATATATATATATATATATATATATATATTAATATATTTAAAGTTTTATTTCTTTTAGCAAATTAATGGCGGTTTAGCAAATATTTGCGCAAGTAATTGTGATGCCTTATTCTATTTATCTAGCTTTGTGAATATATCTCTGAGGAATGTTTCAACCACTTCATCCTCTTTGTCATCGACAAGATTGCTGATTAAATCGGTATTAACATGAAATTTTTGACCAATAACTTCGGCAATTGCTTGCGCCCGTTCAAGTGCCTTGTCCATGGCCACAAAGGCTTCAAGAATGCGTTTGCCTGTTGATTTGCAATGTCCGACTAGGGTTTTTGCAATAAGCTTCCTAAGAGATCGAGCACTTTTTATATGCTTTTTTAAATACTTAACGTGGCGGCTGCTTAAATTGTCATCTTTCTCTTCAGAGTTTTCATCCGGTTTTATTAATTGTTTTTCGTCTTGTTTTTTAACTGTACTTAAATTATTAATATTGGATGTTTCAAAATTCTTAGTTGCATCATTGTTAATAGATTCGGTTGAAACTTTAAAAAGTGCTGATACTGTATTATCGTCTATTTTGTCTTGATTTATATCTATATCAATGGTGACAGGTTTTGACACTTTTTTTCGGTCCATCGCTTCTAGTTTCTCTAATTCGTCTTTTTTCTTTTTAATGAGCTCTTTCCATGCAATCATTCTTAGACCAGCAGGAAGATCGACCAAAAAACGGTCCGGTACTTTGTTATCATTAGCTTTCAGTAGCACAGATTTCAATGAGTCGATTTTTTCTTCCAGGGCTTCAGGTGGTTCACTTTTTTTAATGAACTTTGCCATATCTGAATCTACAATATGCTCTAAACTTATAGAATGTTGAAGAGATGATTTTATCTCATCTAGTTTTATTTCTTGAGTTGGGGGCGTTTCTACAGTCGTGTTATTTTTTAATAAATGCGTTTGATCTATACTGCTTCTTTTTTCTGATAGATTGGCGTCATCTTCGTTAACAATTTTAGGTTTCTCAATAGTTGATTTTTTTTCATCGTAAGTGAAGTTTGCGTTAGAATGGTTTTCTTGGTTTACATTTGTAATAGTAAATACAGGGGAGGTCATTTCGGAGGAACTTGTATTTTTATAGTTCAAAATTTCTACCGATTGATCTTTAAATTCGCTTTGATCATTCTTAGTTGATTTCTTTAAATCTTCTGAGAACTCCGACTTTTTGGAAGAATTAATTGTTTCTGGAATAATGCCAGCTGTCTCAGGGACGTGACTTTCGATTTCTTTATCTGATGTATCTAAAATTTGGTTCTTCATTAACTCATCGTTACTATCTTCTTTTTGCATTTTGTAACTTTCTTTTGTATCCTCTTTGTTTTTCTCTATACTATCCGCCATCTTACTGTCACTTATTTCTGCATTTTTTTGTAAGTGGCTGTTTTTTGCGTTAGTCAGCGTATCACTTAGTTCGCTATTTAGGCTCGAAATTTCATTTAATTCAATTATATTTGTTTTTTTTGTACTAATATTTAGTTTATCTTTAGGTTTGCTTCTGGATTCAGGCTTTTTCTTTCGACCTTTTGAACCTTTTTTCAAATTCTTCTTCTTTATTGTTATTTTTTTATCGTTTTTGTTTTTTTTCGGTAAATTTTTTATCCCTTCAGTTAATCCACTTTTTTTTCTATTTGCTTGTTTTTCTTTAACTTTTTGTAATGTTGCCAGCGCCAGCGCTTTTTTTGCTAATTTTCGGATATCACTCCTTGTTAGTTTGTTTCTTTTTGCAGACTCAATTTGTGAAAAAATTGAATTGATTTCTCCTTTAGTATTTTTAAAACTAAAAATCTTTTTCTGAGAGTTATCCGGTTTTTCTGTAATCCTCTTCACTTTAAGAGCAGAGGTTGCCTTGGCGTTAAGTTCGTTTACTTGCTCGTTCGAAAAACTTGGTTCCATGAGGTCTGTAAATTCTGTCACTTTTACTGCTTGTTTACTTCTCTTGCTTCTTGTTGAAATGTAAGGTGCTGACGCTACAGCCATTAGATCTGTTTCCAAAAAGTTGCTATTTATAGGAATTGGCAATAATGTGGCTTCGTTTACGTTTGATTCATACTGGTTTTTTAACTCGTCTACAATTTTATCTAAACGTCAAAACATTTTAAATACAAACAATTACAATACTTTTTAAACAAAAATTTTAACTTTAAAAACAAAATATTTTAAAATGCAAAAGTACAAGTTTAATTTTAAAATGCAAACATCTGATTATAAATCAAACACAGAAAATCGAAAACATTAAACAGTATAATAATCATAATATATTTACAAAGTTGTTTATAATAGTTAAAATAAAGTTAAGTAAAAATCTAATGCGTTGATGTCGACTGGAAACTTGATGTCGACAGGAAACTAACAACTCAAATACAGCGCTTTTTTTTAAAACAAACATCGTCGGTCAAAAGTCATTAAAGTTCGTCCATAAATTACGTCACGCTATAAGGGAGGAGGGGGGAGGTTGGTGGATTTGTGACGGTTCATACAAAACTTGCTACTTTAGTATTACGATTTTGTGACGAGAGGGAGGGGGAGGTCAAAAACGGTAAAAATTTGTGTGACGTAATTTATGGACGATCCCTTACCACTTATCTCAAAATATTTTTAGAAGAGACAAAAATCTGAACTGATGTTATGACTGTAAACTCACAATTACAAAAATATAATGTTCAATACAACTTAGCATTACTATTTTTACCCCCTCTTTAAATAAAGTTTAAATATTTAATTAAACATTAAGATTTAATGTTTTAATTAAACTTGAACTTACCCCCAAAAAATAATAGTCAATTTTGAAAATTAAATTAAATTTGGCTCACTTTTTTGTTTGTTTACATCAACAAAAACGTTTAATTTAACATTTTGATATTATCAATTTTAATATTAAATTTAAGTTTTAATTATTTGGCTTTATGTTTTCCAATAATTTTTTTCCGTAACATCGCCATAACAACCGGTATAAAAAATAGTAAAAAAGTTTGCGACTCAATTATCTATGAAATAATTATACAAAAGAACTGAAATTTTGTTCTTCATAGTGATAAAAAATAGTAAAAAAGTTTGCGACTCAATTATCTATGAAATAATTATACAAAAGAACTGAAATTTTGTTCTTCATAGTGATAAAATTCATTTGAGAAAAGGTTTTTTATATCTTAAATTTTTATCACATTATTCTTTGCTTGGCTCGCCTAATTTTGTAGAGTTTGTAAGTAGTTTATGCACCATTTCTAAAATATTCTTTTGTTCTTATTTATTTTCTCTCTTTCGTTACTATGTTTAACATATGTTCCAAGTTAAATGTTTTTTAGTAATTATTTCACAAAAGTTTGGTTATTTTTACTTTTTAACTAGGTAATCGAGGCAAAGATTTTTAAGTAGAAAATATTTTTTAAGAACATGTCTTAACCTTCATCAATTGGTTTACATGTTTTGTGTTATGCACTAAAAAATGAATTTATACTGGTATTTGATTTACAGGGTTTTAACATAAAAAGCATCGAAACATCAAAATATCATTTTTTTAAATACGTGGTAATGACTTTTTACCGACGACATGTTTATTATACGAAATGCTACTAACAGTTATTGTATGACTAAATTACGTAAAAAGTTGTTACCTAGAGTGGGTTATGACAGTTTTTTGCAAAAAATCGCGGTGATTGTTGCCTGAGAACAAAAGTATCCTTAAAGTTTGCAACTTCTACCCCAAATGTGTGGACAATAATTAAAAAATATATATATTTTTTATTAATTTTTTTATAATAAACTTCAATTCATCAACAAGTTTTAAATTTCATCTTATAGTGTTTAAAATAAAATTGTAAAATTCCCCCTATTTTTAGCGTTCGAAACTACTATTTAAAATTGTCCTCATTTTTAGTGTTCGAAATGACCGTGCAAAATTCCCCTCATTTTTAGTGTTCGAAATTATCATTTAAAATTCCCTTCATTTTTAGTGTGCGAAATTCCCCTACTTTCAAGGAAGAAAACTTTACATGGGCATAACCTTTTAAACGATGAATGATTATCAGATAAAATTTGAAACCTGTTGATTATTTTAAAATGTAGAAAAAGAATGTGCTTAAAAATGTATTGGCAAAGTCCTTCTTTTTTGAAAATCGAAAAAAAAATTCACAACTACATAATAATTACAACTTTTTAAACTTCATAATATAAGCAAAATACACAGCCTCCTGCAAAAGAATCAATTTAGAATCAGTTCATTATTTTTGAGGTAAATCTATAATTTATTGAATATAACATTCACAATTTATGTTATATACATGCATGTATATGTTATATACATGTATGTATATGTTATATACATGTATGTATATGTTATATACATGTATGTATATGTTATATACATACTCATGTATGTTATAACAAATTATATCTTAGCTTCATATATTTAATTTTCAATAAATTATGGATTTACCTAAAAAATACTAAACTTAAACTAAACTTTTGTGAGAGACTTCTGTACTTTGTGAGAGACTTCTGTACTTCTGTTACAAAAGGAATTTTTTTTATTTAACCAAATACCGTTAATTACATAATAATTAACGTTATGTAATAAAAAAAAAGTAACACATAGTTAAGAAAAAAAAAATTTAGGAAGCATTAATTGAATATATTAAATGAAAGACTTGATAAGATAGATTAGTGCAGTGGTTAGAGCGCTTGCTTTTTAAGCAGGAGATCTAGGTTTAAAACAAGCTTTGGACATTATTCGCATCACGGTTGGAAGGAGGCGTGAACTTCCTGGTTAAATGCACTTCCGCGGTGCTCTGTGACAAGACCGTTAGGTCTTCTTGGGGCACCTAAATAATAATAAAATAAAATAAGATTATATTTTTATAGGGAACTCGTAGAAAACTGATGTATGTTAAAAACCATCGAGAATCTGAATTATTTTTTTGCAGCATAAAAGTTTAATGTTATCATAAAGCCATAATAAAAAAATTGTTTTAAAAAGACTTTTCGTAATTTTTTAAAAACAAGTACCCTAAAAGGCCGCCTTTGCTTACCGCACTAACCAAAGTTATGACTATGTATTATTAAAATATTATTTAAAAATGTTTTAAAACCAGAAATAGTTGGTCGTCTCTTTTTTTTTTTTTTTTTTTTTTTTTTACAACAAAAGTAAAAATTGTTAAAACTTTGCGAAAAATTTTAAAAAACCAAAAGTTATGTCTTTGTTTTTACAAAAAATGCTTCTGTATTTTAAAATTTCAAAACATTGCTGTAAAGTTGTTTGGGTATACACTAAAAAATGCTTTTCATTTCTTTTCAATCGTTTAGACTTTTTTACGTTTTTGATAAAATCTAAAACTGCACTAGCAGATAAATATTAGGTGTCAAAGTGTTAGTGCTTTTGCCTAAATGTATCTTTTCACCAAATGAGCCGTGAGGCAAGCCACGTATGTACATTGTTGAATCCATTGTAGCGTATGTTTTCGATATGATGACTTCTGGAGTAATTGCCATAGTTTTATACTAGTACGGACGTGACGACTGTCAAGTGTACCGACATGACAGTCGTCACGTCCGCGCTAGTATAGCAACTGCTCCTAAAGTCATCATATCGAAAACATACGCTACAATGGATTCAACAAACACAGTAAATAAAAGAAGCGATCGTGTTTTGAAATGCGTCTTCGATGAAGTTTACAGCGAACAGGAAAAGTTTATCGCTCGACCTAAACTCCAGCATGGTGCACACATGTTGGGTCAAATGCTTCATATGTTCCCCACGAAACCAGGACAGAAGACTGTCTCAAGAGGCTGCAGTTAAAATTGTAGCCTCTTGAGACAAAAATGAATTCATCGAAGAATCTATTGTGAAGAACGTTTATCCTTTATATGTCAATAATGTTGGATAGAAAGTTTGCGCTGACTATCAGAGATTCATTAAATTCCGCAAACAAGAAAAAAATAAAAGTAGAAGTAAATGAGTTCAACGACAGCATGACCAAACACGCGTACAACATACGTACTAAAGACAAGTTGTACCAAAAGAAACTGGAGTAACAATTTGGCGTGACGATGACAGAAGAAGATGAACTATTCTATCAACATAACTGTTTCGGGCATTAACTTTTACGTGTCTCAGCACCGTGTTTAGGAAGTGGAGCAAACAGAAGAAACGAGTACACCGAAGTCTTTTACTAGCTGAGAAAAAAGCACAACGGCTTGATGACCACCAAACTACACGAAAACTGACGAAGCCTGCATCACCAGAATATGTTGACAGCAACTCTCCCAGTGACCAATCTATCATCTGCAGTGACAAGGCAAAAATCAGATTTTCAAATGCTGTCTACCTTAACGGTGGGCTCCTCTGCGCTAGATCATTGTTCATTTCCAAACTTGAAGGCTCGAACTAGTCGTTGCACTGTCAATAAACGGATAATACGATGCACAGTTCAGTACATTGCAGACTACAAGGTGAGCAGAAATGATTTCATTGAAATCATTTTGACTACAGTGAACGTAGTATTTGAACAGAACTGGTTCACCTAGAGGAATCTGATTATACCTCGGAGTTGGACAGTGATATCTCTGGTTCTGATGTACTGAAGCAAAGGCGTACATGCAACGATTTTACTTACATATTTTCCAGTCCACGATGTATTGATATGTATCTTCAAGACGCGGTGTTTCTGAACTTGAGCATGGCTGCCGACCTCATACTCGATAGAGGTGATTCAGTCATCACAGTATATCTGTATGACACGATCAAAGCAGCGGGCCATCGTATGTACAACATTAAAACCGAGCATATAACTATAATCAATTCAAATAAACAAGTCAGAACAGTCACTGCCGGCTAGACAGAAAATGCTAGTCATTCTGGATCAGATAGAGCAGAGTCGTATCGTTTCAGACTTAAATGCTTAGCAGCTTCAGCTGACGTTACGGTAGATGATATACTCGATTCCATAGACTTTTTCATGGCTGATCGAGATGAAGGCAACGCGATGTTACTAAAAAGTTTAGACGTGGGAAGTCAGAAAATCATCAATGGTTTCGCACATGTAATTTTGGGTGTGGGCATTGCTGTTGACATAGTATTCAGAAATGCGGAACAAAAAATCGGTCACATGTTGCTGGATCTTTCGGCAGGCGAAAAAGCGTTCAGTTCTCCCGGCACCAGCATTCACACTCTTGGGCAAATTGCTATTTCTAAGTTCTCTCTCTACAACAAGTACAAACAATGGCTGATGCAAAGAACAAGCTAGGCGGGTTCTGTGGATTTATTTCAAACCAATTCGGAAGAATCACGAATATTTCCAAACAGTTCGTAAAACAGTTAAGAATGTAGTTTTTCAGCGATGTGGTTGACATAAATTCTAATAATTTAAAGCTGGTAGTATTAAGTACATTCAAAATAATTGGTTTCAGTTGTGTGCCGAAATTTTGGTTTCAAGTGGTTAGAGCACTTGCTTTAGAAGCAGGAGATCCAGGTTCGAACCGAACTCTGGACATAATTTTGCGTCACAGTAAGGAAGGAGTCGTGAACTTCCTAGTTAAACGCATTTCCGCGGTGCTCTGTGACAAGGCCGTTAGGTCTTCTTAGGGCATCTAAATAACAAAATAAATAAAAAAAAATCTATGCTGAACTCGGCAATATCTTGATATTTCCTATAATGAATCTTCTAAGTTTAATGGCCGTAAAATCTCCACGGATGATAAACGATCTTAAAATGATGTGCTAATATTTTTTGAAACCAAAATTCCTGAACTCAGAAACCTGAAAGCTGAGAAAAGTCAATCAACCGCTGGTAAAAACCTCATCGGTGCTATTCTGAAAGAAGTATTAGAAACGCTCAATAGACGGTTATCTGAAATGGACCTTCAAAAAATCCGGATATCGCTTGCAAAAAGTTGAAACTGGTACCCCTCACCAACCTAGGGTGTAAATCAGAATTCGCAAAATTTGACAACCGAGTCAAAATATGTTGTGGCTCCACAACCGTTATCCAAAAAAATGTAGTGATAACAAGAGATTCATCCTTTACCGAGTTAGCATACGGAGACAAAAGAAAGAAATCAAATCGGGAAAAGATATCTGATGAGGTGAAGCAGGCCAGCAAACCAAAAAAGTACTCTATAGCAACCGTTCAGGCCGCCCAAAAACTATATATTGTAAAAAAGGAAGAACTGAAAAAGCAGAAAAATTCAAAAACTTTCAAAATGCTGGAAGACTTTAAAAAGCATGGAAGACCT
This sequence comes from Hydra vulgaris, assembly GCF_022113875.1. Lineage (NCBI taxonomy): Eukaryota > Metazoa > Cnidaria > Hydrozoa > Anthoathecata > Hydridae > Hydra > Hydra vulgaris. The sequence continues at coordinate 38,252,875 of NC_061161.1, read as the reverse complement.
GTGACACAGTCTGACATTGAAATAATAGACTAATTATCTAAAAGTCAGCTCCTCAACGAAATATCTCATTTGCGTCTCACTGTAGCTCCTAATATCAGACAGAGAAGACGTGTGAAATTGGACAACGTACAAATCAAATTGCAGAAATTCACTTTTGACGAATTGAGAATTTCTATAAAAACCGTTCTCAAGCCTGTGAACGATCTTGTCGACAACATTGATTAATTACTGAAAAGTGTTTTAATTGTTAAATACATACTTAATAATATAATCGGTTCGTGATGAATAAATAAGAACAAATTGTTGCTTATTAATTTTGCCTCTGAATCACTGCGAATCGAGTTACAGATCAATCTCTTAATTTTTGGAATATCTCAGTAAATTGTAGCATTTTATTCGCATATAAAATAAATTATCGTTAATACATTAATTTTACATTGAAATTCAAATTCCTTGACCCGGAATACCATAGAAAAGACATATCACAAAGTATAATCTAGATCAAGATGTAGGAGCCTAAGAAAAAATTGTCTTTATAGCGGCCATTTTGAAAAATAGCTGCAACCCGACATCAAACGATGTAGTACAGCAAAATGCTTAGTGGGTTCGAGCTCAGCATGGAATTTTGCCTCGAAAATGGTCGTTCAGTAAGACTAACTCAAAAATAAGTCCTCATGTACCCTCCCCTAGTGTTACCATCCCTGGTGGGAAATGAGCTAGCAACTACGTAGTAATCTGTATTTTAGACGTTTTAAACACGTCTTAAAAATATAAAACTGCACTAGCAGATAAATATTAGGTATCAAAGTGTTACTATAATGTCTAAAAAGGTTCTGTTACACATTGAAAATTGTGTGAAATTATGTTCGTTGTTCATTCAAAAAGATTCAGATACACCAAATGAAGAACGTTTAGAACCAAGAGGTCTAAAGTTTAACACTTGATCTGGTACTGTATGTAATATCGGAAAAGAAGACAATATAAACTTCCATATTGAACGATTTTTTTTTGAAAAAGAAAAAGCATACAAAGCCCTTGAAGTTTTAATTGCACCTAAAGACCATGCTGTCATCAAGAACAAACCTGAATTTACTGATAATACCCAGTGGTCACGGACGTAAAAAAGACGTCTTATAAACATCATATAAATGTTTTGGACGTCTCTTGAACGCCTTTTGAACGTTTTGGACGTCTTTTGAACATCCAAAAGACGTCTTTTTTTGGTCCGGTGCCACTGGGTCAAGCTGAAAAGCATAACATTATCCAGTGAAAATTTCCTCCGACACTACAAGTTAAATAAAGATGTCTTGGGTTTTGGAGTAAGCAAGCATCATAACCCGTTTATTCAGATTTCATCAGATTATAGGAAACAAGCGCTTAAAAAACAAGTTTAGGTTCGAGAGTATTGCAAAATCTGAAAAGTTGTACATTAATGTACAACTCTTCAGATTTTGCAATACTTGATATGTCAATATAATATGTCTTGAGGAATACGTAATTAATTATTTCTTAAGACATATCTAAAAGTTAAGGGTGAATAATCAAGTCAATAGTTGAAACTTGATTAAAAATAAATAAAATTGTCTACGTAATCTAATGTGAATATTTTTTCAAATGAAATTAAAATTTATGCGTTTAATATAAAAGTCACATTCTACATGTAATTAAAATTCATCATTCTACATGATGTTTGTAACCCCCAAATATCATATGGTCATAAATTTTAAATACTAAAAGGCTACTGTTTGTATTTTAAAATTTAAATAATAACTTTTCAATGAATATAAATTTAATTGAGAGAAGTAATAAAAATATTTAATCAACTTGTTCCCATGCTCCAACAATCGTAGTTTTTTAAAAAACCATTCTAATTTGACATAAGTAAAAACGTATAAATGTTTGAAGTTTGTTCTATACCTGGAGTTAGTTATCCCAACCATCAAAAATGTTTTCATCTGATTATGCAAACTTTAAAAACCGAATAAAGATTTATAATAATAATTTTTATAAATATAAGAATAAATTTTTATAAATCGGATCAAGACATTTTATTTAAAGAATTATACAAAGAATACGTAAAAGTAGGGTTGTTATCTGTCAAATATGTAGACATATTTTCTGCTGACATAAAATATGTCTGACATGTTTTCTATCGACATAAATTTATGCCTAAATTTTTTTCTGCTGACATAAAATTATGTCAAAATATGTTTGATATATTTTAACAATTTTATTTTGGACATATTTTATGTTTTATATTCTTGAAATATAAAACATAAAATAGTAACGCATTTCAGAATAATTTGATGAATAAAATGAAAATATATTAACAAATTAGTTTGACTTGTTATGAACAGCTAGTAATTCAGCAATAACATTAACAATAGCATTATCAAAATCAGCAATAACATTAGCAATCAAATTAGTTTGACTTGTTCTAAAACAGCAAATAATTTAGACATAAAGTTATGTCGAAATATGTCGAAAGAGAATATGTCAGACATATTTTGTCAGCAAAAAATAATTCAGACATAAAGCTATGTAAAAATAAGTCGATAGAAAATATGTGGGGCATATTTTATGCCAGCAGAAAATATGTCTGAAAATATGTCGACAGATCTGCCAGACATGTTATGTCGTAACAACCCTGCGTAAAAGCTTATGGTTATTCTAAGTCAAAACCAAACTGTCTTAAAAAATAAAATAAAAAATAAATAAAATGAAATAAAAAAATGATAAAAACCTTCATAAAAAGTCATATTTTAAATACATTTTCAAGTCAAAACTTAGTTGTTTAACATCTTCTATGCATTAATTTAGGCAATCAAATCTTATTGAGTTTTCTAATTCAAGTACTTTGACTATGTAGAACCTAATGTAAATTATTTTGCAGCAGAAGCATATCAAGTAATCTGATCAAGTATGTAGTAAAAGAGAGAGAAAAATTTGGTTGTTGAAAGAAAGGTAAACACTCGAAAATAGAGCTTTTTAAAACAAAGGGAACAAAATTTAACAAGAAAAAAGTTTTTAGAAGAAAAAAAAGATTCAAAGATGAAAATTTTAGAATTAGTTGGAAGAAAGCTTTTAAAAATTAAAAATTAACAATGTGATTTTACGGCTGCACTTATTATCTCCAAATGACAAGTGGGCGTCCATAAATCAAAAAAAAAATCAAACGGATTTATTAAAAACTATTGTTAATATTGCTCCTTACAGGTAAGCCGCTAATGAAAAAGATAAGATGCTGTACAAAAACGTCATGGGAATCAGCTCAAATATTAAAAGAGGAAATGTTTATTTTTGAGAAATAGGACCACAATAAAAATAATAAAAGTAGCTTGTTCATATAGTTTGACAACAATTTATAAAAAACTTTAAGCAAAAATTAATATAATAATTTAAACAAAAATTTAAAAGTTACCAAGTAAACTTTTGGTACGAAAATAACACAAAAGCCACTAGGCGTCCTACAGAGATAGAGTCAGTTTTTGATCCAATAAAAGTTATTTTCTTAAGTAAGGATGACTCGGCTAGAGTATTTTAAGTTTTTTTAATTTTTTATATGAAGAAAAAATTTAATTTATTTCTTTTAACACATTGTTTCAGCTTTACATTGGATTAACTGCTGGAAATAAGTTAGAGCCGTTGTTTATGTGAGTATTGAGTGACTCTACCAGATCATGACTGGGTTATTTTTAACAAATACAAATTAATCTCATATGTGTATGCTGAAATTGATATACTCTTAGATGATTTAGGAAAACTACTTGCTAACTTCATGCAAAAAATTCATGCAGGCAATGAACCATTATGATAACAAAAACATGCTGACAAAGTATTATTGCTTTGTGACTGATAGTTTTTTAGAAAATACCTAGTTGAAAAATTTGTAAGACTTTGTTGCTCTAAAGGCAGGGTTTTTTTTTGGAGGAGAGGGGAGGGGGATCTTTGATTTTGAATATATATATATATACATATATATATATATATATATATATATATATATATATATATATATATATATATATATATATATATATATATATATATATATATATATGTATATATATATATATATATATATATATATATATATATATATATATATATATATATATATATATATATATATATATATATATATATATATATATATATATATATATGTATATACATTTAGAATAGAAATTAAAAAAAAAAGTTCATGAATTTATCATCTGGTCACGTGACCGGGGCAAGATGATTTATTATGCAATTTTTGCTTCCAATTTTATAGAATTTTAAAAACTGCAAACTATTCTAATTAAAGTAACACAAAATAAACACACGTAGCAAAAAAAAAATTCTAAATAAGTTACACTCAAAGGACACCATCCATTACAAACAATCGAAATGTATTTTTTTTAAGCGCAAAAAGTAAACTTATGCGGGTAAAAAAAAGCAATTGGTTTTACTCAGCGTTTTTGGAGTAATTGCTCAACTTTACTTGAATAATTTGAAGTAATTTACTTTAAAAACGCTATGTAATTGCTCAGCTTTACGTGAATAAAAGCTTGAGCAATTTCGCTCAAATTTTTATTCTTTTGCTCTGCAAACTTGCACCCAATATATTTTATGTTACTCTTAACATAATTCTTTAAAATTATGTTAAGAGAATCACAAAAAGTTAAAAGAATTTTAAAAACTCATATATTTCTAGATATTTCTACTTACTAGTTAGTTCATAGTTATGAAGTAATCTAAAGGAAAGCAATCTTTAAAATAAAACACAAGGTTCCTGGAAACACAAACTTCCTGGCAACCGTAACAAAATAACATTTTTTTTTCACCAACAAATACCAACAAGCTCACGCATAAAATTTAAAAAATAATAATATTTTTCTTGAAGTCAACTAAGAATGATTTTAGATGTGTGTTGCAGCATGGAGACAGCCAATAACATTCATGTGTGATTGTAAAACAAATATCTGATGGTGTACCAAGTAAATGACAAACTTTGTTGACAAAATAATTTTGACAACACCCATATTGTCTAATCTTTACATCACAGTGTTTTAAAAAAATAAAAATGTTTTTACAAAATGCTAAAATCATAAAATATTGTGTTCTAAATTATCGCTTGAGGCTATATAATTAAAATAAATAAGGTTGTACAAAGCCATTGACCTCTTTTTTGAAAAGGTACAAATTACGTTTATCACTGCTACATTGGGTGCAAGATTGGAGAGCAATAGAAAAGCTGGGCGCCACATTAATTGTAGCTATAATTGTGCTTCTTACCTCCAAAATTAGATCAATTGTCAAGGTTGTTCCATGCTTTTGTTTTTCATATAATATGAAGAGAGCCAACAAGTGATGTCAAAGAATGCTGTTTTTGTATAGTGCTGTTCTTAAAGCACGGAATGTCCAAGAAGAAAGAGTTAATCGTCACCTATCTCCATATACCATCTACAATTCTTCAAGTACCTAATCGAGAAACTCCCTATTCCTAACCCATCAATAGACTATTATCTGAAATCTAAAGATGAAGAATTAGATCATGCTAGAGATAAATCATCTGAACTCTTAAAATCACAAAATCTTGATTTTATTTCTGAGATAACTTAATATTTCGGAGATAACCTCATAAACCAACATAAGATTATACAAAGTGAATCGGTTGACTTAATAAGAGACTTGGATTTGTTAAAAAACAAAGTAGCAAATTTGGCCACCAACTTTCAGCAGTGAAGTCTGATGCAAGATAATGTACAAATTTCAATATAAAGTGACTTCCACAAGAACTCAATTCAGTTCTTTGCAAGAAAAAATGACCTTACATTCTACCATTAGTTCAATAGACTAATGAATTCATTAAATATAATCAAACTAAATAAAAGCAGTGTTATTACTTAATGGAACTGACCATCAATTCCTGGAGGATATGCTCTATGTCTTATGTTTCGTGAAAAAGTCGTTTTATTTAAAATTTTTACAATAATTATAACTTGAATTAAAATTTAATAATTAAAAATAAAATAAAATAAAAAATAAAACAATAATGAAAATAAAAATAAGAACAATAAAAAACAAAAAAAGCTTTGATAAGTGCGTGTTATGTAAAATTGTCAAAAATGACTAAACGTAAAGTCATTTTTGACAATTTTAGGATTAAGTTAAAATAAATATTCTTTTCATATTAAAGATCTATAAAAGTTTTATTATTCTTCTTGTTGTAATTATTTTTTAAGTCTTCATAATTCATTTCTAAAAGTTTTTAAGTTTTATGAAATTTAAATTCTTAAATCTAAATCTAAATACTAAAGTTTTTTTCACACCAAAAAAAATTCATCAATAAAATTTTTGTGCAACCACTTTTCTTATCTGTTCAATTTGTTTTGTGTTTATATTTTTTCGTACTTATCGTGTAAACACGATACGTTAATTAATATGATAATTTACTCATAAATATTTAAGTTTATTCTAATCCTAATAGATTTTCGCCAATCCAAATAAGTTTTTAAAAATTTTGATATTATAGTTCAAGAAAACTTCAAAATTAGAATAAATAAATAAAAAGTAAAAACTATTTTATATACTTAAAAGTTACTTTTGCATTATTTTCCTAATAAATTGTTTTACCGTTACTGTTTCTTGTTGCGCATCTTGCAAGAGCAAAAAGAGTCACCACAAGGAATCCATTCATTCTAAAAATATATTAATTTATATAAAATGTCTTTTTATTATTTTCGTATTATAAATTATTTTAAAAGATAATGCTTCTTTTTATAAATAACCGATTTGAATAAAATTTTAACCTATTTAAAATACTCATTATTTTTAAAACTTAAGTCAGTTAAACAATTAAAACCAAATATTTTAGTTCAATTAAAATGAATTCTTCTTTTCAGCTGAGAGCAATGATTTGTAATATTTTGTTCCTACCTTCGTTTTTTAATTTATTGGAGTCCTACCATCGTTTTTTTTTATATGTTACTTAAGCTAAATCATAAAAATCTATTGCATACTCATTACAATTAAAGACAAAATTCCTACTTTGCAAGTCTCACACCTTGGTTGAAGTGTTTTGCATGCCAATTCGTTGAAATAAAATCATGCATCAAACGAGTGTAAGAACGCCTTGTGGCTTTCAAACGAACTGGCTTAAAATAATGAATGGCCTATTTTAAAGGGTTTGGTAAGAAAGTTTTGTCGTATTCAAAATATTAGCATAGCACGCTAAAAATTCTATTAATAAGATTTTATATAAAAACACAGGTGATACAGATATAGCGCTATTTACCGACATTTACAAACATTTAACGACAGTTCCTGTCAAATTTAAAAGATTTATAGCTTAAGTTTCTGAGCGGCACGCTTTAAAATAAAATATTTATTGTATAATTGTTTTGTAAATGTTACAATATTTAATTAAAACAATTATGTTATACAATAATAAAACACTGGCATTCACGCGAGTGCCTTAAGTTAAGGCTACTTTTGTTATTAAACTATTCCTTATTTTCATTTGCGTTATATTGCTTACATTTTTTTTAGCTGTACAATGAAATATTTTGAAATTTACAAACGTATCAGGAACAATCAGTTCTCTATTTACAAGTATAGATAAAAAAAAAAGTTATTTTATGAAAAAACTCTAAACCATCGTCAACCATTTATGGTCGACCTCTGAGTTTTGAGAAAAAGAAACTAAATCCGTTTTGATTTATGAAGAAAGTAAACTGAAAAATAAAATAGCAAATTTATTTCCATCCATTGTTGTTTTCGAAGGGCGAAAATTACAAACAATATCGAATTCATTATGATTGATGGAAAGGTACACGCTGTTTTTTCCAACACAACTGGTTCTAGTCAGTCATGTTCAGTGTGTTAATGTGAATATTTATATATATATATATATATATATATATATATATATATATATATATATATATATATATATATATATATATATGGGGCTGTCCATTAATTACGTCAACAAAATAGGGGGAGGGGGTTCTGAATTTTTTTGACAATTGTTGACAAGGGGAAGGGGGAGGTCAAGAAAAGTTGACGTCAACACTTTATTTTTTTTTTGAATATGTTACTTTTTTAACTATTTTAAAAAAGGGAAATTAGGCAGCGTTTGCAGTTCTGTGTTACATAATCGCTCAACCTTCAGTATTTTAATTCCTATCTTTTAATTTATATTCCTACTTTTTAAACTTTAAATGAGCGTAAAAACAAAGTATTTTCTGTATTTTCTCATAAATAACGTAAATGAGACTAATTCTGTTTTCTCCACAAATTGAATACTTTAAAATTTTTTTCTATTTGTAACTAATTAAACATATCAATTTATAAATTTTTTAATTGTAGTAGAAGATAATAATATATATGCATTTTTATTATTAAACCTATCATGTATATAAATATATATGATATGTTTAATTAATTACAAATACAAAAAAAATTCAAAAGTATTCAATTTGTGGAGACAGAATTAGCCTCATTTACGTAATTTACTAGAAAATACAAATATATGTATTTAGTAGAAAATACAGATATATGCAATTAGTAGAAGATAATAATATATAAATATATATATATATATATATATATATATATATATATATATATATATATATATATATATATATATATATATATATATATATATATATAATTGATTTTTTGACGAGATTAAAAAAATAACTACATAATTTATGCAATTGCAGGGTGGGTATTCTTTTGGTATTTTTGAACTGATTTTTTTATTGTGGCTTTTTATAATTCTTTCGATTTTTTTGGTGCAGCTGTAACTCACTTTGATGGTGTTTGGATTGAATAGTTTACTTAGGGGGATTTTGTAAGTAACATTTTATAATTGTTTTTGAACGTCACGATGTTATTATATAGTAAATTTTTTAACGTAAAAAATAATTTATTTTTGCCTGATGATTGCTAAACGCATGAAACTTTTAGTAGTAAAAATTATATAGTTATTTTTTTAATCTCTTTAAAAAATCAATTATATAACTCTGATATCATTCATCGAGTACTCTTGCTGAATATATGCTCAGAGCAAAATTAAACTTTCAAAATTTCCGAAAATTTTCCCGAAAATTTCCCGAGTTGAATTTTTCCGCCAAATTTTTAACTCTAGTTCCTTCCATAACTGAAAATCTCCGACACTGAAATGACTTCTTGAGACAACCAAACATTTGATTGCCAACCCAAGTTGCTGCTTCTACTTTTACTTTCAGTTTGTTGGATATTAGTGCTCTAAGGTACCTTACACTTCTAAGATTACTTTACACTTCTCGATGTTGAAATTCACAAAGTAGTTGTGCAAAATATTTACAGTCCTGTCAATGTCCGCTTAGAGTTTTTCATAAAGAAAAATTGGTTGACATCGATAACTCATATGAACTTGCCATTATCGGCGTATAGTTTGGTATGGTTATAAATGAAATCTGGTAAATCATTAATGCAGAACACAAATGGGAGTGATGCAAGAACCCTCAAGACGGGTGACAAGTGCCATCCCTCAAGAATCTCTGGTCACCTTTTTTTTTGATTTGTATTGAGATTTTAACACTTCTTAGGGTGTTGTTAAACCTTAGCAAACAAAGTTATAAAAATAAGTTATAAATTTATATAAATGTTTTTTTTTTTTGTGTGTTGATATTTAAAATTGCGATTTTTCAGGGTAATCATAAAAGCATTTATGAGATTTATTAATAATTGCTTTGGATAAAACCGAATGTCTACTTTAGTATTGTTAACATATAAAATAATTTTTTTTTTTTTTGGTCCCCACCAACCAAAGAAAGGAGATAAATTATTTGAAACTATTTTTTTTAATCTTAAAAATAAAAAGTTAATTGTTATTCACAGCTTAGTTGTTATAAACTTTTAAAAAACAGAACTGAAGTTAATGAAAAAAGTAACAAAAAATATAAACGCTTTTATGAAAATCTTCTCAAGAAAGCTAAAAAACAGAACTGAAAAAAGTTACAAAAAATATAAACGCTTTTACAAAAATCTTCTCAAGAAATCTTCTCCAGAAAGCTAAAAAAAATATTATAGTAAAGAAATTACAAAAAACAAACTCGATGTGAAAAAATCATGGGATTTAATTAAGGATATAATGGAAAGAAAGAAAATAAATACGGCTATACTACCTCAAAGAATAAATATCAATAAAACTGATATTTATTGTCCATTACAAATTTCGAATGATTTAAATAAATACTTTACAAATATTGGCCCTAACCTTGCTAAAAAATCATAACTACACCAAATTCTTTTCAAAAATATCTTAAATCTTTAAATGGTGCGATACTGCAAGATCGCGACTTTTCTCATAAGGAGTATGAAAATTGGTTTTTCTTTTTTAAAAAAGAATAAATTACCTGGTTTCGATGACGTTGCTAGTGATATAGTTATTTCAAACAAAAAATACATCTCTAAACCTTTGTTCTATATTATAAAACTTTCAATAAAAGAAGGAGTTTTTCCTGAAGCATTAAAGTTGGCAAAAGTATGTCCAATTTACAAAAATAATGATCAATCTGAAACCTCTAATTATAGACCTGTATCAGTACTTTCTGTATTTTCAAAAATATTTGAACGTGTAATTTATAATAGAATCTGTAACCATTTTAATGAAAAGAATTTATTTACACAAAACAGTTTGGTTTTCGGAAAAACCATTCAACAGAACACGCAATAATTAAAATAGTAAACCAAATTACTAAAGGATTTGAAAATGATAGCTTCACTCTAGGATTATATATTGACCTATCAAAAGCCTTTCATATGGTTGATCACCTAATTCCTTTAGAAAAAATAAAACACTACGGAGTGATAAATAAAAACTATGATTGGTTAAAAAACTACCTCACTGAAAGAAAACAATATGTTATTAGTAAGGAGTCAGGACAACTTAAAATTTTTTGTGGAGTTCCACAAGGGTCAATTCTTGATCCATTGCTTTTCTTAATTTATGTAAATGAATTAAATAATGCATCAGCAAAGCTTGACTCAATAATGTTTGCTGACGACACAAATCTCTTCTTTTCAAACTGTGACATTAATCAACTGTATTCTGATATGAACTCTGAACTAATGAATGTTGATGAATGGTTTAAGGCTAATAAACTTTCACTCAATGTAGACAAAACAAAATTTATTTTTTTTCATAAAAAATCGCAAGATGAAAAACTTTCGTTAAAATTACCTGATTTGATTTTAAATGACACACTAATTAATAAAAATAATTCAATAAAATATTTAGGAATTCTTATTGATGAAAATTTATCATGGCTTCCCCATATAAATTATATTAAATCAAAAATTAGTAAAACAATTGGTTTGATATACCGTATTTGTCCATATGTAACATCAAAAAGTCTGAAACAAGTATATTTTGGCCTAATACATTGTCTCATATACTATGCCAATATCACATGGACACTAGTACTCAACCAACAAAACTTAAAAAAATATTTTCTCTAAATAAACATGCATGCAGACTTTACTGATAAATTTAAAAAAAATGTAAACAAAAAATGTTCTCTTAGAATAAACAAATGGAATAATTATAATTTGCAAAGAATTAATAGTAAGTATTCTGAATATGGAATATCATACCGCGGACCAAAACTATGAACACTTTTCAAAAAACAAAAAATTTAAATACGGTAAAATCATTAAATTCATTTAAGTTTATAATAAAAAATGAAAATTTTAAATTAGATAAAAAGTTTTCATGATTGTTCGAAATGAAAATCGAGTTCCATTATTCTTAGTTTATTTACTTGTTTAATTAGCTCTTATTTTGATATTTAACAGAGTTGCCAGTATATTTAAATAAAAATTGCTAAAACTATATCATATTATTTACTTTCTTGATTTAATGGAAATATTTATGCAAGCTTTAACCTTTTTATTATATTGGAGATCCTTTTTTTTTTTTAACTTGTAAAGCCCATCTAGGGGATCTATGAAAAGGTTGTGGTGACTTTAGTCACCGTAGCTTCTTTGAGCCCCTGCCTGTTTTTATAAATCCACTTTTTTTTATATGTAAACGTTTCTTTGTAATTATATTGCAAATATATATTAAAAAAATAAATAAATAAATAAAATAAACAGCATTGAAATATAAACTAAATTGTTATGCGGCCGTGGTGCAGTGAAAAAATAATAGAATAAAGAAGTTAAACTAATAAAACAATTCAAAAATACAAGTTAAATAAGTCCACATTGCACATTTTCCAGGCCAACATCATCAGTGTTATAATGCCTAAATGGGGTTCGTGACCCTCTTAAGCAGAGTAGGGAGGCTCTATTAATCTCCATGGAAAGATGTGTCCTTAGACAATTTATAACAGCTCCGTACCGCTCACCAATTTTTAAGGACAGTTTTTGTGCGAGTAGTGCCGTGAAGCGTTTGCATTCGTCTCCAAACCCACCATTCGTACCAAAAATTAATGGGGTAAATGTCCCGTGTTCAACCTCGAGAACTCGTTCTAAATATTCACGTTTTTTTGCATCTTCATGCCTACGGAATATGTGTTTTGTTGGTTGTTTTTTGGAGGATTTGGAGTTTACGTACTAACATCTCTAACTCTAACATCAAAAAATGCAGTTTCTCCTTTTCTCCAAAACCCTTTTGCTTTTATATCCAATCTAGCTTCGTCGTTGGTATTGGCAGTTTTGAAATTAAATTTTTCATTTGTCAATGGAATTAAATGCGGCTCCGCTTGAACATTAGTACAAAATTTATTTAGGCAAACAGTTAATAAATCTATGATGTTATCATGTTTTTTACAAACAAAGCCACCTTTTTTGCATGACATTGCGTGTAGCTCGTCAATTTTTTCTCCACAAGCACAGTAGGATGGTAAATTGGCAAGTGGCACATTATATCTCAATCTAAGTGCGTCCTTAAACTCTTCCTTATTCAGATCTAGATGTTGTTCTTTAATTGGAAAGGTGTTTAACCAGCTGCTGGCACCTTTGTCACAGGCCTGTTCAACCAGAAGTTTAAAGTTTTCTGGAAGTCCTGCATGTATTTTTTTAACCTCTTCTTTTTTTTTTTTAGATTTATCCATATTTGTTTTTGTTTTTATTTCTGAAAATGTTTTCCCGAAATCATCTTTTTCTTTCATAACATCTGACTGATCGATTATTGATTTTATGTGCAAGTTAGTTATTTTCTTAGAGGCAGTATGCTTTTCCTTGGCTTCAGTTATTAAGTTACAAATTCCAAGTCCTCCTTCCGATGAATTTAGCGCCAATAAATCCCTATTTTCTTTGATTATAGAACAATTAGTTCCAAACAATACAGGTAATAATTTTTCTGATAAAATTTTTTCCACTGGTGTTACGAAATTTTCAAAAGCTTTAATTGTGCGTAAGAAGTAAGTGAATTTAGATCTGTACCCTTTAATAAAAGCTGAATAAGCAGCTTGTGGTTGCGTGGTGGCGATTTCGCAGAGACTTTTAAGTTCTTTAGACCATTTACTAACTAAATCCTCGCAATACACTTTTTTGTGTGCTTCCGAACCAAGTGCAGCTCCTAAGTGCTTTTTTCCCTGAGTAGTTATATTTATGGAGTTGCCAAATATAAGTTTAGCTTCTTCAGCTTGGTTATTAATCTGGATCTCCAGATTATAAAGTCTCGAACCTGGATCTCCAGATTATAAAGCGCTTGTTTTATAATCTGGAGATCCAGGTTCGAGACGAGCTCTGGATACATTTTTGCGTCAAGGTAAGGAAGAAGGCGTAAACTTTAGGTTAAATGCACTTCCACGGTGCTCTGTGACAAGATCGTAAGGTCTTTTTAGGACACCTAAATTAACAAAAAAAAAAATGCGCAATTTATTTAATACCTCATCAAAAAAAACAATTTTTTTACTTTTTTATAAATTAAGTCTCGTGTTTTTTTGTTTTTTCTGGCACCCCTATGGTGCCCGGGTCACGTATGCCCCTTTTTGCGCCTCCCTTTTGGCGACCCTGGAAAGACTGCTTAGTTGTATATAATAGATATTTTTTGAAAATTATCAACATCAACTTAAAAGATACAAAATCTGTCATCTCCGTATTCTTTTTAAAGTTTAAAAACTTAAAATTTTTTTAAGTTTTTTAACTCGTGTCTGTGAACTTTCAAATAATGTTTTGGTTTTCATATCTTAATTTTGGTATGTACTACTGGTTTTGCAATGTATTGAATACTGTATATCCATAATACTTTTTTTAAATGCAACAATTCATAATTATAAATAGTTGCTGACATTAGATATTATTAGTTTGATTTTTAGTTAATTACTTATTTTATTTAAACCAGGGCTGTGGAGTTGGAGTCGGAGTCGGAGTTACGGAGTTGCGACATTTTTAGCGGAGTCGGAGTCGCTAAACAAAATCACGACTCCGACTCCAATAGTAAGACTTCTCGGTATTGCACGCGCATGTATAAAACATTCAATTAAAAAAAAAAACATTCAATTAAAAAAAAAAGCTATCGGAGCTGATGGAATAAATGGTGACATAATTATCGAGTGTTTTGATCATCTCAAAAATATTCTTTATAAAATTTATAAATCATCTGTCCACCAAGGAGTTTTTCCTGATCATCTAAAAATTGCAAAAGTTATTCCAATTTTGAAAGAAGGAGACTGTTGCAATATCAGTAACTATCGCCCTATATCTATCCTTTCTACCTTTACAAAAATCTTAGAGCGTATTATGTACAATAGAGTATACAATTATCTTGTCTCCAATAATCTTTTTTATTATAATCAATTCGGTTTCAAAAAAATAATTCTACCGAACATGCAATCATCCAACTTGTACGAGAAATCTCAAATTCCTTTCAAAGATCCCAATTTACATTAGGTGTTTTTATTGACTTGCCGAAGGCTTTTGATACTGTCGACCATGAAATCCTTCTTGAAAAACTAAAATACTACGGATTAAACTATATAACTATAAAATGGCTTCGTAGTTACTTATCAAACCGCAAACAATTTGTTTTTATTAATAACTATAACCAAAGCCATCTACTAAATATTTCCTGTGGTGTTCCCCAAGGCTCTATCTTGGAGCCACTTTTGTTCTTAATCTATATAAATGACTTAAATAAAGCCTCAAACTTAATGAGTACCATGTTTGCCGACGACACTAACTTATTCCTGACCAATAATGACATATCCAAACTCTTTTCTACAATAAATGATGAACTCAAAAACATATCTACTTGGTTCAAATGTAACAAGTTAACTCTTAACATTAATAAAACCAAATGGGTTCTTTTCCATTCACTCTCTAAAAAACGCTATTTACCCCAACATTTACCCAAAATATTTATTGATAAATTTAAATAAAAAGAGATTTTGTCACTAAATTTTTAGGAGTGGTTCTCGACGAGAACATTACATGGAAACCGCATATAGAATATATCTGCTCAAAAATATCTAAAAGTAACGGAGTCTTATATAAATCTAGATCATATTTAAACAAAAAAGCCTTAACCCAACTCTATTATTCATTTATTCACACCTATATTAATTATGCCAACATAGCGTGGGGAAGCACCGAAAAAAGCTAAAATGCCTTTTTCGCCGTCAGAAGCATGCGATCCGATTGATTAATTCTGCGGATCGTTTTACTCATTCCAAACCATTATTTATGGAGATGAAAATACTTAATATTTACGAGCTCAATGTTTATAACATTTTATGCTTTATTTACATGTGGAAAAACGATTTAACTTTACCTGTCTTTAAAAACCTTTTTTCTCTAAACCCAATTAATAAATATTTACTTAGAAATAAAAATTTTGTACATGAACCTATTTGCAGAACAAAATTTAACAAATTTTGCATTACATTTCGAGCACCCTATCTTTGGAATAAAATTGTTATACCTAATTTTGATATATCCAATACATTTCCGATCTTTAAAAGTTAACTTAAAAATTTTGTTTTATCTATTGATGATATATTTAAATACTTTTTATAACAATCACTGATTTGTCTTTTTAATTGTAAGACTGTTGTATTTTCTCTTGCCTTTTAAAAAAAGAGATGTATTACTGTATTTACTATGTATATATATGTATTTATATATTTACGTTTTTATAAGATCTGATGATATGATCAGACTTCTTATTATATATAACATTAGTGTTTTGATTTATATTTCCAATTTATATCACGATTTATTGTAATTTTTTAGTTTTGTTAATGTATTGATTTTAAAAAAATTGTAAAAGGTTCTGATGATAAGATCACTATGATCTTCTTTCAGAAGCCTTGTCTGTTTATCTTTGTAAACAACGACAAAAATGAAACGAAAAAAAAAAAAAAAAAAAAAAAAAAAAAAAAAAAACATTCAATTAACCTTATATTTATACTAAACCTCAAAGAACGTTTCATAAATTTGTCCAAAAAGTTTTTTTTAACTTATCGCATAATATTTTTTTAAAAATTCAAAGAATTTTTCAAAAATTTTGCTTTGGAGTTGGAGTCGGAGTCGGAGTCGGAGTTGTACTCAACAACTGGAGTCGGAGTCGGAGTCGTTACTTTCTTTTTACTACTCCACACCCCTGATTTAAACAATTAATTATTTCTTCATTATACTATTATTGCATAGTTAATTTTTATCTACTTAGAAAATTATTTTACTTTGTGTTGTTTAATACTTAACAAACAAAAGGTATTTCAAATACATAAAATGTATTTAAAAGAAAAAACTACTTTTTTTTGAATTTAGGTGCGCATGTTTATACTTTTTCAGACATTTAAAACAAAAATTTTGTTAGCACAAACAAGCTCAAATGGAGCGCTAAAATCTCTTGATATATAAGCAACCAAAAGTATATTGCCAGCAAACCAATCAGACTTAATTTCACTAATTATGTTGAATTATGCAACCAAATGATAATCACTGAAGCGCTTTTATTCGTGCGTGTTTTTCTTATAAAAAATTTAGCTTACTTGAAGTTAAAAAAACACGTTTTGTTATTATCTTCTTTTTTTACATATATAAGCATTTAAATTGAAGTCTTGCACGCAGCTTTTTGCTTTTTGCTGAATGGTTATTTTTGAAAATGGCAATCTACTCACGCATACTGTTTCATTTAACAATTGTTCTGATGTATTTATCAGGTACCAAAGTTGAACTCGCAAAATTAATATCTACAAATTCAATCTTTTGACTCATTTTTTGATAAGTAGTTTTTTTTTAACGTCTTTTAAAAAACGAAAATAATGTTATTAAACATTTTCAACGTTTATCTTTTTCTAAAAAAATCAGAATAGATTTTGCAGACCTTTTGTCTATATTTACTATTTATGATTTTTAAGTAAACATCATAAAACCATTTAGAAAAAAAAATTATTCTGGTCCAGTTTTTTTGTTAAATGTAGTTTAAACTGGCACTTAGTAAAAAAATTTGGCGTTGATTTTCGGATATTTCTTTATTTTTTTCTCCCGATTTTAAGAAACTCGTTGCAGTGATCTCTCCCAAAAAATTGAAATGAAAAGAATTCAAGACAGACTCGAACTCAAAGAAGCTATGGAATCTGCTGCTGAATTCGGCGAAAAAATGCCTGTTTTTGCAAACAAGCGCGATGAAATACTATGGAAATTAAATTTAGCTAAAAAAACGTTAAAAAAAGCTCACGAACTCGAAAAAGTTGCTAGGAACTCAGCTGAACATTTTGGTTACTTTGAAAACGACAAACAAAAACACTCTGAAGTAAATGAGTTGCTCGGGAAAGCTGACGAAACATTAATGAGTGCAGGGGAAAAAATGGGTTTTGATTTCGAAAAGTATTAATTCTTTAAAAAATAATTTTCTATGTAGTGTTGAAGAGTTGTACAACAGATTTAACAACCATTACTACCGTTACTAATTGCATTGCGCAACTTTTAAGTATTTCGAACAAACTAACTTTTTTTTACAACATTTTATTTAACATGCTTTCTTGTCGGTTTGTTTATTTTTTTGGTGTCCGCGTAATACAAACACAAGGTCGGTGGTAATAATAAAAGAAATCGTTAAAAAAAGTTGAAAAACAACAATTATTGTTAAAAAACAAACAACGCAAGATAGTCTTTAGTTAAGCGTAACTAAATGTAAGTACAAGAAATCGTAAAGGAAAATAAAACAATAAAACTTTTAAAGGAAAATAAAACTTTTAGCGTTTTAGTTTAGCGTAAATAAATAGAAATGCTGTTGACTAATAAAACATATATATATATATATATATATATATATATAAAAAAATTTAAAAGCAACATTTTAAAAATAGACTAAAAAAAGTAAAAAATAAACTAATTCACGGGACCCAAGGACTTTGTGTACGTACACAACCTGAAATATCCATTATAGTAAATGAATGAAAATGTTAGGCGCCAATAGGAACGAGTTGTACTTAGTTGCCCAACATTTTCAGTTATTTCAGGTTGTGTACATACACAAAGTCTTTATGTCCCGTGAAATAGTTTATATTTTACTTTTTAGTGCATTTTTAAAATATTGTTTTTAAAAAGTTTTTTTTTATATATTTTTTTCTAAAATTAAGATAAAAATTTTTTTAAAAAAAGAAAAAAACAATAATCTTTTAAAATATTTGTTTTAATACTGTTTTACATGTTAAATATTATAAATTAGTAAATAATTTGTTGTTTTTCTTTTATTAAATATCTTCTCAAAATATATAAACTTATTAAATTTAAATCATTTAGATTGACTACTCTTGCCAAATATAATTTTTATTTTATTCGTGTTTTTAAAATGTGTTTTAAAAACGCCGAGTAGTCATAAAACACAAAAGAATTTTATTTAATCAGAAGAATTTTATTTAATTAGAAGAATTTCATTTAATTAAAAGAGTTTGCCTCACAGAAACATGGTGTCTCAATATTGAAAACAATTCAAATTTTCAGTTAAAAAATTATAAAGTAGTTCATCAACTTAGAAACTCTGTAAAACCACGTATGCATCTTTATCCACAACTCATTAATTTATAAACCGCGAAGTGATTACTGTTCAGCAAGTAATGATTGTGAGTAATTGACAATTGAAATATTTAGTAAAACTACCTAATACGTAATTGTGCATGCTTTATACAGACCGCCCTCAGGTAATATGAAAATATTTGATAAACACAAAAAATTTAATTATAAATAAAGATGTTTGTAGTAAATGCGTTTACCTTGTGGGCGATTTGAATTTAAATGTATTAGAATATGACTCAAATAAAAACGTTGGAAATTTTCTTAATTTATTATTTCAAAACGGATTTATTCTAACCATAAATAAACCAACTAGAATCACCAAAAATAGTGCAACCTCGATTGATCAAATTATAACAAACAAATTTACTGACGCAAAAGTTAAAACGAGAATATTTATATCCGATATATCGGATCATTTTCCAACTTTTATTGCAATTCAAAAATGTAATCTTTCAAAAAACTCACAAAAAGTAAAAATAACCAAGCGAATCATTAATGACGTTTCTATTGAACTTTTTAATCAATCTTTATCTTCTGAAAACTGGGAAAATATTTTATAAATAAAAAGCACTAACAAAGCTTATGACAATTTTCTTCAAATATTTCAAAAACATTACAACAACGCATTTCCAGAGATAACAAAAATTATTAAATTCCTAAAATCTAACCCATGGATAATTACCGGAATAGTAAAATCATCAAAAAAGAAACAACCTTTATACGAAAAATTTCTAAAAAAAACAACATTTGATAATGAATCCAAGTTTAAAAAATATAAAGGTATTTTTGAGCTAGTTATAAATCGTTCAAAGTTATTATATTATTTAAATTAATTACTGAAATGCAAAGGCGACACTGGTAAAAAAAAGTTATCAACTACTTGTCTTCCAAAAACAGTAAACTTTAATGACGTTCATATACTTAATTAATCAAAAATTGTAAAAACATATAATCAAGTTTTTGTTAGTGTAGAATCAAATTTAGCCTTAAAACTAAAACCTGGTAAATTTAGCGTAGAGTCATATTTAATTGCTAACAATACAATAATGACCAACAATAAACTGACTGAAAATGAGTTATTAATTGCTTTTCAAACGTTAAAACTAAACAAAGGATTAGGAGTTGATGAGATAAGCAGTAATGTTGCAATAAAATCTATGCATTATTTAACAACACCACTGTAGCTTTAATCTTTCTTTAAAACAAGGAATATTTCCAGAAAGTTTTAAAACTGCAAAAGTTATACCGGTTTTCAAATTGGGTGATTCTTCTTATGTCACTAATTATAGACCTATTTCCATTCTTTCTTGCTTCTTTAAAATTCTGCAACGAATAATGTAGAATAGACTATTCTCATTTCTAGAAAAAAATAATAATTTATACAAGAAACAATTTGGGTTCAAAAAATGTCATTCAACTGATCATGCTATTCTTAAACTTGTTCATGATATTTTTTGAGCCTTTGATAAAAAAGAGTACACATTGGGCATTTTTATAGACCTTAAAGCCTTTCAAAGCCTTTGACACAGTTGACCACCATATTTTATTAAAACAATAGTAAATTACGTAGTTAAGAATGCAAATATAGTTTGGTTTAAAAACTACTTGTCTAATAGAAAGCAGTATGTTTCTTATGATGGTGGTAAAACTCAAAATAAGACAACCATTTGTGAAGTTCCTTAAGGATCCATTTTAGGACCACCTTTTTTTTAATATTTTACATTCACAACTTAAGCAAAGCTTCGAATATTTTAAACTTTTGTTTGCTGACGATACCAGTTTAATTTATTCCCACAGTAATATAAATCCCTTTAAATTGATAATAGAAATCAAAAATTTGTAATTAAAAAGTAAATTGATTTAATTAATATAAATGAAATGAAAATGGCTTAAACATATTTAAAAATACACAATTTGATTATGTAAAGTTAAAATTATCAATATATTTTTATACAAAAGTTTATTATTTTTATTTTTAGAAGCGTTTCTAAATCCTTTAAAAAACCTGACGAAGGATATAATTGATTTTAATAATGGTGACTCAAAAGAGTTATTTGAAATAGGGCTGGATGTTTAAACATAGAGGCAAAAGAGCTTAATAACAAATTTATACTTATTTTGCTTTTAACATGTTTTCGGAGAATTTATTTTTGAAAATAAATATTATTAGATTGTTGTCCTTTTTTTTATAATTATTTTTCTCTGTAGAAAGAGAATTCTTACTTGATTAGTTATTAGCTAAAATTGTTAATGAAAACTAGTCTGACAGAGTCATAAGCAACGGAGTTTAACCTTTATTAAAGAATAAAACCTAAAACAAGACGTCCCAAGGACGCCCCAGTGGGTATTAGTTGTTCTAAGGACGTCCGTAAGATATTGGACATGCGTCCATAGAAAGTCTTATATGACGTCCCAGTTAGGTGTATACTTCGTCTTTTAGGGACGGGCGCAAAGCGTTTAAATTGGCAAGTCCCTTGAACATGTTCTCTTTGTCCAATTAAGACATCTCCTGGTCCAAATTGGACGTCTTTAGGACGTTTTATGAACGTCTCTCTGCACACTAGGTTATCCTGTTTTTAAAAGTAAATTAAAAGAGTTTATTCTCTCTGTTATATTATAGAATACTTTAAACATTTTGTTAGAAGTATTCTAAGATATTTATAAGAAAAGTTTGGACATAAAAAAAATACATTTTTTAATGCTCAAACAGAAGTTTTAAATCAAAGTTGTTTAGCACGTATAATGTATAAAATATATTTAATATAGCCTGTCAAAATATAAATGAGTAATGAAAAATTTTAAGGATTTTAAGCCTCATTTTAAATCAAGCTTGAATAACTGATCTTTTTGCCAGTTACTCATAAATCTTATTTATAAATAAGTATCATTATTTGTAGGTATATGTGTGCAATAATTTGGTAAAACCAAATGCATAACAAAAAGCATAACAAAAACACTCATAAATTGATAACAGGTGGCATAAGAAGATTCGGAAGCACTCGGAACATTTTTTCGGAAGCAATAACAACATTACTGGCTTGAATTTGGAGTTCTAGTTATCTTTGCTGTTCAGCAAACTCTTTTTTTGTTTTTGTTGCTGTTTTTGTTGCTGTTTTTGTCGATTTTTTATCTTCTCTCAAACGTTGGCCTTTGCATTTACGAACAAACTTTGTCATTAACGATTGAATCTTCGCAGGGATAATGGGACTGTCCGACAAGGTAACCTAAATAGATTTTGTAATACGTTTTTTACATATAATTAAAATTTAATACCTTTGTTATGAATTTAACAATACTGTAATAATAACTTTGTTAAAATTCAACTAAGGTTGAAAATCAAACAAACAATAAATTTAAAAAGAAACCTGAGGAACAGCTTTCTTTAAAATATTCTTGTATTCCTCCTTAGTAATTTCTCTATTTTTAAAATAGACTTTTAAAACACGTTTCATTTGCTCTTCAACCTTTGCTCGGCGCATCAAATAATCTGTTGATTTAGGCTGAAAAAATGAAAACAACAACTAAATAATTACGCAATTAAGTTAATATTATATGAATTTAGTTCTATACTAATAAATGTAATCCGCGTTACATTACTTGATACAAAATTGAATTATAGCATAAACAAATATAAATAATCTTTTGACTGACCTTGGAACTTCCCATATTTTCTGATCGTTCTTTCATTTCCTCCAGTTTACGCTTTTTATGCTTTCTAGCTTCATGTTTAAACTTTTAATTTCATTATATCTTGAAAAGCTTTAACTTCCTTGCATGCGGCAAAATCTTTCTCTTTGGAGAATACTTTTAACTAATTTATCTTGTGACGAAATAATGTTTTATTGTTTTGAGTTATGTATGTTCAGTTTTTATTTTACACTTGAGTACAATTTATATTCATATATTTAAGTACTATTTATTGTTTTTATGTTCTTTTTACGTTCTCTCTCGTAAAAAAACGTTTTTATATTATTTTTATATAATTTTGCATTATTTTATTATTTTTATACTCTTCTTTATAAAATGCTTCTGATGATAAAATCATTGTGACCTTCCTTTAAAAGCCTTGTTTATATTTCCAAAGTTTATAATTATATAAACTTTGGAAAATTACAATAGTTGCTCATAATCATATTATGAGCAACTATTGTAATTGATTAATTTTATTTTGATACGGAAATATCAATTAAGTGTACCGTGCTTTTGATTATGTAAATGCTTTTCATACGATAATAAAAAACTATTATCGTTATTTTACTTTTTCAGTTAATAAAATATTAAAGATTAAAATATTGAAAAATTACGAAAGTTTCAATGCAACAATGGGTAACGACCAGTGGCGGATTTAGTATATGGCGTGGGGGGCGGGGAATTGCCCTACGCCCCCTAAAACGATCAAACGGCGCCCCCTATAAGATTAAAAAAAAAATTCTAAATTCAAAAAATAAGCAGCCGTGGCGTAGTGGTAGCGCACTTGCCTAAGAAACGTAAGATCCGAAGTTCAAACCCCATCTCTAGGCAAGCTTTGCGACATTGGTTGGGAAGGAGGCGTGAACTTCCTATTAAATGCTCTTCCGCGGTGCTCTGTGATAAGACCGTAAGGACTTCTTGGGGCACCTTAATCAACTAAAAAAAAAAAAAATTACCAATGAAGAACAAAATGAAAAGAATAAAAATAAGTACAATTGGAAAGAGAGATTTTTAAAAAGAGGTTGTAAAATATTTCCTTTCCAAACATTAATATTAAACTCTGCAATAGATAAGCATATGATGGTGTTTATGTATTGTTTGGAATTAAAAGTGGTCTTTAAACTCGAATAAAAGCGCTTTCACCAAATGCCATCTATGTTTATTGTTTTGCTCATGTTTTAAATTTGGTGACCATCAAATTAGTAAAAAATGTGCAGGAACTAGATGTAGAAACTGAATTTAAAGAAAACTCGTCTTTCCTTAAATTTAGTTAACCTAACATCATGCCAAAAAGAAACGCATGACAGAAGAGCTTTGGAGAAATAAAAGTGTTAATGATCCAACTGCACGCCTAAAATGTGAAACCTACTTCAATGTTTTGGATACAATTATAACAGTTATAATTATGAAAATCGTGTTCTAAAATCGTGAAATCGTTTATTTATTTGGGTTATAATATAACCCAATGGGGTTATATTATAACCCAATTGGGTTATAATATAACCCAAATAAATAAACGATTTCACGATTTTAGAACAGTTACACGTTTTGATTGCCTTGATCCGTCAAAAGTATCTGAAGAAAATATAAATTCATTTCAAAAATTTATTGTAACGTCAAATTGTCAAAGTTATTGTAACAACATAAACACTGAAGAAGCAATCGTAGAGTATGAGACTTTCATTGATGTGTATGCATCGATATTCCCATTACTGACAACTGAAATGCAATTGAAACATTTAGTTCTTGGTTGAGAAACAGATGGCAACCGGTTGCCCTAATTTGTCAATACTTTACAAAATCTACATGGCTCTTCCTGTTACATCTGCTAATGCTGAAAGAAGTTTCAGTAAACTAAAAATTCCAAAACTTATTTTAGATTAACAATGATAAACGAACGTCTTTCTGGGTCAGCATTAATTTCTATTGAACGTAAGCTTGCTGAAAACATTGACTTTGACTTGTCTATAAATTGTTTTGCTTCAATAAAATCTCGCATAATTTGTGTAAACTACCTGAAAAGTGAATTTTTTTTCTTTCTGCTAACATTTGTAATATCTCTAATTAAATAGATTTTTAAATGATCAGTAATAATAAATGTTCCTTATTTTATAAAAAAGAATTGTTAACTAAAATAAATAAAGGAAACTTAAAAAAAAATTAGGTTATTTAGTGTCTAATATGTATGTAAAATGTATAATAAAAGTCACTAAAAAATTTAGTCTCTCGTTACCACATCCTGAGAAAATTTTTCACACGTTTCAAAACTGAGAAATGACGTTCATGACATCCATCGCATTGAAGCTATCGTATCGTATCGTATCGTATCGTATCGTATTGAAGCTATATATAAAGATAGTTTAAGTTTAGTTTCACATTTTTTAAATATATAAAATTATGTTAAATATAAAAATTAGGACCTTACTTTGTTAGGAAAATTTGCAATAATTAAAAATTATATTTTACTTTGTTATTATATTTGTAATAGAGAATTTAGCTAATAAAAACGCAAAGATTTTATTATGTGAAACGTTATAACTACATTAAAAGTTAACGAATAAAGGAAAACAACAATAAATTTTGAAAAACTACACTTTAATGTTATCAATCGGCAACTGTTTTGTTGCCCCTCTAATTGGCGCCTCTGACTATTGGCACGTTGTTATAAACATGGTTGTCAAATCTATCAGTGGATAGACTGGTTCTGCAACTAGAAATATATCCGATTATATGTAATCTTAAATTATTAGTTTTACCAGTATATGTGGCTTATTTATTATATGATGAACATTTAAGGTAATAAATTACATTTTTACTATTGCAAGTGATATGACTTCTTACTTTTCATATAGTACCGTTAGATGTTTCGAACTCATCTACTTCTTGAAAGTAGAGTTTGCAATTTTTTTTTTTAACTTTTTCATTAGAAGAAACTTTAAATGAAAGGTTTGCTTCAGTAACATAAGGTTGACAACTAAGATTGCTATAGAAGGTTGTCACTAAAGGAAATATTTCTTTAGATTTTTTTACTACTAAAAATGTAATTTATCACCTTAAATATTTATCGTGTAATAAACAAGCCACATATACTGGTAAAACTAATGATTTAAAACCAGACCCGTAATACGGGTCATGATAGGTCTGATTCATATCTCCCACTTATTTTTTACTCGTTTTCAATAAGTTACAGAAAATGTAGAAAGTAATAGTCTTAGCTTCATTAGAGGTCTTATTTAAAGTTTCCTTTTGTGTTGCTCGAGCATTTTATGGTTATAGCATAACATAACTTTTTTTCCATGTGTGTGTGTGTGTGTGTGCGTGTGTGTGTGTGTGTGTGTGTGTGTGTGTGTGTGTGTGTGTGTGTGTGTGTGTATGTGTGTGTTTAACTATAAACTTTGAAACTTTGTTCTAATCTATTACTTATCTTTATTTTATTTTATAATGAAACAAAAATTAAAAAAAAAAAAGGTAAGCGAATCGGTCGGAAGTGACCTACCGTAGAGCTGTTAGCGTATGCCAATAAATTTAGCGTATGCAAAAAGTATCGGGAATATATTTAGCCTGGTCTTCGTTTTAATTTTGCGTTAAAATTGTTAGTTTAATCGAAATTGTTCGTTATTTTTTGTATAGGTAATTGGTTGAAAAGGTTAGAAAACAGATATATCTCGAGAAAGAAAAAAAAAGTTTAAACTTGTATTTACGAAAAATCTTTCAACAACTCCTTAAAAATATAAGTTTTTAAGTTTATATATATTTAAAACAAATTATTTTAAAATTTATAAATGCAATATAATTAAATATTTAGTAAAACGCACACAAAAAAAAAAAAAAAAAAACAATTTGTCAATTTTCTTAGAAAAAAATTAACGTTGAAGAGCACTTTTTGTAGCAACACTTTTACAGCAACAACTTTTGTAACGAACATACGTTTCAAAATCAGTTATAACAGCCGCCACTACAAGATTGAGGCCTAACACAGCTTATTATAAAGAAAACCATATTTTAATACAGACTAAAAAAATTAGGAAAAAACAAAACAACAAACAAACGCTTATTTATTAAAACCACTATTAAAAGTTATAGAACAAGGTTTAGTTAAAAAAGCTACCCGGGAGAATAACTAACAATTGTAACTAAGCGCATTAAATTAATAACTTACAATTTATCTAAAAAAAATAGTTTTAAGTTATAACTAAATTTAAAAATAGAACTATTCTTTTAGAAAAATACAATAAAGTTAAAAATAAATAATAAAGTACAATATTAATTTTTAAGTTATATATACTTATTACCTGATTTGGTCACGTTTAAACCGTTAAATTGGGTGTCAATAAACTGCCCAAGAGAAAAAACTGTAATCGTTATAACTAAGCGCATTAAATTGGATTTTTCATATGCAGCCAATTACAATTTAGCTTATTCTTTTTTAGCCAATTACATTCGTTATAACCATTGCAGCTAAGCGAATTAAACAGTAACTAAGCGCGTTAAACGTTAAATTGGATTATTTAACGCAATGTTTTTTCGTGTCCCGAAAGTAACACTCTAAAATTTTACCAACGACTAATAATTAAACGAAGTTACAATATACAGCGGAATAAATAATTGATCTATATATTATTTATTGATCTTTTTCTCTCTCTCTATATATATATAAGAATTGCACACAAACCATTCAACTTAGTTAGCGTTAACCCACTTCATATGAGCACTTCACTGCTCTGATCAAAGGAGGCGAGAACATATTCTACCTTTTTTTACATTGGTTACAATAGACGTGTTCACAGTTTCGGTACTTTCGCGCGCACAAATCTTAATAGTGCTTATGCGCAGAAACGGATGAAAAAAAAAGAGAACACACCAGAAGTTTATTACAACAGCGCGGGGATTTTACATTGAGGGAAGTACCCCAAATATAAAATCCTCGACTACCTTCCGTAAGGCATGGCAATCATATTAGATTTTACAATATACATTTATTAGCGGATAATCACGCTATCATCATAATGTAATCTGCATGAACTTACAATAACGATAATTAACAACGATTAGTGATATGGATTGGATGGGTTACCCCTAACAACAAAAAAGACTTCTACTTCGAATTAGAAACGTTATTGTACAATATTTCAAAAATATAAAAAGACATTTTTTAATGCTCAAACAGAAGTTTTAAATCACAAAGTTGTTCAGCACGAATAAAGTATAGGATATACTTTATAAAGCCTGTCAAAATATAAACGAGTAGTGAAAAATTTAAAGCAATTTAAGCCTCATTTTAATCAAATGAGAAACTTATGCACGTAATAGAAAAATTATTTTTTGCTAAATATTAAAGTTATTTCAATATAAGCTTATTTATTTAATCCAACATTATTTCAATGCAGACTTAGTTAACATTTAAAAAGAGCTTTTATTTTCTTGCTTGAAAGTTTTATAACTGATGTCTTCGCCAGTTACTCGTAAATCTTATTTATAAACTGGGTGGCGTTATTTGTGGCTATAAGTAGGAAGTAATTTGGTAAAACATTTATGATCACTCAGGCTGGCATGATTCTAAGCTGTTTTAAGCTGCTTAATTATGAGGCTAAAATTTCCTCACAAATTGATAACAGGCGGCATAGGAAGGTTCGGAAGCACTCGAATTTGTTGGAAACTATTAATGACAGCATTACTGGTTTGAATTTGAAGTTCTAGTTGTCTTTGCTGTTCAGCAAACTCTTTACGCTGCTTTTGTCGATTTTTATCCTCTTTCAAACGTTGACCTTTGCATTTACGAACAAACTTTGTCATCAGTGATTGAATCTTTTCAGGGATAATGGGACTGTCCGACATGGTAACCTAAATGGATTTTGTAAAATATTTTTTATATATAATTAAAATTCAATACCTGTGTTATGTATTTATCAATGCTCTAATACAAACTTAATTAAGATTGCAAATCCGAAAATTTAAAAAGAAACCTGAGGAACAGCTTTCTTTAAAATATTCTTGTATTCCTCCTTTGTGATTTCTCTATTTTTAAAGTAGGCTTTTAAAACACATTTCATTTGCTCTTCAACCTTTGCTTGGCGTAACAAATAATCTACTAATTTTGGCTGAAAAACCGAAATCAACAACTAAATAATTACGCAATTAAAAAAATATTATATGAAATTGATTCTTTATTAATAAATCCACGTAACATTACTCAACACAAAATTGGATTATTGCATAAATAAAATAATTTTTTAACTGACCTTGGAACTTCCTATATTTTCTGATTGTCCTTTCATTTCTTCCAGCTTACGCTTTTTATGTTTTCTTGCTTCATGTTTAACTTTTGACTTCATTATATCTTGAAAAGCTATAACTTCCTTGTATGCGGCAAAATCAACGCCTCTTTCATCTTCGATAGCAGCTGCACTTGGTGAAGGAGGTGAAGAAATGTCAATGGGACTCGCAACCTCTGGATTATAAGGAGAATTGTCATCTGAGTTTGTGGCAACGCCACCATCATCTTCGTCTAATGGACAAGATTTCTAAAAATTTTTAAACTTTTTTTAACAATAATATAAAATATACAATCAAAAGTACTATATAATATATAAATAATACACTATAAAAACAAAACGCTTACTTTCAAAATAAATAAAAAAATACACTTTAAAAACAAAACGCTTACTTTCAAAAATTTACTTGTGTAAAATTTAATTTATATATGTTTTTAATCGACACAAGTAAATATAACTTTTAGTAAGATAATCTTAGGATTAATATTAAATTATTAAAAATTAATATATCAAATAATGTATAAATTTAAGAACAATTTTCAATGTGTTGATGCAAGTATTACTTGTAGTAGCACAACCTTAACATAAACTTGCTTACCCAAACAATACTAATAGTACTTGGTGTAGTTAAGGCGATTTAAAAATATTACATTCTGCTGATATATATTTATATTTATAATATATTTATATTTAAATATATTATATTCTGCTGATTGTGACATATTTCCATTATATGATCTGGTCTCGGAATTAATGCTGTTGAGCAAAATAGATCTAAAGACTCAAAAATGGTGTTCTTAGGGTTCATTATTAAAGGTATTAAAAAAGTTTTAAAATATTATATAAAAAAGAGAAAACTTTCTCTAAACATAAAAACCAAAGCAAAAAAAAAATTATAACATCTAAAGCCTTTATTTGGACTTAATACGCTGACAAAATCATGTTAATTCTAAATAAAAGAATTCAAATAATTTAAAAATCGCTTTAACTATACCGAGTAGGACAATCTTAACATAATCTTGTTTACTCAAATAGAGTAATTAAAAGTAACAAGTAAAATTGACACAAGTAGCAGCGATATTTAACTTAAATGCAGGTTATTTCACATTAAATACACTAAAAGCTTATTTAACACCATGTTATTTAATGTACCAGATAGTAAGGCCTACAAAAATCTTGACCTACTAAGTTCTACAAAATAAACATCTACTAATTAGTGGAACTAATTTTAAGATAACCTACTGAGGCCTAAATTGTTTATAAACGATTAGTCTTTTTTATTTTCAACCGATTTATGAGGCTTTTGTTTTAGACCGATTTATTTTTTGACCTATTTTAGAGATTTTCATTTTCAACCAATTTGAGATAAATTAATTTTCAACCGATTATCTGGTCTGTGTTTTTAATGTTGTTATTTTTAAACTAAGAAGTTTGTTTTTTTAAGTTAACAATCAATAAGTTTTCCAAGCATTCATCGAACCTTGAACCTCCTGATTCTGAAGAAAGCGCTTTATCCGCTGTGCCAAGACTGATCAAATTTGGCTCATGTTCAAATCAACAACAAAATATACAAAATACATACCGGAAAAGCGTAGCTATAAAATTGAAAATACAGTAGATTGAATGTTCAGTAGGTTGAAAATTCAGTAGGTCAAAAATACAGTAGATCAAAGATTTAGTAGGTTGGAAAATTAGTAGTACATATTTTAATTAGGTGTAAATATAAAAATCAAAAATTGTTGGTTGAAAATCAAAGAC
This sequence comes from Hydra vulgaris, assembly GCF_022113875.1. NCBI lineage: Eukaryota > Metazoa > Cnidaria > Hydrozoa > Anthoathecata > Hydridae > Hydra > Hydra vulgaris. The sequence goes on along the minus strand of NC_061161.1, from coordinate 38,222,141 downwards.
GTCATAATCTACGATTTACGAAATTTCAAAATTAGGATGAGTTGTAGGCCACTTTATTTAATATGATTATTGAGACTTTTGGTATATAAGTTCATATTTTCTTCTGCCAAACCTCACTCTAAACTATAGTAACTAATTCTTTATGGTTTCAAAGATTGACACCTTGTCTCAATTTTTTTTTGTCCACCTTTCTTTTTCAGCAAAATTTAATTTTCAAACATTGTCACAAATAAGTAATATTTGCTTAATAGTAATGAAAACATTAACAAAAAATCCATCTAACAAAGTTAGATTTTTTTTTTCTAATTCACCTCCCCAAGGCTGAAAAAGCCACTACAGATGAAGAGACTACTTAATTGTGGTTATAACCCTCTCTCAACTATATAACTCTGAAACAGGAACCTTTACGAACAAGGCTGCTGTGCGGATAAACAAGTTGAGCGCGGTACTACTAGAGACGTGGTGGGAATCAAACTTGGAACCTCTCGCTTATGAAGCGAGCGCTCTACCACTACACCATTACCGCATATTGTATGCATTTTTTATTAACATTTCTTTATTTGGCGAACTGAAAAACTGAAGACAATGAACTCCAAACAAATTTTTAAACAAAAATTATAACTCTTTTTTGACAAATATGGTTATTATATACTTACAGAATAAAACAAAGAAAAAAAAGATCAATTCCAATTGGAATCAGAAAATTTTAAATATTAGTTTAATATTAGACCTAATATATTGGAGAGCGGTTTGATGTTTCTAACATTAAGGTGCAGATATCACACAATTTGCATTAGAAAAAGAGAACTCTATCTTTCCCTAAATAGGAAATTGTAACAATGCAGCAGGAAAATGATAGAGAAAAAAGATTTTGTAAATATAGCTTAAAGTGTTTGATACTCTGATTATCAAAAGCAGTTAATCAGATATAGTTTTTCTAACTTTTTTTCACGCCATCTAAATGACGCATGACAGTATGTGAAATAGATACGCATACATACAGCCTCAACCATCAAGATATAATGTCAATGACTAGCACACTTACTGAGGAAAAAAAAATTACAAGCTTGGTTTCAAGAAAAAAAGTACTTATAGTTTTCACTGAAACAAATGTCATACCCAACAGTAGTTTATCGCAAACTATTTTTGTAATCAATGTTATAAATTAATAAACCTAATGTATAATAACTTTTATAATGCTTTGAAGTGCAATTTTTGAGATATTGCTTGATAAGTCACCTAACTGGCTGAAATAGTTAATGCTTGCTGCTTATATGCGATAGAAAAAAGTTAACATAAGATAAATTTTTTGTGCAGCTAAAAAGAAGCTTATATATATTGTCTATTGATAGCTCTATAGTGTGTGTTGCTTCAACACTTAATAAACTATTTATTTTCACCCTGTTCTTAGTCACCCCCATTGACAGAATATATATATTTATACTCTCCTAAATTGTAATTTTATATATTTCATCTCAGATGACTGTAGTAGATATCATATGACTAAGTATATTAGGCATGCTAAAAGCAATAGTCTGAAACTGTTCATTGCTTTTCAAATGAAATCTTAATAACTACTTTTTACAATACATCAAAAAGCCCTATTGATTTATCTATTGGAGTAAAACACGATAATTCAAAGCGAAATAGAGCATAGCCGTAAAAATTTGCTGAACACTAACACCAACTACAATTTTATATAACAAAAAAAATTTGAACTTAAGTTATTTCTGAACAATTAAAGTACTTTTGTTTGTTAGCAAGCTGACTCAAGGTCATATTATTGGCCTTCAAGAGATGCGTCAATAAATTTGTTTGTTAGCAAGCTGACTCAATGTCATATTATTGGCCTTCAAGAGATGCATCAATAAATTTGTTGTTAAGGAATAATATTTTAACAATTTTCACAGAAAGGAAATACGTCATTTAAAATTTTTTACTTTTAAAGACTTTAACATTTAAAAAAAATTTTAGTACTTATTTTATCTTAAATTTAGAATTTCAAACTATTTCTTAATTTTTATGATTTATTTTGTTATTTATTCTAACTTATACATTGGTTTTATTGTAATTTTATTGTATTTATATGTAAATTCAATTGTTACAAGTAAATTTACATTTATAGAATGTCCAAAATGATAATGACCAATAAAGTTTTTGTAAAAAATTCTTAAAACAACTTAATCAATAACTTTTTCTTTATTTAAACTTAGCTTCCTTTCGAATAATATAACAGAAAAAACAAAGGCTAATAATGTGGTCAAAAACTGCCAAGAAAAAAATCAAGGAATAAAAAGTGAATAAAAGTAAAAATTTAATTAACCTCATATGTGTATATATATCTGCTTGTTTTATGAGAAAAAAATATATATATTTTATCATAATAAAAGTTCTTTATTAGATCTGCCCAAACCCTTAGTCAATGTCTGTACTGAAGCCTCACATGAAGCTATTAGTATAAAAACAAAGTTACATGCCACAGTATGCTGTTTGTGTCTGGATATGTATATATATTAAGAGATTTGGGATAAAATATTTGTGTGTTGTGTATATATATACACCCACAATTCCTTAATGTGTGTAAGAAGGGAGTTTCCCAAATATTTGTAAACTTTCTGGAATATCACATAAAATAAAAATTGATGTTTAAAAAGTAAACTATAGGATTTAGTCCTTTATGTTTGTTTTTTGAGATTTTTAAGGAAAAATTAAAATTTAATACCTAAAATATCAATTTAAAAAAAATTTCTCACATTAAAACTATGTTCGGGTTTGAAATGAACATTCTGATTTAAAAAATAAACAAATAGATAAAACAATAATTGATAAAAATTGTAAAAATTTCTTTCAGTTCAATAATGGCTTATATTATATAAACCAAAATATCACTATAAAATAATAAAAATAATATACAACCAAGCATAATGTAATCTTTTATTATTTAAATATAAAATATTTTATAAAGAATGTCACTTACAAACAATATATATATATATATATATATATATATATATATATATATATATATATATATATATATATATATATATATATATATATATATATATATATATATATATATATATATATATATATTGTTTGTAATAATATATATATATATAATAATATATTTGTGATAATATATATATTTTTAAATTTAATTTAATTTTAAATCTCTTTATTAATATTAACTAGCTGTTCAGACTCCTTTTTAGTAAACAGTAGAAAATTTTTTTCAATAGCTGATAGTTAAATAGTTGTAAACCTGCTTTTATCCTAATATTATAATATATAATATAATAAATTTACTTATACCTTAATATTATAATATATAAGTATTACTACAATTACCTTTTATTTAATATAAAATAACTTTAAATATAAAATTAGGAATTTTAATTATGTTTAAAACTTTTATAACTTAACTTTCTGCTTAATGAGTGGTTAAGTTCAGCGCGTCGGAGGTTCAAACCCTCAGCTTGCTTTTTTTTAAAACTTTTTATTTTTTAAAAATACAAAACAAAACAACTCTATAGTTCTAAAGATATTATATGTACATATAGTTCTAAAGATATATGTACCAGTTTTTCTTATGCCAACTTAACGTAAAAATGCGAAAAATAAAATTGGAAAAATAATTTTAAATTTACATTAGTTAGACGTAGCCGCATTTTCTTATAAAACAAGTGTTGAAAGACTGTTTCTCACCAGACTGTAACTCATCTTTAATGGCTGCCGTGAGTTTCGTGTCAAACACGTACGAATGGGTAACGGCAGCATTAAGTTCAATATTAAAATATTATAAGATAGTTGAATATTAACCTAAAGACATGAAAGTTTATTTAAAATATATTTCAAGTTACTTTAAGTTATTATGATTTAGAAACTTAACACAACTTAATTCAGAAACACTCTTTCCAATCATATATTATAAAAACAAAATTATTTTACTTTGGAAATTTCAAAAAAAAAGTCAAATGTGCATTGCAAACGATTTAATCTAAAGATTTAACAATCTATTGTGTCTTTGGCATATAAAAAAGTGTGTGACAAGAGCACTTGTGTTTAATAGTTTTATTAATATTCTGATCTGGATTTGAAGTTTTTTGGTTCTGAGACCAACAAACTGATTTTCTATGAAATATAAACTCACTAGCATTCTTTATTCCAAAGATATAAACTTTTCGGAGAAAATCCTCCTCAAAAATTGCTCTGTAACCTAAGCTAACAAACTTTTATCCTTGAACAAGTTGCTTTTAATACAATTAATTTTTATGTTGTAAATTTATTTATTGAAAAATCATATAGAATACATTGAGTAGCTAAATAAATTCTATGTACAGGGTTGCCACCATTATTTAGGAACAAAATTCCCTGATTTTCCCTGATTTTTTCGCCAAAATTTTGCTTTTTTCTCCCTGATTTTTCCAGATTTTTCCCCTTGAATTTTGCTTATTTCCACCTGATATTTCCAGCATTCAAATGCCCAAACTTAACATTTAAACTTCTCCAATAACCCCATTGTATTTTTACCTCTAAAAAAACAGATACTATAATCAACCAATGAATAATGAACCAATCAATTTACTTTAAAATTAAAATAAATAATCAAATACTTCAATCAACATATGAAAATTTTCTTTGAACCAGGGTATATTTAAAACGGATATGTTCAATAGGCATTGAAAACCTGTCAGACTTATTTAGGGTACAAGATAATGAAATTCTAAAAAATGTCATGAATGTAATAAATTTCTAATTGTATGTTTTACATACATCTTTTAATACTTTTTGCTTTTCTCTAAGTCCCAATATTTCTTGATCTAAAAGCATTATCACGCTATTTTCTTTTGCTTGGAGTTTTCTATTTTCCTCCTAATAGTTTTTATATTGTAATGATGCACTACAAACAGCATTTATCATTTCATTGTTTATTTCTATTTTGTTAGCCTTAAATTTGTTTGACTCCATAAAATCCTTGGTAGTGCGATAAGATATACGTGACATTCCTTTCATTTTTTCAATGAGCATATTACTGGTAATACTGAAACCTCTCTCAATTGATGCTTGCCCAAAATAAACATCAAAACTTTTTTTGATAACTTTAATGGTTTCAAAATGAAACTTGTTTAAACAATTTCCAGTGTAAAAATATTTGAATACAAGTAAAAGAATAGATAAACTTTCCTCTAACAACTTTAAAAATTTTATGAAATACTTAGTTGAGTCATACTTTTAAGTAAATTCTTTGCTGTAGGGTGACCTAAAAATTTATAGTATCTGGATTCAACATGATTTAGATGGCTGTTCCAAATGAATATTTAGATCTAATTGGCCATTTTTAAAAGAATCGTTCAGACTTTCATCAAGTGAAAGAGTATAATAAGGAGATTTTTTTTATATTTTTAGTTAAAAGTCTGTAAAATTAAGGCCCATTACCAAAATTAATTATATAACAAAGTTTTGTTTCACTCATTTCATAAGATTTAGCAATATTGCTATCAGGGAACATTTTCTGGTAAAGTAGGCCATTTTCATTACATGAGTTTAATGAAAAATTATTCTGTATTGCATTTAAAACAGAGTAGATTTCTGTACAACTTTTATCACATTATTATACTGTTGGAAGTGCTTGCTTTATAGGTGTAGACTGTGCAGGCGAGATACTGGCTTTGACTTTTGTGCATGTTTTTTGCCATCCATGTAACTTATCATAACTCATCTGCATATTTGATAAATTAAATTAAACTTTTCATATTTTGCACTTGGCAGACTTATTTTCACTGCCTATTACTAACCATTTTTCAAATAAAGGATTGAGTTGCAAACATTGATTTAATGTAAACACAATATGATTAAGTTTCTTGGTAAATGTTAAACATTAACCCTGGTACCCTTAAATTAATAAAATGTTAAACATTAACCCTGGTACCCTTGAAAAGTAAGATTTTTATTAGAAAAAATATCAAAACATTAAAGAAAAATTAAAAAGTTCCCTGATTTTCCCTGATTTTTCCCTAAATCAATCATTTTCCCCCGATTTTCCCTGATTATATCTAAATTTCCCTGATTTTCCCTGAATTCCCTGATTTCCCTGATTTGGTGGCAACCCTGTATGTAGTAAAAATACTTTAAAGAGTCATGTTTGTTTTAACAGAAAAGTTGTTTGTTTTCAAGCCATGTTCAACACAGCCTGGCCATGGCTGAATGTTTAAATAATCTAATGACAAAGAAAATTCAATGTAATTGCTGACAGAAGCACACTGAAAACAAAAATCATCAAGGCAATTCTTCAGATAAATAAAGATTCTTAAACTTAAAAGCTAAAAAGCTTCTTGTTTGATAGCCTTGATTTTATTATGCTTAAATATCTTTAAACTGAGATAACATTAGATCACATTGCTGTTGTAATAAGATCCTTAAACTCATGAGGTAACAAAGTAAAACTTTTAAACGATCAACTATGTTTTTTTGTCAACTCAATTAATAAATTAGGGTTTAAGACACCGGATGCTCTTATTAATTAATAATACAATGAAAAGTAAATATGTTAGACATCTTGGGCATTTAAAATATAATAAGCAGTATTCCATTTGAGAAAAGTTCTAATCCCTAGCCAGACAAACTTGTATGCAATATTATTAAAAAAATAAAAAAATATTGAAATCGGCAAATATTGCCGACCTCCTTTTTCCTAACTCCGAGGGTTGCATATTGATCCATATAGGTATATGTATATATATATATATATATATATATATATATATATATATATATATATATATATATATATATATATATATATATATATATAACTTGCAGGCCTTGTTATAAAATTTTGTTGCATAAAGGAAATACATAATGGAAATACATAACACAAGTAAATGTAACTTTACTCAACATTCATACTTACATCATTAAATATTAAACTACATCAGTTGCATATTTATAAGTACCACATTGTAATTTAATTTGAAACCACGTTAAAAATCATTTAAAGTCTTTATCTTTATAAAATATTCATAAAATATCTATAAATTAAACAATATTGTTTAATTTAATATAATATTGTTATTATTATTACATAATATTATTATTGCTATTAGCCAAAATTGTTATGAAAAAAAGAATCAATAAAATTTAAATATTGCTTGAAAAAAAATTTCCTTTTTAAAAAAAATTATACTTATTTAAATTACTACTACAGGAGAACTTGCATCCATGATCTGCATGCACCTTTGATTCTATAGCCTTATCTCCATACTTACATAACTTATTAAAGAGGGCTGATAACCAGTGTGTTAAAAATATTGTATCTACAAAATTAATTGTATTTGTGTTAGAGAATAGACTATTAAATTTATTTCTAAAAAATTTTATTTTGATGACAAAAAGTAATTTCTTTACTTTTATGGAACCTCACATCTTTAATATTTTTTATAATATAACTGTTTTGTATATATATATATATATATATATATATATATATATATATATATATATATATATATATATATATATATATATATATATATATATATATATATATATATATATATCTCTGTTTGTGTTTGTGTGTGTTTCTCTAAAATAATAAATAAAGATCTTTATAAATGTTCATCTAGAAATTAAGAATATACTAAAGTTATGTAAAGCTTTTTTATTTTTTTACACTTAAACATTAGGGTGTCTCAAAAAAGTATTGTATATTGAATTTTGATGTGCGGAATACTGCATTCTGCATCATTTTGAAAATGAAGACGAACAAAAAAAAAACTAGCTCTAGCGGAAGGTTATTTAGGTCAATTTCTTTTTTTTTTATATATAAATTTTGAGATAAAACTAATTTTATTCTTCTTCAAACAAACACATGTTTCGACAAAAGAATGGCGAACAATAGAAATTAATGATGCATATCTAATAACTCGAGCTAAATTATTATTAAATCACTTTTAAAAGTTGTTTTCAACAAAAACAAAACTCTTTACTTACTAAAACTCTTTACTTACCAAAACTCAGGTATTAACTTGATTTTAAAATTTAGTCTTTTTTTTTTCATTGATAATAATCATTATTAGATAAAAAAGTGGGATCATTTAATAATATATTTAAATAAATTCAATATTATGTTATCAAAGTTTTCTAATTAAACAATGGCAATAAAATAATAATAAAAAACTCGTCCAATATAATGTGCAATTCATTGTGCATCCAACTATTCTGATTTTATTTTAAATGAAAAATAGTTGAATTTAGAAAATGCCTCTAGACCAAGAGCGTGACAATCAGATAATTTATTCACTTAAAGCAGATATTCTTAACACGTCGAAGATTACAAGGAAGCGAAGACAATTTTATTTACTTGGGTTTCTTTTGCAGAGTTTTGCCCCCAATAGACTTCCCACAAATGGAGAAATGCTCAGAAGGTACTACTGACTTAATCTCGACAAAAACACAAGGTAAATTAGTAACTAACCAACGTAATTAATGTAAATAACTAACTAATTTTTTTAATGTTTTAGTACTACACAGATCAACGTCAAAATTGGCTGCCCAGTTGCTTCTGGTAAGACTTATTTGAGATGCTCCAGGTTTGCTGATGGAGGGTGCGGAAAGAAAACCAAGCAGTTAAATACAAATGTCTGTATTCTGAGGGAGCTTGTCACTTTATGGGAACAAGCTGGGTTTAGCGATACTTTCACTGTGACCGAGCAAACTATAAAGACCAGAATTACCAAGAAAGTTAAAGAGTATCACACTTTAAAAATGCTTAAAACACAAAATTGAAAAGATACAATTGGGAAAAAAGAGTATGTAAAAGAGGATAGAATCGCCATAAGTGCATCTTCACCCAAGTCTGGTCCGCTAGACTTCCTTCTGGGCATCTTAAAAATCGAAAATTCTACGGGAAGCGATCAAGCTACTGCCATTCAAGCTATGCTTGAATATTATGATTGAGATGTCTGATCAGATTATTGGATTGTGTTCGGACACAACATCCAGTAACACTGGGAGAAAAAAGGGAGCTATAAGCATTGTTTCATACGCCCTAGGTAGACCGGTTCTTTGACTAATGTGTAGACATCACATCTATGAAAGACATGTAACTCATGTAATGAAGGAAATATTTGGTCCAACCAATGGTCCCAGCAGGAAGCTATATGTTACTCTCCAAAAAATATGGCTGCAGATTTATAGAGATGTAAACAAATTAGAGAGAATTGTGAAATTTGACTGGACTCAAGATGCCTTTAGACCTAACTCTTTGTTGTACAAACTTGCTTCGGATACAAAAGAATTCTGTATCACAGCTCTTCGTGAGAGTACTTTCCAAAGAGGAGATTACAGGTATCTTTGTGAGCTTCTGGCATTTTTTCTAGAAGCTGAGTTACCAAACTTTTCATTTAAACAACCGGGAGCTCATCATGAAGCAAGATTTATGGCAGACTGTATCTACTTGCTGGTGATTCAAATGACTCAAATGTACTACCCAGTTGATTTTGAATCTGGTAATATAAGCACGTTAAGTAATCTGAAGGCTGCAACCAACTACATTGTATTTTTTCACGGCTTCTTTTTTCTGAAATGCGCAATGGCTTCTCAAGCACCATCGAATGATATTTGATGGCATTCAATAATGCTTTTCAGCTGCAAACAATGGATGAGTTTAAAGAATTTGCAGTTGTGGGAAAGGTTCTTTACCAAAGCCTTAGCCGTCACACTTGGTACCTGTCCCCCCAACAAGTAGTTTTTGCTCTTGCTGATAAGGAACTGAAAGTTGAAGTTAAGAACAATATGTTAAACAAGCTGCTTTCCTATGATGTCCCGGTGTTGCAAGATCTGATTAAAAAGAAACCTGAATCTATTATTGAAATTGCTCCTACGTCTAAACTAGATGATTTTATCAATGAACAGTCCTTTTGTTTTAGCTGTTGGATATTTCCAAAAAAGAACTTCTCCTCTGGAAAGAAAAAGGCATCGAACCATGTGAAAGTGAGAAAACCTCTCAGACTTTTACATACTTCTCAAAGTGTGTAAGAACACTTGCAGTTGTAAAAGACTGTGCAGAACGTCACATCAAGTTGATTCAAGATTTTGTTGAGAGAACACACAATGAAGTATAATATGAATAGCAAGTATAATATGAATAGTTAATATCTAATATTTACTTAATATATTTATATTTTTAGGTTGTCCAGAGAAACCGGCAGCAGATATCGAAAAAGGCTACAAAGAAAGATCTTAATACTATTATTTAGTTGAGTAATATTTTGTAGTTAAAAATATAGGTTTATATTTGTATTTTTATTAATTTTTATTTTTTTTGAAATTAAATGATAAACCTAATCTCTGAATTAATATTTTTACTTTTCACACTAAAATACAGCTTCAAGGTCAAAACATTGACGTTTTTACTATAATTTGCAAAAATGATGCTAAATGTATCGTTTTATCCCATTTAAAAGTGAACTCATCTCTACACTCAATTAGTTATTTTACAATGAAATTAAAAAATTTTATAGCACTCAAATTCACCTGTTTGACACGCACCAACAATTTTTTTTTGTTTTAAGTAACAATTGCTATTTTTATATTAAGATAACATTCTATTTTATCTCAAAATTTATATATTAAAAAAAAAGGAAATTGACCTAAATAACCTTCTGCTAGAGCTAGAGACTTAATATTTTTTTTGTTCGTCTTCATTTTCAAAATGACGCAGAATGCAGTATTCCGCACATCAAAATTCAATATAAGATATTTTTTTGAGACACCCTATTAAACATGATGTATCATAAAAAAAACCGATAGACCACCTAGAGGCAAAGTTAATGAAAATTAAATGCGAGCAGCTGTTGATGCAGTTCATAATGGTGGTACAGTTTATTGTGTATTTAAGGAGAGGGAAATAAACTTAATGACACTTAAGAGATATGTAAGGAAATATCAATAAAATCCAAATACAGTCTGCAAACCTAAATTCATTACCATGCAAATCAATACCAATGAAGAAGAAACATCTTTATCAGACTATCTTTTAGGGGCTTCAAAACTTCACTATGTATTGTCAACCAAAGTAACACAAAAACTTGCATATGACTTAGCAATGACTCTTTCTAAGCACATTCCTAAATCATGGAAGAGTTCAAAAATTGCTGGGAAACAGTGGCTTCCTGGTTTTATGTTATGTAGGAAAAAATTATTTTAAAAAAATCCAGAAGCTACTAGTATGGCACAAGCAACTGATTTTAATCATTATACAGTTAGAGAACTTTTCACCAATCTAAAAGATGTTTGTCTGCAACAAAAGTTTCAGCCACAGAACATTTATAATGTTAATGAGACAGGTCTCACAACTGTTCAAAAACCAGTTAAAGTAATTGCTGGTAAAGGAGATAAACAAGTTGTAAGGATAACTTTATCAGAAAGAACATTGGTAACAGTTTGTTGTGTAGTTAATGCAATAGGCAAATCAATTCCTTCTCTTTTTTTTCCAGGAGTCATTTCAAAGAAAGCCTGATAAATGGTGGTCCACCTTGATATCAGGGTTTCAAAAAAAAAACATTTTTTTAAAAAAAAATAAAAAAAAACCATAGGTTTTTTTTAAAAAAAATAAAAAAACCATGGTTTTTTTGGTTTTTTACTAAAAGGTTTTTACTAAAAAATGCGGTATTTAGTTATCCTTTTAAATTAAAAAAAACATAACGTATTTTATTTGAGTAAACTATATTCTTTATCAATATTATTGTTATATTTCATCATAGTTATTTAATATATGATTGTTTAATGTTTTATATATAAATACAAGCTTTGCTGCTTTTTCTACCCCCAACTCGGTTTCTTAACTTGAATGAACAAGACCAAAAGTTAAAAAAATTATTTTGATTCCAGCACTAGAAGCTGGTGCATTTAATAAACCTTCAATTTCCATTATGTTATAGTAGATTTGGTTTTTAATTTGAGTAATATTGGTAACAAATTCTTGAACTCTTTATCTGCAAAATTCATGGCAGCTTCATTTTCATTTTCAGAAAGATTAGATCCAAAATATCTAGGATCTAATGTCTTTGCCAGGAAATGAGCATCACTGACAGTCTGAAGGTATCTAGATTCAACTTTTTTTTTTGGTTTGATAAACTGTTCATCAAATCTTTAAAAATTTCAAGAGTCACTTATTTTTGTTTGATCTCTTTGCAACTTATCTAGAACTACTGCAATTGGTTTCAATATTTTCAATAAACCTTCTGTGTTTCGCTTTATCTGTATATCCCTTACTTTTTTACCAATCACGGGACCCAAGTCTTTATTTTTTTCAAACATTGTAAAAATAATGCTCCAGTTGTTGACATATTTTTCAAGTGAATCAAATACAGAATTCCAGCGAGTTTCAGCAGGAAGTAGCAATTTTGTTCCTCCGCTTAATTTATAAATTTCTCCAGCTTGATGATTATTTCTTATATATTTTATTATTTGTGTAACATCCTTGCTCACATTTTCAATGTTAAGATCATTTGCAAAAAGATTCAGCATATGAGCAGCACACCCATAAGTTATTTTAATATATCTTTCAGATGACAATACTTGTCTCATTGATTTCACATTAGCTGCATTGTCAGTCACAAAGCTTTTTACTGTGCATCCAAATTTACGTCTTACAAAATCTATTGCATCTCTTGCTAATTGTGTAAGATATTCACCAGTATGTAAATGAAGTGTTGATTGTTTCTACTAAAATGTTAATTTTATCTGTAATTACAGAGATACTATAGGTTCAATATGTACATTACTCTAACCATCTAAAGACATGACTACAATTTTCCCATTCAATACATTACATTTTTCATCTAATAATTCTCCTACATTTTCAGTTCTATTAGGTAGAGTGTATCCTGAATGAAACATATTGATAAATTTTTTAAAAAAACAAAAACAAAAATCATGGATTTAAAAATATATATCTATACTGAAGATTAGTTATATTTGTGAGCATAACTCTGTCTTAGTTTCCTGTTGTAAGTTCAAATCTTTTTAAAAAAACATTAGTTTGGTTTAAACCAACATTTTTTTAATTGGTTTAAACCATTTGGTTAAAACCATGCAACCCTGCTGGATATATTGGGATTGTAAACCCATCTGTTTGGATGAATGTTGCAACCTTTTTAAAATGAATTAAACATTTTATTTAAAATGTGAAATGTTCACCAGCTAATTGAGTGCTTTTACTTCTAGACAACCACGAGAGTCATGTTTCAATTATACGTTTCAATTTAGCTAAAATAATGACATAACTATGCTGTCTTTCCACCACATTTTAGTCACATGCTGCAACCATTACTGGTCAGTTTATGGGCCACTGAAACATTATTACAATGCAGCCTGTGATGATTGGGTTGTATCTAATCCAAGACCAATGACCATTTATGATATTGCTGCAGTTGTTAAGAAAGCTTATGTGCAAGATTTTACTCTAACGTTTCTGCAAGGTTTGCTGTGGCCAGAATTAAACTAATTAATCCTAACATATTTTCTGACCACAAAATCTTTTCTGTAATATACTTTGTATAATATTTTCTGATACAAAAGTTTGGAATTTGCACAATGCCTGTAAGTGTCAAAACTCAAACATCTAAAAATCCAGTGTACACCACTGAGCAAGTCTAGAAAAAGTTAAGCCGTTTCCAAAAGCTAGATCAAGGAAGTCCGTTAAAGGACATAAGTGTCAACATACCTGAATATTTACAGACACTCCTGTTTGAAATGAACTAATTAAGCTTCAAGAAATGAAAAAAAATTAAAGTCAAAAGAAATGCAAAATAAGATCTTCATGACAAAAAAAACTTTATTTTGAAAGTGATGAACGAAAATTTTTTAAACAGCAGTAACAGTGACAATACATTAGAACCACTTTAAAGAGATATTTTGTAGTTCTACTTCAGGAAATAATAAAGAAGTAGTTTCATACTTTAACAACTGGGGAAACAATAAACCTTAGTAAAAAATAATTTTTTTTTCATTGATTTTTTCTTCTAATAAGAAAGATAAATTTGTAGTAAAATTAATAACTTTATTGGTTTTTAATATAGACATGACTTAAGAAGATGACTTAAAAATAATTCTTACACATTCATAGTATAAATTTGAAATCTGATCATAGTAAAATTTTAAAAAATAATTTTGCCTAAAGGCTTGATTATAGTTTATTCGTCAATGCAAAAGTGCAATGAGCACTTTTGTATATTAGTTTCTTTCATCAGTTTCAACAGGATAAAAAAAACTTTTACAATAATAAATTACAGTTTAATATTTTCTGCATAAATATTTTAAAAGACTTACTAAATAATCTGATTGAAAAAAGCTTTGGAGTACCACGTAGTTTTTTTTATTTTTTATATAATTTGCTATTTTTTAAGTAAAATTCAAATGACATAACGCTTCTTAACAAGGTCTAAAAGTGTCACAAAACCACTTAAAACCAAAAAGTAGAAGGAACCTGCCTAGAAACCTAGAAACCTTCTTTGTGTTTTTTCTTAAAGGTTGTTTTATGCAATTCTCATGATTCTCAAAAAAATGACGTACTTAAAAGTTGTATGAATCTCCCAATAAAGAGCAGATACACCTCTTAAGGGTTCATAAATTAAAAAAAAAATTAAAGTTCAGAATTTAAATTTTGTACATTTAAAAACCTTTATATGACCACAGTGATTGGTAAGGACTAAATTTGTGAAAATAAAATTTGTATAAATATATTGTATAAATATTATAACAACAAAATTTGTTATTTGAGTATATGAATTTAGTTAAAAATTTATAAATTATTGTTTTATACAAATTATTTAGTTAAAAATATTATTCAATAAAATTTTGATAAACTCATAAATATTTATGTTGAACCTATAGTTCACTGTGTTGCTTTTAGTTTTTTTTACTAAATACATCATCATCATCATCATCATCGTAATCATCATCATCATCATCATCATCATCATCATCATCATCATCATCATCATCATCATCATCATCATCATCATCATCATCATCATCATCATCTTTTTAAATAATTCTTACTTTGTTTTTATGCTCATCACTCTCATTATCTGTTAAAAGTGGAATAATTGGCTTGACGTTATTTGAATCAACAGTGCCACTAAAAGAAATAAAAATAGAGGATATCTGAACAGCTAGAGAAATGCCTACTGACTTCAATACAATTTATATTTTTTTTATATCTTTTGCTTATTTAAACAAAGTTTTCTACAAGATAAAACTACAAGAAAAAACTTGAATTAGTGTGATTCCCAGGTATCATATGTGATTAAATTTAGATCATTCTATGCCAAATGGAGCAAACTTTTATTAGGTTTATCATGTAATTTCGTGTGTGTGTGTGTGCATATATATATATATATATATATATATATATATATATATATATCAGGCTTGGTCAGGATGCGGGAGCGATCGTTCTCCAATACTGACCACGGAAATTATATTTAGTTGCGAAAAACTGGAACATTTAAAAACTTAAATGTTCTCGTTTTGAGAAAATTTTTGTTTTAGGGACATACATGGAAACATAAAAAACTTGAATGTTCTCAAAACATCTTGGTGCGTGATAATAAAAAGAATATTCACGAACACTAAAAACCCGCCAAATTAACGAACAAACTAATTCTATTGGTTCAAAAAATACAATGACTAAGTGAAATAAAGTTCTAGAGTATTCTGTTGAAATGTTTGAGTAATTATATTCACGATTTTTACATTTTGAGATTTCTAGCATAAATTGTTTTAAGAATATATTATCAACATTATGGCTCATTCTCGGAGCCACATTTGCAAAGCCGTAAATCTTATAAACTATTATTATTTGTTTACAATGTTTTAAATATATATTATTTAAATGGTCAAAATTTTGAAAATTTATTATAAATTATAAATTTTATTAGTATATTCTTATTTTTTATTTAAAAAGTATTTTTACATATATATATGTATATATATTTTACACATACATATGTATATATATGTATATATATATATATATATATATATAAATATACATACAGGGCTCGAATTAAGTGATCGCGAATTGCAATATCCGAAAATATCTGTGGTCATTAAATTCTTAGTTTTTTTAAAAACCGTAAACACTGTTTTAATGAAAAGGTCAGTTTATCATATTGCAAAAATTAATGAAAAAGAAAAACAATAAATTTACTACTGCAAAAATAACAACAGTCAAAATTTACATATTATTAGTTATTGTTTTTTTAAACAATAATTAACAATATGTAATTTAAGGATTATAAATAAAAAAAGTTGCAAGACAAAAATTATTATTACTAAAGGTTCGAAAAATTTTTGCGGTAATTTAAAAATCAACAAAAGCTATTTGCGCATTGTATGAAACTTTGTATAAAAAAATAACCAATTAAAAAGTATTCTAAAGCTACTTGCGCATTATATAAAACATTAAAATAGATTTTTATTTAGAGAGAATTATTTATTTAAAAATTTAAATGTTTTAAATTAGAATTTAACTATTTAATAAGAAAAAAATTTATAAAGTATATTTTTTTAAAATATATTATTAGTTACTTTTTTTGTTTGTTTTTGTTTTAAAGTAACTATTAAAAAGTTTAAAATAGTTTTTATATATTAACTCCTTGGTCTTTTAATTTAATATTCGAATCAGCTAAAGTGTTACAAGCGTTAAATTTATAAGAAAATATTGAATGAGATTTAAATAATATATATATATATATATATATATATATATATATATATATATATATATATATATATATATATATATATATATATATATATATATACATATATATATATCAGAAATTTTTTGGGCATACTGGTCCAAAAATTCCTGTCCACCTTCGAGGACCTTTTTTTTTTTTTTTACTCAAATTTAAATATAATTATTTGTGTATAATATATACTTGACCTAGAATTTTAACTTTTCCTAATTAAAATTTAAATAATTAACCAAAATAATGTTACATTTTTTTTCAGAATGACAGATTTAACTCCAACATCGATTCGTCGCTAATTGCTAGTTTTTATTTACTTGCTCTATTCGCTTATTAATTAAAAATTATAATTAATACTAAATTTTAAATTAAAGTTATTAAATTAAATTATTAAATTAAAAATATTAAATATTATTAACTAGAAAGAGTAGGATTTCATAAACAAGCAATAACTATAACGTTTAATAAACAATATTTGTATGTCTTTTTTATATAGACTGGAAAAGATTTATTACATTTATTAAAATTTTGAATGAATTGACAAGGTCAATTCATTCAAAATTTTATTTACTTCATTCAAAAATTAATAACTTTTTTTTTCTAGTTCTACTCTTACTTTTCAAATCAAGTTTTATGGCGCAAATATTAAAATGTTATTATGTTTTAAAAACTTTTATTTGTTTCATTATTTAAAATATTTTTTAATACAATTTTATTGTTATATAAAATAAAAAAGTTTAAAGCTCATATAGTTTAATCGCTTTAAAAATTATGTTATGAAAACGTAAGCGGAAGAGAAATTTTTAAAATGTTATTTCAAAATGATAAGTGTTTTATATTTTAATCCAATCAAAACGTGCGTTTTACATTTTAATCCAATTACAACATATTCTAAATTTCATCAACGTGAATTTGAATGAAGTATTCTGGTTGGCTTAAAATACATTTATAATGTATTTTAAAAGTCGTTTTTCAAAAGTTGGTTTTTCTAAGTGACGTTAATATCATAACAAATGCTAATATGAAATTGTTTTAAATTGAGATTTGGGGGCCCATCAGGTATACTGGTATCAAAATCGGCCTGGATATGTCGCTGTATATATATATATATATATATATATATATATATATATATATATATATATATATATATATATATATATATATATATATATATTTATACAAATATTCCCCATTCCTTAGATGCATACATAAACACTCTTGTCTGCTGAACAAATGGAGAGGAATTTCAAAAAAGCTAAAAGCTGCACATCATTTGGTTATTGATCATGCCAATGATCATGAAAAAACTTTACTTGGGCTTTAAACATTGATTGTTGCATATGAGCTTTCAATGTAATGAGAATATCAATGAACAAATCATAAAAAACTTCTTGTACAGTGGGTGCAAAAGACTTTCTTTCACCACCAGGTTGACGGTATTTGGATTTTGCTGAATTACTGCAGTATTGTTTTCATTGCTTGATACTTGGGTGTAGCAGCATTTTACTAATTTTGAGGCTTTAACAAGAACAGGATCATTGTATTTTATGCCTTAAAAATCTGGGTAATATTCACAAACAGCACATGCAACATATCCTTCTTCAGATAATTTTTGTGTGTTTTTTAACCCAATGATTCCAGTTCACTGAGTTTTTGAACTCTTTACACTTAGCATCGCATTCAACTTTCTTTTTCAGCTAAAGAATATTTGTCCTTTGCTCCACGAAAAAACTTTCTCGACATTTTAAATGGTTTCAGCAAATGAAATTAACACTAACTAGTTTTTGAGAAACACTTTAGAAAGTTAATTCACACTTTATAACAAAAGAAATTTCATTTATGAAATCAAAAAGAAGTTTTTTATTTGGTTCTTATTATTTTCATTTTTTAGTTGGTTCTAATTATTTTTAGTAAAGAAAAAATTTATTTCTCAAAGAAAAATTATCGAAACAATAAGCTCCAGAGGGTTCAGAAAAACAGTAAAAAATTAATAACTGTTCCCCCTATATATTCAGCAGGTGAGAGTACATACATACATATATACATACATACGTGGGCAATTCTACACTTTTTATTTTTTGTTGAAGCAAAAGCAGGCAGTATTACTTTATTCCTGGAATTTTCTTTGCATACATACATTTATATCTACATTTATTGTAAACTATTGAAAAAACTATTTTTATAAGTAGTTATTAAAGCTGAAAAAAAATAAAAATCAAAAACAAAATTGAGTTATAATATAAGAATAAAAAACGATAAATAGGAACTATGATTATGTTAAACAGTAGTATATTTTTTTCATTTATTCCAAAAATAACAACTCCTCTTGCTATTAAAAATTAAATATAAATAAAATTACTTTTTGCTGTCTTTAGTATTACTTATGTTTTCTTTACTTGAAGTTTTTTGTTCTGGACTTGGAACAGCACTTGATGAGCTCACATCGCTTGAAGCACTAAAAATAAAAATACAAAGCAAATTTCTTTCATATTTTATTTTACTTAACTATACAATTAAAAATTTATTTAGTTTAAAAAGCTTCATCATTAGCAGCTTGTCTCAATATTTTAATTTTTGTTTGCATAGAAAATTAACTTTTTTTTTAATTCTTACTTAAAAAAACTGCATCAAACATCTTTCTAGTTAACTATATAACTACTTATATGGAAAAAAAAACTTCTTGTTATCACATTAGACTGCTGAGAAGAGGGGAGGGTAAGCTATCTGAAAAATAGTAATACTTTTATTTGGTTTAGCTAAATCTTTTTATCTAGCTTTTCTGCTAGATTAATAGATTTTGCGAAATCGAATAATAGTATTATTATTTTGCTGCTTCTCAAAAAAAAAAGCAACAAAATAATACACTAAAACACAAAGCAATACATTTCAAACAAATTTTAATTGCCAATAGTTAAAATTGCTTTTGTATGACAGCAAGAATACAAAATGAATTGCTATCACATGATAAAACGTAAGGTTGTTATGAAAATAATATCAAATTCGTTATTCCATTTTAAATATTCAACTTATAAAACATGAACTTTTTAATTGACTTCTAAGTCTTAAAAAAATTATGATGACATGTATAAAAAATACTTAAAATGCAATATATCTAAATATGTATTTATGACAACAAGATAAGAAATATCTAAAAAGACTAAGGCTAAACTAACATATAAACTTATAAAATTACATACAACAAATAAATGCATAAAACAAGCGTAATAAACAAATTTTACCGAGATGAGGAAAGTTCTTGACACTTTTCAGATAGTTTGCGTCTCTGATAATCATGTAATTTCAACATACCACTTTTTTTATCATCATTTTCTTCATTATATTTTTCAGTTTCAGATATTAAGTGCTCATTATGCCAATTGTTTGAAAATGAAAATGTATTTATATCTGAGTTATTGGGTTCATTTGCATCCTGAGATGAGTCATCGCTTTGTACACTATCAATCATTGATAAATTGTCCTGAGGTAAATCGATAGCTGTTTCTGTGTTTAAAATTGAAGATGGTGAATAAATACTCTCATCTTTTTTAGGTAGAGGTGAAACATTTTTCAAAGGCGAGACATTTTTAGAGGGAGGTGAAACAATTTTATCAATAGGCGAAACAAGTATAGGCGATAGAGCTTTAGAAACTATTTCTGTAGGCGAAATGTCTTTACAACTTGTTTGTGATAAAGAATTGTCCGAGTCAAGATAAGAAGATTTTGAAACATTTGTTTGGTCTTGGTAAGAAAAATCCTTACCACTTTGGATTTCAGATCTTTCTGGTCGATTATCTTCTGTAGTACTAGAACTAGATTTACGGTTACTACGAGAAACATTAACTGCTAAATTATGTTTTCCTGATACCTCTCTTTGACTATTTAAATCTGTACTGTGTTGAGTCCTGTATTTACTCAACTCTTTAGAGTAGTTTTCTAAGAATGAAATTCTTTGAGGAATAATTTTTGTATTTTCACTATCTGATTCTTGTGAAGTATCACTTTCTGATTTTTGTTTATTTTCATAAACTTTACTAGATTTATTATATAACTTGTTTCGAGTTGGCTCCAAAGGTGAAATTACTTTCAATTTATCTAAATTTGAGTTCTTATAATTTTTTTCTGGTATCGAATAACCTTTCTCAGGCAAGACAATTTCATAATCAGTACGTTTATGTCTATGACCATCATTATTCTTATCATTACTCTTTGTAAAATAAGCTTGCGAACTGTCTTTCTTGCTTTCAAAGTTTTTATTCATACCTCTTCTTTCATCAGAATCCTTATATATTACTCTTCTATCATCTGAATCTTTATATATGACTTTTCGATTATCAAAATCCTTATATGGCACTCTTCTATCATCAGAATCTTTGTGTAAAACTTGTCTATCATCAGAATCTTTTCTAGATCTTTTGCGATTAGGTTCGACATAATTATCTGCAGATTTTTTAAAATTTGGTTCCCCATAATCTTCTGTATATCTTTTACGAACTGATTCAACATAATCATCTGTAGATCTTTTATAATTTGGTTCAACAAAATCATTAGTAAATTTTTTACGATTTGGTTCAATATAATCATCAGTAGATCTTTTATGGTTTTGTTCAATAAAATCATTTGTATACCTTTTACGATTTGGTTCAATATAATCATCAATATTGTTACGTTTTTTATAACTTTCATGACTTTCTTGAGACCTGAATTCCAAACTTTCTCGATCTTTAAAGTCTGTGTTTTTCCTCTGAGAATTATACTTAAGATCCTTACGAATATCGGAATTTTTTTTAGACTCTTTCTCCTTTTTTTTATATTTAATGTCATCTTTACTAATGGTTTTTGCTTGTGTACTAATCTCTAATGACAAACCATGCTTCACACTACTTACTTTTAACGAATTTTCTAATGGGTTTAATACATTTTGTTCTTTAATCACTTTATCTTTTTTTTTTTCCTTTTTTTTCTTTGTTTTTTCTTCATCACTGCTAACTTTTTTGTTTTTGTATTTTCTTTTCTTTTTTTTCTTTTTCTTTTTATCTTTGGCCTTTTGAAGCTTTTCTTTATTTTTCTTTTTTTTCTTTTGCTTCTCAATCCTTTTTTGATCTTCTAACATTTTTTTTGCAAGTTTTTCTTTTTCTTCTCTTTCTTCTTCCTCTAATTCGGCTAAAGCAGTTCCAAGCAACTCATCATTATCATCAATAGTTTCATTAGCTTTACTTGATGATTCAATTTTAGTGTTTTTTTTTAAATAAAGAAAAGGTTTTTTGTCCTTTGGGGTATTTTCTGGTGAAGATTGATAATTTATATCACTGAGAGAACCACGGTCTTCCTCCTGAAAAATTGAATCATTTTGCAACATTTCACTACCAGACCTCTGCTTCTTATCATTTAAATTTAAACAAGTATTATCATTATCTTGAGAAAAATCAATTTTTTCATTATCACTAACTATTTCCATATCAACAGTTTGAATGGTGTTCAGATGATCCACTTCTTCTAAAGGATTATATAACTCATCACCATTATGAATTTCTTCAATATTATTAGGTGTTGTTGATTTAAAGTCTTTTATCTTTGTAATAGAGATTTTATTATTAGTTAATTCAGATCCTTTTCTAGAAGAATCATCAGCTATATCACTTGCACAATAATCCCCAAGCATCTGCATGCTTTGAAAAGCACTAACAAACTTGCCTTTAACTGCAGACATACTTGAAAGAAGTTAAAACATTTATTTTCAATAAATAAATTTCTAAAAATAATAACAACAAAAATATGTTCAGGTATAAACATATGTATGTATTCATTTGCATACATGCATACATCATACATACATACATACATACATACATACATACATACATACATACATACATACATACATACATACATACATACATACATACATACATACATGCATACATACATACATATATAAGCTTTTATTGTTAAGTATTAGCTTTGAAGTATATCATTAATATATAGGTACCTAAAACTTAATTTTTTTCCCTCACTAAGTTTCTTTATATATATTTATTATGATTACTTAAAATTCTTTAATAAATTTATCTTTATCTTTTAGTTTTCGATATTATCGACATAACGAAAGAAACCATTTTTTTTTAAAATGTGTTAAAAACGGTTAGATAAAATTAAAATTTCTTTTTCTTTGTGACTTTTACAATACTATTATTTACCTATTAAATGAATCTGTTTAAAGATTTTAAATTATTTCTTATTTAGATTTTTGAGCTTTATATACTTATTAAGATTATAGTTGCTTACAGAATCGCGCACGAATATATTTTATTGAACAGCCATACTGAAATTGAAATGTGCCGAATAAGAAATGCATTACCTAGGCACAGCATAGCATTTTATCCATCAGTAGTATAAAGAAAGCAACCGGTGCTTTATTAATCCCGGTCACGTTCACGGATATAGTTGTAATGTGCACGTAAAGGACCAAACAAAGAACTTTTATTTTTTATAATTTTTACTAATTCAATTTACAGTTATGACCAAAAGGATTCGAACACTCGTTTTATTATATATAATTACTTATAAATGCAAATATACTGGCAACAAACTAAACAACCATGCGTTGCGTGGCTGATTACGGAGTTATCAACCAATAGGAAAATATCTTATATGTTTATACGCTTAATTTAAATGTATAAAATGCTCTATAGGCATTAAAATCATATGTAATTTACATCATTATCTTAGATTAGGGCTAAAATGTCACTCGATAAAAGTTCACAAGTACAACTATTAATGGAAGGGATAAGTCTGAAAGAACCATTGCTGCACCTTTGAAGATAGGTCTCGATCCAAGAAAATCTTTTGAAAGAACAAAATTTAACCCCTCTAAACACCAATAACATGATACACCGTTTGGCTGTAAAAGCAGAGGCGATTTTACGGGGGAAGGGGTGACACACCAATATTGAATATTTGTAAAAATTTTTACTCTATTTCAGCAAGACAAGTAAGCTTAAAAAAACTAAAAATAATAAAACTGCTCAATTTTTTAAAAACTTGTCGACGTAATTACAGAGTCTAGTCCTGCAATTACATATCAAAATTTTACATAATCAAACTCCTTTTACATAAATTTTATAGATATATAATATAATTTTCAAAGTAATTTTAAAGCAGCCGTGGCGCACTTGCCTTAGAAACGTAAGTTCCGTGGTTCAAACCCCACCTCTGGGCAAGTTTTGCGACATCGGTTGGGAAGGAGGCGTGAACTTCCTATTAAATGCTCTTCCGCGGTGCTCTGTGATAAGACCGTAAGGACTTCTTGGGCACCTAAATCAACGTAAAAAAAAAAAAAAGTAAAGTTTCTATTATAAATGCATCTTTATTTTCTTCTTTCTCTTAAACTATTAGTGATCAGTTACCAACTACCCATTTAAATAGAATTCAACGTAACAACAATCCTATTTAAATAGAATTTTTTTATATAGCGCAAGTGACAGTGGGATCGATGTGTGGACAAACATTTTACTTGAACAATAAAATTTCTAAACATATATATATATATATATATATATATATATATATATATATATATATGCATATATATATATATATATGCATATATATATATATATATATATATATATATATATATATATATATATATGCATATATATATATATTTATATATATATATATATATATATATATATATATATATATATATATATATATATATATATATATATATATATATATATATATATATATATATATATATATATATATATATATATATATATATATATATATATATATATATATATACAGTGGCGTTAAATGTTTAAAATAACCAACTTAAAAATAACAAGAATATTTCAAATTTTTTTACGTTCACATGCATGACAAAAAGATTCTTTACAAAAAAAAAAAAATAATAAATAAATTACTGTGATAGGAGAATGAGAACAAGAAACCCTGAAATCTTAGCCCGGCCCTTGCCCCAAACGTGAGAGCAACATGTTGATGAAATATTTTTTGCACTATTTTCATCTAGACTTATATTCATAGACAAATTTTAAATTTCATATTAAATACTCATAAAATACTTTGATCTAAAATTTAAAATTTCTCGATTTTGCTCTCACGTTTGGGGCAGGGGGGGCTAAGATTTCGAGGTTTCTTGTTCCCATTCTCCTATCACAGTAATTTTTTATTTTAAAAATATTTTCGTCATATATATATGAACGTAAAAAAATTTGGAATATTCTCGTTGTTTATAAGTTGGTTATTTCAAACATTTAACCTTCCTACGCCACTGTTAATATATAACGTTGTGGAACGTTCCAATAAAACATATTTAAAAAGTGTGACAAAAAAAATCTGACAAGCATTTTTTTTCTAGGATGGTACAAAAATACTCTTACACGACGAGAACTTATAATTTATTTAAAATCAAATCGCTTACCTAACGAAAAAACTAACAATTAACAAAGATTAGACAAGTTTTTTTAAAGATAAATCTTAATTATAAAACACCGTTTAACAAAACAACAAAAAATCAAATCAAAATATTTTAAATTATATTTAGATAACGCTTTTAAAAGAGAAACGAGTTTAGAAGAACTCTAATATATTATCTATTGAGAAAATAATTTTTTTAAATTTATTTTTGAAAGTAGAAAAGTTCTAATTTGGGAAAAATCAAAATTTGGATCCACAGAAAGGCTTCGCCATAAGATATAAAAGACCATCCAAAATTTGTTTGCGAGTAATGTTGATAAATGAAAGAGTCATTTCTTAGATCATATTTGTTTTTGGGCTTTATTGCATATAAATTTTGAAGTTAAGTTTATCTTACATTTGAATTTAAAACAAAGAACGTTAAAAAGATTTCGTTGTTATAGATTAAAAATATTTATTTCGAATAAAAGTGGCATGAGTAAAACGATCTTTAAAGTTTATTAGTCGTGCTAGATGCTTCGGTTATCGATAAAGAGGATCTAATTGACTTTTTTAGCACTACTTTATGCAATATTTTAGATGGCACTGGATAAGTGAGTAATAAAGTTGAATTAATGCGTGTCTATTTACAAAACTTCTTGCTTTGTGTAATACTCCAATATTTTTTGAAACTTTGTTGCGCAAGGTTTTAATATGATTTTTTCATGTGAGATTTTCATTAATAAGAACACTTAGAAAAAGTATAACTTTTGATTGTTTTATTTGAATATTATCTATATATATTTGACGAATATCATTTGGCAAAATATATTTTTTGGATTTTGAATGAAATTCAAAAAATCCATTTAGTTTTTTCCATGTTAATTGATAACTTATTTGACTTTTTGAAATTTTAATTACCTCCATATTCATGTCATTAAATAATGTTATGATATTATTGCTAGACAGAAAAAAGTTTGTTTCATCAGAAAACATTACTGTTTTTAAATTTGAGGCATTACAAGGATCATTAATATAAATGAGAAAAAGAAGTGGTCTTAGTATAGACTCTTGGGGGACAACACATATTATATCTAGTAAATTTGTAATAGAGGATAGATCAATTTGCGCATACTGTTCACGATCGCTTAAATAGCTCTTAAGTAATTTTAGAAATAACCAGATTCCCAATTTTTTTAGTTTTTTAAAAAGAATCTCATGATTTATCGTATCTATCTCCATGAGAAAGTTGTGATTTCTCAAACGAATCTGCAATATTTCTAGTCAAATGAAGCACTGCGTGTTCAGTGGAATTATTTTTAAAAATCCATATCGGGTTGTATTTAGTATCTTATTTATAGAAAGATGATCATAAATTTTATTTTAAAGGATAATTCAAAAATCTTTGTATAAGTTATATTGCTGTTACTATTGAATTTATTGTACTGAAATAAAAATAAATTCAAATTACAAAGAAAACATTTTAACTTTACTTGCATGGGTTAACGGGTTAATAAATCTTTTTAAAAATTTTACTCGTTCATCGTTATTATGCACGTCTTAAGTATTATACCATTACTTTCTAAAATCAGATAGACACTGTTAAGATAGCAATAACAAAAGATTGACCAAGGTTTAAAAAAAGAGTCGTAGTGCTGCTACAACGACTGAGGGTTTTGTTTGGGCAGGCAGTCAATCAATTAAAAAAAATTGAATCATAATCATTTTTTTGATTTTTTATATTATTTCGATGTTAATCATTTTCTTCTAATTTCCATCTTATACTGCTTTTAAGATTTTCGATACTATTTCTTTTTTCACAATTTCGATGTTACGAATAAGTTCAGCTTGGCTGTTTTTGATAGTTACTACTACCCATCGTTACATTAAAATCATTACTAAATATTACGTTAAAATCATTACTAAAACGTTACGTTAAAATTATTACATACTTTCTTTCTTATGTAAGCTCGTTTTCAAGTCTCAAGTAAAGATAAAAAAAAAATAGCTTTAATAGTTAGCTTATTTTAATAATTAATAAATTTTTTTGTAGATATAAACCTATAGGGGCAATAATTTCTCTAGAGCACAATTCTTTGAAACTTTACAATATTTGGATGCTTCAATAACGATCAAAAACAAAATACTTTGCATTAAAATCTTAATAAAACATACCACCTTAATACTAATAGAATTTGAATTATTTTAGCATCAGATGTAATATCTGTTTTTATGTTTTAAAAAAATTATTCTTTCATTTTTGAAAGTAGTTCGTCAGCTTCAGGAGTACCTTTAACTCTAATCAAGTACGTACAAGGTACACTATTGTCACCATCTGATGCTTTTGTGTAAACTGGTGGATTAGGAATAGAGACAATCATAACGTTATTTTTTCCAGTACGTGATATTGGCATGCCACTATTTAGACTAACGTTCAATAATATTTTTCCTGTTGCAATTTCCATGCGAATAAGAAGTTGAGTTTTTGCGTCATCAGACGATTTTTTCAAGTAAAGCATTCCTTTGCCCAGTTCTTGCCATTGATTACTTTTCTTGAAAAAAAGCTTGCATCGAATTTGATAAAATGCATTTTCTTCAACAATCCTAAAATAAAAACAGTTTTAGCCTAGCCATAAATAGAGGTTTAATTAAAAATATAAACGAAACTTAATATATTATGATATTATTAGAATTACTCTTAGAATTTATTTTATGGATGAAAAAAGTTCTAACAACAAAAAAAAAAATTTGAAAAGAAATACTTTTAACTTTGCATGTTATTTTTTTGATTTAAAAAAGAAAACAAAAAACAACCTCACATCAATTGATTTTCATTATCACATTCTCAATAAAAAAAAAAAATCAAAATTTTAAAAATAGTTTTTAAAAATTTTGATTTTTAAAAAAGATTTTAAAATCGACACCGAAGTACTGCAAAAAAGAAAAAATTATACAACTACAATTATATATTAAAAGCAATTAATTAAGCAAGTAAATTAGTTTCTTTGATTGAAACATATTACTTTAAACAATTAAGCTTAAAGCCATTACGCAAAAACACGTTAAAACACTTAAACAACCCAAGTCTAAAATAAAGTAATACCTTATAAAAAATCAATCTTAAAGATGTACAGAATGGATTGGTCACGTCCTGGTATAATCATATTTGTATATATATAAAAAAAATATCTGCAAAAAAATAGAATGATCTATTTATTAATCCTTAAGCTTATTTTCTATATCAATTTTTAAAGAAATTATGACCGTTTGAAAATGCAAATTAAAACCTAAAATTAATTTTTTTTTTTTTTTTTGAAACCTTGATTTAAAGCGGTTTAAATGATTTTATTTTATTTTTAATTTATTATTGTTTTGATGAAGCACTTTCAAGAAGTCATAAAAGTTTATTGAAATTAGAGGAAATTTTTAAGAGTTGGTAAAAACCCATTTTGTATACATATAATAAAAGTGAGCTTTTCAACATGTTTACAACACACTTTTTCCCGTTACCCAAAACCATACCAGAATAACCCAATAACAAAAAATCTAGATTGTAGATTGTATTTTAAAAAATTATAGAATTAAAAAAAAAAAAAAAATTGAGGTTTTAATTACTAGAAAAATAGTCAAACTCCTTTAAAGCTCAAATTTAGTCTAAAAACCTTGACACAAAAACTTAAAACTTCACCAGTATTGAAAAAAAATTAATATTTATTTTGACATAAAAGCTGTTACACCAACCAACTGTTAAAGTCTAGCTTTTTTAACATTGTTTAAAGTATAGTTTAAATTTATAGTTAAAGTAAAAGAATTCAATGAGTGGTTGTGTCTAAATGAAGATACCCTTCATATTAATAAAATGTTTTTTGACAGTTTAAAGAAATAACATATAACTGAATTGCAAATACATATAAAATTAATTTATAAACAAAAGCATGGCAGGTACTGGTATGTATCAAAACAGTGCTTACATCCATGTTATGAAGTTCCTTAAACAAAAAAAGTAAAAAAAAGTAAAAAATATCTCCAAAAAGCAACCAGAGACTATATAAAATGATTAATAACTACTTTTCTTATACTTTTCCAGTATCTTGCCAGCTGTGCAGAATTCACAGAATGAGACAACGTGTTTCTAAATCATGACCTAAAAAAAATTATTCTATTTGCACACCCAACCTCCAGAGAGCTCCTTTTTATCAGAAAATGCTAATAAATTATTAGAAACGAATGCTTCAGATATAAGCCCTGTGAAATGACACATTAGAGTTTCACTGAGGCATCAATTTCAACAACTAACTACCATAAAATAAAGTTCGATGAAGTTGTAGGTAACTGTGGTAGGTAGGTAGTGTAGGTAGCTGGTAGTGTGGTAGTTTTAGCTGGTAGTGTGGTAGGTAGGTAGTGTAGGTAGCTGTGTTTTATGTAGTACTACTAATAACTTCAAAACAAACAACTTTAAAATGAATAACTGCTATTCTTATCTAGAAAAATGTTATGATTGGTTACTTTCAAAATGTTTAGAGATGATTGAAAAACTGATCAAGAACCTGAG
This sequence comes from Hydra vulgaris, assembly GCF_022113875.1. NCBI lineage: Eukaryota > Metazoa > Cnidaria > Hydrozoa > Anthoathecata > Hydridae > Hydra > Hydra vulgaris. Next base: position 38,192,396 of record NC_061161.1, on the reverse strand, counting down.
TGAAAATAAAGAAAAAGAAAAACTTAAATATCATTGAAAATCTGATCAAGAACCTGACTGAAAATAAAGAAAAAGAAGAACTTAAATATCATTGAAAAATCTGATCAAGAACCTACCTGAAAATAAAGAAATACAAAATTCTATTAAAAATATTGAAATATTCTTTTGATACGTGCAACAAAACAAAGCTAAAGAATATATCCTCAAAATTAACTAAGAAATCGACTTATGGCTAGTGATTGATTTCAAAAAACACTCCCCGAGTGTTTGAGTTCAGAGAAAAGCAAAAAGCCTATTTTGGTAAAAACGTGATGCTTTCAAACTGTTTGTTGTACAAAAATGATTCTGGTGACACAGTAATAGAGAAATGTGATCAGCATGCAAAAGACACTTTGTGTGTGGAAACCAAGCAGTTAAACAGTTTAATAAAATGTCCCAAGTGGGATACAGATCTAAAAAAAAATTCAAAAGTATCAGTTATTGTGAGTGACAAGTTTGAATCATTGATAGCAAAATAACTAATATTAGTTCAAGTTATTCAATTTTATACAACAATAATAATCCTATGCGACCCTTAAAATTGTAGTAAAGGAAAAATGAACAGTTTTCAGTGTAGTGAGTCAACATGCCTTAAGTATTTGGATACTGAAGTTGACTTCAAAACCATCAGCTTAAAAACACCCACAGCACCCAGAGCATACATTAATAGATAGAACTTTATTAAATCATACTTTATTTGTTTATCAACTTCTGTCTCTAAGAGGAATTGATGCTAAAGCAATATTTATGGAAAATAAATTAAAACAAAATATTATTGTTACAGCACACCCTGTAAAAACTATATGTAACATAACCAAAAAAGCCAGTTGTTGTCCTTTTGAAGGGACAAAGTATATGCCCATAGGTACCTAAAACATTTAAAAATTCAAATCTTCTATTGACATCCAAGCCGGAAATTTCACTTTGAATTTGATGAATAAAATTACTGCTTTTTTAAATATTTGATTAATGTATGTGCCTCCATCATCAAATATATCTGTTATTAGTATATAATGAATAAAATAAAAGTTGTAGCTAATAAAAAAATTAGATAATTTGTTTTTTATAAATATTTCACAAACATTTTTAAATGTTGAGTTAAATTACAAAATATAAATTAACCTAAAATATGAGCATTTAAAAAATGACAACAAAATACCAGCAAATGTGATAAATAATCATTTTTGGCATTTTTTCTGGGAAACACCACTGTCTTCAGATTAACCCATGTGATATGTGTATGATATAAATTGTTGAGATTTTGTATAAAAAAAAAAATGAAAATGACAAAGGTGACAAAGGCACTTCTAATCCAGCTCTATATGATTTCAAGTCTACCACAATCAAACCACTGACAAGGACAAATCTTGCATGTGACTCCTCATTTGCAGGATTGGACAACTCAAACTGAATCAGCCTCATCCTTTGCAAGCTGCCAGCCAACCTAGTCCTTCCACAGGTCCATCCACATCAGCTGCATCTGTCATAAAGCAGTGTGTCAAATGGCTCACAGTTTTTCATTGAGGATACCCATGACATGCAAACTTGCAAAAACTTGTTCAGTCTGATACTCTTGGAACCCAAATTGCTTCTTCAGTAATCAAAAACACACTGTCCTCTCCTGGTGGAACAATCCAACTCAGTCAAGACCAAAGATAGAAATGTCTACAACAAGGTTAAAAATTGGCATTTTTTGAAGGAAAATAGGTATGTAGCTAGAAGCAAAGTATTACTACCATGTTTTCCTTTATTTAGGTTTATCTCTGTACCAGCCACCACTTCCAGAAACATTGACTACAGCTGGTCTAGTGCAAGTGCAATTAAGTATTGGCTTATCAAATTCAAAAACGAGACAGCTGGCCACAACACTTAATCAAATTGGTGCAGGCAGAGTTATTGAGCCTTACTTTTGCCAAAAGTTTTCTGATATACACTAGCGTGCTAAAGTCTTTGGTCATACTCAATATTGCAAAATTTTTCTCATGTGAATGTAAAAATTTTTGCTTTCTCATCTGAGTAAATGCAAGTTATCTGAAATTTATTACAAATTAATTAATTTCTTATATTATGTAATAATATCTATTATGAAATACAAGTTTTATTACTGAATAAATTTTGTAGACTGTTGTTTTTTTTGTAATTACTAAATATAATTCTTAATTTTGTGCGCAGTAATATTTAGTTTGTAGAACTTTCTCTGTCTGTTCTGGAAAGTTTTATGTATGTATAAAAGCAAAAGTCCGCTCAGTTTTAGTATCATAAAAGTTTTGAGTGCGATCAGTGAGTTTGTCTGTACTGAGTTGATAGTATATTTCGTGTCTTTTCGTGCCAAGTAAGTTTTTGAGTAAATTGCATTATTTAGAATAATAATATCTATCTAAAATAGAAGTTTTATTACTGAATATATATTGTAAATGGGTATTTTATGTGTAATTTGTAGGAACATGAGTTGAAATAAGAAAATAAGAACAAAATATTCAAATGCTATTTGTAGTAATTTGGAAATAAAGTGTAAATGTTGTTTGTTTAAGTTATTCAGTGAAACACAGTGGTGGTAATGTCATGATTAGAGGTGGTTTTGGAGGAAAAGTTAGTGATTTAGTTTAAGTCAAATCAACAATGGATAAAAAAGTATACCATAGTATTTTGATTCATCATGCGGTACCATCTGATATTCGTAATATTGGTAAAGGGTTTGTCTTTCAACAAGACAATGACCCTAAACACACATCAAAATTATGTTCAAATTAATTGAAGACAAAAGAAAAGCAGAAAGTGATAAAAACCATGACTTGGCCTCCACAACCATCTGATATATGCTGAGTATGGTCATAATTTGCTCAATTGTGTTGTTGACTATAATTGCAAGCACTGGTAAATAGGATAAAAGTCAAGTCTTGCTCAATACCCACAAAGCCATTGAGAAATCATTAAAATACCAAAAGAAGAATATTTGAAAGAAAGAAGTATTATGTAAAAAAGCTTTGGAAAATATTGTACATTATTTCCGGGTGAAATTGTTTATGTACCTTGTGTTTCTTTTGTAATTTATTTTGTTGGAATTATTAAAATCTTTTTAGAAAACTGAATTCCAGCAAACATATTTTTTTCAAAGTTTTAGTGAAACACTGCTTATAAGTATACTTGAGAAAGACACATACATTCGTCAAATATTTAAAAAAGAAGTAATTTATTCATCAAATTCAAAGTGAAACATCCTGCTTGGATGTCAGTAGAAGATTTAAATTTTTTATGTTTTAAGTACCGAAGGGTATATACTTTGTCTCCTCAAAAGTGCAACAGAAAACAGGTGTAACATCCAAAAGATTTTACACCTGTAAAATGTGTAAAATCTTGTGGATGTTACACAAAGAAAACACTTCTGAACAAGTTCATATGGAGTTCTTTTATAACATAGAGTTGTTTTTTTGTGTCAAAGACCTTAGACAATACCACCCATTGAAGTCATTAAGAGTATTTTAGTAGATCGATAATTTTCAAAAAAGATTTAAATAGCTCACTGGTATGTTGACTTTTTGCTAGTCAAAGTTAGAATAAATTTTATCTTTTACAATGAGGTTTTGAGGTTTTGATACATTTTTGAAGTAAATTTGAGCTTTAAAGGAATTTTTTAAACTATTTTTTTAAAAGAATTTTTTATAACTGCTTGAAAGTGCTTCAAAAATGAATAACTTTAAAAATTACTCAAGTAAAGGTTTAATGTACCCCTGGAATTATAGCCATAAAATTTTAGTTTTTTTTAAAATAAAATAACATGAAGCAGTTCCTAAAAAATTTCAAAAAAATCCAAGAACGTCACTATTTTAAGCTGGCCTTTTAAGGTTCAAGATTCAAGGTGCTGTTTTGTGTTGAATGCTTGGTGGAATTAATAAACAAAACAGTATCTATAATTTAAAAACATTTTATTAAGAAAGATTTTATGAAAAAATGCATTTTTATAATATTAGTTATTGACTTATTAGTTACGAAAAAAACAGGTTTGCTGGTAATCAATATAAATTTAAGATAATTGTAAGGCTGCAAGATTAAGATTAATTATTCTACCATATGTTTCCATAGTTTCCACAGTTTCCATAGATGAGATAAAAGATTTATAAGTACTGTAAGTGATTTAATGTCATGCAAAGTGATTATTTTTAAATAAGCAAAAGATAGTAATAATCAAGTTTATTTTGAAGAATGTTGACATTTAAATTAAAATTAAGACTTTTATGTAAAGTTTTAAAATCTAAGAAGTATTTATAAATTTTTTTTTACTTTTCTTTTTAGTAGACTAAATTGAATATATTTTATAGACAAAAAATATTCTCAGTAAAAAAGGAAACACAACATTAAAATTCCTTTATCGTTTTGTTTCTTTATCAAATTGGTAAATCCAATAATAGATATTTAGAAGAGTGCATAACTTGTTTTGTTTTTTTTGCATTGGCCTTGTTCATTAAGGTTTATATTACAAAACTGTAGGATTTAGAGTATAGTCATCGAGACAAAGCAAAAATTAAGGAGAAATTTTTACATCTCCAAGGTAGAGATGTTAAATGTTAACATCTCTACCTTGGAGATGTAAACATTTCACAAACTTACTCAATACTATATTTAAAGAAAAAAGAGGTTATTAAAATAATAGAGAGAAGATAATTACTTTAAATTTACTTAATAGGCTCAGAAATTGGGTAAGATTTCATATAAATCAATATTTGCAACAACAAAAAAATGTAAACAGAAAAACATACGTCTTGATCTCAGGTTCAGGTATAACTTCACCTTCATCATCTTCATCATCTTTGTTTATGACAGCTGTTTCAATAGGTTTTGCAGGATAAGGTGTTGAACTGAAAAAGTTGCTGCTAAATTTTGTGACTAAAATAAAACCACCATGCTTAATGAAATATTTAAATTATATATATATATATATATATATATATATATATATATATATATATATATATATATATATTTAAATATTTCTTTAACAAAAAAATACTTTAATTAAAAACATTTTTAAAATTATTTTAACTTAAATTAACTAAAAACATCAAACAATATTATTATATATGCTATGTTAACTTATATAAACTGTTATGTAGCATTCAACTGCTCTATTAAAATTCAAAAGTAGTAACATGATCTCCCTAACATGTAATTTACATTTAACTTAGTTGAAACATAAAATATATATTAAATTATCATCTAACATTAAGGTCCCACTCATGTTAATACACAATCACTTTCATCAAAGGCAGTACTGTTCAAGATCACTAAAAAATATTCAATGCTAATCTTCAAAAAGGGTAATAAACAAAAACCCTCAAATTACAATCCGTTTTCTTACATCAGTGCCATGCAAAGTTTTGAGGTTTCCTCATCATCATATGTTTTGAACATGTTTTGTTCACAAAAAAAAGAATGTGCTAGTAATCTACTTGACACTCATGACATTCATACAGAAACGATTCACTGTGGTTACCAGTCAGCAAAATTCGTAGGGTTTCAGGTCGGCACAAACGTGCCAACCTTAGCCGACGTCAGGTCGGCAAAAAAAAAAAAAATTGGATTTTTTGCTTTCTGTTACGATAGGAGTAATGATTAAATGATTATAAAAGGATTGTATTATAATAGCATAGCTTCAGACAATAATATTTTATATTTTAAATTTTGTTAAATAAATTATGTATATAGCAAATTTATGAATTAGTGATTTTTTAGTTTTGAAATTGTCTTTTTTTACAAAAAAAAAAGGTCATAGTTGATTTATTACATTTTAATTATAGATTGCTCATAGAAAGAACGTCATTTAGAAATACAAATTTAGTTAATGCGCTGTAGGCGAAGATTTTGTTTAAAACGGCATACTGTTTAACAAAAGGAGTAGACAGTTTACATCTGGTTGTTTAACCTTTACGAGAAATAAGCATTTAATTCTCCAGTAGTAGGGGTGGTGTTTTTCAATATTTAATTGTAGTATGAACTATACAAAACTATACAAACCTTTCTGTTGCTAATTTAGCACAGCCTTTATTTTTATTATGACAACTTCTTTGATTTAGCAATAAACTCATCTAATCTATTCTTAAATTGATTGACAGTTTTTGAAGTAACAACAGTTTCTGGTGAAGCATTCCATAAATTGGCCGTACGATTTAATAAAAAATAATACCGAGGTAAATAGTTCACAATTTCTCTTTCATATTTAAGATTGTGACCTCGAGTAATTGAATCAATTTTAAGCTTCGGTTCATTAATTAAATCAATTTCCTCAAATCTGTTAAGTAATTTAAACACTTGTATTAAATCCCCACGTTCCCTCCTTGTTTTTAATGTAGATATATCTAATATTTCCAATCTCTTTTCATAATTAATTTTCCATAATGATGAAACTAATCTAGTCATCCTGTGTTGAACTTTTTCTAAAAGTGATATGTCTCCTTTAAAATAAGGTGACCAAACAAGTACTGCAAACTCAATAAGAGGTCTAACAAATACCTTTAACCAATTTTTTAACCAATTTTGCATCAATTCGTGAAAATGTCATCTTTAACATACCTATCATTGAATTTGCTTTAGAAGTACTTGATATAATTTGTTTTTTCCATTTCAAGTTTGTTGAAAAATATACACCTAAATCTCTCTCGCATTCAGAATCTTTCAGTTCAACACTATTTAAAGTATATTTCAATTGCGGATTATTTGTACCATAATGCATTATAACACATTTACTAGAATTAAAACCCAAGAGCCACTTTTTAGACCATTCCTCTGCACTATCCAGATCTTTTTGCAAGCTATTTTCCACATTTATTTCATTTACTTTTGAAAGAATTTTTGTATCATCTGCATACAATACTGACTTATTTTTAAATATATTTGATATATCATTAATAAAAATAACAAATAATAAGGGCCCTATTACGGATCCTTGCAGAACACCACCAGAAGATTTTGCGCCACGAAGAAACAGCATCACCTTGGATAACTCTTTGGATTCTGTTTTTTTAAAAAGCTTCAATCCATTTTAATAATAAACCACTAATTCCATATGAAGATAGTTTAATCAATAGTCTTTGTGAGCAACAGAATCAAAAGCTTTAACAAAATCTAAAAGTGCTTCATCTACCGAAATACCAATCGATAAATTAAATGAAATATAATCCAACGCCTCTAATAAGTTTGTTGTACAAGACTTCTCTTTTAACAAAACCATGTTGTGACTTCGATATTAATTTATATTTCATTAAATATGATTGTATGCAGTCTCTGACTATACCTTCCATAATTTTACAAGTAATTGACGTCAATGACACTGGTCTATAATTTGCAGCTTCTAATTTATCTCCCTTATTGAATAGTGGTGTAATATTTGCTGCTTTCCATTGAGTTGGTAGTTCACTTTTGACAAAAGATTCTATAAAAATTAAAGTTAATGGTAATGCTACAGAATCCGCACAATTTTTCAAAATCAACGGATGTATAGAATCAACTCCATATGTTTTATTGATATCAACATGTTTCAATCTACATCAAAATAATCTATATTAACTGCATCAATAATAATATACCCTAAATTCTCGATTTGTGGAAGCTCTTCTGTAGAATTTTCGATGGTAAACACATCTTGAAATTGTTTATTTAAAATTTCAACAATTTCATTTTGATCATTTGTTACGCAACCAGTTTGATCTCTTAATGCTTTAATTACTTGTTTAATCGTTTTTTGACTATTCACATATTTCTATAGCAGTTTCGGATTTACCTTTGATTTTTCAACAAGATCTTTTTCATAGTAACATCTTGCTTTACGCGATTCTATTTTCACAGTTTTGCAAATATTTTTATATTTCATTACTTTATTAAAATCTTCCCAGTTCGATGATAAATTTTGATAACGCAAATTTTGTTTTGAATGTACTAGAAGACTTACTTCATCAGTAAACCATGGATTATTTTTTCTTTTCTTTCTTGAATTTACGTCAATTATTGGAATAAAAGCATTACATGATTGACTAATTTTTTCAATAAACAGATCATACATAAATTGAACTGATAACCCATCAAATAAATAATTCCAGTCAATTTTATCAATACTTAGGCTTATTTGTGGATAGTCTACTGTAATCAAATTTATACTTTGGATAATTTTCCATTGCAATAGCATCAAGGTTAAATTTACAAGTTAAAACCAAATGTCCATGATTTATATTTCCTAGAACTGGGTTAGACTCAAGTTGATAGACTCGTTCATTGTTTTTTGTAAAAATAAGATCCAAGGTATTTTTTGTAACATATTGTGCATTTTGAAAGGTTGGGATTGATATGTGTTGGTACAAAAAACATTCATATATAATATTAATAAATTCATTTTCAACAGAATCTTCACCTACTAAAATATCACTAATGTATCCATTCGACCATTTTACATTTGGAAAATTAAAATCACCAATAATTAACAAATCTGCAAAATTATTTTTTTCTACTAATTTACAAGCTTCTGTGAATATTTGACTCATTTCAAGCATATCTACTTGTTCGCTTGGTCTGTACAAGCAACCAATTAAATATTTTTTATCATTTGCAACTATAATGATCCATATTTGTTCAATTTTACTTCTATTTAATATACCTTCGTTTACCTCATAAGATATTAGGTTGCTATCTATATATAGCGCAACCCCTCCTCCTCTACCCCCATCCCCCCCTATTTTGTTTATACAAAGAATATCCTTCCAAATAAATTTCCGATGTCTCATTAAACCAGGTTTCTGTAATAGCAATTATTTGATGATTTTTAAAACTGCATAAGATTTTAAATTCTTCAACTTTGTTTACTAAAGATGTTGCATTCGTATATAAAACATTAAATGATAACAAACTTACTAATTTTTTATGTTGTTGTGTTAAGTTGTATTTTAAATTTGACAATTCCATTTCCACGGATCACATATCTAAAGGGCAAGTTTGCTATTCTTTCACTATTCATTTTGTCACGTTTCTTTCTAAGCTCATAGTTTTCCATTCTCTCTGCTTTAGTTAAATCAGACGAAATAAAAACCTCCTTGTAATCTTGCTTTTCTCTTAATAATTTAGATTTTGCTAAAATTGAATTTCTCTCAGAATCTTTATTTAAAATCACTAATACTGGTCCCGGTTTTCCAGTTTGTTTCGTATTTAGCCTTTTTTGGAATGTTGGGACGATTTCTACATTTATTTCATGAAATAGTTTACTAATTTGTTCTTTATCCTCCTCATGTTGTTCTTGCAATGTAGCTTTTTTAGATGCAGGAAGGCCATAGACAATATTTCTTCTTCTTTTTTCTCTATTTTTTTGCTCATTATTAGTTGCATTTACAACAATTAATTGTTCAACTGGGGATTTCGTTTTAGAAGAAGAGGTAGACCAATTTTTTCAAAATTTAAAAAGTAATATTTTTTAACCTTTGCTATGCTTGAATAAATTTGAGAAAAAATAAAAAAATAAATTGAAAAAAAAAAATGAATGAATTATTGTTTTAATAAAACATGTCAAACTTGAAAAGCAAGTAATTACAATATTAAAATTTACAAAATAAAATTAAACAAATATTATATATTTTTTACATGTATTTCAATTTGCATGCCGACACTTTAGGATATTCAGGTCGGCAGTTGTATGCCGTCTTAAAGCAAAGATAGGTTGGTTTTTGCGTTGGAATTGCCGAATGCCGGATTGAATTTCGCTGACTGGGTTACGGTGCAGCAATATACATAGATTTTGCCAAAGCTTTGTATCTCACAAAAGTCTGCTTAAAAGATTTCTTTATACAGTATTTGCAGGCAACTTCTGAAACTGATAGTCATAGTGGAGCAGTTAACGTGTCATCATTGAATGTTTTATATCAGAATGAATAAATACGATTGCTGGGGTTCCTCAAAGATGTTTTTCCAGCTATTATTTCTACTCTTCATCAATGATCTGACACTATCATCAAATGTTCATCAAATAAAAATTTATCCTGATGCCAGCAAAATTATTGCAAGTATTAAATCACTAAATGATTATGTAACTTGACTAAATGACATTTTTAAAGCTGTCAAATGTTCACAAATTTAAAAAATGTATAGCTACGCATGTTGGAAAAAATAATAAAACAAGACCTCATCCAGCAATTCAAAATTTTAAATAATATTGACCAAGTTAAACTTCACATCCCACAATGCCATAAACAATCAAAAAAGTTATCTTACAAATTGCGCAATTTATATTGATTTCTGAAAAAACAAGCTTCACATTATAAACTTAAGCACACAAATACACTTATTTTTAACTGTATACTTATTTTTATGGTTTATGGTTGAGGCAAAAACTAAGGTAGGTTTGCAATTAACATATGAAGCAATAGTAAATTAAAGAATCTAATTTCTAAATAATATTGATTATTTGATAACGAAAAACTAAATTGTAAGTATAAATAAATATTTAAATTAAATTGTAATATTTAACAATAATTAAACATTTTATTCATTTTTTTTACTTTTTTAGTAAAAATTTCTGACAACAATATAATGAGAATCTATATAAAGTTGAAGATCTTTTACTGATCTTGATTCAACAAAAATAATAAAAAAATATGTCTTAGATGTTGCAATAAATTTATCTAAAGTCCTTTTATTTTAAAAAGAACAAAAATAAATGAAAAACTATCATTAAATATTAAGGGTAGCGTCAGAACCACCTCTTCCCCCCCCCCCATGATCAAAGTTTTTTAAGGACTTATATGAAACCTCATTTGATACTATTATAAAAAATATCTAGTTTTTTTTTACATCTATAAACAGTTCAGGAAAATTAAAAATATTTTTCATATGCGACATGAAAATACATTTTCATATGCTTTTTTTTTTTTTTTTGCACAACAAATTTACTGCAACAAAAATACTAAAGCTCTTTTTACTTACCTTTATAGAATACAGCTTTATCAGAAAATAAAAAAACAAAGAATAATAAGATGAAAGATTGATGTCCCAGCCCAAACTCTTATTTAACTCTGATATAATTTAATTTAAAATTTATTTACTTTAAAAATATATGTAATTTAATTCTGATTAAAAAAATACATTTAAGTTTATTAAAATTAAAGTTAATGCTTGGTTTAACTTAATTGTCAAATTTATTTAAAAATATTAGTAAATATTGTTGAATATTTAAATTTTATTTACTCTTCAAAAAGTTAACACATATTTAATGGAATTGTTTTTTTGGCTTTCCTTCCTAAACATTTTTTTTTTAAATTTAAAATAGAATTCCTTTTATACTGAGGCTGAATCAAAAATTTGCACAAAATTTAAGTTAAATTTCTTTTATAACACAAATTAAAGTGCAGCAACTATTTACTTATGCAGCGATATAATTGAAGACGTTTGAATGAAAACTTTGTCCATTTTTATGCAAATTGGGTTTATGTTATTTTTTGGTTGCCTTTTTATAAGTCCATCTAATGGCTCTTGTTAAATATTTCTTTAAAAATTATGTCCTTCAAATTAACTGTCAAAAAAAAGGTACTTTTGAAAAACATCAATAGCTTAAATGCTTTTCTGATAAAAAAATTGTTTGTGACATTTGAGGTTTTCATTCCAAAATCTTCATTTATAATTAATGGTGTTTGGAAAAATATTTGCTTTCACAACAAAATCGCTAATAAAATAATAAACTTTTGATAAATAAAGTAAATAAATTAACTTTTTATTTGTTACTTGCTAATTTTTTTATAAATAAAAAATAATTTTTAGTTGCAAAGCTGCAATTGGAAATTTAATGAATAATCATTTAAAAAAATATAACGTATTTAAATTCATTTATACAAATGTCGAGAAAAGAAAGGATTTTTTATATCATATATTTTTAAATGTATTATTAAACTTAATTATTTAATATGAAAAAAAAACTGAAAGTGAATAAACACTCCCTAATAGTAATAATAAAAAATGAGTTGAATAATACTTAATTTGCTTTGCGGTAATTAATATTTTTGCAGTGATTTAAAAAAGTTGTCTTTAAAAACGAAACAAAAAAAGAAAATTTAATGTCAAATTCACATTAGGCTAATGCGTTAAGCATTTTATATTTAAAACAAGGCCTGTATGTATATATATATATATATATATATACATATATATATATATATACATATATATATACATATATATATATATATATACATATATATATACATATATATATATACATATATACATATACATATATATATACATATATATATACATATATATATATATACATATATATATACATATATATATATATATATATATATATATATATATATATATATATATATATATATATATATATATATATATATATATATATATATATATATATATATATATATATATATATATATATATGATTTAAATGTTGACATCTTGTACGAGAGTGTATATATATAAACTAATTTCAAACAACAGATAATACAAATTCTATTAATACTAAATAATTTATTTGAAATTTTTGCTGGATTATAGGTACCAGCATCATTAGCATACAATATAATATAATGACAAAAATTGTGACCGTTAAATATCAACAAAAATTTTGAATTTTGATGTCACCTTTATAATGGTTTCTTTTATTTAAGCTTGATAAAAATGAAGACCTTTAAGCATTTCACCCATTTTCAGTTAATACTTGAATTAAAAAATTTTATCTCATCTTTTAAATTATTTTCATTGCATATTGAGTATGCTCTGTGTATGTGTCTGTTGAATATTGCTTTTAAAATTTTGGGATCGTGATTAGAATGAGGTTTGATTCAGATATTGATTTTAGCATCTTTCGAACTCATATTTTCCTTGTGTATTATTAATAACAGTTATATTCAGAAAGTTAAGTATCTTATTTTTGTTTTCAACTTCAGTAGTAAATTTTAAAGAAGGATGTTGTCTGTTAAACTTTTGGACTTCATTTCTTTCATATTTAAGTAAAAGAAACCATTATAAAGGTGACACCAAAATTTCAAATTTTTTTTGTTATTTAATGGTCTAAATTTTTGTAATTATATTATATTATATGCTGATGATGCCGGATGATAATCCAGCGAAAATTTCAAATAAATAAATTAGTATTGAGAGAATTCGTATTGTCTGATGTTTTAAATTAATTTATATATATATATATATATATATATATATATATATATATATATATATATATATATATATATATATATATATATATATATATATATATATATATATATATATATATATGTGGGTTATCAAAAATTTATATTATAATACAAAACAATAAATCAAAAGTATTCAGACATAAACATACCAGGTGCATTTTCTTTTTGAATTGGTGTAGAGGATATAATATTCTGTTTTGATGCAGCCATTAATGATGAAGAAACATGGCAACTTTCTGGGGTTTTAAGTATACTTTTTATTGCTGTATTCTGAATTGACTTAAAATCCCCACGCTTTTCATCAAGTTCCTTTAAATATTTTGAATAATCATTAAATACAGGTGTTAAATCTATACAAGGATTGCTATTAACGTGTTGTTTAATCCAGGAAAGAACAGAAACATTTAAAGCACACAAATGTTGGAAATAAGTGTCATTATTATTATTTATTTCACTATCAACTGTTTCTGTTTTTGTGTTTACTAAGTCTTTTTCTGTTGAATTTGAACATTCTTTAGTTTCAATCTTACCTCTATTAGCAAAAAAATCATTACTAGCTGTATTATTTTTTGACCAAAACCCAATGTTTTCAGTGGGTGCTTCTGAGTCTAACTTTTTCTCAGTTTTTAGAGAAGTATCTTTTACACCACCGAAGGTACCAGTGAAAATACTAGTAGTAGAAAATGTTTTATTATCAACTTTTGAATTGTTGGCTAAACCAGTCAGCGTTCCAAAACCAGAGAATGCTGTGAATGGATTAAGCTTCGTCTGTAATAAAAATTATAAACATCTAAATAATTATATAATAAAAAAAATAAAAATATATAAACAAAAATCCAATGGAAATATCAGCCCTTGTTGTTATTCCAGCTAATAATTAATGTTTAAGAAATGTTGTCACAATGTTCACTTAGGTTCGCGTAATGTTCGCTGCAAACATTATGTAAACCAACTTTTGTGAACTCGGATTTACAGTTCTTGAACGTTCAATGCAAACGTTCAAATAATATATAGCGAAGGTTTACTTAACGTTCACTGCAAACGCTATTTTGCTATTATCAAATATACAATAACAAACACGGAAGTTTACTCAACGTTTTTTTTTTTTTAAACGTTATAATATATAAATGTATATGTTAAGATGGACTTTGTTTAAATCTACATTTAAGTTTTTGCTTATGTAATGCTTTTTTGAACTTACATAATTTTTATTTATTTAACAATTGTAAACAAGTAAAAATGTATTTGTAGTTGAGTATAACTCCTTCATGTAATGCATTTGCGGACCTATATATAAACATATATATAGGTCCACAATATATATATATATATATATATATATATATATATATATATATATATATATATATATATATATATGCAGTAGTGGTGTAGTGGTAGAGCGCTCGCTTCATAAACGAGTGGTTCCGAGTTCGATCCCCACCACGTCCCTGATAGTATCACGCTCAACTTGTTTCTCCGCGCAGCGGCCTTGTTCGTCAAGGTTCGTGTTTCGGAGTTATAGAGTTGAGAGAGGGTTATAACCACAATTAAGTAGCCTCCTCGGCCTTGAGGAGGTGAATTAAAATAATATATATATATATATATATATATATATATATATATATATATATATATATATATATATATATATATATATATATTAGGGCAGGCCACAGTCCCACATAATTTTTTTAATTAATTAATTTTACTAGTGGCTGAATAAAATATTGTTACTTTAAATATAAAAATCATTTTTTGTTATGAAAGTGTTTGTGTAGCTCATCTCTAAGTTCTGCTGAATTTCATTTTGAGTAATTTGAATAAATCCAAAACACAAAACTTCCATTACATCTGTTCCGTTTTTAAATTTGTTTGGTATAATACTTACTAATAATGGCGTATTTCGATTGTTTTCTATGTAAACAAATGTAAAATGTAAACAACACTAGCGTATTATGTTTTAATTGTCTTAGCTTATATTTATTTTTTATATTTATTTATATTATTATTGTATTTTAATCTAAATGTCTTCTTTTTTTAAATATTTATTTAACATAAATACAGCAAGATTGAAATGAAAACAATTGATTACAACTTGAGATCTAGTAAGAATACATCAAGAATATATCAATCCAATGAATTTTCAATGCAATTAAAATTTGAATGAAGCGTTTAAAATGCTAAGTAAGACTAATATTATTCTTATCATATGCTTAATTTTTAACAAACCTTATTCGTTAACCTACTCTTACCTACTTAATTAAAAACAGGGAGAGGTTTAAATAGTTAGAGAGAGTAGATAAAAAGAATTTTTATGAAGTCAGTTGTAAATAAATTTATTTTCTGTTTATGCAAACACATTAAAAACAATTGAAAAAACGTTGTTAATAACTTATAATTTAAAATTACAATATTTAATACATAAAAAATTCCTAAAAAATAGTATATATAGTGATTAAAAAATATATGAGAGAATATAAAAGATTATTTCAAAAAGAGAATAATACTCTGAAAATAAGTATCGTCTATGCAAATTTGTAAAGACTGTGGGAGGAGGGAAATGGTCAATAGATTGGATGTGGGAATAGAGGCTGTTTTTTAATTTTTTGCATTTAACTTTTTTCATAAGCTTTAATTTTATATTCTGTTCACTCGAAAGAACAGGAATACAAATGTTTCTACTAAATAACGTTTACAGTGACAATTCCACGAGTTTTTGGTGATTTTTTTTTGGCATCACAATTAAAAAAACAATAGTTGTTACTATTGTTTAAAAGTGGTACTCAATTTTAGGCATGATGATGGCATAGGCGGCGAAAGGAAACCTGAGCGGCAGATGTCTAAGAGGCACCAAAGAAAAAGGAGGTACCTAAAAAAAAAAGGTCCTTCAATGATGATTCAGAAGTATTTTGAAAAAAATGGGCTCCAATCGAGGTTGCCCGTCCCAAGCTGCGTGAAGGCTCTTGGTGGTCCTGAATATAGAAATACCGGATATAGAAAATTGTATTTAAAAAAAAAAAAAAATTAAAAAAAGTTTATGCATGTGTATTATATACAAGATTATATCTAAATTTGTAACAACGGGGCTGGATGATAAGACCATGTCTTCTGCAAGCTCCAGTCTGAATTTTTCAAAACTTTATATTGTTATGTTGTAAAACATTGTAAAGCTTATTTCAAAGAACAAAGTAAATAAATAAATAACTAAAAGTCGTTGTTAAACATATTGTTTGTATAGTCTTCTTCATTTATGCATACCTAAAAATTTATACTTTTTACAATCGAGTTGTTAGAGCCAACGTCACTGGGGGCACATACTCCCCCCCCCCACTTTTTTTTTAAAGAACCTTTTTTTAAAGAAAATTCTAGATATAAAAGACTTCAATCTATGAAAATGATGGCGATGAAAATTTATGAAACTCTTTTTGGCCATCATCATATTTTAGAGTTAATTATTTTGGAAAATATTATTTCAAAAAGAGACAACTGATAAACTACTTTCACAAACACAAACAAGGTTTCTGAAAAAAGATCATATTGATCTTATCATCTGAACCTTTTACAAGTATGTATATAGACTACATCAAAACATAATCAACAAAATAAAACGTAATTAAAAAAATAAAATTACAATTAAAAAAACTTGACTACATCATCCATTAAGATAATTAAATTTTTCCGTTTATATTTAAAAAAGGGGAAAAGTAAAATGCATGTCGAAATAGGACAAAACAATTTTATTCCAAAGATAGGATGTACGATATGCAATACAAAACTGTTTAAACTTGGTTTGATAAAAGGGTGCATATATAAAATTATTGTTTCTAAATGTATATTTATTTATTGGTTTCAAACAAAAGAGATCTTTGAAAACGAGTAAAGATATGTCATTTTTCCACATACATATAAAGCACAAAACATTAAAAACATTAAGCTCATAAATATTGAGAACTTTGATTTCAATAAAAAGTGGTTTGGAATGAGTGTATTGATCCGCAAAAATTATTAAATGGATCGCATGTTTATGATGGCGATAAAGGCATTTTATTTATTGGTTGAAAATCACAAAAAAAAATTGTAACTAGAGGCAATTGATTACCACTTTATTGATTACATTACTGATTTACCACAATGCGAGTAATAACTGCTTTTATAACCCCTTTTTAAATGATATAATGCCTTAATTACATAACATTTATTTATATATGGAAAAAAAATTTATTTATCTAAAAAAGCTCAAAAATGTGTTGCTTATTATTTAAACAGCCTCTAATGACAAATATTTGCAATAGATATACAAATTCTAATTGTTTTCACTTTTATATAAATACCAATTTTTGACATATTAGGTTAAAAATCACAATAATCAAATAAGATTCTGCAGCATTTAATGTTTTTTTCCAGTTTTTTTTTAACATTTTGTTTTTATATGTGAAAAGGATCATATTTTTTAACAGGCGTGTATACACACACACACACACACACACACACACACACACACACACACACACACACACACACACATATATATATATATATATATATATATATATACACACACACACACACATATATATACACACACACACACACACACACACACACACACATAAACTTGTAGATTGGCTATGAGACTGTAATAATAGATTAAAGCATTTGGAAAATATATTCTTATTAATAATGCAAGTGTGTATGAAAAGGCAGTTATCAATTTTAACGCAGTTAAAAAATATCTAATATTCAAACAGACAAAAAAAAATCAACTGTTATTAGTATCATAAGCTCAATTATAGGTATTATTGAGAAATATTAGAATATATTTTATATCAACTTTTTAGACTAAATTTCTAATTTAATATGTATGCTAAACTTTCTAAATATGAATTTTCAATTTATTGCACAAAACTTTACATTATTTCCATCTTGCGATTAGGGAAAATATTTTGGAAATTTAAACAAGGAAACTAAATAGAGACTAAAATTTAGGCACAGAAACATAATATCAAGTTCATAATTATAATTACTAATATTTTTATGAAACAAAGTTATAATCCCGGATAATAATTATTATAATAGTGTCAATTAACTCCTTGTTTAAATTTAATTTCCATATTTGTAGTGTAAAAAATAGTATAATTGTGTGCCTAATGGTTGATATATAATAATTAAATCATAGGCTCTCAAATAAGCCTTATATGTTGCATTTCAGCTGTAAAACATAGTGAATTCATTTTTAAGTAGAAACAAATCTTTACATAAGTACTTATTTAACATTGCTAAATAAACAAGGGCTATGTAAGTTCAAAAAAACATTATATTACATTATGCAAAAACTAGCATACGTAGGTTTAAACAAAAAGTCTTTCAAAACTTATACATTTGTACATTGAGTTAAAAAAAACAAACAAAAAAAAACGTTGTTTTAAGGACTAGTATTAGTGCTAGATGTAGAAATCGGATGCTTTCACAATTAAACATTATTTCAAAATTTTCTTTGTTTATCGTCAATATTTTTTTACTTCATTAAAATATGACATTTTGTAAATTTAAAATGTAATTTAATGTAAAATGTAATTTAATGTGTAATTTTTCATTCATTGAATAGAATAGCACTGCATTGAAAACGTTTTACAGAAGTTTTGAAAATTTTAAAACTGTAAACAAAATTACTAATAAAAAATTTATTTAATAATGACATCAATAAATTTAATGATTTGTTTTTAAATTAAATATAAATAAAAAATAAACATTAAACATTTATATAATTGCTAACATATTGACACAAAGATGCAATCAAGTATTAAAAAGAATGAGAATCTAAATGTCAGTTGTTGGAGCCCTCTTTACCTTCTTAAACCTTTATTTCTTCTTTACCTCAGAATCAGCTTCCAACTGAGTTACTTCTAAAACATTATCAATATTCAGTGCAGATCAAAATGATTCAAAAGTACTTATGATAATTTTTCTTGTCCTCTGTGATCAAATTTTAACATAAAATACAAAGGAAAAACAATGCGTTATCAGTAAAATGGAGAACTGTGCCTTCTTAGAAAAATAGTAATTATCTGGGAGTCCTGTGGTTTTAAAAACTATATTATTATTGGAGAAGATAAAATGTTATCAATATTTGTGAAACTTCACAAAAACCAGTATCAATGACTAAGGGAAAATTGCTAGTTTGAAAAAAGGACACTAAAGAAAAGTTAGTTTCAATCAATCATTTTTGATATCACCCACTCTTTTTCACCAATCATTCTTTTTGACATTGGAAAACCCAACATTAAAAAGCTTAAACAACTCAGTCAGGATATGATAAGAAAGAGAATAAAGAGGAAGATTTAGCATTTTTGGAAGATCAAAAAAATGCTAGAAAACAATTTATAAGCAGGCATATAGATGAAGAACTTGAAGCAGAGATTGATTGTAGAAAAGAGAGATATCATAGGTACACAAATTATAAGAAAAAAATGTCAACAGGGGCCAATGGAGATGTTGAATATCATAATGAAGAGAATTAAAATAACTTAGATTTAGACAAGACATGATCGCAATTGCTTTTCACACATCCGCGATTGGTTTTTACTTTAAAAAATATTTTTGCAAATTTTTTATTTTTTTATTTATTATTTTTTTAGTTTAGCTTTTTTTTTTGGCAATTCTTAAAAGTAATGCTTTTGTCATAAAGTACATCACGCTAAAATTATTTTCTGAATAGATGATTGTTTGCTCTTTTGCTCTGAGATTTTCATTCAACATAAAATACTTTTGAATTTAAACTGCATGGAAGCCAATAATATTTAAAAAGCCGTTAAAGCAAAAAGTTGAAAAGGGAAAAGACGTTAAAGCGAATTTTTTCCTCATTCTTTTTTTTCTAACAAAACAACCTGGTTTTTATCTTTGTTTTTCAAAACATTGCACCATATTAATTTATTATTAATATTTGAAATTATTTTTTTATCAACAATTTTATATTATTAAAATTTTACTACTTTAAGTATATTAAATATATATTAATTCGTTTTTATAAATTTAATAGAAAAATAAAATCTAATAGAAACCAGCAACTTTTTTGCTTCAACGTTTTTAAGCATATTCTTAAACTTAATGAAATATAATTCGATTTATTAAATCAAATTTTTTTGTTTCATTTTTTATTGGAAAACAATTTGAATAGAAAAAAAACTGAATGAAAACATCAATTTAAAAACCATTTGAATGAAAAACTTATACTTAAATAAGTTTTTCATTCAAATTAAATTCTTATTTACTTTACTTAAACTTTTATTAGTCCTCTAGATCAAGAAACAATAAATTATAAAAAACATGGTATCTTATTCGAGCCCTGCTCAATTAAAAATGCTGATGGAAATTTTTTAAATGAGATAAAATCGATATCTGAACTAGGTATTTTAATCATGAAAAAATTGAATTGCATATTTTACATGCATGTAGCATGTTACTTTATAGAATAAACTGTGAATGTACTTTTCCATTTTCATTTTTTTTTTTTATATTATTGTAGATCTTTCAAATCTGGCATTGATGGTAGGTAATACTAATTATAATTCTGCTGAGGATGAATATCAACAAAATACATCAAACAACACTAAAAAAAAAAAAAATAAATAAATAAAAAAATGATGTACCACTCATGCTTCAATCAGATTCAATTTTTGTCAATAAAGAAATTACTCAAGATGGCATAATTGCAGCTACAACTATTATCAGTGTAAGGACCGGTTTAAGCTACCAAGATCAAACAATGTTTATAGTCATTATTATGAACTATCCAGGAGTAAATATAAAAAAAATCAGGAGAAACAGTCAGAATGAAACGCTATGAGGTTATTTAAAATCACGGAAATGAAATTAGACAATTATATCGCGGAAATGAGAGGAAAAAATCTTGCCCTTCACTTTGATGGCAAACAAGTTACACATTTGTATAAGAAAATCCAAAAAAAAGTTACAAAGGATAGAATTGCTGTCTTTTACTACTCCTGAATTTCTACACAAGAACAATCTTTTCTTAGGAATTATTCCAAGTGACAGGTAAAGCATCAGGTCAGGTTTAGAATACTTTGAAGTTTCAGTGGCTTTTATGTCAGCACCACATACATGAAATACATATTAAAAATATTAACAAATCAATAAATGGAGATAACATCAAAGGTCCATACAAGGCCCTTTACTCCAACTTCAACAAGCAATGATATAATTTTGTCTCATTTTTATCTACTTGTGGTATTTCTTCTAGTTTTAAAGAAGTTTGATAAGAATACTCTCATATTTGGTTCTGGAATTCATCAGATGTATTTGAAAGCAAAGATATTTAATTTTTTTTTTTAAATTGAGATTTTCCCCCGAGATGATTACTATCTTAATTCTATCTTAATATTCAGTCAAGCTAAAAAAACTTTAGGATTCATTTTTAGTTGTTTGAGAAAATCGAAAACAGATTTCAAAGAATGTTTATTAGAAAAAATTTGTAAATTTAAAAAAAACATTGTTATTTGAAATGAAAACATGTGTTATTTTTTAAACTTTTTTGTTAATTATCTCAGATAGAAGTTGATAATACTAATAATATAAAACAGTAATTACACAAACTAGAATATGCTTTTTTACATACATTTATATATATATAATCAAAAAATAAGTATATATAATTAAGTATATATAAGCAAAAAATGTTGATTATTCAAATTATTGAAAATATACATCTACCTGTTGAAATGGTCCTAGTAAGCTAAAACTTTCAATATAAACTTGTATATAGATGGAGAACAGGCATTTACAGTTTATTTGTATTTTTTGAAAAATTTAAAAAAATACAAAAAACTTGTCACCTAATTGGACAAGCCAGTCAGTGACTGGCTTATCTTATAACTTTATATAAATAATTTTTATATTTAAGTGAAACTTTTATTTTATAACATTACTTAAATATTTTTATTATTTATATTAAAAATTAAAATATAATTATATTATATAAAGATATGTGGAAAGAACCTAATAGTGAGTAGCATAAAATTAACTTTGACAAAATCAAAAAATTATTATGTAAAAGAGCAAGAATATGTTAACCAGTTAATGCCACTAAGTATGGTTATATATATGATCAAAAATTATAAATTAACTAATTTTTAAAATTTTTTATGTAAACCTAAATAGTAAACACACACACACACACACACACACACACACACACACACTCACACACTTATATACATGTGTGTACATGTATACACACACATACATACACACATAGATGTTTTGAATAAGCCAACTAAATATTTTTAAGAACATAAAAGAATATTTTTAAGAACATAAAAAAAACAAAATGCAACAAACAAGGATAGACTACTTGCCTCTTATCACATATTGCATTGACTGCAAAAAAAGGTAAAAGTTAAACATCGGAGAAAAAAATAATAATAGCTTCGATAAAAGAATTTATCACAAATCACTTGCATCAAGATACTTTAAGTTTTAAAAACATTAAGCAATACTACAGTAAAGCATAGAATTAAAGCAATGGCAGTTAATATGGACAACAAACTGATTAATATTTTACAAAAATGTTTGTTTTCCATGCAATTGAATGAGTCTACCGTTGCAGACAAAAACACTTTATTAATGTCATACATGTTATTGAAATTGTTTTTTCAAAAAAAAAATTATTTGTATTGACTAGTTTTTTTTAACAATTAGTTACTATATAAATATTGCTTCTAATAAATTATAAAAATTTATGTTAATAAATTGCTAAATTTTTTTGTCATACTTATAAAGTATTGAATTGTCTTAAAGACTTGATAACTTATTCAAGCACATCTTATTCCTAAGAGTTTCAGTACATGATGTTATTGATTTTTTTTTTGCTTGTGCTAGAGATCGATTACAAAAACAAATAAAAAAGTCAATGACATCATGTACTAAAACTCTTCGGAATAAAACGCGCTTGAATAATTTATTAAATCTGTAGATTGTGGCATATATTATGCTGACTTTTAGGCCTACTATAAAACAGAGAAGATATGCTTCGACTAAAATACAAGTTTGTTTTTCTTGGTATTTATTTAATCTTTTGTTTTAATCAAAAAAATTTAGCTCAAACATTTTTTTATATCATTCTCTTTAATATGAACACATTATGTCTCAGAGGTTTGGGATCCCTTTGAGCTTTTAAGACAAGTTTTTAATCAAACAATTATATAGTTTCTATGATTCTTAAGATATTGTCTTACAGAATTGTTTATATTTCAATTTTGAATTCCGATATTTATTTGGTCAGAAATAGTTTTGCTTATTTCTGACCAAATAAACATTAGCAAAAATAAACATTTTATCTTTAAGTTTAAGCTAACTATAAATACAAATGTGAAATATACACCATTATATCTAAAACTCAAAACATGGACTGATGTAAAACTTTAATATAAATTAAGGTCAGTATATTCGTGTCAAATTAAATTCTGCTAGCATACAGAAATTAAGATTTAGTGGTTTAAGTCGTAGCAAAATTTGACCAGGCTCAAAAACAACTATGTTGATCAAAAACAAGAAGTTTTTCAAACTTAAGTTTTTGTAAAAGATTGTTTAAAAAAAAAAAGGTTTCAAAAGATCATTGATAATATATCTGGACACACTTTGTGCTAACCTAAATTCCAAGTTTTAATATGCATGTGTATATTATTTTATAGAAAAAGCTATGTATTTTAATTTGATAAATACCTTACTTTCCTCATTGCTACCAGTATCGTCAGCACCTGTTATTACTTTTCTGCGATGTGCTTTCTTAAAACTAAAT
Organism: Hydra vulgaris; assembly: GCF_022113875.1. Classification (NCBI taxonomy): domain Eukaryota; kingdom Metazoa; phylum Cnidaria; class Hydrozoa; order Anthoathecata; family Hydridae; genus Hydra; species Hydra vulgaris. The sequence goes on along the minus strand of NC_061161.1, from coordinate 38,168,342 downwards.
GTAACAAAACTTTTTATTAATGGTGCATGCTTGCTTGCTAAAAAATATCTATATCATTAACAATGATAACAAGTAATTAACCCCTTTTTTAACAGGTTTTTAAAGGGATCCCTAAGTGCTTCTAACATATGATCTCATATGAAAGAGCATAAAACAAAAATATGTAAGTTTTTTTTCTTTTTCACTAAATTGTAATAATAAATGCATGCTAACAAAAAGCAATTGCTGAAATCACTAAAAAACAACTCCATTTTGATTTTATTATTTTACTATTGAAACTCGATTGTTAGTCGTTAAAAATCACGTTAGTACGTCACAACAACTTTTGAATATCTACTTCGATTTTCAAGTAAAAAACAATCGTGATTAAATAATTAAGTTTTAATCAAGTTTTTTTAATTAGTTAATGCAAAAACAGTATAATAGAATTCGGTTGAAAGACGTCTTTAAAAAAAATTTATTAAGTATTAGTTTTAAATAGTTTAGAACTTATAAAAAAGTCTTACAGGGCTAGTATTAAGTGTATCGCGATTGCTTTTTACATTTCTGCGATTAGTTTTTTTTTTTAAAGGGATCCCTAAGTGCTATAAAGATATGATCTCATATGAAAGAGCATAAAAAAAAAAAAATGTTTGATGTATATTATTTTTTCTAAAACGCAATAATGAACACACACTAACAAATTTAATTTTCAAAAAAACGCTTTTCTTCGATTAAAAAAAATGCGTCTTGTCCAAAGTTTATTGACTCTATTGCCTCAAAAAACTAACGTTAGTACGTCAAATTAAACAAAGTAGACAAAATGTCATTATTGCAAACTTATTAGTTGGTAATTAAATTTAAAAGTAAAGTCGTTTTTTTTCAACTAACACATAATTACTTACAAGAATAAGTTTTGTAGCATTTTGTGAAAATATATTTGTATATTAAAATTTTTTTTATAATATTAATTTATATATTTGTGTTATAAGGGCAATTCCACGGCTAAAAATGAATAGAAGTCAAATTTTAAACTCTTTTTAGTCAGTTAAAAACAAATGAATATTGACTTAAACATATGAAAGTTTATTTAAAATATTGCCTTAGTAAAAAAATAAATTTATTTCAGTAGTTTTTATGGTTTCAAAAGTGACGGTTACTCTCATTTTTGCTTGATAAAAAAAATGATTGTAAAATGTTTTAGTTAAATTAACATTTATGTTAAATTGCTATATTTTTTTGGTTCAAATTGATAAGGTTGAATAGACATTTTATTAGAAATTAATCTAAGACAAGGCTCGAATTAATGCAAAATTTTTTTTTTTTTTTGCTCTCCTCCTCCCCCCCCTCTCTCTTATAGCTCGCGCCGATGTGCGGTAGTGGGGGGAAAAAATTATCGTCAATAAATCAAAAAACATCGTCAAAAACTTAGATACCACGTTTTTTATAATTTATTGTTTCTTGAATAAAGGACTAATAAAAGTTTAAATATAATTAAGTTTTTCATTTAAATGGTTGATGTTTTTATTCAATTTTTCTATTTCAAGTTTTCCAATAAAAGATAAAACAAAAAAATTTGGTTTAATAAATCGAATTATACTTCATGTTTAAAATAAGGCTTAAAAACATTAAAGTAAAAAAATTGCTGGTTTTTATTAGCATATTTATACTGTTTGAAAAAAAAACTAATAAAAAAGAATTAACTAATAATATATTAATTAATAATTATATATTAATTCTTTTTTATTAGTTTTTTTTTTCAAACAGTATAAAAATGCAAATAAAAGTCAGTAATTTTTTTGCTCTAACGTTTGTAAGCCTTATTTTAAACATGAAGTTTTGATAAACAAAGATAAAAACCAACTTTTCAACTTTTCGCTTTGACGACCTTGTAAAAATTTTCCACGCAGAGATTTAAAGTAATTTAAATTGAAAAATGTTTTACGTTGAAAGAAAATCTCCGCGCGAAAGAGCAAATCATCTATTCATCTATCTATTCAGAATAATAAATTTTGTGTGACGTTCTTTATGATAAAAACATTACTTTTAAGAATTGCTAAAAAAAATGCTGAGCTAGAAAAAAAGTAATTAATCAACCAAAAAAAAAAAAATAAGTCGCGAAAAGATTTTTTTTAAGAAAAAATTAATCACAAAAGTGTGTGTAGCGATCGCGGTCGCGATACGCTTAATACGAGCCCTGTAAGACTTTTTTATAAGTTCTAAACTATTTAAAACTATTACTTATAACTTTTTTTTAACGACGTCTTTCATTATACTGTTTTTGCAAAACTAATTAAAAAAACTTGATTAAAACTTAACTATTTAATCACGACTTTTTTTTACTTGAAAATCGAAGTAGATATTCTAAAGTTGTTGTGACGTACTAACGTGATTTTTAACGACTAACAATCGAGTTTCAATGGTGAAAAAATAAAATCAAAATGGAGTTGTTTTTTAGTGATTTCGGCAATTGCTTTTTGTTAGCATGCATTTATTATTACAATTTAGTGAAAAAGAAAAAAAACTTACATATTTTTTTTTTATGCTCTTTCATATGAGATCATATGTTAGGAGCACTTAGGGATCCCTTTAAAAATCTTTTCGCGATTTTTTTTTTTTTTTTGGTTGTTTAATTACTTTTTTTCTATCTTAACATTTTTTTTTAGCAATTCTTAAAAGTAATGTTTTTATCGTAAAGAACGTCATACAAAATTTATTATTCTGAATAGATAGATGCTCTTTTGCGCGGAGATTTTCTTTCAACGTAAAACATTTTTGAATTTAAATTACTTTAAATCTCTGCGTGGAAAAGATCGTTAAAGCGAAAAGTTGAAAAAGGAAAAGACGTTAATTCAAATTTTTTCTTCATTCTAACAAAACAGCTTGGTTTTTATTTTTGTTTATCAAGACTTATTGTTTAAAATAAGGCTTAAAAACGTTAGAGCAAAAAAATTGCTGACTTTTATTTGCATTTTTATACTGCTTGAAAAAAAAAACTAATAAAAAATAATTAATTATTATTATTAATTCTAATAACTATTAACTAATATATTATTAGTTAATTCTTTTTTATTAGTTTTTTTTTTTTTCAAACACTATAAAAATGCTAATAAAAACCAGCAATTTTTTTACTTAAACGTTTTTTAACCTTATTTATTACTTATTTTAAACATGAAATATTATTCGATTTATTTAATCAATTTTTTTTGTTTCACTTTTTATTGGAAAACAATTGAAATAGAGAAATTGAATAAAAACATCAACTTAAAAACCATTTAAATAAAAAACTTAATTATATTTAAACTTTTATTAGTCCTTTATTCAAGAAACAATAAATAAACTTAAATTATAATTTAAATTAAGCTGTAAACTATAACAGTAACTTACACTATTTTAAACTCCGCCAAATAAATTGAAACAAATTTATTTTTGTACTAAGGAAATATTTTAAATAAACTTTTATGTGTCTACATCAATATTCATTTGTTAAAAACTGACTAAAAAGAGTTTAAAATTTGACTTCTATTCATTTTTGGTCTTAAACACAAATATATAAATAAAAATTATGAAAAAAATTTTAATATACAAATATATTTTCACTAAATACTACAAAACTTATTCTTGTAAGTAGTTATGTGTTAGTTTTAAAAAAAACGACTTTACTTTTAAATTTAATTACTAACTAATACGTTTGCAACAATGACATTTTGTCTACTTTCTTTGATTTGACGTACAAACGTTAGTTTTTTGCGGCAGTAGAGTCAATGAACTTTGGAAAAGACACATTTTTTTTAATAGAAGAAAAGCGTTTTTTTGAAAACTAAATTTGTTAGTGTGTGTTCATTATTACGTTTTAGAAAAAATAATATACATCAAAATTTTTTTTTTAATGCTCTTTCGTATGAAATCATATCTTTATAGCACTTAGGGATCCCTTTAAAAGCCTTTAAAAACTCAAAACAAATGAAATAATAAAAAATAATTTTTGATTTTTTTAAAATTTTTAATTATAACAAAACTATAACAATCAAATAATTTTAAAAAATGTTGAATTTAAAGAAATTGAATTAAAAGTTGTTATAAAAAATATTTTTAACCACATTACCATTGAATGTAATCCTAAATAAACTGAGGATGTTGGTGGAGTATATCAGGTTTTTAATAATACTTAATTTTAACATAAACAATTAAATCAGATTTTTATCTCATCTTTGTATCCAATCACATGTATAGAAAAAAAAAAACAGACATAATGAACAAAACAATGGGTTAACTACTAAATTTTAAACTGTTAACTGGTGACGAATGACAACAAATGTATTAAATTTTTTGTTTTTGTTTAAGTAAAAAAAGTAAATTTCTTATATAAAATACAATGACTGAAAAATTAGATTAATCTTAAAAATAATGTTTGGGTAATCTTTTATTATTTATATTTACTAACTTATCATTTATTATTTTCAGATATATTACAATATTATAATTAATTGTATCCTACTTTACTTGTATAGATAAAGAACTTGATCATTCAAGAACAAGATTATTTTACAGTTTTAAAATTCAGTTCATTGTACTCATTTAACAAATTTTAAACAAAAAATGTATTTATAAACAAGTATACTTGTTATATTAGGCCACAATATTTTAAGTTATTTATTTTATTTCAAGTTTTTATAACAATTTTTAAAATTCTAAATTAAAAGGATTTTATATTTCTCTATAATTTTCGCTTTTACTAATAAATTTTTTTTAAGTTCTGCCTTCGAAATTGTTTAATTTTAACTTGCTTACTTTTTGATTTTAATTTTGTTACTGTGGAAACAGTTTTAATTTAGTAAACGATTTAAAAAAATACTAATCATTAGCCAACTTCAAAAACTTGAACTCTATACAATCACAGTATAAATATGTTTAATATGTTCTATACAATCACAGTATAAATTTGTATAAATTTGTTTACTTAAAACACAACAAAACTGGTATTCACAGTTAATTGTGTTATTGCTATTTTGAGTTACTGTTTTTATCAGTTAGCTTAGACCAGGTTAACAATAATTAGTTTTTTTAAGCTCATGTAGCAAAATTATTTTGTCAGTTATTAGCAAAAACTAACTCAGTTAAAATGTTTTCATTAAAATTCAGCGGCTACTGCAAGCCCTAAATTGTCACAAAAGAGAGATCAGATTCAAGATCACCTGTCTGTTCTAAGCAATTCAAAAGAAATTATTTTTTGTCAAGACTAAAGTATATAGCTATGTCATATAGCAAATTTTATTATTTTTTGTTTATTTTTATTTCAATTCACCTCCCCACTACAGATGAGGAGGCTACTTAATTGTGGCTTTAACCCTCTCTCAACTCTATAACTCCAAAACACGAACCTTGACGAACAAGAAACAAGTTGAGCCTGGTACTACATTACTTTAACAACTTTAATTTTAAAGTGTGTACAAGAATTGTGTGAAAATAAAAAAACAACTACAAAAGGTACTCCTCAACTTTATTTAGAACTAAGTATTAATTTTAATAAATTAATATAAAAAGATAAATTATTTCAAGGAACTAATTTATTCCTTGAAATAATTTGGAACCTTGGTACCATAAGCGTACGCAAAAAATAACAATAAAAACTATTTGATGCTTTTTAAATGACATTTTCAAAGCTTTAACATTTCTGCATAGTTTTTTTGGTAACTAGTACCCAGTACTTTGCAATACTTTCAATTTTGGGCAGTTTAGAGGATTTGCTATTTTTGACACAACTTTCACGTTGTTTTGTTTATACATTGCCGCAGCCAGTTTGCTATAATGACTTAATGATAAATCAGGCCAGAACATATGTTTACTATCATGTGATTTAGTAAGAGGTAAAAGACATTTTTGTTAACACTTTTTAACATATATTTTACCAGAAATTATGGACTCAGAAATATAGGGTGCTATTTTTTGTCATACCTGCACATAGCTTGATATAGCAAACTTAAAATGTTATGTGTATTTAAATTTATTCTGATTTTTGTCTATATTTGGCATTATAATAGACAGACCAGGATTTTTCTGATAATTGTACTTCATAAAGATTTCATCATCAATTTTTTGTTAAACCTGCAAATAGCCTGTCAAATCAAAGCTTTTTAAAGAGGCTTATCATATTTTGCGTATTTAATTTTCTTATATACTTTTCCTCTATATCTGGTATTATAATAGACAGATTTCATCATCATCAATAATTTATAAAGTTTTAGAAATATAATTGTCATAAAACTTTTTTTCAGCAGGTTCTTGCACTTGTTTTTTTTAATCTCAGAACGGTTAGGCACTTTTTGTGATTTGAAAGATTGAAAAACATGTTTATTTTGAACTTTTACAACAAAACTATAAGAAAATCCTTATTTATTGCGCATCCTCTTAGTGAGAGGCTTGAATTATTCATAAAACTGTTAACCTCATCTATTAGGCTGGCGCAGATGTATTTTTAATACATTGTTTCCAGTTTAGGATGTTGAACGCTGGATCTTCTTGACTCAATGCGTGGGTATTGCTATTATCTCCTAATGAGGGTACAGCTCTAAAACTCAGTTTTATGGTTCTGAGGCCGGCTGGTAGTCAGGTTTCCCGAACTCTGTGGTAGCTCTCAGAGAGGCTGATTCCATCAACAGCCGAAAAATATCAGAGTACTAACAGTGCCATGTTGCGCATGGATGGTGTCCCTGTTTGTACTTTTGGTGTGCATTGCAGAGGCCACATTTGGAGCCCTTTGTTACGGCTTAGGGTTTATTAATAGTAATGAGGCTATTGCTTAGTTGTTAAATAGTGTACTCAGGCCTTGTTTTAAAGCGTTACGCCTAGAGCGATTTACGTACGCCTTAAGCGCTTTTTACGTACGCGTAGAGCTGTTTTGGTTAAGCTACTTTTTATCATTTTTTAACTTTTAAATTAGCGGTAACATAAAAGAAGTAATTAATTTTCAAAAAAACCACATTAACTTTTAAATAACGTTATGTAAAGGTATTTATTAAAAAAAAGAATTTTCTTTAAAAATAATTATTGTAACTTTTCATTGCGATATATCTTTCCTTTTTATAGCAATTAATTGACGCTAAACTTTTTATCCAAATATTTAGCAACATGAAAAATTGTTCGTCAATCTTTAACTACAAATTTTTTGCAATGTTTTTAATAAAAAGTAGTAATTTTTTAAAGTTTTTAGTAAAAAAACTTTTAAAAAATCTATATTACATATTTATTAATACAGAATATAAAAGTTTTTTGTAATAATAGATTTTTTATGAATTTTTTACTGAATTTATAATAAAAAACATTTGCAAAAAAATTTGTAATTAAGAATTGACATTTTTTTTTAATAAAATCTCAAAAAATGTCTTAATATTTTTGTTATCATGATAACAAAAACATCAAGACATTTTTTCGAGATGTTAAAAAAAATGTCTTTGCTTTTCTTATTAGTTTAATAGTATATAGCTTATAGTTAGTTTAATAGTATATAGCTTTTCTTATTAGTTTATTAGTATATAATTTAAGTTATGCGGGGGGAGGGGGTCGGCACAGAAAAAAAAAATTACCTGTTACTCGCAATATTTGAATGAAGACAATTTGTTAAAATTCTTCTGCGTGCGATTCAATAAGTTTTTTTTTCATAAATCAAGTTATAATATAAGGTAAAGAAATCATGAGTAGACTACAACATCCGCTGGTGACACTAATATTACGTTGAATATATTTATATAACGGAGGTTTTATTATGCACGCGCACATTACAGGTTCCGTTAAATAAATACTAAGGCACGTTTTAGTTTAATGACAGTATCCATTTTTTACTAATGATTATGTATTTTTCTTTATAAAACAAAACAAATTAGTATATAAAAACCTTGTATATTTCTATTATCTCTAAATTGTTTAAAGTTCGAATATGGATTGTATTTTGAAGGACAAAAGATTTACTTTAAAAACTTTTAAATCTTGGGACTTTGCCGATGCTTTGCCGATGCGATGATCACAGAAAAAGAGAAGACTTACGTTATTAAAATCAAATGTAAGTTATGTGATCTTCATCAAAATAAAATATTATCCAAAAACAATAGTGCCGTAAGGGCAACTGCCCAACGGTTTATAAATAATACAAGTCATGTTAAAATATTTTAACATGTTACTATATTTTAATTAAGTTGATATATAATTAAAAATAAAAATATAGTTCAATAAATAAATTAACGTTATTCTTAACAAAGATTACCTCATATTTATTCTTTTTTTTATTTTATTAAGTTAAATTGCTTTCAAACGAAAAAAAAAAGAGTTTTGTAATTATACGTAGAATGAAAATACTTTTGAGTTTGTTTATAAGTTAAAGAACTTAATTTTTAATAAACAAATTTTTACGAACGTTTATTATAAACAGATACGATTCAAATTATTAAATATACTTAAATTATTTCAGTTGAGTATTTTTTTAAGTTTGCATGATTAAAGTTTGGCGTAGAAGTATTTGTTTTTTTTTGTTTTAAGAATAATTAACAAAAGAGTTTGCATAGTTAAGACATTTATATTTAATTTAATTTTTTTTTTAATTTCCTAAAATTAAAAAAAAAAAAGATTTAATTGTTGAAAACGATTTTTCTCTATAGCTCTGTTTCTTTGTGATTTGTTTAAAAAGTTAAATATTTTTACAATAACATAAAAAATTTATGAATTAAATTCCTAGCGAACGCGTTCTAAACTACGTATCAAAAATATGCACAAAGCAGATAAAACTTTTTTATATTTTTATAAAACGCAAGTTTGAACGCTTTTAAACGCTTTTGAACGCTTTTAAAAATTTAAAAAATATTCAAAAACTTAAATTTTTCTTTGTTAGTCGAAACAAAATCGTTGTTTAGTAATTAACATGGGTTTGCGTTTATCAATGTTAATATTTTTTGTTTACTCTAGAAATTATTAAAAATAAAAAAAATCATTATTATTTTTTATTCAATAACGATTAAAAACAATTATTAAAAAACAAATTTCAGAAATAATTAATATATATATATGTATATATATATATATATATATATATATATATATATATATATATATATATATATATATTTTACTAAATAATAATGAACTAAAATTAATAATAAAATAACTATTGAAAACATTACAAAATTTTTATAATAAATTTATATTTAAAACGTTTATAGTTTATATTTAAGTTAATTGTTAAATTGAAATAGTTTGCGGTTATTTATTTATTGCGGTAGTTAAAACACTTAACGTCTATAAAAAAAAATAAAGATAATTTTATGACGTCAAAATCGCGTTAAGCTAATGCGTTAAGCACTTTTTTATTTAAAACAAGGCCTGGTGTACTGAGTACTATCTATACTTGAGTCAAGTTCTTTATAAATTTAAAATGACTAAAGTACCTAAAACTAAAAAACACAAAAAACCATTGTCATCACCAAGTTCTCTAAACTTATCATTTACTAATATTCGTGGTCTTCGAAGTAACTTTTCTTCTGTTGAGTCTTATCTCTTGCAAAGTTCACCAGACCTACTTGCTCTTTGTGAGACTAATTTGAGTTCGGCTGTCCCATCTTGTGATCTTAGTGTTGATGGTTATCTACCTTTAATTCGTAAAGACTCCAATAATCACATGCTTGGCCTGGGCATCTACATTCGTAAGAACTCACCCATTTGTCGTGAAACTAGGTTTGAATCTACAGACTATTCATTTATGTGCTTTCGTTTAGCACAACTTCACTCTATCGCCTTTCTCTTTGTTCTATATTGCTCTCCTTCATCCCAAGACTGCACTATTCTTGATGTTATTTCTGATCAAATTGACCAAGCCCTCTCTCTTTATCCATCGGCCAATATCGTCGTTGTTGGTGACTTTAATGCCCATCACACCGATTGGCTTGGCTCTAGTGTCAGTGACTCTGCTGGCGTTAAGGCCCTCAACTTTTGCCTTTCTCAATCTCTAACTCAAATAGTCAACTTTCCAACTCGTTTTCCAGACAACCCTAATCATTTACCTTCTCTACTCGACTTATGTCTTGTTTTGGATCCTAGTCAGTGCTCAATTTCTCCACATTCACCCTTAGGTACTTCTGATCACGGTTTGATCTCTCTAAAACTATTATCAAATTCTTCTACTTCATCAGAATCCCCCTATCATCGTACCACATACAACTACCTTAAAGCTGACTGGGACTCTTTCCGTGATTTTCTTCGTGATGGCCCTTGGGTAGAAATCTTTCGTCTTCCTGCTGACAAATGTGCTTCTTACATAACTTCGTGGATTCAGGCTGGCATGGAATCTTTTATTCCCTCTCGACGATTCCAGGTCAAACCTCACTCTTCTCCTTGGTTTTCCTCACATTGCGCTGCAGCAATTTCTAATTGAAACCGTTACTTCCATATCTATCAGCAAAACATTTCTCCAGAAAACAGACATCTGTTCACTATCGCCAGAAACCATTGTAAAAAGGTTTTGTCTGACGCCAAAGCTCGCTATTTCCAGGTCATTAAATCTCGTATCTCATCACAAAAATTAGGCTCTCGAGACTTCTGGAGAATCTTTAACAGTATCAATAATAAGGGCAAATCTGTTATTCCTTCTCTCTTGTATGGTTCAGACTTTGTCACCTCACCTAAAGACAAAGCTGAATTGTTTGCTAAGAACTTTTCATCAATATCATCTCTTGATTCCACTAGTTGCGTTTTACCTGACATAGCCGTCAAACAGGTTGATCCCTTGCTTGACATTCGCATCACTTCAGCTTCTGTATCTAAAGTAATTTCCTGCTTAGACTCTTCAACAGCTTGTGGTCCTGACAACATTCCTGTTGGAGTTTTGCAGAGGTGTTCTCCGGAGCTTTCATCCATACTTTCTAAACTATTTAACAAGTGCTTATCAGAGTCTTGTTTTCCATCATGCTGGAAAGCAGCATCTGTTATCCCTATTTTCAAAAATTCCGGAGAGCGATCTGATTCATCTAACTACCGTCCCATTAGTCTTCTTCCTGTCATAAGCAAGGTTTTTGAATCTTTAATCAACAAACACTTAATCTCTTATCTTGAATCAAATAACTTACTTTCTGATCATCAATATGGATTTCGGTCTTCTCATTCTACAGCTGATGTGCTAACAGTAATAACCGATAGGTTTTACGGTGCATTAGATAGAGGTGGAGAGGTTAAGGCTATCGCACTTGACATTTCTAAAGCTTTTGATAAAGTTTGGCAGCTGGTCTTCTCCATAAGCTTTCTTCTTATGGTGTAGTTGGTAACGTCTTTAAGATTATTGAGTCCTTTCTTTCCAATCGTAGTATAAAAGTTGTCCTCGATGGACAACACTCTTCTTCACATCCTGTAACTTCAGGGGTTCCTCAAGGTTCAATCCTTGGCCCTATACTCTTTTTAATTTACATTAACAATCTTCCAGATATTCTCACATCTAAGGTGGCATTATTCGCTGACGACACTACCATTTACTCTTGTCATGATAAGAAGCCTACACTCTCTGATTGCTTGGAGGGGGTATCTGAGCTTGAAAAGGATCTCACTTCTGCTACAGCATGGGGCTCACAGTGGCTGGTGAACTTTAATTCAGATAAAACTCAATTTTATTCGGCCAATCGTTATCGTAATAATTTAGATCTTCCTATATTTATGAATGGTAATGTACTAGATGAGTCATCTACCATTCATCTTCTAGGATTAACTCTTACTTCTGATCTTTCTTTTAAACCGTATATCAAATCCATTGCAAAATTAGCATCTGCTAAGGTTGCATCTCTTTATCGAGCTCGACACTTTCTTACTCCAGATTCTATTCTCTATCTCTATAAATCTCAAATCCGTCCCTGTATGGAATACTGTTGCCACATCTGGGGCGGATCTTCTAATGATGCTCTTTCTCTTTTAGACAAGGTGCAAAAACGAATTGTAAACATAGTTGGACCTGCTCTGGCAGCCAATCTCCAACCTTTGTCACATCGTCGTAATGTTGCTTCTCTTTCTCTTTTCTACAAATACTATAATGGGCACTGCTCTAAGGAGCTAGCGTCCCTTGTGCCATCTACTAAAATTCATTCTCGTGTTACTCGCCATTCAATTAAGTCTCATCCTTTTTCTGTGACTGTTCCTAAGTGCTTCAAAAACTCTTATTCTTCTAGTTTTTTTCCTCGAACATCAGTTCTTTGGAATTCGCTTCCTTCATCTTGCTTTCCTGATTCATATAATTTGCAATCTTTTAAGTCATCAGTCAATCGTTATCTTGCTCTACAGATTTAGTCTTTTCTCTTCCAGTAACTTCCAACTCTTATAGTGGTTGCTTGCAGCCTTGTTGGAAGTGAAGATGTTTAAAAAAAAAAAAAAAAAAAAAACAGTTTTATATCTTGAAAAACCTCCTTTTTCCTATTACCAGATTTGTGTTTGATTAATTTTATTTGGGAAAAATGTTAAATAACATAGCTAATGGTGAAGGGATTCGCAACTTTTTTGCTGCTGAATTGTAGCATCTATTCAGATTTTTTATAATACTTTTTATAACATCTTCTTTTGTTATTTTTAAAACTTATTTTAAGTTAAATTAGAAAACTAAAAGATTTTTTGAACATGTTGCCAACAAAATACAAACACAATTAAAATATATTAATACAACAACTGAAAAAAATGACGTATTTACTCTTTCACATTTATTTTGTGTATATGCTTTATTTTCAGATACACCATATAATATATCACCAAAAAAGACCAGCATGCCGGACTTTATGGTAAATGCAATAGCCCGTGCCTCCAAACTTTAATCTAATGCACGATAAAAGAATTCTGTTGTAAAAGTCAAGTCACTAAGTTTTAAGTTAGCAGTAAAACAAGCAGCAGTAAAAACAAGCAGACCAAAATTTGTCATAGAGTATATCTAAGTTGTATAATGTATAAGTTAGACTCAAAATTAGACTCAACATTTTGTGTAAATGAACAAATAATTTTTTATGTACTTTTTATGATAAATTTAAACCTTTAAAACTATTTTTTTATGTCTTTCTAAAAATCTTTTGAAAGATAATTTTTTAAGTTACTCTAAACTATGAATAAGTTAAATTAAATCTTGTTGCAATAGAATGATTTAATTGCTTTTTTTTTTTTTTTTTTTCTATTTTTACAAAGAATTATAAAATATACTTTTTTAATTATTTTAGTTGGCCCCAGAAGTCCCTACGGTCTTATCACAGAGCACTGCAGAAGAGCATTTGAAAGGAAGTTCACGCCTCCTTCCTTACCTATTTTATTAAACTTGCCCAGAGGTGGCGTTGAACCACGGATCTCTTGTTTCTGAGGCAAGCGCTAACCACTGCGCTACGACTGTTCTTATATTATATATTATATTTTAAAAAAAAGTTAATCTATGATGGCGCAAAAACACGTACCAAACATTTTATACTATTTATTAACAACAATTACAGACTCAAGATTGAGTACTTAGTATACTGTTCCTTGGCCTTCAGAACAGCTGCTATTCGATTAAACATGGAACTGGCTAAAGATTTGCAGTATTCAGGCGTTATACTGGTAGCCCACACATGCTTGATGTTGTCTATTAACGTTTTTCTGACTTTGGATGTTCTTAAATAACCTTCTGCTTTATTATGATCTACATGTTTTCAATCGCGGTTAAGTCCAAACTTGACCCAGGCCATGGACAAAGCAACTGGACCCCTTCCTCCTCCAACCAGCGTCTGACAGCTGTTGTCCAGTGGCAGGGTTCACCATTATGCTGAAAATGGGTGCAGGAGTATATTGCCATATTTTTTTTCTCAAAACAACCAGGTAAATTTGCCCATAAATGGTCATATTCTTCAAGATAAACCAAATACTACCTGTACCAGATGCGCTAAAGCTGAACCATTCCATGGTTTTGGGGCTTGTCTGACCATTGGAATTATATATTTTATATTGTATCTTTGGTTAATGGGCCTCCGAACTATCCTGTTTTAACAACATGAGTAAAGGTTGATTCATCAGAAAACATGACCTTTATCCATTGATCTTCTGTCCTGTACAGCTTATAACAAAATCTCAAGCGATCTTTGACATTCTTTTTCAATAACTTTTCTTTTTTGGCAGACATACGTGAGGATAACTTAAATTCAACTAGCAGACACCTTCTGACAGTCCGGGTGCTCACTCCAGCAGATATTAAAAAAATCCTGAGACTAGTAACTTCTCATTTTCGCTGTCCTGGTCAGACTCTTGGACACTGATGACTAGGACATGATACAGAACATGAACCAGAACCCATTGCGCAGTTGTCAATTCTTAAGAACACACCTTTCAGGTACTAATTTGATTTAAAAAAATAAAATTATTGTTTTCATACATTTTATTATCTTATAAAATGTTTATAAAATGATTAAGGTAAAACAAGAGAATTCTAATTTAATCAATTAAAAAATTCATTCATTTTCATCAGACATACTGTAATCTTGCAGCTGACCTGAACTCGGTCCAAATGAACTTTTAACTGACACAGAAAATGAAAACATTCAACAGCTAAATATTCAATATTATCCTACCAATCACGAAGTTATTTACTGTCAGTTATGGCTAGTGATTGGTGTGAATGTCATGCAGTACCGCCTAGAAATAGCATAGGCGATGTATATTATCCTCTCAATTTTTTTAATAGACATATACAGCTGAGGTGTTGAAAATAGTAGATAAATAATTGATAGTGATTCCCTAGTGTTCAATAAATTAACAACTTGATGGATTTTTAATTATGTTTGGCCAGTAATATCAAAATTATTAACTATACGACTGTATATATTTTTATGCTTAAAGGTAAGTAAAATAAGCTATTTTATTATCCTGTTAGGTTATCAAGCTATCTCAATTTTCAGAGCACAAAATACATTTGTATATAGTATTTCGACTTTAGTATACTTAACACTGATATTTATATAATATTAGTAAGTAACAGTTTATCTCAATTTTTTTGCAAAACTATTAATAACAATAATCGACGATTAAAAAATTATAAAATAAACAATTGTTTAACACATTATTATAAAAACCATTTATTAACATTTAAAAAAAAAGTAACTTAATTATTAAATTCGCAAAACATATCAAGTCTTTGTTTATTGTAGAATTTAAACTTACGTTCGTTTTTCCAAAACATTTTCATCTGCAACTTTAAATGATCCAGCCTAATAAAAATCAAATTTTGAAAGTATAGTTTTTTTTTTTAATAATTTATAAAAAACAAAAAAGCTCATGAAACAAATAAACAAAAAATTATGATTATAATAAACACACAATGAAAACACATAATGAAATAAAGATTCAGTCAAGGTGCTCCAACTGGTTGAGTTGTGTACTAAAGTTTTGGTTTAATAATTTATTTTGAAGTAGTACCAAGGTACTCTGGCATGCTTTTTTAAGATGTTTAGATGAAAAAAAAAAACACATTTTTTTTTTTTTTACCCTGAATGGTGAGAAAAAAAAGAGTAGTACATTAATATCAAAGTATGTTGGGAAACATAGTTTTGTATTGAAGGCAACATACTATTGGCTCAGAGAGTTCTTTATTGAATTGAATCAGCTGATAGTACTATTATAAATTTTAGTCAAGAAACACACCAAGATACTTTATTTAGCTACTTTACCCTTAATTTTAATTTTTAGATTATAATTGTTAACCTTTTTTTGTTTTAGGGGCAAAGGGGGTGAAAAATAATAAATTCATTTTATTTATAGAAATTATTTAGAGATATACGATAACTATTTAACTAATTAATGGAGATCTGAATTAACCTCTTTAGAAAGTGGTGCTAGTCATTTATTAATGTATAGAAGATTAATGCGTCAGCAAAATCCAGGATACTCCAAAATAAGTGAGATTCTTGATATAATATAATTCGTACTTATTAGTTATTTTACCTCTTCATCGGCTTCCTCTTCTGCATCCCAATTCTGATCTGTCAAATAATTATCAGCACCTCGTTTCTTCTTGGTGAGTGCCATATTTATATGACCTTTAAACTAAATTTCTGATTAAATCGCGCGTTGTGATATTTTTATAGCATATTTTAAGTTTACGGTACGCGACCAAAATTAACGCGACCACAACACGGACGCATAGATGATGTTTAAACCTTCAAGGAGGATGGAGGCGCTCCCAATAACAGAAATCCCATCCGCGTTATAGTTTTTTTGGAAATCGCTTTATAAAATAAATTTTATAAAGCGACATTTGCCCGACATTTTTTTGTTTGCTAAATTCTTTCAGTAAACATTTGATTACCCGTAAAACATTACTTTTTGGGTAATACTAATGCATTTTATGTAAGTAATCTCAAGTGTTTAAAAATGAATTTGAGTTTATTAAGATGAACACCAAGCTTTTCTTTTCTAATAACTTTTGAGGATGTATGTTTAGTAGAAAGTGCGCCACAGTATGATATTGCAACTGCGGAAAGTCTTTCTAAGCCGGCCAAGCGTCTGTGCTTGCGGTCGATGTGGCAGTTCCTATTTGAGCTCGTTATCAGTTAGGTTATCAGATACAAAAACTCCCAGATCTTATTCAATGGAAGTTACATCTAGTTTTCTATGAGTTCCATCAACATTTGTCATTGAATACTCGTGCTTGGATATCTTTGCAAATCCAACATGCATTACTTTATATTTTTTTAGTGTTAAAATGCATTTGCTATTCATGGGATCAGTCGACTTCATCGTCCATATCTACTTAAAGAGTTTGCACGCAGGGGCGCACAGAGGTTGGGGGATTCGGGTTGGTTTTCCCGGGGCATCACATTTATGTGGCATCATCAGATGATTAAAAAAAATTAGTATACTAAATAAAATATTGAAAACATCCAATAAAGAAATTAAAATTGTTTACTTTGTTACCTTCATCTATCAGATTATAGAGAGGTTTCAAGCTCTGAACAGCAATGTAAATTATTTTTCTTCAACTGATCGACGCTTGACATCAATTAGGAATTAACAAACAGTAAAGAATCTAAAGTTAAAGATCTCGTACTTTTGTATCCAGAAGATCTTAGAGAAGACGAGTTTATATGAGAAAATTTCAAAGCGTTTTATTAACAACATCTTAAAAAATCAACATCTTAAAAACTGCTTGAAAGTTGCCCCTTAACAACAGTTCCTATACAAACTATCTCAAAATAAACAACCATAATAACACAAAATACCTGAGAAGTTAATGCTTGTAAAGGTATTTATCTATTTTTAGGATTCCTAGTTAAATTTCTGTTAATCAAATAATTAATTTTTTCATTTATTTAATGGTAGAGAAGTGTGTTTAGGATTTGAATTTGAATATATTTCTTTTATTTGACGGAAAGCAAAACTTTTTTTGTTTCAAAACTTCTGATATTTTTTGGTGACGGATTTTTTTTTTTTTACAAGCGGAGTTCTTCATGCGTTTATTAATTATATGATTTAAAATTTTTTTCAAAAATGAAAATGGTTTTCCTTACCTCCATAATCTCATCCCAGCCCTCAGGAATATCTGCCAAGATTTTTTCCTTGCATTGTAAAATAGATGCAAATCTGCATCATTTGGCAAGAAGGAGTAACCTCTGTCTCTTGAAGGTATCTTACATTTTTATTAAAAGAATTATGGCTTTGACGGCATTTGAACGATTGCATATGAGAATGAATATGTGGATGTGTATTAAACATGCATCATTCCAGTGACCTAATTGGGCATACAAAACACATAGAAATGATGTATACTTAGAAATAATTTATTGATGATAGATGCATCTCTGTTATTAGTTAATAATAACATAATTTAATACTTTATTTTATACCTGCAATCTTTGCCAACAGTTTTAGCAGGGATACTTGCCTACATGACCAACTCCTCTTCCTTTAGCAATTTTAATTGTTTGTTGTGGTTACTTTTCAAAAAATAACATAAACCCAATTTGCATAAAAGTTTTGACATTTTACGTTTTCATTCCAAGGTCTTCAATTTATAAAATTGTTTTTTGTTGGGACAATAGACCCTCGATAGAGGGTCTAATGTCCCAATTGTCTTCCAATCAAATTTGGCGATTTCAAAATTTTAAAAATAAAATGCCAAAACTTGGGCGTTAATATGTTTTTTTTAATTTAACTGGAGCAACTATTTAAAGAGAAAAGATGTTTTATTTTTTACACTACTTTGCATGCATAAAAACTTGATAAACATTAAGTGTAAAAAGTTTTAACAATTTACAAAAAAACGGAAATTTTACTAAAGATTACAAAAATAAAAGCGGATACAGCCGGACACTAAGTGACCAAACAACTATTATAAAAGCGGATACAACCGGACACTAAGTGACCAAACAACTAAAACAATTGCCGTTTTAAAGTAAGTTTTCAAAAAGATAAAAAATATAAATACAAGTTTTAAAGAAGAAAAAATTGGGCAAACCCAAGTAAAATAAATCAGTTTAGGGATCGTCCATAAATGACGCAACGTTAAATTTCACTAGTAAGAGATCAAAAGTTTTCCTTCGCAGAGCCTTAAATAAATCAAAAATTAAAATTGCGCGTTAAGTTTAATAAAAAGTGCCGCGTAAAAGAGCCAAAAGTCTCCCTACTTCTGTTTTTTAAATAAATTTAGCGTTGCGTAATTTATGGGCGATTCCTTACCGCAAACCAGCTTATAAAAGCTTATCGGTTACCGGTTTTTTCAAACTACTATTAACAAATCAACCTTAAACAAAATCAATCGATATAAAACTAACAATTAAAAATATTTTAACAAAACAGTAAATGTATTGTGAAATCACAAAAAAATGTTATATATATATAATATATATCAAGACAAGTCAACATTCACAAACTAAATGATGCGGTAAGCAAAGTTGGCATTCAGATCATGAATAACTTAAACTTTGAAGCGCATATCGCATAGTTGTAACCAACATTAAGATTTGTAAATTACAAGAAGTTAAAAAGCTATCTCAACGAATACGGAATCGTATTAAATCGTGTGCGTGGTAGTTCTCCAAACATAGCAGTTGAATCTTGTACACTTTTAGCCAAAGCTTTAATTGAGTCAGCAATATGACTAGGAGATGGCGAAAGTTCCTAAAAATAAAAAAAACATATATAAATAATAAGTCTTTTAATTTATAAAATAAAATCTAAAAACTTTATTTAAAAAATTCAAAATGTTAAAAAATATATATATACAGTTGAATTCGTGTTAATCGAATCAAGTGGTCTCAAAATATATTCAAATTACAAGAGTTTTTAAATTAAAGAAGTTCGATCCTAAATATTAAACCCTAAAGGAACCAAAGAATTTGTTCAATTTGAATGATCTTCAAATTACAAGAGTTCAACTGTATAAAAAATATTGTATAAATTGTATATATATACATCTAAGTCATCCTCGTCATATGGTTCGTAAGAATGTTTTCTGGTGTTAAACATTTGTATGGATACAGGTACTGAAGTAGCATACATCCTTTCACTAGAATTTGTCCCTTGACTAGTTATTTGCATACTAAATCCACCACCACTACTTTCCAAGCTTGCTGTGTCACCTGAAAAAAAATATGCCAAATTAAAAATAGAAAAAAAAAAAAAAAAAAAAAGTCAAAAAGAAACGCACCACTGCTATCATCATCTGATTCAACAAATGTTTCATAACTTTTGCTATCGTGAAATCCTTCAAAGTCAAAGAAATCTTCATTGTTCGAATCTGATCGTTTAATAGGAGAGCGTGATTTTGTCTGCGTTAATTTTTGAGATTTGGACTCTTGAAAATGTGATGAATTTGAAATAGTTGATCTATTTAAAGTGTCGGTTGAATAAGCTAAAATAAATTTGGCAAATGTAACCCTATTTAAAACTTCATAAGTACAAATTAGCCAGTTTCACGTTTACTATAGTTACCACTGTTCGTTTTGAATTCACATTAAAAAATTGAAAAGCACAAATCAAATTTATATTATAAAACTTTTGCTTTTTATTTTAGTTTAAACGGTCATTATATATTTACCTGAATAAATTGCAATGCCATATTTTGAAAAATATTTTGGTTTAACGGATATGAAAAAAATATATATTTATTATTTTAATTTTGTTTATGATTTCTTTATTTTCATAAAATCCACAGTTTCAAAAAAAGATAAAAATAGTTTGCTAAAGCCTAAATTAATTTTAAAACCTAAATTAAACTTAAAACTTAACAGTTTGACAACACTCAATTATATGTTTTCCTCCCACCTGCAATTTGTTATGAAGTGATAGTCTACATATAACTTCAATGTTATTTTTGAAAGAAAAATTAAAAGTGTTGGTAAAAGTTAAGTAACACATAAAACGGTAATAAGAACAATATTATTATTATAATGTTTTACAAAAGACACAGTACAATTATATTACTTAAAAATACATAATATAAAAGTAATTATTACATAGTTATGTTTATTCTCTAGTTCTAATTATAGAGTAATAGTATAACTTTATTTAAAATTTTATATATATACATATATATATATATATATATATATATATATATATATATATATATATATATATATATATATATATATATATATATATATATATATATATATATATATATATATATATATATATATATATATATATATATATATATATATATATATATATAATAATATATATATATATATATATATATATATATATATATATATATATATATATATATATATATATATATATATATATATATATATATATATATATATATATATATATATATATATATATATATATATATATATATATATATATATATATATATATATATATATATGTAGAGGGTAAGCCACTAAACTTGAACTTTTTTAATTTATTAACTTTCAACAAATATCCAACTCAAAAACTATGAATATAATAAGAGTCAGTTAGTTCATAGAACTTCCATTTACAAATCATTGACTTTTTTGAAATTTTCAGTATAAATTCAAAAAATTAGAAAAAATATTTTTGATTATCCACTTTCTGATTTTTTTGTGTCCTTTTGTTAATTTAAGGAGCTTTTTATTTTAGCGAAACCTAGCAGTAAAATTTGGGAGATTTTGAGACCCAAATGACACGTTTATGTAGGGGGCCTTTATGTTTGCCTTTAGCATAGGCACATAGGTATGCCTATGCCAAAGGTATAAACATTGTGCAGGTTCTAAAACTTAAGTAGAACTATGCCAAATGAAGATGCCTTGCAAAAAGGTGGGATGACAGAGGCCTGAGAACAAAAAAGCCCTAGAAAAAACGCTTTTTTGCTCCCAGACCTCTGCCTTCATAATTTTTTGCAAGGCCTCCTAATTTGGCATAGTTATACTTAAGTTTGGAGTTTGCACAATGTGTGAAAGTGTCCTAACAGGAATATCAAAAAATCCTGCATGCCCCCATGCATGTGTGTGCATTGAGGGAAATTATACCCTCTACTCCCTATACCAAACATCTTTTTATGTTGGAAAACTATGATCTTAAGTCAGAACTTTAACTTTTCTATTGATTAGCTGGTTAATTGTGATAAATTAGAAAGTTGATGTACATACTTTTCAATTAAACCTCCCCCCCCCCTATACCATTCGTACGCTTTTTAGAGACCTCCCCCTATGAGCGTACGTACTTTATGGATAACAACTTAGAATTACTAGAATTAAAATTTTGAAAATTATTATCTAGGGATTGTAATAAAATATATTTTATCAAAATAAACAACTTTGTTTCCAGTTAAAAACTTACTTTTTTCATTGTATAAATTTTGAAACTTATTGTTAGACCCACGAATGATGCTTTTGGTTCCTGCATCCAAACCAAATAAACTCTCATACTCGTCAGGGTCTTCAAACCTTTTAATACTGCTATAAACAACAAAAAATTTAAAATTTATATAAATATTTTATTTTATGCAAATTTGATTAGTTATAATTTTTTAAAATTAAATACAAAATCTGATTTAAAAAAAAACAATTTATTTTGTCACATTTTCTCTAGGTAGCATATTTGTTCATCAAGGTTTGTGTATATGGTTAACCCTTTAGCGACTGAGCTAAAAACAGCTACATGACTGCGCGTAAAATAAAGAACTAGAATCATGATTAATTGAAAGAGTATAAAATAAAAACTACTAGTCAGAATTTTAAAAACAAGACCTTGTTTTTTTGTCTAAGAATTGATTTTCAAAATATCCAAAAACTTTAAAAAAATTTTTTTTATCTTAGTTATGTGATCAAAATATATTAAGTTAAAATTAACAAAAATATATAGTTTCTTTATGTAAACTTAAAGAAATAAAAATAGAAATAGATAAACATATCATTTTTGATATTAAATTAATGAAGCCTTTATAGTGCTAATCAAACAAAAAAAATATCCACCACTATCATTGAAAAAAATATACAGTATCAAACAAAATAAGTGCAACCAAATAATGCTAATTTAGTTTCTTATATAAAAGTGCTGCATTTTTTCAATTTAGAGAAATAACTATATAACTGTTTAGAGACAACGTTCTTCAAGTTTTATTCATCACAAAGTTCATTATTTGTACACGAAAATTAATAAATTAATCAAAAGTATTAAAAAAAGTTGATTTCCTTCTGGACAAAACAAGTGCAACTCCACAAAATATTGACCAAGCTGTATTTCGCTATCAATATTTTGTGGCAAATCCTTGGTTGTCGATCACAGCCTTGCATCTTTGAGGCATAGATTCGATCAGGTGATCAATGAAACTTTGTGGAATCGCTGCCCAGGCCTTCCAATACAGGCAGTTCTAATTGCTTTTGTACTGATGATATCGGGGGATCCTTCTTGACGTATCTGACAATCATAGAACCCTCTCTAGAAGTGGTGGTAGTTTTCCACCTTTGTTATCTGCTGCCAACTTCCCCGTAGAACGATATTTGGAACATAGTCTTGATACGGTCCATTTTTTCACGCAATATTTATCACAAATACTTTTTTGTTACATTCCACTTACATAATCGCCAATAATTTCTTTATTAGTTCCAATCCAAGACTGTCGGGAGCCATTTTTGCACTTGATATCATAAAAATAAATAATCACGCTTCTCAAGGCTTACCGTTTTACATTTACCTTGTGATGATAAAATAATGCTCTGTGGAACACAACGTCTTGGTTGGATGTGGACTGTATTGATGTAATGAAACACTTGTTGTATTTCACTTCTTGTATTGATATTCTTCAAAAAAATACTTTTATAAAACTTACTTCGATAAACTGTCTTGATAATACTGACTGATTTACTTTTATATACTGACTGAATTACATGTCGGTTTACATGCCTCATATAGTATAATGAACCTGTGTGAACCTGTTCTGGAAGATTCTAGATGCTTCTTTACAATGCCTCTGGATGCGTCTGAATGCTTCTGAATGTTTCTGGATATTTCTGGATGCTTCCAGATGCTTCTTCTGGAAACTTCTGGAAGCTTCTGTATGCTTCTGGAAACTTCTGGATACTTCCTTTAATTATTAAAAAACCTCCGTGACGTTGACACGGACCAGACTTAAGAAAATGAAACAAACCAAAAAAGTTGCACTTGTTTTGTCCACTGCAAAATGGCACTTATTAACAAAATTCTGCCTGTGTGCTGTCACCTGTCAGCTGATTGCTCATGTCATGGCATGCTATGACTTCTGAACTGTTTGCTGTGGTAGTATAGTTCGTTTCGTTTTTAAGACATGTAAAATTAGGAACACATTTTAGCATTGTTCGATGTTGGTTGGAAAATTTTTGTCCAATACTGTAAATCATTTATATCAATTTAATATAATCTGTTCTTCGTCATTTTTTAAAATTGATTTTTGAGCAATATATAAATGCAAGTAAGAAACATTTTGAAGCATTAACTAAAGAAATTATTTACAATTCAAAGATAATTTTAAAGTTTTTCCCAATTGCTATAGATGTTTTTAAATATTTAAAATTGTTTATGCGCTGCCATGCAGGTCACTCGTCATTTAGATACAAATTTTATGAACTGCCATACAGGTCACATGTCAATAAAAGGTTAAGAGAGAGCGAAAAAGTTGAAATAACAATAAACAAATTAGATAGAATTAAAACAAAGGACTAGACTCTTCAGCTGTAGTAGACCTTTAGCTATTTTTTATGTTATAAGGTTCATAACATTATTTATTTGCAAATATGTTTACAGGCTTAATTTTTCAAAACAACCTTTTTTTTAAAGATATCTATGCGGTAAAAACATACAATATTAAAATACTAGCTACAAATAAACTGGATTTGTTGCAGCATAAATATTTTCAATGTTATAATGTAACTGGTTTTGTTGAAGTATAATTTTTTTGCTAAATAATAAAAAAAAAACTACAGTTGAAATTATTATTGAAATTAGGAGTTCAAACCTATATATTAAACACTGAAGGGACTGAAGAATTTACTTTGTTTAAATCTTTTGAAGCAGTTTGAATTACAAGATATAACTTTATATATGTTTTTTTTTTTTACTTTTTACAGTTTTTAATGTCAAGTAAAATTACTGTAAAATTTGAAACACTGTATTTTATTTCATTTTTGACTACATAGAACCAAAACACAAGATAATCATTGGGATAAAACTCATTCAGCATATTACGCATATTTCAGAGTGTTAGTGTATAATCAGGATGTTGCTCCCGGCAACACTACTACTGTGTAGTATATATATATTTCCAAACTCACATTTTGAAATTTATATATAAATTTATATATATAAAGATTTGTACGAATTTTTTAAATTTAATTGGATTTAAATTTCAGTCTTTAGTTTTTAATAATTTTTTTTTAAGATTCTCTATGTAAAAGCAATCAGAGAACATCACTCAATATAAGTACACAGATTTACCGCAACTATACCAAAGTAGTACCACATATGTTGCATAATAATTATATGCCACACAAAATAGTGTTTCCTAATAACAAGCCTGACAGCTTTTACAAGCTTGTAACTTTTTTCACAATTTTCAAGTGATTCATAAGTGTTTTGTAGCCTAAAAATAAAAATAAAAAATAAAATACTTCTTTAAAGTATCTTTTTCATTACTGGCTCTCAGTTTGAAATCTTGGAACTCCTCCAGTTGGTTTGCAGTGTATATCCTTTAATAAAAAATGTTTTGTAAATTACAAAATATATACAATTATTATCAGCATGCACAAAAAAGTGCATTTTTGAGTAAAATAAAGTTATTATTACAGAGTCTACTATTATCTAAACTACTTTCTTTTAGTGGGATAACCAATATCATAAATAAACATAATTTCTTTTAGTGGGATAACCAATATCATAAATAGACAATATAATAACAGTATATTTGCATAGTAAATGCAGGATTAAGTATAAAATTTATATTGAGTCCTAAATACTATATTACAAATAGAATTTATTTACATAGTTTTAAATACTATGTTACATAAAGTATTTATTTACATAGTTTTAAATACTATGTTACATAAAGTAGTTGTTGACATTTATTTACTTACATAGTTTTAAATACTATGTTACATAAAGAATTTATTTACATAGTTTTAAATACTGTTACATAAAGCATTTATTTACATTGTTTTAAATACTATGTTACATAAAATAAATTTAAAAATAAGCAAATTAATTACAAAAATATTTGAGGTTTAAATAATTTATGTACAAAATATTATTTGGGTTGTTAAAAGGCTGCCTGTTTAATTAAAGTCATTGTAAGATAAATACATTGTTTTATTTAATAAATCAATACAAAATTATTGATTGACATTATAATAAGACATATGTACAAATATTTTATTTAATTGAACTACTAAACTTTTTATAAAATTCAATATATATTCTATAAATATAATAGATGATACTATCTATATAACCTATCTATAAGAAGAATATGCTGTTAGGGAAGACTTTAAAACAAGTAGACTTCAAAGAAATTTACTGCAGAACAAAGATAAGTTCTTTGTGTTACAAATGAACGAAATGTGAATTATTTTTAAAAAAAGTAACAATTCGCTAAACTTTTTTTGAAATGAGAAGATGGGAAGACACTGGCAAAAGTGGGTCAGACAGGGTAACTCAAAAATCTTTTTCAAGTAGGATCCAGAGTCTCAAAAAACATTCAGGCTTTTAAACCTTTTCCTGTTCTCTGGAGCTAATAACTCATTAATATTGAGTTTTAAATTAGTATTTACATTAATATGAAAATTAAATCTGCAATAATGAAAAATTTATGAGATTTATTGAATTGGAACCTATTGCACTTTAGCCTTGATTCCCCAGCCACCATTATACATTGGGACTCCAGGTTCATATTTGATTGTTCCTCTACTTAAAAAGGCTTAATTTTTTCCCAAAGGAAGTCCATATGCTACTTAACATTTATAGAGCTTATGGATTCCAAAAACCAAGAAGAAATAATTATTTTGTGACTTTCAAATCAAGAGTCTAGAGATAAGTGATAATCCCTAGAGATAAGTGATAATCCCTAGAAATAAGTGATAATCCCAAGAGATAAGTGATAATCCCTAGAGATAAGTGATAATCCCAAGAGATAAGTGATAATCCCTAGAGATAAGTGATAATCCCTAGAGATAAGTGATAATCCCTAGAAATAAGTGATAATCCCAAGAGATAAGTGATAATCCCTAGAGATAAGTGATAATCCCAAGAGATAAGTGATAATCCCTAGAGATAAGTGATAATCCCTAGAGATAAGTGATAATCCCTAGAGATAAGTGATAATCCCTAGAGATAAGTGATAATCCCTAGAGATAAGTGATAATCCCTAGAAATAAGTGATAATCCCAAGAGATAAGTGATAATCCCTAGAGATAAGTGATAATCCCAAGAGATAAGTGATAATCCCTAGAGATAAGTGATAATCAAGAGCTGAAACAATACTCTGATGAATAAGAGTGATAAATATGATATACTATATATATCATATTTATCATTATATATATTTTTATATATATTATATCATTATATAATTTTTTGACAAGATTTAGATACATATTTATAACCTTAAATCAGAATTATTTTAAACTTTCAAGTCTTTTATCACAAAATAAGTGCAATATTATGTAATAATTTTATGAAAATAAGCTGTTTTTCTTTACACAATGATATTTAATAAGCTATGTTTTTTTACACAAATTATATATTTTTTTAAATGACATTTTAGGCTATTAAAAATTGCATAAAACAAATTAAATAAACTTTATTATAGAGTTCTAATTCAAACTCTAAAAAGGTGACTCAGTAATTTAGTAGTACTGGGATACCTTTAACAATGTCTTAAATTTGGAATATTACCTGATTCTTTCTCTAACTGCATCTTCTTCTAACAAAATTACTTTTTTAAAAAATGCTTCTAACTGTTCATACGTTTTAGATAACTCTTTAAAATGTATCTTTTGTGCTAAAAATAATGAAATGGTATAAAAGGAGTCAGTACTTTCACAATATTATTTAATCACCTAAAGTTAAAAAAGTTACTCATTAAGTTTTTACTCAGCATAATTCAACTAAAATACTTGCTTGTATTTGATTGTATATCCTCATTCATAAGTTTAAAATTAAATATTTTAGAGAATTTTTTAGAGTTTAGTATTTCGCTATACTTTGATTTCCCGTGCTAAATAAAAAAAATATTTGAAATTATTTGTAAAGGTACAAAATAGTTAATTTAATACTTAAATAGAAAAGATAAACAAAACAAGAAATTTTACATCCAGATTTTCAGATAAAAGTAATCTCTGATCTTGATTAGTGGCATGGGTATAGCAACCACAATTAAGGCATAAAGAAACTTTCCACCCATTAACAGATCTCTGTAACAATAGGATATTTTGAGCCTAAAATAAAATTAATATAAAGATTTTATGTTTATTAACATAAAAGCTAGAAAATAAATCATCAATAAGACTTTAGTCAAGAATTTGTAAATGGATAAAAAGACTTAGTAATTAAACTATATGAAAGAGTTTATAATTTTGAAATATTAAGTTGTTTGTGACAACTGAATTAAACTCTTTATTGAATTTGTTATGCTACATTAGTCAAAGTAATTTTTTTTTTTTTATTACATAGAGATCTTATAGTTGATATTAAAAAATGGAACAATTGAAGAAATGTTAAATGTTTAATAGTTGTACAAAATATTTACAACTATTGAAGAAAATTGTGAATCAACATTTCTTAATTATCTTAATCAAATCAATCCTGTTTTATCAGTTACAATAAATATCTGCCAACTGGTGTAGATTATGTTGCAGCTACTTGGCCTGGAATAGTACCAACAGATAAGTTCAACAATAGAAACCTGATCCTTATTGAGATTTTATAAATCTGAAACTTTTTAAACCTGTTTTGTGCCACTTTTGCCAGTGGTGAATTTAACTTGAAAAGCAACAAAATTGTTGTAATAATTTACTTAACTCAGAAAAAATAACAAATTTAAGACATTTAAAAATAAATATTTTTATATAATACATTCAAAAATTAAATCATAAAACTAATTTAGTCTTATTTAAACTAACAGAAGTTAACTAAAATTTCATTGGCATCTTTATTTCAATTTGCTAAATTATTAAACAAATAGCAAAAATGGTTGTTTTAGTAGTCAAAGAAATGACATCCATGGTAACCAGAAATGTCATAGCTATTTTATATAAAATGCAGGTAATAAGCAATATAATATGCAGTAAGTTTGAAATGAATTGAAAATTAAATTGAAATCTGTACTATGGTAAACAGAACCTAGGATTTAAGTTACTAAAAATAAACAAAAAACCCAATAAAACAATTTTAAAAAAATTGAGATAATAACATGCAAATTAGTATCACAAAAAGTAAATACAAATTAGAAAAATTGTTATAACTAGAATGTATGCAAATGATGAAATCCATACAAGCTAGATAAATAAAATTGACATGCAATTGGAAGGTTAGCACCACTTTATGAGATCATCAATTTGTGAATACTTTCAAAGTCCATTTCATTTTTCAGGAGATAATTTTTCCATCATTCTGCAATGCAATCTGAAAATAAAAAAGTTTTCTAGACTTTATACTGACTGAATCATTCAATCCCATATGCAACATTGAGTCTCTTCCTCCACTTTGCAATACTACCAAACAATACAATTTTTTTTGAATTAGCCACAAACAAAAGAACAAGAGATCACCCACTTACACTGTTTAAGCATAGATTCACAACTGTGGTCAGACAATATTTCTTCTCAGAACATGTAGTCAACCACTGGAACTCACTTATAATGATACTGTAACAGTCACTTCTCTGAATTCTTTCAAATCAAAACTTAATAAATTATGCACAACAAGGATGGGCTTCTTTATGGACTAATGTCTACATAGCTCAATTAGTCATAACTGGATTGCTTTAGCAATACTGATATGGTCATAACAGGTAAATACCACCTGTCTTATGAAAAAAGTCTAACTGGATTAAAAAAAAAAACTATTTTTTGTGCCTTCAATTCTGAACTATAGATTGACAGACTTCAAAATTCTGAATTGTGATATCAAAAAGTTGACTAAGATGTTTTGATTACTTTAAGTAATATATCACGTTACAAAATTTTTATTGATTTTTATTGTATTTTTATATTCAAAATTGTATATACAAACATGAGCCAAGTTTCTTAGGAATAAACCAACAAACAACAAAAAGACTTGTTAGGAATAAACTATAGAAATTGTGCTACATCAACGTTTTATGCGCAAAATATAAGCACCTGGTGTCACTGAAAAACTGCTTTTCTTGATTGGTGACTTTCTTACTAATCAAAAGCAGAGAGTTTTCCTTGGCAAGTATGAGTCCAGTAATGTTACAAGCTACTCCAGTAGTATTACAAGCTACAAGTTACAAGCTAAGTCCAGTAGTGTTACAAGGTTCACTCACTCTCGCTTGACACTTCATTCAGCAAAGTCTCATTCTTTTACTGTATCTGTCCCTGCATGCTCTAAAATCTTTTATTTGTCTAGTTTTTTTCCCTGCACTTCAATACTTTAAAACTCTCTCCCATCTTCATGTTTTCCTGACTCATACAACCTTTAACTTCTGTCTTCTGTCAACCATTTCCTTGCTCTATAACTCTATTCTTTTTTCTAGTAACTCCCAACTTAATAGTGGTTGCTTGCAGACTTGTTGGAAGTGAATCAGAATTTAAAAAAATAGTTTCAATACATATATCAACTATCTTATAGCCTACTGCTACAAAAAATGCCATTACATCGACTGAGGGTTTGGTATGGGGCAGCAGTCTTTTCTTTTATTATTTTAATAATGAAAAAAAAAGATTGCTGCCTTATGCCAAACCCTGAGCCAATGTAGCGGCACTCCTTTGTGGTAGCAGACTGTAAGATAGGTGATGAATGCACTGTAGCCAATCATTCTTTATGTTTAAAAAGTCTCCATGGACAAGATAATACAAAAAATAGAAGCAAAAAAATAAAACTATTTTACGCCGCTTAACTGCAGTATCACCTCAATTATTTCACTTGTAAATTGTGCGTAAAATCTTTTTTGAAGATATTGTTTTTGAAATCTATATACTTGAGGAAAATCCATTATAATATTATCTAAAAGTATCATGTTTTTTTAACTTGAATGAAAATAAAGTATTTGATTTTTCATTCACATTTATTTATTATTTTCAGAATACATTAGTTAGATAATTTTTTTTAAACTAAGTTTCTTAATTAAACAAAAATTAAAAAAAACTCAAAATAGATAATACTAAGATTTAAAAAATAATGTTAACGTTTTTTTCCTTTTTTTTTTTTTAATTTTATGTTTTCTGATTTGCAATCAGCGCTAACAGTTATTTTAAAATAACAACCAGTTATTTTTACAAATTAAACAAAAAATTGTAATTGCAGTAATTGCAAACAAAGCTTGCTCAATGAGCAAGAAATAACTAACATACCACTTCTATTCCATTAGCTGCAGGGATTACTTCAATTAATTTATTTTTGAAGAATGGCCTTACAATATTTTCTACATCTTCAATATGAACCAAGTCTTTTATCTCAATATTAGAGTTTTTTATAGATACTATATTAATAGTAACGTTTGCACATTTGCAAAAAAACGTCTCCATTGTACTCTAAATTAAAAAATAAATATAAAATTATATTTATACACAAATATATAAATGTGTGTGTGCATGTGTGTGTGTGTGTGTGTGTGTGTGTGTGTGTGTGTGTGTGTGTGTGTGTGTGTGTGTGTGTGTGTGTGAGAGAGAGAGAGAGAGAGAATGTTTTTGTTTCTTTTTTTCAATATCGCAATCATGCTGTTCAAAGGAGCTCAGTTTTACTTTAGACATGTATAAATCCATAAAAATTCAAAAAAGTCATATAACGTAATTTGGGGCCAAATACATCAACAGGCTTTTATTATTAAATGATCTTAATTTTTGTAAGTTTATTTAATCACTACAACTATTAATGTATTTTTTATATTTGAAAAAACTGTAGATATAAACAAATTGGCACGCAAAACTTTTTTATAACAGTTAGACTAAATAATCTAACAGATAAAACTAGCAATCATTTGCAATATAATCTCTATATACACATTAAATTTTTATTGAAAATCCATAATCGTGTAAACAAACCTTTTTATCATGTGATTTTCAAACATGTGCACGTAATTAAAAACATTTTTGACGTGGAAACCCCGCATAACCAATTGCTGCGTTTTTCGGAGCAAACAAAATTGGTTTTTGCCTTAGACCATTAAAACTGTTTTAATGGTCTAAGGTTTTTGCTAGAAATACTTATATAATTAGTGAGTTGAAGTGAGTCATTAATCTCAGAACATCAGCAATTCCCTCATTAAAATACAACACATCTGAGTTACTAAATTAACACGCGTGTTAATTTAGTAACTCAGATGTGTTGTATTTTAATGAGGGAATTGCGTTGAGGGAAACCACGTACGTGGTTAACAAAATCTGACAAAAAACTTAAATCAGGGCAAATAAAAAAGCAATTTTAAACCTAATTTAGAGTTGCTAGGGACCGTTGTCAAGGTAAAATCTCTTAATTAAGCCTCAATAAAGTTGAATAACTTACAATAGGCTAAAGTTGTCAAAAAAAATTTCAAAAATATTTACAGCTATGTTGAATTGGTATAAAACAAAAGAAATCCAAAAAACCAAGTTTTGATAAAAATTGAGATTTATTTAGTGGTGAGCCACTTTAAAGTTCCATTCATGGGACATGTATGGCAATGGTATTTAATAAATATATCAGGAGATTTCCCTGGTCTACTAATAACAATATTTCATGTATTTCCAAAAGACTTGAAAAAATTTTTCACGTTCAATATTCTATCAAAGCAAAAAAAAAAAAAAAAAGAATGATTTTATAATAAATCTCTTTATTACAAAATAGCGAAAATTTTTCGCATTTGAAATACTTTTTTTGTGTTTATCAATGTCGATCAGCAAAAGTTTAAAAAAGCATCAAAAATCTTTTTAGTTACTGGTAGGTATATCTGTGTATCAATAATTTATTAGCCATTCAAAAGCACATTGACATCTACCTAGCAAACATTTTTATAGTGGATTTGCAGTGGGCCTATATAGGCATATTTAGGGGTTGATTAGGGTTTTACTTAGTGAACCATTAACGGCATTTGCTATAAGTGGCCAGCTAATAACTTTTTAACATGCGATATAGTGGCTAATCAATGACTAGGCACTTTTAGCTTATATAAGTACACTGAAATTCCACTGTAGAATGTTTGCTGGCAACATTCTAAAATCTTCAATTTAATTTTTGGCATTCTTAAAAAAATAAAAGAATAGTTAACTATTTTGTTTTATTTTTTCTTTCAGATTGGTTGAAAGTTTTATTTTTAAAAAACTGCTTGTAATATAAAGTCCAAATGTAAACACCTTATGTTATTAATTCACTACATACATGCCCAAGTGTTTTTGAATGGTTTATAAATTTTTTCACTACATGCATGTCAAAGTACTTCTAAAAAACTAACAAACTTGTTCACTTCATACCCAGGAAACATTCTACAGCGGATTTTCAATGGACTTATAAAGGTATTTTGAGGGGTCGACTGTACATCACATATTGGAAAGTTTTTGGTTGGTCACTTATACCATATGTCACTAATGGTCCACTAAATAACCATCAAGCAAAACTCCAACGAACTGCTTCAAATGCTTATATAGGTCCATAGCAAATCCACTACAAAAATGTTTGTTTTGTACATGTCAATGTGCTTTTGAATATCCAATAAATTATATATACACAAATATACTTACCAGTAACTGAAAAGATTTTTGATGCTTTTTAAAATTTTTGTCGATTGACATTAATAAGCTTTAAAAAATTTGAAATATGATAAATTTTCACTATTCTTTTATAAAAAGATAAAGTTTATTATAGAACCATTACTTTTTTTTATTGATTTGTTTAGTTTATCCAAAAAAAAAAAAAAATTCAGAAAGAAAATAAAGTTAATTAATGCAGTTGTACTAAATCTAACCTATAACAATATCAATGTTTCTAAAAGTTTATATAAACTTTAGTCAATAAAATTTGTGCTTCCGATTCTAGTTCAGTTTGATTTCTAGTGAAAATTAAAAGCAAAAATCTCAGAGAAAATGAAAAGTATAACACTCAGAGAGGATGAAAAGTATAAATCTTAGAGAAAAGGACTATTTTAAGGTCCGTACTACTTTAAGACTCTTGTTACTATGACAGCGAGTGTCCCTGAATTAGCCGAAGTCAATATTTTTGTTTTTTAAAGGAACGCAACTTTGTTTGGTTTTATTGCCTGAAATTAGGAGTGACTCTGATATCAGTTTAATCCATGACCAGTTAACAGATGAGTATCAAAGTTTTTAGTTTTAAAGTAGCAAGAGTTAGGTAAATACCTAATATTTCAAAAAGCCACTTGTTTCCAGTTACAATGAAAGATTTGCAAGAATCAGCAAAGTTGATTCTTGCAAATCTTTAATTGTAACTGGAAACAAGTGAGAGTTACAAAATTGTGAGAGTTAGGTATTACAAGTGAGACTGGAAACAAGAGAGTTAGGTATTACAAGTGAGACTGGAAACAAGAGAGTTAGGTATTACAAGTGAGACTGGAAACAAGAGAGTT
The DNA here is from genome assembly GCF_022113875.1 of Hydra vulgaris. Lineage (NCBI taxonomy): Eukaryota > Metazoa > Cnidaria > Hydrozoa > Anthoathecata > Hydridae > Hydra > Hydra vulgaris. The sequence continues at coordinate 38,134,150 of NC_061161.1, read as the reverse complement.
AGGTATTACAAGTGAGACTGGAAAAAAGAGAGTTAGGTATTTACCTAACTCTCGCTCTTGTTCAAAGGTAAAACTGATTTAAAATTCCCAAGTTTTTTTTACAGCACAAATGCTTAGTTTTAAACAACCCTGTCGAAGTATTTTTATTCTATTTGGTAGTGACGTTGTTGGAACACAAAATGTTAACAATGTCTTCTTATAACCTATTTCCCTCTACATTACTGATTTAAATTAAATTTTTTCTCCAGGAAACTGGCTTTTAATTGCTTTAAAGCTAAAATAGTGTGGATACTAACACATCGACCATAGAAAAGATTGCTCGAATGTTAACAGGGTAAGAGATTTAGAAGTGTCTATTCTCTCACTGTGTCCGAAATCTCATGGTCTCCCCAAACTTACATCTTACTCATACTTTTTGGTTCACAATTATAACAAAGTCAACCGTTACTTAAAATGATTGCCCAAAAAACATTTAATGATATCGATTATCTTGACAAGATAATCTTCTAAATCGAACTTTAATCTTTATTTTTTATAACATACGTATAATCTAACTTTTGCATGTAATCTATCATATTTAATAAATATTTTATATTTGGTCTCCGTTTAAATTTGTTTTTATTTTTATTCAAAATACAAACGTAAATTTAGAAAAAAAACTTAGGAGACAGAAAAAAAAAATTAAATTTAAACAAGATGTATTTGCTAGGTAATACTTATTACACAAACAACACGCGCCGCTATTAGAGGTTTTTATGCTTACAAAAGTCTTAACATAAAGCATGACAACTTTATGTTGATTGACAACAGTAAACAAGAAATACTAAAATCTTCTAATTTAACACAACTAAAACAGTTTTAGATAAAATTCATACAATATATAAAAGAACATAACCAATATAACAAAAACAAAAATGTTGAACTATAAAAAAAATTAATAAATGGAGCATGTTTCAAATCAAAATTCTAATTTTTATTTTAGCTTTGAACGAAGTGCCTCTGATTCACAAGTTTTCCACAACATTGCAGAGACAGATTTTAAAACTATATACAATAAAAACCCAACCAAGCACGAGCATATAATGAAAACCGCAAAGCCTTCTTTGCTCAATGCATTTAGAAATGGGTACGCGTATACTCCATTAAGATTTGCTAACCAAATTAACCAACATAAGTAAGTTAAAAATAAAGTAATTATATAAACTATAGCTCTGCGAAGCGGTGGATGAGCATAATTTACATTCGTAATTGCCAAGAGCACATAAAAAGCAGGAATAGTATGTAAATAATGGTTATACCAACCATTGAATGGTAACAAATGCTGTAATTCCTTTGGATGAATACCTTCTCGATCAAAATAAGCTACAGACCAATATAATATTGGAACTAAGCAATTCAATGTTCCCCATACCACACTAAAATCATCTCGAATCAGTAAAAGAGGTGATTTTAGATGTTTATTTTCATTGTTTTTGTTTTTTAGATGTATAGAATCAACAAGAGTGCCGATAGCAGTTCCAAGATACAAAAGGTAGGATGCCCACATAGTCAAAAATTGAAAGCGCCCACCATAATTTTGGTATGAAGGCATGCTGTAATAAACATGACCATTGTAGGTACCAAAACTACACCATACAAAACCAATAAGATGAATGAACAAAGATTTAGTAGTAACAAAAGAATGCTTAGTCATTATTATAGACCTATAAGTAAATCATCTTATAAAAACATTTGTACAACATTAAGAAAACATGACAAATACCTACATAATGTATATAAATACATAAAGACACAAAGTATTATATTAATAAGATAAAACATAAAACAGGCTCAAAATGGTAATTAAAATAAAATTTGTAAATGAATCAAAAGATTTATTTACAAACAAACAATATTCCTACAAGAAAGTTTCATGTATAAAGTTAAAAAGTTTATATATGGAAGCATGTATAAACTTTAAAAAATTATAAAATAAAAAAAAAATTTTAACCACCAGTTCAGTTAGGATACCTTTTATCAAAATCATGTACAATTTTCTAAAAAAAACTGAAAAGAACCTTTGTTTTAAACATTTTACTATAAAGTGTTTTTTAAAGTTTAGAAAAAATATGGTACTTTGTGTATCTAATAACTCTTAATTGATATATTAAGTATACATCTAATAGAATTATTGTAAATCTATAAAAATTATAAATAAAGAATAAAAAAATAATTGTTTCAATATTTTGAAAATACTGTATATAATATTGTCACTAAATATGCACTTTTTAAAAAATAAAGTTTTAAATAAAATTTTTTAGTTTTTCTAAAACAACAAATGTATGTATACTCATGTGTGCACAGGACATTTGTAAATGTTTTTAAGTTTCAAAATAATAATTATTTTTCTTTCATGTAAAAGTAAATTTTCCAACCATATTATGCATCTCTCAATAATACCACTAATAAAAATAATACCTCATGGCCGACAACACGGGTTTCCAGTGGAGTGGCATAATCAACAATTTCTAAAAAACGAAGTTGACAATTTCATTTTTTAAAAACTGATGTCATAAAATTGTGCTCCTCCACTTTTTTTTGCCAAACCTTTGTACAAGCAAGATACCCTTAAAGACTGCAAAATTTAGAGTCCAATTTTATGATTTGTGTACTTAATCTTATATGCTACATAGATCTACTTTTGGTGATACAAAACTTTTTTTTAATGATTTTTTACAGTGTATTTTTTGTCCAATAAGTTATGAAATAATTATCAAATATATTTTACAAGTTCTAAAAGTGACCGCCAAAGTTTACATGTTAAACACAGATCAGCATCGTTTAAAAATTGATGATGATCGTATTGCAAGTGTTACATTAGTATCTACAAATATCAAATTATTGAAGTTGGTTTAACTTACCTAATTAAAGCAAAAAGCAGTTACTTCATCTTTGGTTATAGTGTTCCAAGTGTGGCTATACATGACACAGTAGAATGTGAACTTTCCACAAAGTATTTTTTTATTTAATTGAAATCTAATTTATCTAATATTTTGTTTGAATTGTTTCAATCCCAACCTTTACATATCCTTGTTGAATGACATTTTTCTTATTAAGTCAATCATCAAATCCCAGTCAGATATCTAATTAAAAAAATTCAAGCAGAGAAAAAAAAGCAAACTAACAAATGAAGTTTAGGTGGAGGAACCATTTATTCAATTTAATCAAGATCAAGATGCTAAATTTAAGAGTTGATTCAGTTCATAAAGACTTTTATGTATAATTTTACTGATTTTTTTTCTGAATATTTACTGTACCAACAATCAATAATGCTAAAAAAAATTTATTTTGATTTAAGTGTAGATATTACTTTATAGAATAAACAAATTCTTTTCTCAGAACCCCCAAATAAATTAAATATTTTCACATTTAAAGTCATAAAAACTGAAATTCTAACAATTTCACTTTTTCAACTTATTCTATAGTTTGCCTCAAATTATAATTAGATTTAGGAATATCTTCAACAATGGCTAGAAATCAGGATCATTGTACACCACTATTGATCTAAATCATTTTTCATTCAACAATCAAAGGCACTAATGATTACTCGTAAATTAAAAATCTCAAAAAACCACACTGCCTTTACTATCAAAAAAACTCACACTTAGTAGTAATCTACACATTGAAGTAATTGGAAATATGATTTTCAAATTTAGAAAGATGACCAAAAAATATGAAAAATAAAACATAGGCTCTATAAAAAAGTATACTTCCTATTAACCAAAATTTTTGTAGCCATTTTACTTTTTATGATTTAAATTCTAACATGATAATCTTAGCCACAACACTGGTAAGTTTACAATTATAAGAGCAATCAGGTGTAAGATATGTTAAGTAGAAAGTATATAAACTTGATTCCAATTTAGGTTGATTAGTTATTTCATCTTAAATAGTGAGACTAGCACTGCTGTTACTTCTCAAAAAAATTTTTTATAGTAAAAAAGTTTTTACTCAGTTACATTCATTGATTGTAAATTTTAAATGGTTCATAAACATGGTTCATTGATTGTAAATTTTAAATGGTAAATAAACAAAAGAAAGTGAGAATAATAAAAATTAGAACTTGAAAATCATTGCAAATACCTAAGCAATTTTACCTCCCCATTCACCACAGGTGAGTCTACACTTATGAACCTGTAAAGATTTCGTCAACATTCAACTGATGGATAACATATATTGTTCATCAAACATCTTGAAAAGAGAAACAGCTGACATTGTTTTTTAACGTTTTTATTATCATACTTTTAACGATTTTTATTTTTACCATACTTTTCCAAGCAACAAAAATAAGTAGAACTTATAGTTATGTGAAAAAAATACTAACCTTAAATGACACAACTTTCCGCAATTGAAATTTATTGAACTACCTATTAAATTTAATTATTTTTTTTAATGTAAAAAATACATTAGTTTAGTTTATATAGGGAGTAATCTAAACTTAAATTTTATCTAATAAAAATATTAAGTTTACTACGTACTTATAACATATAACTATGACTTTAAACTTAATTTGTTGTAAACACTTATAAAAATATAGTTACTATATATATATATACATACATATATATATATATATATATATATATATATATATATATATATATATATATATATATATATATATATATATATATACATGTATATATATATATACATATATATATATATATATATATATATATATATATATATATATATATATATATATATATATAAATATATATATATATATATATATATATATATATATATATATATATATATATATATATATATATATACATATATATATTTCTTTTTTATACAAATTATTAAAAAAGAAATATAATAAAATAAACTATATGACCTCTTTAAAAAAAAATTATTTCCAGTGATGAAAATTGTTAAAGTTTAAAAAACTTGAAAAGATTCAGTAAAAAATTAAGAACTTTTATTACAATTTCAAAATAAAGTTTTATCTAAAATGGAAGTATAAAGAAATCAAAATGCTTTGCTATCATAACTTAAACAAAAATAATATGGATAATACTTTTTTATAAAAAAGAATTTGGTTTGAGTGCCAGGACATAAAATTTGGGGTCTTTGGTCTCAATGTCTTTTAGATAGGATTGTATACATATAAAAACTAAATAACTGTGCTAATTTAAAGAAGAATCGCTAAATTATGATTACAAGTTATTTCTATAATACTTACCACCTATAAATAGCGAAAATATATTGGGAGTGTAAAACAAATGTAATTTTGTAGTTTTTCATAAAAAATTATAAACCACTTAAAAATAAAAAATATCACAAAAAGTATAATATAAAACAGAATAGTAATGTACATTTTATTTGCATTTTCAAAAATATATTACCAATTTATTATTGCCAAATATGTCTCTTAAACCACAAAGTTTGCACAAAATTCACAATATAAAAAAACAGTAGCAAATTAAAAGCCAAAAAAAGCTAAATCAAATCTTTCAGCTGCTGTACTCAATATCACTAATTATATTTGCTTCATCATCTACTTTGTAATTGTGAATTACATTAGAATTTGTTGAACTTCTAAAACATGATAGTGTTGCAAACTTCAGTTGAGAAAAAGACAATTTATTCCGAATATCTCCATAAAATGCAAATGCCAAAGCATTTACTGCTCCAATAGAAGGAGAAATAAGCACACTCAATATAAGCAAATAATATTTTGGAAGCTGATTAGGATGGACAGCATCTTCAATTCGATAGATCAATGTTGGCAAAGAAAGAATAGCATAGATCAATGGGTAAGCTGCAAGTTGCTTTACTTCCTTAATAAGTAACACATTTTCTTTGGTATCAGTTGTATTGTGAGTACCTTTCCATTGTTTATTTTGCCTTACTACTCTCAAAAGTATGAACGAAAACACTAATACAAGTAGAAATATAATAATAAACTTTGGAATATACCAAGTTCCAAAACGAAGTGCAGTAGCATCTCTTTTTATCCAACACCAAACTCCTGCTTGACCATAGTTATTACCTATAAAAGGCAAAGAAGCCCAAAAAAAGGGAAAAACCCATGCAACCAGATGAAAATACTTTTCAAATTTAGAAGCAGAAACCTGATAAATTGAAAGTATTATATTCATAGTCATGACTACCACCCACAACAAAGTAGACCATGAAAAATATTGCATAATGAATGCTTGAAATTGACAAACAAAGTTATTAGTATATAGATCACTGATTACATAACTAATACATTGAAATGCTGCAGATATGCTTAAAAATAAAATTAGACGCTGTATAAAAATACGATAAGCACGAAACAGGCATATGACAACAATTATAAATAGACAACCTAACAAAGATACTGTTGAGACAAAACGCTGTATAATCATTACTGTAGAGCATTGGTGTGGGGCATCAGGCCAAAGTGGACAATCAAGAGTGTAATTAACATCAATCATTTTCTAGCTGAACAATATATATAAAAGTTGGATGTAAATAAGACACATGAATGTACACAAATTATAAAATCTCTAACATATATATATATATATATATATATATATATATATATATATATATATATATATATATATATATATATATATATATATATATATATATATATATATATATATATATATATATATATATATATATATATATATATATATATATATATATATATATATATATATATATATATATATATATATATATATATATATATATATATATATATATATATATATATATATATATATATAATATGAAAGTTACTAACCTAATCTTCAACTAATGTTTTATGCTATCTTGTAGCAATAATCAGGAAAGTCAAAATTATAATATAAGATTTTTATCGCTAGTTTGCTAATGTCATGATATTTTTGATAGTTCTGCTTATTCTATATCAATTATTAGTCACTCCCAATGATTGCTACATGATGCGAGAAACTTTATGTTATTAACGATACGATTTATGTGTTATATTTTATTTTATTTCTCATGCTTTTAAATTTACATCCAAAGACTTCTGACTTAAAATCCTGAACAAAAAAACAACAAATGCTAAAAAGCTTTACTGAGCAAAACACAATCTTTAAAATGGAAAAGTAAAATAGTAATTTTGCAAACAAAGGAATGATTGACTCGTTTTTCTATTAATAAACTTTGACCAATAGAAAATAATATAAATACAGGTGCATACATGCTTTATAGCTGTAAGGACCACGACAACACTAACAATATTTAGTTATAATGTAGAAAATGATAATAATGAGGAGAATGATAAAATATTTAGTATTACAGAAAACGGATATAAATTATAAAAAGTTTTTATTATTCGATAAATATTGCGTAATTCTACAGCAATCGAATTCCAATGATGTTACGGCGAGGTCAACTTTGACAAATTATTATTTCGAAAATTTCAGATTATTAAATTTCGAAAGAAAAAATTAAACTTGTTTTTGCAAAGAAAAAAAAAAATGATTATTTTTGAATATTTTAATTTTGATTTTGAATATATAAACACTTTATACCGTTATTAAACTTATTATCATTATCGTTACTTTTTTTAAATATTATTTAAAAAAATATAAAAAAATATAGATGCAGATATTACAGTATATATACATACATATAGGATATGTATATTATTTAGCATAAAAATTAAACTAACGTTGGTTTGTTCACCTTTTCTATAAGCAAGTCTCAAATTTTTTAAAATTTTTAAAATCTTTTTTAATCACATTTAAAAATGGATCAATGCATTTCATAACATAAAAGATGATCAAGAGTCGACAATTTTAGTGTTAAAAGCAAGTATACTATTTAGTACGTCTGTGAATTTCATTTTAGTACAAGTGATATTACCTTCAAAGCTTTTTTTGTCAGAAGTACTCTTCAAAAAAATACTGTCCCGTTTTTGTGTTTATGTTTTTGTGTTTAAAGAAAAGAATAAGGTAACGTGAGATTAAATTGACAAGTGGGTAACATGGAAACGTGTTTAGTTAAATATTTTTTCAGGTTACTCGTGGACTGTTTTTTAAATTACTTTAATAGATGCTACAAGCCATCTGTCGAATGCACAATTTAGCTCTTTTTATCCGCATAATAGTATATATAACTAAAAACATAAAACAGTGTAAATAAATTAAACTTATTTGTTCCTTTTTTTTAATGCTGAAAGTTATTAGTTATAAAGTAAATAAAAGCATATATTATTATTTTACATGTATTTTCATGATGTTATTTCTAAGTACTTAACATATTAGTTGATTTTCAAGTACTATTTGTCAAAAAGCAAATTTTGGTTTTGGGATAAATTGACTTGAACGTCAAATGTTACCTCGTGAATCTATCAAAGTTTTCCCATCATGAGTGATTATTGTCAAAACAATGTTAGCATAACTTAAGTGGGATATATTTACAATATTAATAAAAAAACATTAATGAATCATCTTTAGGAAGTACATTGTAAAAAAGTCGGATCTTTGAAAACTTTGACAAAAGAAGATAAAACTTTGATTGTACACAATACAATTTTTACCTCGGTCATGTATATATTATTTTATATTGCACGGCATTGTATGTATTCTTTCTTACTGACGAAATAAATAAATTAAACGTTTTTTCATAAAATCTTTATGCGGATTGTATATAAACCGAAACCAAAAGGTTATTTTTTAATGCATTTGGTTTAATGTCATTATTATATATGCGAGCACATATCGTTATATATACTATTATTTATTCACCATTTTGTAAAAAAGTGATATAGTTGTTGTCATAGTTATAACTTATTTGATTTTCAAGTTTATTAGGTGAATGGTGAATCGATCATTAAAAATGTTCAAAAAGAAGCGTCTTTAAAAAAATTTGCTGAATACATAAAAAAATTGTTTTCTAAATAAGATTTCAAAAATCAAACTAGACAAAATGCTTAATGAAGATTTTTGGGAAGTCTATGGTAATAATGAAGAAATTGACGATTTTGGTAAAATGTTTACTAATCTAAAATTAATGTTTAAAAATCTTAAAATGATTTAAAAAGTTAATTTATAATAGCTTAAAAAATGGTAAAATGTTTACTAACTTTAAAATGTTTATGACTTATTTTCACCTTATAACCACCTAAACCACGAACGGTTTTTAAATTATAGCTGACGATGCTTTTTTATTTTATTTTATAACAAGTTTTTAGGTTGAGATTCGTAACGATTTTTCTTAAACCTAATCAACAAGTTTTTAAATTTTTAAAAGCAGAATATACTTTTCTATTTATCTGTATTTTTAAACCACGTTTATTACGTTAATTTTTTATTACACGGCAAAATTTAAATTCTTAAAACTCAAGCATTTTATCTTTGGCACTTTATTTAAAACAGGAGCGGACAGTTCGTAATCAAAATTTTGGCAATTAAGTAATTATTAATAAAACCTAACCAACAAAAAATGATAAAAACACATTTTACCGGAGCACTTTTTTACCACACATTTGCCATATAATATTGTTTAGCTAAAATTAAAAAGGTCTTCATTGCGCAACAATAAAACATTGTGCAACAATAAAATTATAAATAGTAACTATGATAAAAAACTATGATAAAAAAATAAAATAATAGTTTAATAAAAGTGAATTATCAGATATAAAATAAAAACTAACCAAAAACACAAACAAAAAAATCAGATTAAGTCAAACAAATATTTTCATTTTTTTAAATTTTATATACATTCTCATATTTACAGTTCATTACATTTCCATGGCATAAAAATTACAGTTCATTTACAGTTCCATGGCATAATAAAAAACGCAACATAACATAGCATGATATAACGTAATTAACAATGTATAATGTAAGTTAATAAATAACTTTGTTTCTTATCATAAAAGTTAACAGTATTTCTTTTAAAAAAATGCTGTTGAAAGGAAACTCGTAATAGACTAGGAAGTCTTGTCGTTGAGTACCTCTTCAAATGGTTAAATAAAATGTAATTTATAATAATATATAGTTATATGTGATTAAAGAATACATAGTTGATAAGTTTCTATAGTTAGAAACAGTTACCCGTTAACAGTATCATAAATCTTGTTGTTAAGTTTAATACATGTCAATAAAATTGTTAGGATTATGTATGATTGAGTGTTTTATTATTTTTTTTTTCAAGGTGGGAGGATTATTTAATGCTTTAAATTCTATATTTTCGAAATTTTTTTAATATAGAATACGGACCCCGGTTAGAAATAAAAAATTGTGAAAGTTTTGTTGTTTTTAGGCGATTCAAAGTTGCTCTTGTGAATCTGTTTGAGTTAATTTAAAAAAAGAATTTAAAAAAAGATTTAATATAAAAAAAGGAAGAATTTAAAAAATTAGTTTGAGTTTCTATAGTTAGAAAAAGTTACCCGTTAACAGTATTACAAATCATGTTGTTAAGTTTAATACATGTTGATAAAAAAAGATATCTGAACAATGTGATGGAGTCTGGAACTAGTCCAAGATTTAAGTTGTAGAAGTATTTAAGCGTGAATAGAATTCATTGGTAGATGTTAATTTGGTAAACATTTAGTACATTCAAGATTTCTAGTAAGGGTTCAGCACGGGTGAGTTTATCTTTATTGTTAACTAATCTTAATGTATATTTTTGTATTATATAAAGAGTATTCAATTTGTATGTACACCACACTTTATTCTTAGTAGTTTTGAAAATAAGAATAATCGTCTGAAATAAAAAATTGTTGCCTGTTGCCAAGGCAGTTTTTGAACCAGTCAAAAGTGATGTTTTTATCCGATTGCTTTCCATTTTTTTAAGTAAGATATTATGATTTACAATGTCAAACGCTTTTGACAGGTCTATAAAAATTCCTATAATAAATTGTTTTTTTTTATAAAAAGAAATGATTATACTATTAACAAAATCTAGAATTACATGCTTGGTTGAACATTTTTTTTGGAAACTGAATTGTTTTATATTTAGGATTTTTTTTTTTGAGTTAAAAATTCGTACAGTCTGTCATAAGTTAGTTGTTCGAGGAACTTATAGAAGGTAGGAAGAACCAAGATAGGTCAATAATTACTTATTACGTATGATTCACCGCTTTTATTTATTATATTTACAATAATCTATTATTATTATTATCAGCAAAATCACCATTACTATTGTTATTAATGTTTTTAATATTGTTATTATTATTACTGTTATTATTATTATTATTATTATTATTATTATTATTATTACTATTTGTGTTGGTTACATGTATTATAAAGCTAATTATAAAATTAATGGTATTTTAATCAAATTAAATTAGTAATTTAATTTATAGAACACTCTTCATTGGGTAGTTTTCAATCATTCGACTTAGAAGAAGATTTTGTAAATAATGAAAAAGACAATTTAACAACGGCAACAAATGATAAACTACCAATTATATCGTTAAAGAACGGTGAAACTTCAATTATTGGATGCCGTTATTTAGACCTCATGAACCACAGTTCTTTGAATGTTTATAATGAGAAAACGTTTGTTTGTAAAACATGCAACAAATCTTACAAACGTAAATCTAGTTTAGCAACACACTTAGTTACTCATACAGATAATAAACCATTTACTTGTTTAGAATGTGGCAAAAAATTTTTAAGAAACTCTGATCTGAGGAAACACTCTGTCATGCATACTGGAGATAAACCATACTCGTGCAACGTATGTTGCAAATTATTTAGCCAATCTTCAAATATGCTGACGCATCTAAGAAGACACTCTGGAGTAAGACCTTTCTCATGTCCAGTTTGTGAAAAAAAGTTTTTTCGAAAAGTTGACGTTTCTAGACACTTGAAAAAACATAGCAATGTGTTAACGAAGCAGCTAGTAAGCAAAACATGATATATATATATATATATATATATATATATAATTTTTTAATTTAGAAAACAATGTGATAAAATTTAATGATGTAAATAAAAATAGTAAAACTAATATATAAAAATGTTTTATGTTTAAAAAAGATATATTCATGTTATAATAGGTATAAAGTTCAAAATGACTCAGGTTTTATAGTGTACACAAGGCCGGATTAAGCAGTGTCGAGACCCTAAGCCAAAAAAATATTTTGAGGCCTTCTATAAAAAATACAAACCCAACAAATTTTACGTAAAGTAAATTTATTTTAAAATTAAAAAAAAGTTATTGCGTTATTTGCTCTCAAGATTTTACTAATGCAAAATCATCCAATCAAAATCATCCATGATATCTTTAAATGTTAATGATAGTTAAAATATTTAATGATGCAGGTCTTTGTTGAGTAATTGTACTTTTTGATTCATCCTTAATACACTTCAACATTGAAAGTGACTGTTCTCCACAGCGTCAGTCACCATTAGACAGAGAATAACGCGTAGAAGAACTAAAATGTTAAGGAATACGCATTAAATTCCGTCCTGTATAATGATGACGTATAATATAACGATGACGTCAACTGTTGCATCAGCATCGTATGTTACTGCAAGCTAAAAAATGAAACATATTGAGATGGAAAATAAAAAATATTTGCAAGGTGCAAAAATGAAGGCACATTTAAACAATTCACAAGTATTCATGATGAAAGAAGGAGTGTAGTTTTGTGCTTTCACATAATGATCAGATGGGAAAATTATAACTGACATTTCAAAAGTTTAAAAAATTTATTAAAATTTCTATTAAAGTATATTTATGTAATACATTGTAACATCACTAGCTTTACACATTTACTAACTATAAATATTTATTTTAAACAAACTAATTAAATTATTTTCTTATTGTTTTAGTAATTATTAATTATATAATGTTTATTATTTCCTGTTCTCCGCATGATTTTTGGCCTAATTTTTGACTTCATTTTGCATTTGTTCAGAGACCAAATTCATGAAAAGTTAGTTTTGAAAAAAAACAAGTTTCTTGAAATTTCTTGAAAATAAATACATCAGGACCAGATGTAGTCAAACTCAATTTTAGGTCAAATACACAACACTAATTCAAAGATGTTGACAGATGCATAAAATCAAGTTGTATTAACTGCTCTAATAAAACGCAAGCTCGATTAAGACAACCAAAGGGTGCAAGCTTTGTGGTGTCGCTGCGCTAAGCTTGCACCCTTTGGTACACCTTTTCAAACAGTAGAGTGAACACTTTGCATAAGTTTAAGTTAATTTTATCAAAATCTTTTTATGAAGCATTTTAAAATATTATTATTAAAAAGCTTTTATTATGTTAAAAAAAAATTCTTGAAAAGATTTAAAATAATCTCCAATAAAAAGAGAATTTTTCTAAAAACAACGTTTTTCAAACGAACTAAAAAGTAGAAAATAACTTTTCTTTGAGCTTGTCAGAATGTTTGATTATATTTTTTATATTATATAATGATAACAGATTTTATAATATATTTTATATTATATTATATTTATACTTTAGATTATATTATATAATGATGACATATTTTATAACAAGTTTGATACACGTAAAACGAAAAACGTTGGGCGCAAGTGGTGATTTGATAATATTATGACATTATGCAGTATAATATTAAATTTAATGCTTTGTTTGTGGGGATGCATTTAAGTGTATCTATTATAATTTAAATACAGTTTTTAATGATCAGTGTAAATATATTGCATTGATATATGATTAACGAAACCATTAAGTGTTGGTCGATCACTAATCTTTTATCCTATAACATGCGCCCAACGTTTTTCGTTTTACTTGTATTAAATTTAGTATAAAGTCTGTCATCATTATAAGAGGAATATAAGCAGACATTCTGACAAGCTCAAAGAAAAATTATTTTCTACTTTTTAGTTCGCTTGAATAACGTTGTTTTTAGAAAAATTCATTTTTTATTGTAGATTATTTTTTACTTTTTAGATTTGTTTAGTTATTTTTTCTGCATTTAAAATTTTATTTTGTTGAAATTAAGAGAAATATTGACTGCCGAAGCTTGAAATTGTTTTTATTGTATTGTTATCGGGTTCTGAGCTATCCTGAAAGTTTCAGAGCTCTAGCTAGTCGTGAAATGGGTTAAATATAGCTTCAAAGATTCTAACCGGGCGGACAAACACACAATAAAATCAAATTTAGAAAAATGTTGTAAATAAAGCTAAAAATAGATACATTAAAATATTAGCATTCATGATTTATGTATGCACAGTTTGTCTGTAGAATTCGAAATTTAAATTTGATATGCATTTACAGTGTTTAAGTAAAAAGATTTTTACTTGTCATCAATTTCCTTCTTTTTTGCATATATGCTTTGTTTAATAGAATGAGAAACACAAAATACTTTGCTATATTTTTTGTCGTTTGGCCGTGTTGGTACTTTTAAAAACAAAAGTACTTTTGTCAACTTTGATTATTTTGCTTTAAGAAGTAATAAATGAAGAATAATTGTTCCAATACATTTTTCAAACTTTTTACGATAACCAGTTTTACCAGAAAAATGAAAAATCAAAAATTTATTTTGGTTAGAAAAATATATAGAAGCTTATTTTTTGTTATAGTATAATCACAACCCTAAAGTGTTCAGGTTTAAAAATTTAACTTCCTGGGTCCGCCCGTTTAAATTTTATTTGATTTTGTTTGGACTAAATTTCATATTCTTTTGCAAAATTATTTGAAGAAGAGTAAAACATACGAAAGAAGAATGAAATTCTCTTTTTTTGCGACTTTATTAAAAAAAAGTTTAATATAGAATTTAGTGACAAGTGATTCGCATAAAAAATATAATTAAAAAAGCTAGCATATTCAAAAAATAGCAAGCATATCCATAAAAGGACTTATAGCTTATTTCTTCCCACCTATAGATTATTAGCCATTGTTTGAAAGTATACTCTGGAGAATGTTACATTGAAACAAGCCATACCAAAGAAAGTACCGAGCTGAGCTAGACGATATCACTGCATGTGGCATGAATGGTTTTAATGTACCTTATTCATTGTGTCGATCCTTATTTAGAAGAGCGTTTATATTTAACATCTTTTACATTGTCAAATAGATTAAACCCAAAATTGTGATAATCTTGCGCCTAAAGGTGACAAAGCCAAAATTCGATGCTTTGAATTACTAGGTTACTAAAAGTTTTAAAAAATCTTCAAAAACAAAACAAAAATATATTGAATACTTAAAATTAGAATCAAAAAAACATTAAAAAAATACAAAACGTTTAGAAATTTTCGTAATTTTGAAAAGTTTTTTAAGAGCTATTTTTTAAAAACAAAATTCCGTCCCCGACTTGCTTAAAAAACATAAAATATTTCAAAACAAATCCAGAAAAAAGTATAAGAAATTACATAAAAACCTGAAACAAATATGAGTAATATTTTCTGCAATAAAGCTAGAAACATAATAAATAAATGTTAGAATCTAACATCTGATGACTTCATCTGATGACTTCAATTATGCTTTTCAATTGTTCATCCATATAAATTATTATATTGTATTTAAAACATAAAAAACAAACATAAAAACTCTTTATCATAGCAACAGGCCCGTAGCAACCGGGAGGTCAGCAGGGGCATTTGCCCCTAACCCAATAATTTTTCAAATAAATACTTTTGATAAAAATTGACTGAAAAAATGGCTTACAAAAAAAAAAGTCCTTAAAACTATTTTGGGGCCCCTTAATCCAGTACTTCTGAAAGATATGAAAACTTTGAATGTTTATCTAGCTATTATTTTATGCTTTATGTTGCAGTGTAAACAAATCGCCGCACGTATTTCAATATCTATATTGCTTAAAACCAAAAAATCGTAGTTAGTTACGTTGCCATCAATCTTAATGCTTCTTTTTGCAAACGGTCTCTTTTCGATGTCTGTATGTCTGTCTATATCCAATTCTATTAAATATGTCTTAATCTCTTTCTATTATATTTAAAAACAAATGTAATAGAATTGGATTTGGATATTGGAAAAAGAAATAGGAAATAAACACAATAGAAACAAACTAGTTTTACCTAAATTTGATTTTTCAATTAAACTAATTTATTCTGCATTAAAAAGAAGATTACAAAATTTTCTTTTCTCTAGAAAACATTTTTACCAATTTCTGATTACTTTTTATTATTGTTTTAATCAAATATATAATTTTAATTTATTATATATTATAAAAAGCTTAACACTAAGATCTTAACAATCTTCTAGAAGTTCTACCATTAAATTTATACCATTGTTATGACTATTATTATATAAAAATAATAAAATTTATTTGTTTAATGCAAGCACTAGATAATACAAACTAAATTTTCGTAATTATTTAATTTTTTAGCCCAGGATTAAATAATAGTTATTAAAATAATTAAGAGAACATTCTAAAAATGAAACATAACGATAACTATTTTATTGTCGGCATTTTGCATTTTTTCCCTTTTTTGACTTTTTCCCCCTGCAAATTCATTGATGATAACTTTGACACCAGTGCTTTTCGAGAGGTTATTTTCTGTGCACATTAGAGAAAGTTGATTTAAGCCCCGTTTTCCTACGAAACTCATTTTTTATTAGCTTAAATTTAAAAAATGTTGCTCTGTACAATTAGCAATTACAAAATACACAAAAAAATTCAGAGGTTCGAGGTCATGATCATATGTTTTAGCTATATTTCGATATTATTTTTAAGAGCACTTGAATTAATAATTTTTAATTCGCTAAGGAAGAAAAAAGTTTACAGCTTCTAAACAATTTTCTGCCTTTACTCCCACCAAGTTCAAACTTTGTCCAGCACAAGAAAAATAGACAAGAAGCTCATTTAATTTTAAATCTGTGCTTATTAACCATCATAACGTTCCGATACACTAGCTGTATCATTATAAGATTGGCTGCGACAGTTTGCTAGAGAAATTAGATGTACATTAAGAAGAGCAACTATAGTATCTTTTAGATTCTTTACGCCATTATAAAATGTCGATATTGATTTTAGAAAACGCTCAGCCAAGCCACATCCTTAAAAGTACAGAATTATAAATGCCAATTAATCTGTGTGTGAAACTGGAGTACTGGGGTGCGGAACTGGAGTAACTGCAGTAGAACCCATGCTTATTGAATAATATTTTGACTTTTGTATTTATTTAGTAATAGTATTAAAAGTTCGAATTAAAGAGATTGTACTGCAGTATTAAAAGTTTGACTTCCTAACAATGTGATTCTTCCTAACAATTTAATAATGTTTTTCACAAATATTTACTTATAAATACAGTAAATTTCCTATTCTGAATTCAAATTTTTTATTTAATATTTTTGCTTATATTATTAAATGCATTTAACTCATGGGCATCGAAGCCCTTTTTGAATGAGGGCCCTTGGATTAGCCCATACATTTAGCTGGTATTGGTAGAAGCACTCCCTTACATGTTCTCTCTAAATCAGTATAATATCTGGTCTGCGTTTTTTTGAAAACTCAAAACTCTATTTTGAACCATACTATATTCTGCTTAACATCTATAACATGGGCAAATACCCATAGATTCAACCTAGTTGCACTTTATCGACATCAAGAAAATTGTTTAATAAAGATAAATTCATTGTTGTTACTAAACGTTTATAATTTACTGTCTTTCAAAACTTGTTGTTCATGCTAAACTATAAACTTCGATTGGTTTCATCACATTTTTCATTGGAGTTTTTTTTAAATACAATAGAAATAGATATAACACTTAACAAATATGAAATTTTAATATACATTTAAATTTCATATTTCTTAAAAATCACCTTTCTCTATTTGATATGGAGTCGTCCATAAAAAAGGTCACGCTAAGTTCAATTAATGGCAATTAGTAGGGGAATGTTGGCTCTCGTGCGCAGAGATTTTTAGAGTAATATATTACTTATGTTGCCTTATGTTCAATGAAAATCTCCGCGGAAGGGTGCCAATAAACATCTACTTCTGGTAAGCATTTTAATTCTGAGTAACGTCCTTAACGGACAACCCCTATTGTAGCCTTTATCTTTACAATTAATATCTCAAAATACGACAATTACAAAGCTAAATAACCCGAATTCTCTGAAAATATTATTAAAAAAATTCGTTCTAAACATAAGGAAATTTATAAACGTATATTAAAGCAAATCTAAAAAAACACTAAAATTAACTTCAAAACAAAGTAAATGTTAGATTTTATTTATACTTTGTACATATCTGTCAATATATTATGTATAACAAGCCATATACTTATGCGTTATATCTGGTAGCTTAATTTATGTGATTCTAATACGACCTTTTTTGCTAAGCTGAACTTTTTCGTAAATTAAGAATACATAATCGTTTCAACTTTCAAAGTGGTTTCTTGATGACAAAACCTTGATCTTCTGAAAGTTTCTCACCTTCTTTTAACAGAATACTTTTTGTCTTTATTATTTATGCTAAAAAAAATGATTGTACTGAATAGTTCTCATTACATATATACGATGTTTCATTTTATAAATAGTAAACAAATTAGTTTATATTTACGATCGTGAGTACGTTAAGTCTTGATAAAAGAACAAAATAAAATTTTACGTCCAAAAAACGCAATCTTTTCCGACCTAATGCACAGCAATTTAGTTTTCAAGAGCGAAGTGGCGAAGTCGGTTGCCGTCGCTAACACGTTGTTATCACAATTTAGTCAATTCCAAGTGGCTCAAAGACAAGAATTTCAATTTTCTTTATTAATTGATATTAATTAACAAAATGCCTGAGCCTACTGAGATGTAAGAAATTTAAAACCGCTATTAAAATAAATGTGTTTAAATATTATTTTAAATTAATTTAAAAATGAAATTTAAAAAAAATCTACTTTTTTAATTATAAATTAAAAAGGGTATGAAAAGAATTATATTTTTTTTCATATACTTTTCTAAAATACAACTCTTCTCTAAAACTTAATTTTCTTTTGTAATTGAACAATTTTATTGTCAGTTTGTTTTAAAATATGTTTATAAATAATATTTATAGTGTAGTATTTATGGAGTGAATAAATTAACATATAAAACTCCTTCCCATTTTTATTTTTTATATATCAATTATATATTTTGTCAATATCTTTTTTTTTCAGTGTTAAGCCATCATGGGGAGACATGATGGAAGACCTTGATGGAAGTAAGTTGTATCAAGTATAAAGAATTGTATAACTCATTAGGATATGAGTGTATATATATATATATATATATATATATATATACATATATATATATATATATATATATATATATATATATATATATATATATATATATATATATATATATATATATATATATATATATATATATATATATATATATATATATATATATATATATATATAAATATATATATATTTATATATATATATATATATATATATATATATATATATATATATATATATATATATATATATATATATATATACAAGTATTACAAGCGTGTTAAATACATTAATTTATACAAGATGTTATCTTTCAATAAATATATTTATTCCAGTATTTAATAAATAGTAAATGTGCGCATAAATTTATAATAAATAAAGTATTATGAATTTTTTATTAGCCCCGGCTATCAAACTCTGCTAAATCTTATAACTTTGACAGGACTGGGTTTGTAAAAAGCCCCATTTTTAGCTGGGGCCTAGGACATACATATAAAAGTGTGACTATATCAACTTAAGGTTTGAGTTAGAGCAAAAATCTTTATATATATATATATATATATATATATATATATATATATATATATATATATATATATATATATATATATATATATATATATATATTAGGATTATGATATTTTCATTTTGTTTTTAAAGTTTTACACAGCCCTACCACTATACGATGAGTAGTAGTACCAATATGAAATATAGTACATTTTTGGTTTTCCTTTACAAAAACTCACTCAGGACACAGATCGAAATATTTCATTAGAAGTGTGGCACTATAGAAACAACCAAATTTTAGTTTTTTGGAAGCTAATAATTTTCTGTAAATATTTGCTCTTTGGTGTATCATCTGTTTCCGTTTTCAGTTGTTGCATGTCTGGTACCCATTTCCAGTGTGTTTACTTTCAAGTTGCCTTTTCTAAAAAGTAAAATGAAGAGTCAAGATTATGTTGGAAAATTTCTGATACATGAAAAAAACCTTGCAGTTTACCAAAAAAGTTTCTCTCAAAGAAGTTAACAACAATCAATGATCCACTTTATGGCTTTTCTAGATTTCTGAAAGAAATAAGAATTATTGGAAGGTATCAATTTCTTTAAAAGATGAAAAATCATGAAATATCAGAATTAAAGAGATAGCTAATGAATTAAAGAAATTGTGAAGAATTAAATTTTACTCATAGTACACATTTAAAGTGCATCCATCAAAAGTTGACAGAGGAAATTCCTCAAGCACTAGTGCATGTAATCTACCTACTTCAAATGTAGAATCTGAAATTGCTTCTAATAAATCATAATATACAGAAACTTATGATGATGATACTAATGACTGTGTATATACTATTGAACCTCCACTAAAAAAAGAAGTCCAAGCAGTATTCTACTACAGAAACTGTAGTTCATCTAGTGAAGCAGACTAGTTTAAATTCTTGATCAAGGTATTAATACCCCTACAACAACCCAATCTGCAATATTTAAGGTATCTTTTAGAGAATCGCAAAAAAAAGCAGTAGAATTTCAAAGAAACTCTTAAAATTAAAAATTGTTCTCTGCACTTATTTTTTTTTTTGTCATGGTGAAATCATCACATTAAAAGTTATGTGCTGACTTGATCTTGGCCAAAAATAGTTAAAGCTTGTCAATAAATTGCTGACTTTAATTTTTCTAGTTTCCAGAATAGGTATTATACTAAATATTATACTCTAATACAGTGTGTATATATTGTAAATTTTCAAAAGTGATAAAAGTTAATATAATAATAAGACACTTTTTGACAGCATTGAATGTATTCCTGGTGAGTTACTATTGACAAATGTAAGCACTTGCAGGGTATTCAGTACGATTACTATTTTATTTATGCAAATCCAAATACAGGTATTGTATACTAACTCAGCAAATGTAAAGCGATAAAGACTACAGTAACCCAAGTTTACCTCTTTTAGCAAATCTATTAATAGGAAAGTCATAGATCATCTTGTAATTGGTAACAATAATCATTGCAAGCACCACAAGATTCTAATCTTAAATATTTGTAGTGAATCAAATTGAAGGTTTTCAATTTTTTTTTCTTCATAAAATTGAAAATTATTATAAGATGAAGGTGAATGGCAACCAATAAACCCTCTCAAAAAAACAACTTAGTTAAACTTCCAAGATCTGCTATGGAACTAATCAGAAGTGAGTATTTAAGCTTTTGCAAATGCTTTATTACTTCGTATTAAACATCTCTTATAAACTGATGTAGATATCAGCCACAATTTAATTGACATCCTATCTTGATTGACAGGTGTAAATTAAATGGCTAAATGAAAAGTCAAAATTATTTGAAAATGTGGACAAAATAAGCAGTTAGTTTGCCTTGGGGTTGACGACAAAGTTAATGTTCAAGATCAGACAAATTGAACAATTACAATAATATCACTTTTAAAAATGCTCAAAAAATGCATTAAACCTGAACATAGCCTTGCATTTACTTGTGAAGATGGGGAATATACTAAAAATTATTTGAACAATTCAATATATTATGTGGACATATTATATAACATATATATTATGTGGCTACAGGATTAGTTCTTGCTCAGTGTTTTACATAATGTTATTGTTTTAGTTGATAATGTTGCTACCAATGCTGTATCGATAAGTTAATACTAAAATTAGATAAGTTAAAGATGATCATCATGATCATGTTGATCATAATGATGTCTATAAATGCATTTATATACAAAATCAAGCATAAATTTTGAAGAAAAAAAAAGTACTTTTGGGTGTATAAATGTTTATGCAGTCCCGGTCACAAACCTGGCCCCGGCAATATTTTAGCAAACCCAGTCCCGGTCAAATAACAACCCTGGTCGTTTACGACGTTTTTTTTTTTTAAAAGTATTAAATGTGATAAATAGCTTAAGTTTATAGTTACAGAATAACAGAGCTTTCACTCCTTAAAAATCTAACAAATCTTTAAAAAAAAAACCTTTTAAAAAGTCTTTAAATAACCTTAAAAAGATAAAAATTTTAGGTGTCCTGCTTAATTTCCTCTTATTTTACTTTTTAACCTTTAAGAAAATATAAATGATGAGAATCAATTATATCCACCGATAGAAAAGCAAATAATTATTTTTTGACAATTTAAAATCCTATAATTAAAAAAAGTTTACTATATTTGCACTACTTTAGTATTCTCTCAAGATATATTTACATGATTACCTTCAAAAAGTTTTTCCTATTTAATTATATAATTTGTAAAACATAATTTTTTTTATATGACTAATTTAATTATTATAGAGATATTTTATTATGACTTATAATAACTGTAAATAAATGTAATATTAAAAATGCCTAGTGCATCTTTAATAATTTAGTTAAACTAAATGGCATTTAGATTTAAATTCATTTTTTAAAAAATCAATGGCACAAAAGCAATGGTTGCTGACATGTCAGCAAAAAAATATGTTTTTGCTACAACATATCATAATTTGTTAGAGCAAAGATAACCTTTTTTTGCAATACTTATTTATACCATAATTTATGCTTTCCTTTAAAATAAATTATTCAAATTAAATATGCATCTAAGATATTCCTTTTATAGCGCATTTCTTTAACTAAAGAATGCATCTAATTATTGAGTTATTTTACTACTGATTTATTTAAGTTTTTTTAGGTTTCTGAAAATTTATTTTACATTGTATAATTTTTGCAACATAACCAATCAAGTAAATATGTATTTATGATATATTTTATAGATGGGTCTTTACCACCCCCAAGTCAAGAAATCAAAGGGAACATTAAAAAGCTTATTGAGTACCGTTTTAATGAAGAAGGAAAAAGAGTGAAAGTATTTTTTTTAAATGACTATTGAGTTATCTTTCATATAAACAGTAAAAATCTTCACATTATAATTTTGGTTCTTAAAATTTATTTTTGTCATCAAAATTTGTTGTTTTTATTGTTTTGTATATTTATTTGGCATTATAATATTGCCTAAAGATGATATAATAGCATAAGGCCTTGTTTTAAATAAAAAATGCTTTATACAATTGTCCAATGTAAATTTCACGTCATAAGATTCTTTTTATTTTTTTATTTTTAAAGACATTTTTTAAATTACTGCAATAATATTAATTACCGCAAAACCATTTAAATGTTATTTAACTTTATTTTTATTATTAACATAAAATATTTTTTTTATTTTTTTTTTAATATTGAATAATTAAATTTAATATCACATTTAAAAAAATGTTTGATGTTAACAAATTTTTTTTTTTCTGGACATTGTATTAATGAATTAAAATAGGTTAAATTTTTGAATTTTTAAACAATTATTTCTTCGATTTCTAAATGCGGTTTTGCAGCTACAAGTGATTTTTTATTTAAAAAAAAATTAGCGATCAACAAATTAAAAAATTACGTTAATTTATCTACTTTATTTATTAAAAGTTTATTAATTTATTAACAATTTTGTTGTGAAGAAAAAAAAATGTTTTTCCAAACATCATTTATTAAAATTATATCATTGTATATATGGTTTATTAAAAAATATTCGGTGCCATTTAACTTGCATTTAAAAAAAAAAGGGTTTAACTTGCATTTTTTGTGCCAATTTTTGATGCAGCAAATTATTTAAAATTTAATTTTGAGTTTTAAACAAAAAAACAATTGCGATAAAAATGACCTAATTTTTTTAAAAAGACAAATAAAATTTAAATATTGAACAATAATTAGTAATATTTTAAAATAAATTTGGCAGTTAAGTTAAACCCAACCGTTAACTTTAGTTTTTATAAACTTGAATATATTTATCAAATCAAATTTAAATTATATATTTTTAAAATCTAAATTAACTTATTATTTTTATTATAATAAAATTATATATTTTCATTAAATTAGTTTTAAATAAATCATATATTTTTTAACAGAGTTAAATTATATTATCATGATATATGTATTTTTCAAGCGAAAAAATCAATCATTTCAATAAAATAAAAGCAAAATAAATTTTGAATTTTGAGTTTTTTTAAAAAAAAATGTCATAAGTCATTCAAAAGTTAATGTGATTTTTTTAAAAGTTAGTTACTTTTTTTATCTTACTGTTTATAGAATAATTTAAAAGTTAAAAAATAATAAAAAGTCGCTTAACCGAAATTGTTTACTGCTTATGTAAAATTGCTAAAGGCATACGTAAATCTCTCTATGCAAAATGCTTTAAAACAAGGCCTGGCATATAACTATACTATTGTTTTATATGTTTTTCATATTTATCAGAGTGGCTAGGACTTCTCTAAAGTCGCTTTTTTTTGAAAAAATCTCTAAATTTGTCCTCTATTATTTTTAAAAAAAGTTAAAAATGTGAACAAGTTTCATTTCCACTATTTTTTTTTCAGGTTCATACTTGTTTTTTCACTTTATAAACTGAAGAGATTATTGTTAGTAAAGAAAGTGTTTATAAAGTATATATTTAAAAGTTTATAATATAAAAGAATTTTGTAATTCTTTTGAAGTATCAGATTTTCATATTAATTACACTAGTTATATTTTCTTACACTCTAAAAAAAAAGTTAGAAATTTCTAGTTAAGGGTAAGATATGTGATATACCCTTCGTAGGGTATAATTTTATACCTTCTAAGGTAGAAAATTATACCTTTAAGGTAGAAATTTGTATGATGAGTTATTATTTTTTCATACCATTTTCAACCTCAGAAGGTAGAAAATTATACCATACTAAGGGTATATCACATATCCTACCGTAAAGTGAGCATTTCCACCTTTTTTATTTGAAGTTTATAACAGTATTAATGGAAAAGCAAATATGTAAAAACTTAACTGGTTTGGATGTAGTTGTATTCTAATATGTCTACAATAAGGAATTTATTTGTTCCATTCAAAGGTTGTTTGTATAGAGATAGAAGGGATGAAATAAATTTTGTAAAGTTTGTTTGAAGTCCTTCGGTGTTACAAACAGTAGAATCGAAAATATAAGGTAGCATGTAAAAGGGAAAACATGTAGAAAGATGTTCTTCTTGCAGCAATAAGATTTAACACAAAAGTTATCTGAAGTAACTGATTTATTAAAATAGAAAGTAAATAAATTTGTTTGATATCTTAAGAGTTTATATATTAAATACAGAGCCAATTTGGGCACTAAAAGTTTTAAAATTTAAATGTTGGCTTGTAACATCATCACAATCAAAAAGTAAGCTTTTCTGTTCCATGTTTCCAGACAGTCAGTTTGCGTACAAGTTCACTTCTAAAGTATAAAAATACAACATGCAGTTACATTTTAGGTTATATTCTTTATATATTTCTTCTTTCATTAAAAAAGTCCTGCTAAAAATCTTGATCAACAAAATCTCTTATTACACCACACTAATTAATTAAAACAAATCGAAAAAAAAAAAATTCAAACGAATCTACATGTTTGCTTTTAGGATGGCACAGACAAGTAAAAATATCTTATTGGAGTTCTGAGTTAAAACATTAGCTGGTAATGTTTTTTCTGAATATAATATAGTTGTTTAAGCTCTTTAGATTGTTTTACATTCTTTCAAATTACTTTTGATGGACCTAATTTAAATTTAACATTTGTAAAAGTAAATAAAAATAGAAAAATATAAGTTAAAGTAGATAGGGTTTACTTGATTTTTAAATTAATATTGGGGTATATAGTCTCTATACCCTTCATTATTTAATATTCAATTCAAATTGGAGAAAAGGCTACTGACATGACTTGACATCACTGGATTGAAAATAGTAGTGTTGCCAAACTGCCCAAAAATTGAGCCCAAGAATATTAAAGTTGTAAAGTTTTGAAAATGTTTAGCAAAATTAAAGCAATCTAAAAACAGAAAGCTTAATCAAAACTTCAATGGTTTTGTCACAGCTGTGGGCAATGTCACATATGTGACTGAAATATAGATATTTTGATGAAACTGCACAATTAAATACATTCTGAATTACTTTTTAAACTAAAAATCTGAGTCACTTTACAGTTTTCCAATGTCAAAGATTTTGTTATTGTATGTCAAATACTTTTGTCAAAAATATAACCAGTTATAAACAAGCATAAATCTAAATTTAAATTGACCAAGGAGAAGAATAAAAATAAAATTAATTTTAAAATTCAAAAAAGTGTACTGTTAATACTTTATTGTACATTCTTAAATTATACCAATCAAGCCACCAAATAAATATATTATTTTTGTAAATGTAGTGCATATTTATGTGCTGATAAATTTTTAAAGTATTAAAAAATCAAAAGTATTAGTATTAAGATTTAATAAATCAAAATTTTTGTATAAAATTAAAAATTTTTTTTTAGAATGAAATAATTAATTTTTTTTTTAATTTTTTGCTTAAAAAGTATTGTTTCAGAATTATTAGTTAATTTTTATTTTTAGGTTACAAGGGTGTACAGTTTAGAAACACTCAAGGTTTCGACATCGATAGCAAAGCGAAAGGTAAATTGATACTTTACTTTACAAGTCATTTTTCACTAAAACTTTAATGTTTCAAATCCTTACAGTGATAGCCATCACAACAAAGTGAGTGTAAAAGTTTCCTTGTTAGATAGCACATCAAATGAAACCTCTGAAACTATACCACGTGTTTGGAAAACTTAAGGTATTAATTGTAACCTAAATGGTTTTGACAGGTGTTTTCTAGTGGTAAAAAATTTGTTCCTCAAATTTAATTGAGTCAATTAGGTTTTTATTTTTTCACAACCACTGCACAACAACAGCCACATTGAAATATATGTATAACATGGCAGTTTATATATAAACTGAAGATTTTAGCATAGTAATTATTCAAAAAATGAATTTTGTGGAGGTAAATGATATTTACCTGGAGGTAAATGATATTTACCTCCACTAAATTCATTTTGTGAATAATTACTATGCTAAAGTCTTTATTACTTTTCTGACTAAAGATAATCAGCATTTATTGTTTTAAAACTTTTTATTGTAAACAAAAAGTTTGAAATAAAAAAAGCAAATCAAAAAGCGAATGTAATAAGCGAAATAAAAAAACTAAAGAACAACGATATCAGTTAAAAAAAAAGTTTTTATTTTATTTTTAAATGAATGACTTGCTACGCCTTTTATATATATACATATATATATTTTACCTTTAAGGTAAAATATATATGAGGAGCAAACGTTCAAACCGTGCTTTCTCCTTCAGATGAGAATTTACAGGAAACGCAAAAAACTGATAAAAATTTAAAGAACTGTCATGAATCAAAGTTATAGTTTTCTATTGTTCTTAATAGCTCTGAGGAGTATTCTGATACATTATTTTAGATATTTGTTTGAAAACAAATGAAAAAAATGCATTTATTTTTTGGAGAAAACACATTTTGACAGAATACTAAGGAGAAAACATGTTTTGATTGAGTCTCACAAGGATAAAACACTTTTTGAATGATTTAAGTAATACAACAAACGAATAACACAAAGTCAATGGGGTTTATTGGTGCAATTCAAGAATTTGAAAAATTTTGAAATAACGCAACACACAAATTAAGAAATTAAAAAATATGGTAACATAAAACACAATAATAATACATACTCAACAATTTAAATTCTCATTCCAATATCTTCATCCAAACAGTCACACACTTCATCTTCCTCTTCATTCCCGTCTTGTTCATCGAATAATATTTTCCTGTACCATTCAAAATCAGGCTCACTCTGCCATCCATCGCCATATAATAGTTTCAAGAGTTTCTCAACATCTTTTTTCTTCTCGGCAGAAATGGGACGATTTAGTGGAAGAGATTCTAAAGTTATATTTCTGGCGTTTGAAACTTTTATTCCTCTTTTCAGGAGTCCTTCTCCAGCTTGCTCACTTCCATCTTCAAATCTATAGTTTCTGAAGCCCTTGACCTTGACAGCTCCTGTTCCTGGGTGTTTCTTGAGAAAGATCCTTTTTAATTCTGATATGTATGAAAGATTTTTGAAGAACCTGTTGAGTGATTTGGTATTTAGAAGTTCCCAATCAACACCCATAACTTTTACAGCTCCAATGTTTTTGTAAATTTCATAATATTGTTCTTTGGATATTATTGTTACACTTTTCCTAAGGATTTTCTCAACCCTACCAAACACACGATCTGCTTGCAGAAAACTATGGCCTCTGACCGGAAAGTAGAGTTGAATTTCTTGAATGTCAGCATTATTTGAAGAGTAGAGAAAGTGCAAAAGCATTTGAAGGTTGATATTGTTCTTGTTTTGGGCAACACATCCGTCACAAAAAAGTCGTAAGTCTTGATTCCTTTAAGATTCATTGTTCTTGGGTGAGAATGTAGAGCTGAGGAAATTTCGGTACTGCCTTTTCCTGCCTGCTCTTCAAACCATGTATAAAATGTTGGGGTTTTGCCATCCAAACTAGTAATACATAGACTATAAAAATTCAACTGCCTCAGATAATATGCATCTTGAATGTTTGTTTTTGGCAATTGTTGTATTTGCTGTAGATCAAAACACAAACTGCACACAGATTCATCGGTTTTTTCTTTCATGTACGCATAAAATGCATTTGCCCTAAGTTTATGAATCCTTTTCTGAGTCATAAGGTTTACACGTTCCATGGATCCTGATGACAATGTTTTAATTTTCTGGTCTAGAAGGGCGCACGTGCTACAAACATCACTTGATGGCGATTTGAAGCCAATGTTAAATTCATTAACAAACACTCTCCTGAACATGGCAAAACTCACTCTGTACAAATCATCCTTTATTTGGTCACAATAAATTTGGTGCAGCTTTCTTATATTCAATTTACAGTTCAAATACAAACGTCTAGATTTTTTTCTCCCATAGTGACTTTCTGATGCCTTCAAATAAGAAATGAAATCTCTCACTTTGTTCTTTTTATCAATGCTGTGGCTACTTTTCCTATCACCTCCTCTTCTATCCTCAATAGGATCTCCAGCATGGATTTTGGAAACAATATTGGCAAATCTTGTCCTTCCTACTTTAGTAATGGCAATAAAATTATTCTTACAAACAGGAATTCTCGTTTTATTTCCAACAATGAAGTAGTTTGTAGAAAAGGCATGTTGAGAGCTTGACTTATGTGACTTGTTTAGGTAGGGTTATTGGGCCTTCGTCGAAAAACATTTTTTGTTTCAACTAGAGAACTAATTATTGAATCTTGACGAAGTTTGACAGGAACTTTACAAAGTTTGTCCCTCAGTTTCTTTACATCGTAAGGTCTAATATCACAACATGAGAACTTCTTTGTTGAATGCTTGCGCGGAATGTATACATTGGTTCCTGCAGGTGATGAATAACGCTTCTGTTTTTCTTCTTTTCTTCTTTTGCCAGTTGCCTGTCTTTTACGAGCTCCAGTGTTTCCAATACTTACTAAAATACCATCAACCACTTCATCCATTTGAAATCGAAAGATTGAAACTAATAAAATTGTAGAGCATTAGTATTAGTGAACTACCTACCATAACCTTACTTTCAGTACTTAACCACGTGTTAAAACAGCTTATGCCAACTAGTCATGTGATCAGAGAGGACCGCTCCCATTGGTCAGCTGGAGAAAGCACTGTTTGACTGAACACCGACCTTGGAGAAAACACTCTTTGATTGAACAGTTAGTTTTGCACGCTGTTTTTAAATAGGATAAAGCATGATTTGACTGAAACTAAGGCTTGAATCTGGTGCTATTTAACATGGACTACAAGAAACCATCAATAACTCAGTTTTTATTTTTTTTGGAGAAAACACGGTTTGAATGTTTGCTCCTCATATATGTATATATATATATACATGCTTGGTCGGGAAGCGGGTGCGATCGCACTCGATAACTCGACCACGGAAATAATATTTAGTTGCAAAAAACCGGCCAGATTTTTTAGTTGTTTTGAGAACATTTAAGTTTATGTATGTTTCCTTGTTTGTCCGCAAAATAATAAGTTCATTTTATCGTAAATTTTAAAATATTTTGTTTTACAGACTTACATGGAAACATACATAAACTAGAATGTTCTCAAACATCTTAGTGCGGAAAAATAAAAAAAGAATATTCGCAAACACAAAAAACCCGCCAAATCTACGAACAACTAACTCTAATGGTTCCGAAGATACTAACCAAACTTTCTAGAGTATTTAAAAAATACTAACCGAATGTCCTGAGTATTCTGTTGAAATATTTTAAAAAATTGTATTATTTGAATTTTGTTACGTTTTCATGAGATTTCTAGCATAAATTGTTTTAAGAATATACTATCAAACGAACTATTATTTTAATTCTTAGAGCCACATCTACAAAGCTATAAATGTTTTAAACTAACATTATTTTTTTACAATAATAAATGTTTAAAATTTATATTTTTTAACTTGTCAACGTTTTGTAAATATATTATAGATTTTATTAGTATATTCTTTTTTTTATATATAAGGGATGTATTTTTTATGTATATAATGTATTTTTATCTATGTAGTTTTATGTATGTGTATTTTATTCAAATGTAATCTTTTACAGCAATTTGTGCGATTGATTTTGTAAACAAAAATACTTAAATATTAACTGCGTTTTCAATGAAATTAATATTCGTCAAAGTTAATACAAATAATTTTAACCACTAATCCATTTTTCTCAGTGTACCCGATAACTGATTCTTTCCCCAAAGAAAAAAAAGTTTTTAAATCTTAGAAATAGGTTTACTAACTTCAATTATTTTTGCTTCAGCCATTCTTACAAACTCGTTATACTTAAAGTTACTTTTTTCTGTTTTAAATACTAATTAAAATTATAAAGTTTTAGAAATTGTATTATTTACGATTTGTTACATTTTGAGATTTCTAGCTTAAATTTTTTTAAGAATATATAATCAATTCTATGTCTCATTCTCGGAGCCACATCTGCAAAGTCGTAAATCTTTTTTTATTATTATTTGTTTACAAAAAAAAAATGCTTTATAATATATTTTTTAAATTGGCAAGATTTTGAAAGTTTATTATAAATTATAGATTTTATTAGTATATTCTTATTTTTTATTTAAAAAATATGTATTTTTTATGTTAATGTAATTTTGTGTATCTGTTTTTTATTGTAATTTAATCTTTTAAAGCAATTTTTATGATTTAATTTGTGAACAAAAACTTATAAAGATAAATGGGTTTTCAATGAAGTTATTAATAATCATCAATGTTAATAAAATTAATTATGTAACAAACATATAAGAAGTTTCTGGTTACTAAACACAAACAATGCATACAACATAACTCGCAGATGAACAAGCACTGCGCCTGAGGTCATGACAGAACACAAATATATAGCAAGTTATTAGATATAAAGAAAAGTTTCTAAATATTGGTTTACTAATTCCAATTATTTTCACTTTAGTTGCTATTCTTAAAAACTCGTTATACTTTTTTCTGCTTTAAATAATAATTGAAATTAAAAAGCCAACTCACTAAACATCATCAGCGATATTGTGAAGCAGTTTCGCTTCCTCGTCATAAAATATTTTTAACCTTTTTAGTTAATTTCTATATAGTTAATTTAATTTCTATAGTAATTCAATGATTTAGTTATTTTATTTGTTCATTTTACTAAGAAGAATTGTTTCAAATATGTTAAACTTTTCAAACTACTTGAAGCATAAAATAGGTATTAAAAAGATTAACTTTTCTATTTATAAAATAATTTAGCTTAGACAAAACTAAAACTTGCATTAGTTTTATTAGAACCTTGTTAGACTTTTCAGGACTTTGGGCCATTTTTTTATTTTGGATGCCTTTGTATGTACCACAACATAAAAATGACTAAACAAAAAGGTCTTGATATTTTTGGGGCCCTAACATTGCCGGGTCCGCATCTGAAGCCCCCTTTAACCCCAACCCTCCTTAATCTAACACTGGAAAAAAGACATGACTATATAAATAAAAATTATATTACATTCTTTGTTAAATAAAGAACATTAGTTTCCTTTTTAAACAATCGTAAAATGTTACTTTATATAAAATGTTGCTTAATTTTATAAAAAAATTATAATAGAGCTATTTATTTTGCTTAAAGTTTTGTCGCGTTGAAAGATATTTTGTTTTCCTAATTTTTTTTTTTTTTGTAATTGTCTCTCATTGGTCCAATAAATTTTTTGCGCATTTTTTGCGCATTTTTTGAAATGTTTTTAAAATGACTAAAAAATCAGTTTTTTGCAACTAAATATTATTTCCGTGGTCAGTAATCGAGAACGATCGCTCCCGCTTCCTAACCAAGCCTGATATATACTATTGTCTAAGGTTTGACTGCTAAATAGAATATTGAAAGTGTAAATTCACTAAGTTTTTATGAAGCTCGCATTTAAGGCCTTTTTGTGAAAAGGGTTGCGTCTCAATATAAAAGGCTTTAAGAAATTAAACATGTCTGAAAGTATATATAATATTTGTGTGGCTTCTGACAAAAAAATATCAAGTTATGTTTGGCTAAAAGTGATATGAACTTTAATTGTGCAGTTTGATAGGATAGATTGCCACCATTATTTTAATGAATCATATATAAAAACAAAATTGGTTTAAAAAACAAATAAATATAGGCACAATTACATCTAAATATTTTATATTTCACAGTTTATATACTTTAAGTATATAAACTCCTATATTATCCTAAATTATCCTAATATTTTCAAACAAAAAAAGTGTGGCCACCCTGATTTATTTAAGCTCTTATCCAAGATAATATAAGCTGGAAAACATCTCACTTTTATTAAAAGGTACTACTAGTTTGACTCATGTTAATTTATTTTTAATTAATTAAAAAAAAAATTATTTTTAACTCATCTACAAGCAGCCTTCACAATTAGGAAAAATAATTTCATGAAAAAATTGCAGACCTAAATCTGTTTTAGGTTAGTATCAGGTTGGTACGAAATTTTGAAAAAGGGTTCAACAATTGGAAAAACATACAAGTTTTTTTGTTGTTGTTGTTATTGTTGTTGTATTATTTTAAATGTTTGTTTTTTAAGAATTAGAATTAATAGCATTATAAATTAAGTTTTGAAATTCTGAGGTCGTAAAAAAATTGCTGAATTCAAGCACTGTCAGGTCAGCATTGCCAAAGGCCAACCCTAATTCTGAGATAAGCATTTATTAACAAAGTAAATAACAATTCCTTTATTTAATTACCATGTTTTTAAAGTGATCTTTCTTTGTTATTACAGCTTTTGCTGGTTTTAGATAATATTTAAAATACTAGTTATTAGTTATTGTTTAATTACTAATGTTATGACTTAGCAAAGATACCTTTGGTTATTATATTTAAAATTTCATTGTTGCTTTTCTTCTTTTTTTTTTTTGTAAACTTCTTGATTATGTAAATTTAAAAAATTGGATGTATTCATAGGTTTTATAATTTATTTATAGACATGGAAAAAGTTTGGTTTAGCCCAAAGGGATAATCCTCATGGACCTGATCATTCAACAACATTTGTTGGAGAAGATGTTTATCTATCCTTTACAACAAATAAAGAAGTTTGTTTTTATAAACTTTTTTAAATATTGTTTGAATTTTAAAAAAGTATATGGTAATTCTAATTTTATTTAAGCTTTCATTAAATATAAAAATCAAGTTATAATTTGATTTTTGGTTTGTTTTAGCAATATTTAGTTGTTGTTTTTTTGATTTTTTTTTTGAATTTTTTTACTTGTATTTGCTTTAATTTTTTGATAAAGAGTCAAAAATTTAAGATTTATCTTAGGAATTAGATGAAGATAAAGATGATCCGTTAAAGAAGTTAAAGGGAAGTAGTCTTGTGAAGTGCCGTATCTGCAAAGGGGACCATTGGACTACAAAATGTCCTTACAAAGACAGTTTAACACCTCTTAAAGAAATGGAAGATAAAGAAAGAGTTAAAGAAAATGGTGTGTTAGGGGATACTTTATATATATATATATATATATATATATATATATATATATATATATATATATATATATATATATACATATATATATATATATATACATATATATATTTATTTATTAATAGAGTAAGGCGGGGTGAATTCGTCACGGAGCGAATCCGTCACTTATGAGACTCAGCGTTAAAATAATAATGCAAAAAAACTAAGAAATCTATTTACTAGGTTTTTTCGAAACTTTTTCAACAGATATTTGTAAAATACAATTAAATAAATGTTATATATATTTACCTTGGATTATTCTCTAAATATTGCAAGTAAACATTAAAGGTGAAAAAGTATTTTTCTGTTTAAATGCCTATTGTCAAAAAAAAAATCAAAATACGCAATATTTTGACCACAAAGTATATATTTTTTGGCTCCTCGATGTCAGTATTTTTAAAATAATAGTATAAGTTGCTATGTTTTTGCCTTTAGAATTTTCATGTAGAATTTTTTTCATGTAATGATAGCTAGCACATGCTAAATTGAGGGGTAACTTCGTCATTAAAGAAAAGTTAATGCTGAAAATTAATTAGGTTGTTTCATCACGCAAATTTTTAAACTACCAAGTGCTTTTTGAAAGGAAAACAAATTATGCTCAAAATGCCTAAAAGCTTTAAACTTTATTTTTATATTTATATATCTTTTTATTTTATTTTTATATATTAGGGTAGTACTGCTAAAGTAATAGCATTAAAGGGATCTCGTGAGGTACAAAAGTTAACTATTGGTGAACGTGGCACAATAACAACATACATAACCACTGTCAATGCAGCAGGAGACAGCTTACCACCATTTTTCATTTTTAAGGGAACAAAGTTTCCAGGTGTATCTGAATTTCCTTAAGGTACAAAAGTACATTGCAGTAAAAGTGGATATATTGATCAAGAGATTTTTATTAGTTTTTTACATCATTTTAATGAGTTTCGTACAAAAGTGAATGGAAAAAAAGTATTGTTATTTTTGGATGGCCACTAAAATCATGTGACTATTGAAGTAATTAAATTCGCAATAGAGATGGGTATTGAAATGATATGTATTCCACTTCATAGTGCACATCGCCTTCAACCACTTGACACACATGTTAATAAAGTAGTTAAACATATGTGTTCTGAAGCCTTGTCTAATTACTTAGCTGAAAACGATGATATTTCTTGCGCTTGCGCAGTTACATGGTTTTCATTTATGTCAAAATTTATTATTTGATATTTTCTAGAAAAAGTTTAACAATTAATGTCATATTAGATTTTTATTTATTTCAATTCACCTCCTCAAGGCCATGAAGGCTACTACAGTCAAAGAGGCTACTTTAGTTGATACAATCCTCACTCAACTCTATAATTCCAAAACATGAACCTTGGCGAACAAGGCCTCTGCACAGAAAAACAAGTTGAGCGCGGTACTACCAGAAATGTGGTGGGGATTGAACTCGGAACTTCTAGGTTTACTATTTTAGATTAGGGAAGTCATCCTACTGTTACCTCAATAATGTTATATGTAGAAAATTTCTCCTAGGTAAGCTGCCTTAACCGCTAGTAAGGAATTTTGTCTATTGCCCAAGTGATATTACTTTTCAATAAGTTTAACTGTACTGACAAATTGATAAATGACTTGATAATGAAAAAATCAAGTTCTACGCTAAAGTAACTTTAGAATATATTTTGATTTAATACATTAACAAAGTATAGACCCTAATTTATAAAAAAAAATATTAAACTAGAAAAAATAACTTATTTATATGCAAATTCATTTTTTTGAAGTAAAACATGACGAACTCGCTTGCCTTACCCTATATATATATATATATATATATATATATATATATATATATATATATATATATATATATATATATATATACACACACAAATTTATGTTTGCATAAATATCTTAAAAGTTATTTAATACACCTTTGTTTGTATATTTTTGGAACTGTGTTACAATCAACTAATTACTATCAAATATATTTCACAAAAATATAACAAAATAAATTAAGAAATTAATATTTGTACATTAGAGAAATATTGTTACTTTGGCTGATCAGAGTGTGGCATTAATGTTGGGTATGGTGAGCAATCGTAGGTATGGTGAGCAATCGTAGGTATGGTGCTCGTTGAAAAACTGAATATTCAGCTATGTGTTGTAATATTGTTATTGCATACAGATTTTATAATACCTACAGTAAAGATCTGTAATCGGTTCATTGTAGATCTGGTCAGCTACTTGAATAGATAAGCTCATTTTTACTTAATAAAAACAAAGAGTAGTCATGGAAATCAAACCTAATTGGATAACTGCTACTAGTGGACTACCCTAAGGATGTGTTATTAGGACTATTTTGTTTATTACATTTATAAATGATTTTTTTGATAACGAATCTCAATGATGTACGCTGGTGTCATAAAGCTAATTGTTAGAATTGATAGTAGTAATGCGATATCTAATACAACCAAATTACAATTAGATATTGACAAAATTACTGAGTGGGCATTAAAATGGCAAATGGCTATTAACATCGCAAAATACAAAATTATGCTTATCCGTTGCTGGAATCCCTACACAAAATATTTTTTAATTTAAACAAAAAACCTTATGAGTTAAGTAAAACTTACTGTGAACCCCATCTTGATATCCAAATTTCAAATAATTTAAAAACAAAAAACCAAATTAATATATCCTGCTCTAAAGCAAACCAAATGAATGGTATGCTAAAATATACATTTTCACACTGAGGTTGTATTTTTTAGAAACGTCTATTTACTTCCTATATTTGACTATAAATAGAGTCTTTTATACCTGTATGGAGTTCATATTTGAATCAGTGTTTTATAAAAGAGTGGATTTGCTCAAGAAATTTTGAGCTAATTTGTCTTTTGTAAAAACACTGCAACCTTGAAATCATTTAGGTGCAACCTTGCAATCATTTAGATTTAGCCTCATTCATTTTACCAAGAATCAGAGGCAATCTCAATCAAAAGTTTAAATTTGAGAAAAATACATTGACACACAGAACCATTTTCTTTACCAGGAAAAGGAGGGCACAGGGGATATTTTGTTAAAAAACTAAGGTTTGCTAAAGTATTTTGATTTACCTCATTAACTGAACAAAATAGTTCAAAACAAAGTGAAAATTATGATTACAATAACTGACACCTGAAGCAAACTTATATTTACTCATTTGTTTTTATAAATAATAGTAAGCTCAAAATAGTAAAATCAAAATTTACTTGAAACCACTTTCAATAGTATACTTACTAAAATAAAATGTTTAACTCTTAAATGAAGATAAATGAAAAAATATATTTTATATAGTTTGTATATAATAAAACATACAAATCATTATCATCTTTCAAGTTATCACCAAAAGAAAATCATTAAGATTGAGTTAAGTAATAAAAAATAAGTTCTATTTGCTTGTTTAAAAAAAATAAAAGTGAAGCAAAAGTAAAATAAACATTGAGTTTTTTAATAATTTTATAATATTTTAAAAGCAAAGAGTTTTTAAAATATTTTAAAATTATAAGTGCACAGTTTCAAAATAGTATATAATCATAAGTATATGAAGCTGAAAAAACTCAAATCAGAATTTCGGTCAAAAAATTTTAATTCTTTTTATTTTAACCGACATGAAGTAATTAATTAAATAAGAAATAAATTAACCAAGTGGAAACTAAGTATTCATTAAATACTAATTTATATTAAGGGGCTAATCAAATGATCTAGCTCGTGATCTATCGTCAAGTGATCGCTCGTTGATTAAATGATCGCTAGTTAATTAAGGCCAGTTGAATGGGCCATTGAGCAATCTTGAACATATAATATTTGAAGCAATGGCTAATTTTTATATTCATGGTTAAAGGTTTTTTCAAGAAAAAAAAGTTTTATCATGTATTATGACTATGTTGACTCAAAAAAACTAGGCCCAAGTTTTATATTACCTTTTGTTATTTGCCCTTCAGGTCTGGCAAAGTTATTTTAAACCTAACTTATGTACTTTTCGGACCACGAGTATCACCAAGAAATGCTTGTTTTTAAAGTCTGTTCATTTGTATATGCTTTTGAATTTGATTAAATTAACTATGCACTTTTATTTACCTCATCTCTATTTTTTTAATTTGGCATATAACAATAAGTATTTTTATCCTAGACTTGTATTACTTGGATTAACATCTGCTTTATACAAATAATATTTAAACCATGTTGTTATGAGCTTCTTTGTGAATTTTGCTATTTTTGTTGCAGTAAATTTTTTCTGCAAAAATTTAGTGGCCACTATTAAATTTAAACTAAATTGCCTCTTGAATATATTAAAAAGTTTTTTAAAATTTAAAATGGAGCTCCACAAAAAATTGAGAAATGCTTAGAAAGGTGTCATCATTCAGCGTTTGCTTTTTTAACTAAATTGAGCATCACTAGAATTGCAAACTAAGCTTATCTGTTTTAGATTTGAATTAAACTATAAATTTAACAATTAGAATTAGAAATAAGGAATGTGTTGTGGGAATAACTAAAAAAATTTATATAATA
The DNA here is from genome assembly GCF_022113875.1 of Hydra vulgaris. Taxonomy (NCBI): domain Eukaryota; kingdom Metazoa; phylum Cnidaria; class Hydrozoa; order Anthoathecata; family Hydridae; genus Hydra; species Hydra vulgaris. The sequence continues at coordinate 38,095,572 of NC_061161.1, read as the reverse complement.
TAACTTACAATTAATTATTATAGAAAACAGTTTATAATATTGTAAATATTCTTTTAGCTGAACCTGTTTCTTTACCAAATGAAGCAACTGGTAAACCTGCTGGTGCTGATAAATATATGCCTCCTTCACTACGTACTGGAGGTGATACACAGAGAAGAGGAGAAACAATGAATTCTCGAAAGCAAGGTATTCCACATTAAATGCAATATTCTATATTTAAAATGAGAAATCATAATTAGAGAGATGCAAGGGAGTTGTTATTTTGAAATAATTAAAATTGATTCAGAAAGTTTTAAATTTAACATTGATTGTTTATTTTAATTTAAAGTTTGCTCCTTTTAGTAATTTATTTTCCCCAACAAAAATAAATGATTTTAAAAATATGGTGTTATTTTGTATACAGCCGATGAAGCAGCTACTTTAAGAGTGACAAACCTCTCTGAAGACGCCTGTGAAGCGGATATTCAAGAGTTGTTCCGCCCATTTGGCTCAATAGCTCGAGTTTATCTTGCAAAAGATAAAATCACTAATCAATCAAAGGTAATAAGAACCTTTATATATATATTTTTTAAAAACTGTTAGCTGACATGTTTGTATACCGAAGTTGATTAACTCCAAGTCTGCTAATTAGTTATTAGATTAGGTTTTGCAATTGTTTTTTAGTAAATATTAAATTTTATTTATCGCAACACTTTTATTGCTGACTATAACATAAGTATAGACATTTATGGCAGTCAGTTGGAAGGTAATGACAATCTAGTTTGAAGATAATGCCTCTTGAAAAGTAATTTTGATAAGAAATACTAATGTTAACATTAAAAAGTAAAGTACACCATAAATTTTTTTTTGTCCATTGTTCTTAAATTTTATCCATTGTTCTTTTTTCAATTTTTTTATTATAAGATTTTGCCATCTCCACTTTTTTTTTCCCTCCTGAGATTGTTATAATTAAGTCTAATCTTTTTTATATTAAACAAAAAATTTAAAGTTCTACCTAAAGCAATGATTATTAACTGATTTATTCAATAGTCTTTAAAAGTTTTTAAAATTTACCAAGCCTATCATATAAAGAAACTACAAAAGTACATTCTACAAATATAAAAAGAAAATAAGTGAGGATTTCTTTGAAAAAATTTCATAATTAAAATTACAATATTGTTGAACTGGAATGAAATTAAATTTTTTGATAATAAATTATTATAATCTTGACTTTTTTTACTAATATTTAAATGACTGTTTTTGTTTTTGCCAGTCTTATTTAACAATGCAAAAATGGAGAAAATCTTGTTTGCGTTAAAATTTATTAGTCAATGAAAATGAAGTTTTATTTAGAGTCAATTAAAAAGTAAAGATTCAATAGTTTTTCAATTTTTTTCTAATTTGCAATGCAAAAAGAACTTACATCAACCAACATATTGAATTGTGTTTTTAAAATGTTAGCAGCAATAATTGCCCCTAACATTACTAAATTTGCTACACTCCATCCATCTAATGTGCTAAACAAATCTACACAATAAAATTTTTCTATTTGTATGATTAGCAAATCATCAAAAGAATGAGATGATTGAAATTAGTTTTTATTGTCATATAAACAATGAAAAAAACTTAAGATAATGTGTTTAAAGTTTCTTAAAGACTCTTGTTAACAAGAGTAAGAAAATTAATTGTTAATAATAGTAAGAAAAAAATAATAAGGTTAGAGTTCTAGAGTTATGAAATTACTTAATGTTTTTCCTAGTGTTTAGAAATTACTTTAAGTTTTTTCTAGCGTTAGAAATCACTTAAAGTTTCTAGTTTTTTTTCTAGAAATTGTCCTAAAGCAATTCAAAAAACAATATTCTTTGAAAATGCTGGTTCTTTTTATTAGACCTCAAATAGAATTTTCTATATAGAACCTTTAATAAGAATCACATGAAAGAACTTATAAAATTTCAAAAAATCTATAAAAATTTGTCTATTCTCTATTAATTTTTTTTTTTATTTTTACAATAAAACATCTTACTTATGTAGATTTAGGTATATTCACTACTTTTAAGAAGAAAATCAATGAGTTTAAATCTAAATTTTTTTAGGTGGATAAGAATAAAATGAATTTCCCTTGATAATATATTTTTGTATTACATAGACTGTTTTGTATTCTTTTCTTTTTATTCTTATCCATCTAAGTTCATTCATTAAAATTATGATATTTTTTTTAACAAGAAGTGAAAATCTTTTTCAGGGTTTTGCTTTTGTCAGCTATATTAGACGTGAAGATGCTGCCCGAGCCATAAAATCACTTCAAGGATATGGATATGATCATTTAATATTGAATGTTGAATGGGCAAAGTAAGTCATTCTGTAATTTATAGGTCTATAAAAAGTAAAGAAAAAAAAAAGTGAAATCTTTTTATAGATAATATATTAAAAAATTGTAACTTTATTGCTTGATAGGTTTTGATAAAATTGAAAAAATAGAGAACTAATTATATATATATATATATATATATATATATATATATATATATATATATATATATATATATATATATATATATATATATATATATATATATATATACACTTACTAAAGCGTATTTTTATAAGCATTTGCTCACTTTTTTTGCTTACCTTAACCCATACAGCTTTTTTAGAAAAAGAAGGAAAAAAATGAAGAATGATGAATAAAACGATTGCTGCCCCATTCCAAACCCTCAGTCGATGTAGCAGCACTCCACTGCGAGTCAGGCTATTTGTCAGTCGATGTATGTACTGAAGCCCCCAGCAGCAGGCTATTTCAGTATGACGTCAGATTGCTTACCTTATGCAATACTATTTTTATATATATATATATATATATATATATATATATATATATATATATATATATATATATAATTATGGTTGGTGTAATGTTTTTTCCATTTGCCTTTAGTCAATATATTGTTTATCAGGGTTATTTAATGAGGAAACGATGTATTTGTAAATATTTTTTACAAATAAACATTTTCTATTCATAGGGCAAATTATTTTTAAGCATTTTCCATTCAAAGGGCAGTTTTTATGTTTGCAATTTCAATAATTTTTAGAGATTTCTATTAGTATTTGTTTATAATTATTATCTTTTTTTTAGTATTTGCTTGCGATTATCTTACTATATGACTAATTTTTGATTTTAGGCCATCAAGTCATCAATAGAAGTCCAAAAGAAGCATTTCAATTGTACATTGTGTGATAACAAAATTAAAATATATTCATTAACTGGTCTTATCTTTCATATCATAGTTTTTTTTTTGATTCTATTGTTGTAGCTGTTATTATTAACTTTTATGTATATATGTATGTGTGTATGTATGTATATATGCACCTTAATAACCCACAACAACAACAACAACAAAGAAAGTAAAGATGAGCTTTTTATTATTTTTAAAAAATTTACTAGATTTTTTGATATTAGCATATTCAGCTTTTAGATTTTTAATTAAAAATATAAACAATAATCTAAAAAATTAATCTCTAAAACCTAAAATAATTTTAAAATAGAATCATGAGAACTTATATTTATTGATGTTTATAAATTTAATTTATCTAAATCTCATATAAGATAACAATACAAATGATAAGATTACCTTTTAATGGCTTCCCTAAAGTTCACATTAAAGAGGCTTCTTTTGGGTAATGCAAGTTTAAAAAATATGGCTTCCACATTTTATATATATATATACAAATATATATATATATATATATATATATATATATATATATATATATATATATATATATATATAAAATTTTAAAATTTGCTTCAAGTATCATTATGGGTATATTTTTAACCATACAATAAAAAAGTTATTTTCCTTAAGAGCAGCCATTGGGCAGTGATTAGAGTATGTTCTTCAGAATTGAGAAGTTTTATGCTAGAGTTGACCATATTTGCCAATCAGTAAAGAGGTGGGAGTTTATGAGTTAAATATTCTTTCACAGTACTCTGTACTAAGATTGTTGCATCTTGGAGCATCTTAATAACCAGATCTAAAAAAAAAAAAACAGTTAGCAAATCAGTATAATAATGGTAGATATGTATTATTATGTAATTTAGTTTAATAATTATAAAATATTATTACATGATAACCATTATCATGCTTATTAAATACTCCTGGTATGGTAATTAATTTCGTTGGTTTTAACTAACAAAATTAATTTTTAATTAATACATATTGTGCTATAAATTTTATGCTATTTTCATAAATGTATTGTACACAAACCATCATCTGCAAAAGATAGTACAAGTACATCATAGTTCAGATAAATTATTCACAATAAATTTTTATGATTATTGATTGATAAAATTAAAGTAATCTTTTGTAGAAATATTAGACAAAAATGTTTTGTATCAAAATATGAGTATGCAAAACACAAGTCTTCATTCATGAAATAATAAATTATTCTTTTCATTTTTTGGCAATTAAGACAAAAGGTTTTTTTTATTTTTATGTACTAAACTAATTTAGTATAAATTTAGATTTTGGTTTACACTATAAATGTAAATAAAGATTATATTTTTAGTTTATCTTTATAGTATGTTAATATTTATTATTATACTTTGGCTTGATATTATCACTTGTAAAAGTATAGACGAAAATGGTTATGTTGTATATTGCCCTTGTATGGGTATGTATTGTTTTTTGTTCATTCAGAATTTTATTATTACTCTGTTATCATTTCATAGTGCACGTTATGTCTCACTTTATTTTGGGTTTACACTGTTAGGACTAGATTTGTATAAAATATATATTACAATATCTTAATAATTTAAAGGTAGATTCGGAAATCAAGCAGAGCAGTTTATTGGTGCCCTGGCATTTGCAAAAGGAATTAATAGAACTCTGATATTGCCACCTTGGGTTACATATTCATCTCGCATGATTTATAAATCAGTAAGTTTTTTTTTGTGCTAAACTTCAAAGAATCAGTCTTGTACCTAGGTCTCAGGTGAACTTTATCAATATTTAATTATTGATAAAGTTAAGATAAAGTAATATCTTTATCTTTCTAATCTTTTTGTTTGATTTTAATATATTGTTTCTCTATTTATCTTTCTAATCTTTTTGTTTGATTTTAATATATTGTTTCTCTATTTCTATTTAATATATTGTTTCTCTATTTCTATTTAAAATCAATCAAAAGAGTAAAAAAAAATTATAAAGTTGTAAAACTTGAAGTGTTGCATAAAATCATAAATTGTTTCTAATTTTTGTTTGTTTTACATCTTTATTATTGTTATTATTATTATTATTATTATTATTATTATTATTGTTTTTATCAGTTTTCATTTTATTTAACTAATAATTGGTTTATTTAGCTTCAAATTAACTTTGATAGATGGTTTAAAGTGAATCCTTTGCAGTCATACCATCGTGTCATATTAATGGAGGAATTCATGGAAAAATTGTCACCTAAGATCTGGCCACCCGAAAAAAGAAAAGGTTTTTTAGTTGCTTAAAAAATTTGTGTTTTTTATAATACTATAACATAACTTTAATATAATTTATAATACTTTTGATAATGATTTGTATCTGTTTGTTCCTGCTGTTGTTTCATTGACTCGAATGTGTTATACAAAATTAACTTTGTGTGTTAAAATTTGATTGCCATCACAACACTATAAATTATTGTGATTGTTACACAATAAATAAATTTTGTTGTTGAATAGTTAGTGTGTTAGTGTGTTTTGGTTGTAAATAAAGTTTGGTTCTAAAAAGTTTTAGATCTAACCATGCTTTAACTTTAAATGAAAATTTTTAGTTTAACTTTATAAATGGGTGGTTGCTGCCACATTAAATTTAGATAACGTCATTATTATTGATCTGTTGCAGCATTTTAAGTTTTGTTACTCCTAGAGATTTGAATTGGTATCACTATTTCATTATAGTTTGTACTTTCAGTGAACATTTTTTTAAGTAAAATAAAAACTAAAAATAAATAAAGACACTTAATAAAATAAGTGGAAGAAAAAAAAATAAAACTCGGTTATCGTGGACAAAATAAGTAAAGAATAAAAGAACAAGAAAATAACAAAAATCAAAACAAAAATAATTTGACATTATCTGGAAAATAGTTTTTTGTAAAACTCAGGGAAAACCTAGGCTACAAAAATCTGCCAAAATGCAAAACCAGAATCATCCTTGAGTGCAAAAATTTTCTGAATTCTTTTTTCAACTGTTTGACAGTACTTGAGTATGGCATTTATATTTTAGAACAAGCCATGTAGGACCAGGAAAATGATAATGAAAATGTGCAGTTCTTCGAAGATCAAACAGGTGAAAATGTTAGTATCTTAAATTGTATGTAACAATAACTAAGATTTAAAAGTATTCATTGTCCTTTCAACTAGTATCTCAATTCATACAAAAACTTACTTTGAACCTACCCAATAATTCATTGAAAAGTATATATTATAAATATATAATCCCAATAATCCATTAACAGCATATATCCTCTCAGCTGGAAAATGAATAGCTTTCATAGAATGATTCTTACAGAAAGCGGAGTTTCACATAAGCAACTCCTTAAATGAACTTAAAGAGTAGTTGAAGAAGTTAGGAAATTGATGGCACAATCAAATAAGGTTAAATTTACAGAGTTCATCTTTTTACTGTGTTTGCCTTCATAAATATTGTGTTTAATGTAACTAAGTTTAATCATTTTTTAAAGAACTGCAAGTCTGTTTGCACCAGAAAGTATTTATTTTTATTTTTTTGTTGCTTATTTTATTTTATTTACATATATTTCTTTGTTTTTTTTTGTGTTTTTTTTTTTTAAGAACATGCAGGAAGTCTACATGCATCAACTGACTTAAATAAGAAAAACATGATAGGAGTGTACATATATACGCTTAGGGTTTAAGTTTGAGCAGTTAATTTTAATGCCAACCTTAATCTTTAGGTCAAATAACAAGATAGATTTTACTATAGTAAAATTTAGTTTGCTAATCTTAATGCCAATTACGAAGAAAATGGCAATTTCATGTTTGAAATTATTATAAATTGTTTTATTGTTAATGTTGTTATTGCTATTATGTACTTTTCAGTAATAAGTGGCCAGGGCCCGGCAAAGAATGAGACTTTTTGCTAACCTGTCTCTGGCAAGATTTAGCAGGGGTTGATAGCCGGGGCTAGAAAAAAATTTAGTATATTTTATATATTATAAATTTATGCTTACATTTACTATTTATTAAATATTAGCATATATTTATATATTTTTAAAAACTAATTTACTTGCAACAAGGTTGCAAGCAGCCACTATTAAGTTATGAGTTACTAGAAAATAGAGGATAGGGTTAAAGAGCTAAGAAACAATTAACTAAAGACTTAAAAAGTTGTCGGCTATATAAGTCAGGTAAACATGAAAATGGGTAAGAGTTATGAGGTTTTGTTGAGGTACATAGAAAAAATCGGCTTAATAAAAGTTTTTATAGAATTAAGGAACAGATAAAGTAAAAGAATGCAACTTGTATCCTTTTAATAAGCTAAGCGAGTGAGTTTTGGATGAGTTTTGGTTGATCAAACTAGAGATGATAGCTTGTTTGAGCATTGACCATGGTAGTAATTGTAGAAAATAGAAAGAAATACTTATTGACAACAGTAGAGTGACTCAAGCTTGGCAAATAAAGCAGGTCGAGTTGCATTTACAATGTGCTTTTAGACTTAGTCTGAGAGTGAGAGAGTTGTTATAATAATATTTTTAAATAATAATATTTTTTATGCCATTCATCAATATAAGAATGCCCACAAAATTTGCAGTAAATTAATGAGTTTTGTTGTCCAACAAAATTGTGGATTTTAAGTTCAGACTTAAAATCTATGAGCCACGAGACAAGAGTATAAAGTTGAATTGTCAGCAAATAGAGCCACTTTTTTTAACAAAAATTTTTATGAAGACTTTTATTGGAGATAACAAACAATACAGAAGCAAAGGTAGAACTTAGTGGTAACCTTAAAGTTGCTCGAAATGAAATTAAAATTACTGTAGTTAGAAAAAAATGATTTAACAATCTCAAAATCTTTATATAAAGAAACTAATAACAGAGTGAATAATAATTGTTGGATAGTTAGAGAGGTCAAAGTGTTTTCTAGAGTTTTGAAAAATTGGAACCACTTATTTAGCACTATTTAAAAGTTTAGCAAAAGTTAAAGAGAGTTCTGGAGAACACTTTTTTAAGACTATGATAGAAGTTTTGTCTGAAGCACAAACTGTAGAAGTATTTCTGAACTTAAACATCTTTTTTCAGAACTTAAACATCGCAAGCTAGAGTGATTTGGATTTGGATTACAGAAAGAATATGGCCATTTGATTCAAGAGTCAAGTTAGAGGAAAAGTTCTTTCCAAATGACTGACCTATTCTAAGGAGAAGTAGAAAGATCAGTCCCATGAATTAGAGATTAAATGTTAAATTTAGTTAAGTTAATGACACTGTTGAAGACTTGCAAAAGTATCTAGAGCCTGATATCTGAGATAAATACAAGATTTAGTAAACTGAGAATAGCAGAGCTTAACATCAGACAGGACCTTTTTACATTAGCTTCTTGCAATAATAAAAGGACATTAGTTTTTCTAGAAAGATCTTGTAAAAAAGATTTAAAAAATGATTATGGTTTAATAAAGTAACTGCTCACCAGGGCGCGACAAATCATTTATTTTTTTTAAATGAATGTTGACGTTTGTAAGAAATCATAAGATGTAACTGAGAACATAATAATTGCAGTTCAGAAAAGTTTATTGTAAAGATTCTCAGAATAAAGTTCTTTGTATTTTTAATTTTGTTTCCTTAATATACCTTGTAATGAAAGGGCCGATGCTATTTGCACGCTGTGTTTACATTCTAAAAAGGCTATTCACACAGCCGCAAAACCAAATCTTGCAATCAATTTTTGAGTCACTTCCTGATTATAGAATTTCTTCAAATTTTGCATACATACTCTTGCTTGATGACAATACAATATTCAATAGTTAGTTATGCAATAAGTTAACTAATTTAGTTAATTTTAATTAAATTTTTTTTTTATATGGAAAGAAGAAGTTAAAATTTATAAATAAGTATACTAATTGTTTAAATACTTAATCGCGCGTTTAGCTTATTTGGTAAAGTCATTGACCTCGTAAACTGAAGGTCGTAGGTTCGAGTCTTGCCTCTTCCTGGATATTTTTTTTGTTATTTTACACACGCGTACAGCCGAATGTTAGTAAAATAAAATAGTATTATCAGAAAAAACTTATTGCAAAATTTGTGTTTTTAAAACATATAAAAGCACTGGGTTTTAAAAATTAGTTTTTAATTTTATTTGTTCTTTTCGCGTTTTTTTTAGAACTTTTTTAGAATTCTATGTAATTAACAAAGCTGTCATTTTCTTTCGGATCTTCCTTTTCAGCTTTTAATTTGTTTTGTTGTACCTATTAATTAATTCAAAATTTATGGTGCAGTCCTATTTCAAATTTTGCTAATTTTACTGTGCAAGCACCTTTTCTTAACTGTGTATATGGCAGCTGTGCCAATAGTCTTTTTTACAAGTTGTACACGGAGGCCGTCCCAATAGACACTATCTAATTAAAGGTTGGTTCCTGATTTGTCAAGGCGGCCATATGGGTTGGTTTTCAATAAATAATAATACGCTATCAATAAAATAAACAAGTGATAAAAAAGGCATTTACGGTTTTCACAGTAAAAGGAAAAATCTTTTTTGGGTGTTAGACTTTTTTTTTTTGTTTGTAAAAAGTTCATTTAAGAAATCAGATGAATAATAAATAAAACACAAATAATTTATTTACAAAAAATATAAAGATTTAAATTGAATTTAAACAATGTCATTAAAAATCATTGCAATATTCAGTTTAACACCAACTTAGACATCTTCTATATTTAAAATCGTTGCATAATGCTTTGCAGTATTTATACCCCTAAATTTTGTGCCTGTCACCCAATGGTCATAGTTTTTGAAGAAAATAAGCATGATTTCTTTTTAAGTCTATAAAAATGTTTTTTTTTTAGTTTTTGAAACTAAATATTTTTATTTAAAATATGTGTTTTTTATAATAAATAAAAAACTATCAATCACATAATTATTTATAAAAAAAATATGCTGAAGTAATGCGTTCGTTTTGAAAAATTGTAACCGAACACCAACGTTTGCTTAATCTAAAGTTAAGAAATACAGCGTTCATTTTTTTTGTATTTTTTAACAAATGTTACTAATTCGTAGATTTGTTGCATCCTGCTCACATAAGTAAAAAATATGGAGTAGAATGAAGATTGACTTAAAATTGAACAGAAGAAATAAAACCTTCTAAGATGCACATTTATGCATACTTTATATGGATATAAATGGATATAAACATGTTTGCTATTTATATAAATGCTGGCATACAATATCCTTACATATTTATATAAACTTTAGTATTTATATAAAATGGTAGTATTTGGCAAAAGAGGAAATGATCAGATGGATGCATAGTATGATTCTAACAAGACAAGAAAAGAAGGTTCTTAGACAAATGAGAAAAAAAAACATTGTATTGAACAAGGTTAGTTAAAGAAAGTTAAAGTGATTTAGGTATCAGCATGTAGAGAAGTAGATGATGATGATGATGATGATGATGATGATGATGATGATGATGATGATGACAACGGCGACGGTGATGATGATGATGATGATGAGGGTGATGATAATGATGGTAATGATGATGATGACAACATCAACAATGATGATGATGATGATTGTGATGATGATGATTTTGATGATCATGTTGATCATGATAATGTTAATATATTCGTAATATGCATTATATATTATAACACGAAGTTTGAATAAAAAACTCTTTAGGATGTATAAATGTTTATGCAGCTCCATTCACAAACCTGGCCCCAGCTATATTTTATCAAATCCAGCCTTAGCCCTAGTCATTTTTCAACAATTTTGGTTGTTTACTATTTTTTAGTTACTTATTTTCACTTTATTTTCTATTTTGAATAAACTGTATTGCATTACCAATATTTATACAATGTTTTTTTTTTTATGAATTTAGTGTGAAAAATATATATTTGTTCTCTGAATCTGTTCTATTGATGTGAATCAGTTTATGTGAATCTGTCCTACATATATATATATATATATATATATATATATATATATATATATATATATATATATATATATATATATATATATATATATATATATATATATATATATATATCCATATAGTGTAGCTTTAAGAGCATTTTAATGTAAAAAAAGTCTCTTACGACTACAATTTTAATTACCTCGTCTCTTAAGCTGTTTTTGATTGTCATCGAAATGTCAAAGCAATTAATTTATGCGGAAGTACATTAAATTTAATTGTTTTTAAAAAAATTTTTAAAAAACCGCAATTATAACAACTAGAAAGTTTTTTTTAATTAGTGGTGTTTTTGTTATTGATTTAATAAAAAACATTTTTAAAACATGCGTAAATGTTGCTACATCGACTATCTTATAGCCTGACTCGCAACGGAGTGCTGCTACATCGACTGACAAATAGCCTGACTCGCAACGGAGTGCTGCTACATCGACTGACAAATAGCCTGACTCGCAATGGAGTGCTGCTACATCAACTGACAAATAGCCTGACTCGCAAGGGAATGCTGCTACATCGACTGACAAATAGCCTGACTCGCAAGGGAGTGCTGCTACAACGACTGACAAATAGCCTGACTCGCAAGAGAGTGCTGCTACATCGACTGAGGGTTTGGTTTGGCCAGGCAGTCTATCAATTAAAAAAAAAAATTTAATTTTTAAAACTTTTTCTAGTCTGGTTTATTAACGCGCTCTTTAAAACTACAGTTTATGGGAAACATTTTTTGATGCCACGCAAGAGACATGCAAGAGTATATATATATATATATATATATATATATATATATATATATATATATATATATATATATATATATATATATATATATATATATATATATACTCTACCATATATAGATTAGCCAGCATTTTGCTGACCTAAATCCAAACAGTTTTTTGCTAAAAGAAGAAAAAAACTAAATTGTTGTATATACTCCTACCACCTTTTAACTTTAAAACAGGTACCTTGATAAACAAGACCTCTGCATGGAGAATTTGCTATTTATAACTGTTAAAAATTCTAGTTAATTAACAACTTTATTATAACAATTTAGGTTTCTGTTATTCGTTTCGAAACAATAAAGAATGTGCTATGAAAGAAGGAAATCCATTTGGTCCATTTTGGGATCATTTCAATATAAGTTTTGTATCTACTATAGAACATAAAGGATTGCTATGGAACACTTTAGGTGATGCTTACACAAGGCAGGGCTGGATTCAAAGGTAGGTAAACTTTATATTTATATATATATATATATATATATATATATATATATATATCAGGCTTGGTCCGGAAGCGGGAGCGATCGCTTTCGATTGCTGACCACGTAAATAATATTTAGTTGCGAAAAGCTGGCCAGATTTTTCAGTCGTTTTGAGAACATTTTAAAAAGCAAAAAAAAAAAAGCGACAAAGATTAATTGGACTGATGAGAGACAATTACAAAAAAAAAAACGTAGGCAAATAAAATATCTTTAAACGCGAAAAAACTTTAAGCTAAATAAATTATATTTAGAACAAATATTTTCGAAACATCGCTTTTTTATATTTTTTTTATAAAATTAAGCGATGTTTTTTATATAAAGTAACAACTTACGATTGTTTAAAAGGGAAACAAATATTCTTTATTTAACTAAGTTTGCAAGTTTTAGTTTTACTTAAGCTTAATTTATTTTATAAATAAAAAAGTTAATTTTTTTAATACCTATTTTATGTTTCGCGTAGTTTGAAAGGTTTAACATATTTGAAGTGATTCTTCTTAGTAAGATAAACAAATGAAATAATTAAATCATTGAATTACTATAGGATCTAAATTATCAAGATAGAAATCAACTAAAAAGGTTAAAAATACTTAATGACCAGGAAGCGAAACTGCTTCACAATATCGCTGATGATGTTTAGTGAGTGGGCTTTTTAATTTTAATTAGTATTTAAAGCAGAAAAAAGTATGAGTTTTAAGAATGGTAACTTAAGCGAAAATAATTAGAGTTAGTAAACCAATATCTAGAAACTTTCCTTTATATCTAATTATTTGCTATTATATATTTGTGTTCTGTCGTGACCTCAGGCGCGATGCTTGTTTATCCACTAGTTACTTTGTATCCGTTGTTTGTGTTTAGTAACTAGAAACTTCTTATATGTTTGTTACATAATTAGTTTTATTAACTTTAATGATTATAACTTCATTGAAAACGCAATTATTTTTGTAAGTCTAATTTTAAATCATAAAAATTGCTTTAAAAGATACATTACGATAAAAAACAAATACACAAAATTACATTTACATAAAGAATACAATCTCTTTTAAAATAAAAATTAAGAATATACTAATAAAATCTATGATTTATAATAAACTTTTTAAAATTTTGACAATTTAATTAATATATATTTAAAACATTTATTTTTGTAAACATATAATATATATTCTTAAAACAATGCTAGAAATCTCAAAACGTAACAATACAATTTCTAAAACATTTTAACAGAATACTCTAGAACTTTATTTTGCTTAATCAGCGTATTTTTTGAACCAATAGAATTTGTTTGTTAATTTGGCGGATTTTTAGTGTTCGCAAATATTCTTTTTATTCTTTCGCACAAAGATGTTTTGAGAACATTCAAGTTTTTTATGTTTCCATGTATGTCCGTAAAACAAAAATTCTTTGTTTTGTACATAAACTTAAATGTTCTCAAAACGACTAAAAAACCTGGCCAATTCTACGCAACTAAATATAATTTCCGTGGTCAGTATTCAAGAGTGATATATATATATATATATATATATATATATATATATATATATATATATATATATATATATATATATATATATATATATATATATATATATACACACACTGCCGCTCATGGAAGTTAGGAAAAAAATTATTATTCAACCCTTGATATATATATATACATTTGAAAGCCGTTTGAATTAAATAACTTTGATCTTAACTTACGTTTTTATATCATTGAAATGCATTTAAATAAAGTAACAAATCACTGCTAATGATATTATATAAAACATTAGTGAAAAATATATGTATTTATTTTTTTATTATAAATGCTTTTAAATAAAAAAAAATTATATCAATTGTTTAAATAAACGATTTAATTATTCTTTTCTTTGTGCGAAGAATTGTTAAGAATCTTTTTTTAAACTTTTAAATTTGCGCATTTATTAAACAATCGTTAGTTGTAAAACAAATCGTTGTTTAAAGTCAGTTGTTTTATTTTAAGGATTTCGCATAATATTATTTTATAAAAACATTAGTAAAGATAAATGATTCAAAGTTATTTATTCCAAACGTTTAGATAATTTTATCATTATAGTTTATTAATTAATTTAGTTAATTTTATTTTTGCTTTTTTAGTTTTAGTTAAGTTGCTTTTGTTTTGTTTTTTCGTTATTTTTTTACGAAGATTTATTTGCTTCTTTAACTATAAGTTGTTTTTTTTAAGTTTCTATATAGTTTTTTTTAGTGCGTTTTTAAAATGTATACAAATTTTCAAAACATATTAACAGCCGTTGTCAAGTTTAATAAAATCAAATAGTATTTTCGTCATCATGTTATGATGTTCCTTGCCAAGCCTATACATATATATATATATATATATATATATATATATATATATATATATATATATATATATATATATATATATATATATATATATATATATATATATATATGTATGTATGTATGTATGTATGTATGTTTGGTTCCATTCGGTCTTAAGTGCAGTTGGGGTTCTGTTCCATTTGGTAACAATTAAAGTTTGAATTTGCTTCGGTATCAACTCAGTTGTTTTTTTATTAGTTTTGTTAGTTAAGTTCACAAAGATAAAACACAAATAAATTAAAGTAATATTAAGTAGTTTAAACATTGCAAATTATTTGTTTTTAACTACGATTTAACTACTGCAACTACAAAAGTTTAAAAATAAAAAACTGTAGTTTAAGTGCCCAAAACATAAAAGCAGTAACTTTCTGAACACAGATAACAGTAGCTTAAGCAGCCTACTGTCAGTCTAGTAATCAGGGCTGCATGTTATGTATATTAGCATTTCTAATGTTTCTGGATTTAGGCGAGCCCTGCGATTACTAATCGTCACCGCACATACTGAAAACACTCTTTCACTGGCTGTGTTTGTAGCAGGAATAGCTTAAAAATTCTCTAGCAGTCAATGCAATTGTTGAAAGTTTAGGTTAATGGTCATTGTTTTTCAGAACTGCAATGCATCACACACTGTTACAGGCAGTGCCAAGTATTTGTCAAATTCATATCTTGTGTCATTATTGCCAGCCTTAGACAGTGAAGTGGCAGCTGTTTTAAAACCTGCCAGCAAATTATACAATTTAGGGTTAGCTTTACTCTCTTTTGAAGACAATAGATCTGAATGACTGCATTCACTAAAGGTGTCCATATCTGAAAAAAAAGTTTGTGTACCATACTACGCATCTTTGAATAAACAAAATTTGGATCTTCTGCATTGACAAAAAACAAGTATTTGTAAAAAGGAACAATAAGTGTTGAAAGGTTGTGCAAAAGATGAATAATATATTTTTTATTCATATTGGACAGTAAAGCTGCCTTCTATTATACATACTGTCACTATCTGAACCATTGATCTTACAGACTGGCTGTAAGCAAAATAGTATTATGTACTAAATTGTAGACTTATCTTACGTATTATGTATTGAAGAATTATTTTATGTATAAGGTTATGATTATTATGTTATGTTATGTATTATAATTATACATGTAATGCGATAAAATATAATCACATTATATATATATATATATATATATATATATATATATATATATATATATATATATATATATATATATATATATATATATATATATATATATATATATAATCTATTACATAAAAGAATATGTATATAATAATTTTACATAATTACACATATGTACATAGTTATTTTATGGATTATATTATGGATTATGTTATGTATGTGCAAATTGCAAAATTTTCACTAATATCTCTTTTCAGTTTGGTTAGGGTAAGTACAGTTTGTTCGGTTTGTTTTTAAAATTGACAACAAGTCTATTCAATTTAAAGTTCAGGTTCGGTTTGATGACAAGTAATGTTTGGGTTCCGTTCAGTTCAGTAGTATGTTAGATTCTAGTTCAGTTCCGCTTGTTTCCTATCTCTAATATATATATATATATATATATATATATATATATATATATATATATATATATATATATATATATATATATATATATATATATATATAATTTATTTTTTACTGCATTTTTATTGGTAATATTTATTGTTATTGTTATACTAAATTTTGGAAATTTTATTTAGTCATTTTGGGAGTTTTAAACCCATTGGGAATTCTGCATTATTCTTATTGTTATTGGGCTGGCTAACACCCTGATATATATACTTCTATAGTTTTCCATCTAAGTTTACAATTTGTAGTGTAAGTTGGCTCTTAACAACTCTTTGTTAAGAGCCAATTTACACTACAAATTAAAAGTGACAGAATTAAGTACGCTTTATGTAAAAACTACTTGATTTGATTGAGGAATTTTTTAAATAATTTTTATTTTAATAAAACCTCGAAAATACAACTTAATAAACTGGAATGTTTTTTTATTTTTTTTAATTAAGAAAACAAACATTTTAAATGTTTTTATTACTGTTTTTTTTTTTTTACTGTTTACATAAATCAAGTGACAAATATGTAGAACATGCAAGTAGTCTGCTACATTGACTGACAAATATATATAAATCTGTGTTTTTTAAAAGGGTGGATTCGCTCAAGAAGTTTTGAGCAAATTAATCATTTTAAAAAACACTGATTCATATATACATTTATACATATTGATTCATATATACATATTGATGCTAAACATTAAAAAATTGTTTTTAAAATAAAGAATTATTGGGATTAAATTTGAATAGTATATTCATTATTAAATATGTTTAATTAACAAATAGATATGGTTTTCTGTTCAACCTTTAGACAATTAATACATTTATTTAATATAAATTTTTTCCCCCAAAAAAACTAGAGTATTTTTTGGTTTTTATAGGTTTCCTTCTTTTAAATTTCCTGTTCTTGCTTTTCAAGGAGCACCTGGTAATTTTCCCTCCTTAAGAGAACACCAATATCTGCAAAAATATGTGGAGTTTTCTGACCAGTTAAATAATCAGGCTGATGACTACATTAAAAATGAGCTCAATGGGAACCAATACATTGCAATTCATTTGCGTAATGGGCAAGACATGGTAAATTCTAATTTTATGAAATGATCAAGATTTCTTTTTATTGTAAGTAAATGGAAAAAAAATGGATAAATAATTTTTTGTGTGTTTTTTCTTCAATAGCTAGGTATATGTGACGATCTTGACAAATATCAAGGTAGTATATTTTCATCAGCGCAGTGTACTGGCTACGATAATGAGAAAAAATTGACTCATGAGATGTGCAATCCGTCAAAAACTGAGATTATTAGCCTTGTTAAAAAATGCATTAAAGCAACCAAGCTAAATGTTTTGTATATTGCTACAGATAATGATAACATGTTGAATGATTTTAAAAAAGAATTGATACAGTTTAAGGTAATTTTTTATTTATAGTTTTAGTCATTATTTAATCCATTTTATATATAAATTTATGTTTTTAAATTTTAATTATATTTTTAACTGATATTCATTTTTTTTTAAAACTTAGCTATAACTTACATAAAATTTGTTAATAGCAACACCTAAATATTAAAGGTATATCAAGATGTTGCTATTGTTTATCAACAAAATTTCTGTATTCTAATGCTATGCAATAATCTACCATGGTTTTGCATCCTCAAGTTAAAAGTAGTGTTTTAAAAAAAAAATTATGGTACTACCAACAAAAAGATCACCATCCAAGGGTTATAATTTTTTCCTGACCTCACCAACAAATTTTAATTTTTTTTATCTGTGGGTAAATATATATAAACCCTCTTCCCTTCCGAGCG
This sequence comes from Hydra vulgaris, assembly GCF_022113875.1. Lineage (NCBI taxonomy): Eukaryota > Metazoa > Cnidaria > Hydrozoa > Anthoathecata > Hydridae > Hydra > Hydra vulgaris. The sequence goes on along the minus strand of NC_061161.1, from coordinate 38,077,421 downwards.
TACGTACCATAAAGTACGTACGCTCGGAAGGGAAGAGGGGTCTGCAAATGGCGTATATGAGATGGGAAGGCAGTGGATCAATTATAAAAGAAAGAAGACACTAAATTTAAAAAATATCGGGAGAGCACGGAATAATCCGGTCAAGTTTAAATTGAGATTTCTCTAAAATCGAAAATGCTTTATATTTTTTTAATTAAACGTTACTTCCTTATCTTTAATTGTGTTGGTAAACTTTTGTTTACAAATCAATGATTTGCAAACAAAATCAATGATTTGTTTCCGAAATTGAGGTGCGTAAAAAAGTTGTGAATTTTTTTTGCAAAAATCTATCGACATATCGCTTGATTACCAAACGTAAAAATGTCCCAAAATCTACATTCAAAGATATTATAAATATGTTCAAAACTACTCAAAGCTTTAAAAGAAAACCTGGAAGTGGAAGAAAGAAAACTTTCCATAAATTTAAAAAGGTAAAGTGGATTTTACGTTCAATAGTAAGAAATCCGAACCAGTCACAGCGAGATCTAGCAAGAGGCTTCAAGACGTTGCGTTCTTATATCAAAAAAGTACTTAAAAATGCTGGAATTAAAGCATTTCATAAGAAAAATACATCTAAGAGAAGCTTAAATGGTAAAATTCAACGCGCAAAGAAATTGGTTAAAATAATGGCGGATAAAAGTATGCGTATAATTGAAGACGACGAAACATGTTGCAAGGCGGATTTTTCGCAACTTCCTGGTCATTTTACTTTGAGAACAAAGATAAACCTGTTGGTGATTAATCTAAATATATTTGACGAGAAAAATTTGCATCCAAGTTCCTTAAGTGGCAAGAATTTGTAGCTGTGGTATGCAGTCCTCTTGTTTTGTTACTAAAAAGACCTTGACTACCGATCTCTACATCAAAGAATGCCTCCAAAAAAAACTTTTGCCATTTATAAAAAAACACAAACACTGATTTCTCTTTTGGCCAGATCTTGCTGTTTCTCACTATTCTAAAAAAGTTCTACAGTGGTGCAAAGATAACAATGTGAAAATTGATCCTAAAGATGTAAATCCTCCAAATCGTCCTGAAGAGCGCAATATTGAAGATTTTTGGGCAATAGTTGACAAAGTTCTTTATAAGACAGGTGGAGTAACAAAAAATAAAAGGACTTCCAAAAAAATTGGATTATTGTCACCAATAAGATGAAAAAAGAAAAAATCTGCGAAATGATTGCATCAACCCGCTATAAATTTCGATATCTTGCCAAATAGCCCATCAAGCCCCTTAAATTTAAGTTGAAACTCTAATTGAAGTAAACACATTTAATAATAGAAAAAATTGAAATTAAAAGCATTTATGGTTTTAAAGAAATCTCAAATTAAAGTTGACCGGATTTTTCCGTGTCCACCCGATATCATAAAATGTTAGATAAATAGTTTAAAAGCGTAAGTACTTTTAGGGAGGTGGAGGGTACTCAAAAAAAATGTAATACAAAATGCGGGGGGGGGTGGGTGGGGGTGGGACGGACAAAAAAGTGTACGTACTTTATAGACGACCCCTAAGTTGCCTTTACTATGGCCTAAAAGCTTCATTCGTTTCAAACTGCACTATGTAATTTTGATTCTTTGAAAATTATTAGGCAACTAGAACTTTTTTTATTTCATTTTACTACAATTACTAGTTCTCAATTGTTTGTCAAGAACATAATATACCAGCAATATTGGAAAGCAAATTTAGTTTAAGTGTTATAGAAAAGAAAATCCACTGAAAAGAGAGTGACCTGGTTATACTCAGGTGCACCACTAGATCTTCAAAAGAATGGACTAAAACGTTACTGCTATGTCACAGCAAACAGCACCATTTTTTTTTTGGAGTTTTGACCTTGTATAAAGCACCAGCACCTTTCTGAGTTAAAAACTTATTGTTGGATTTGTAAATAAAACAAAGAAGATTATAAAATGTATTTAATAATTATACAAATTATACAAAACTTGAAAAATACGACGATTTTCTTATAATTTTTACTTTATAATTGTATCAAAGTTTATGCCTAATTTATGATATATTGTATTTATTATTATTGTTATTATTTACTTTTTCCTGATTTTAAATTTAAAGGTATCCGTATACTCAAGAAAAGGATTATTCGAAGAAGAAGTAGATGAGCCTCTTATTGATATTGCAATACTTTCAAAGTCAAACTATTTTATTGGCAGCTGTTTATCGACATTCTCAGCTTTTGTCAGGCGACAAAGAGAAACACGGGGCATTAGTAATAACACTTTTTTTGGGCTTAATTCTATGAACATTAAAAACGAACTTTAATAATGCTATCAAAGTATTTTAACTGTTTTTAGATGTTTTATTTAACTAAAATAAATTAATATAAAATAAATTTTATTTAACTAAAATAAATTTATATAACTTTGTAAAAATATTTATCTAATAATTTCGTTTTATTATGTTTTTGACTATCAGAATGAAAAAAAAAATACTTGTAAGACTTTTGAAATAAGGTTTACTTCAAGCTTGTCTGTCAATGCATTAATAGGTAGCTATGAATTGGTGAATGTGGCAAAAAAACTAGCCACTACAAAAGTACGAAAAAGGACGTCCTTTCAAAGTTAGGGACTTTAATGTTTTTTTTTTTTTTGAAAACGTATAAAGCAGCTAGTGTGTCTATGTATGTCATATACAGCCGAAAAATTTATATCGCCTTTGCTTTTTTTTTTTTTTTTTTTTTTTAACCCAATCAATTATTTATAATATTTTAACTTAGTCGTATTGCTAGTGGCAATATTTTTTTTTTACTGGTCAAATGTGTAAACTTTTTTATGATATTACTTATCCAATTAGTATTTATAATATATTTAATAATTAAATTATTGATGAGATAAAAACGATATATCTAATTTAGTTGCATTATGTTGGAATTTTATCTTTGTTTTTTTAAAAGAGTTTTATGATATTACTGAGTTTTACTTTATATTTAACTAATTTAAAGTTGTTAGAACCATACCACTCGGTGAAGGTTAGTGTAAAAAATCATAAAAGTATTCTTTCAAAAAATTTATACTTATACATGGGTCAAAAATAGATCACGGACACCGACAACCCGTAATCAACCATTTTGTCAGAAAATATGACTAGTCGTTAGTTTTGGAATGCCTTTGAAACCCCTTCTAGTAGGTTTCAAAGGCATCCCGAGAGGCGTTTATGTTCAGCACTTTTTATCTATAACGGAGGAGGTCAAAACCAAATTAAAAAGAAAAAATAATATTTCTAGAAATTAGACTGTTCACTACGATGGCCTATGAAAAACTTTTTCGAGTATCAAAGTTAGATTTACAATAAAATTAAGCAATTATTAACAATATGCGATGTCAAAATTTGAGTTTGTTTGATACTAAAGTTTTTTTTCTTGTTAATATTTTTCCCTTAATTATTTTTAAAGAAACGAAATTTACCAAAACTACGCTATCGCCTTTATTTTTCCACCCTAGGAAATAAATTAAAATAAAATATCTTCGGTTTACAAAAAGGCTATTTTTTTACATCTTATTTATTAGGGTAGATTTGGGTAATATGAGCACCTTGGTATTATGAGCATACTTAAAGATTTCTTAGATAAAAGCAGTGAAATTAAAGTTGCTTTGTATTTTTTGAATCGACTTTATGTGGTGATAACAGGAATCAGTACAATTAACTTAAATTTATACGCAGTAATTAATGGCTATCGTCTAATTAAAACGCTGTTAAACTTTTTGCGTTGTTAAGGTGATACAACACCAAATAAATAAAAAAATGAAATAAACCTCCAAAATAAAAATGCTTTTAGATATAGTTTACTCAAAAGATTTAAATAAAAAAAAGCAAAAAAAAAAATAGCATTAGGACCATAATGGCGTGAAAACGATCAAAAAAAATTTCAAAACTTAATATCTAAGGCTAGCTATCATTATATAACCTGAAATTCTGAACACTTACTTTAAACGCTATTTTATTCCCTTTAACAGATAGATTTTTTAAATATCAAACTAAATGAGTAATGTAGATTTTCCTCATTTTAACCAACACTGATACTCTGGAGTTCCTTTTTTTGATCTCCACATTTTACATCCATTGCAAGGTTTGGTAAATATTACTGCATCAATACATTTATCACTACAATCAGCAGTTACAACACTATTCAACGAATTATGACCTCGCTTCTGCCATGATACATCAATAGAAGTTCTAACTTTTTTCGTTTCAAGAGAGTTGCTTATTGATTTGGTTTCAGAAGCAGCTTTCTACATATCATGACCAGCACCTATTTTTCATAATCCGATGATAGCTCGCATCTCACATGGTGATTCTAGAGATAACAGTAATTTTTTAACAGTACCAGTAGGAAATTCATTTGTGTTTAAAGAACTTTTTGACTTTGGTGAAGTTCTAAAATTTTTTAGAAAAGTTACATATTGTACACTTTATCTCAAGTAAATGACAAAAGCCTATGCGAGAATCAACGTTATCTCTGATTTCACAAATTTCCAATAAAGCAATTGGCGCAAACAGTGTGTGCAATTAATTTCTTTAATAATAAAAAGTTAATAAGTATAAAATAGTCGTCAGATTCACATTTATCCGAGCTGAACGATACATCTAACTATCTTGAGCTTACACAAGAAATCTCATGATCAGCAGGTTTTGATTTGAGAAATTCAGATGATTTGAACCCATTCCATTTTCTGTTCTTTTTTCTAATACTGTTTTGTTTATTTGGCATTTCTTTTATTTAATTTATATATATATATATATATATATATATATATATATATATATATATATATATATATATATATATATATATATATATATAAATATTGCTCTATTATTTAATAGTATTGAGCACTCTTAAACGCACAAGAGTATTTGTATTATTATTATTATACCATAATAATACACTTTCTTTTTGTATATATATATATATATATATATATATATATATATATATATATATATATATATATATATATATATATATATATATATATATATATATATATATATATATATATATAATCTAAACCCAAAGGGTAAACAAACAATAACACTCCCAAATCTTTAAAATCTGTTAACTGTTACGAAATATTTGTGATGTTATAAAAACACATTATTTTAAAAATCTTTAGAGCATCCATCAGTCAAGGAATGTTTCCAGACTGTCTAAAAATAGCTAAAGTATTTCCTGTCTTCAAGACAGGAGATCATACAAACATAAATAATTATCGCCCTATTTCAGTTCTTTCAGTCTTTTCAAAAATACTAGAAAAAATAACGTTCAATCGAATTTACGACCATCTAATTAATAATAAAATCTTATACGAAAACCAATTTGGTTTTAAAAAAAACAATTCAATAGAACACGCTATTCTCCAACTTACGCGCGACATCTCAGAATCTTTTAAAAAATCTCATTTCACATTAGGAGTACTTATTGACTTATCTAAAGCTTTTGATACCGTCAACCATCAAATTCTAATAAAAAAATTATTATCATATGGAATAAAAGATAACACCCTCAATTGGTTAAAAAGCTATCTTACAAATCGTAAGCAATATGTTTATAATAAAGAATCCTCGTCTCAAGTGTTAATGAATGCAACGTGTGGTGTTCCACAAGGCTCCATACTTGAACCTCTTCTTTTTATAATATATCTAAATGATCTTCATAAAACTTCAAGCCTAACAAAAATAATCTTTGCAGACGACACAAATTTATTTCTATCTCATGAAAATATTAATATAATATAATGCTCCTTTTTGCAAAACTAAATACGACGAATTTTGTATGTCCTATCGTGGACCTCTTCTTTGGAACAAAATAGTTTTGCCTAATTTTGACTTTTCAATCAAACTAAACTACTCCTCATTCAAAACCAAAATTAAAGAAATTATCTTTTCAATTGAAAACATCTTTATCTATTTTTGAGTTTTTATCAATTTATTGCTGATATATTATACTTTATTGTATTATGTTTTACTATTTACGAAGATTTCCATGAGTTCTTTGCAAACTTATGTATTTAATGGTTTGTATTTTATTACTTTTTATTACTGTGTTTTGTTAAACTTCATATTATCTTTGTTATTTTACGAATTTTTATAACTTCATTATAATATTACGTATTTATATTATATTATACTCGATACTAAAATGCATTGTAAAGGGCTTCATGATAAGATCCTCATGATCTTCTAGAAGTCCTGCCACTAAATTTGTAATATGTTAAAATTTGTATTATTAAAAAAATTATTTGGCAAAAAAAAAAAAAAAAAAAAAAAAAACGAAACGTCTTAAGTGATTAAGAACAATGTCTTTTAATTGAATTTAAATTCGGAAAACATAGAAGTGACATCAAGCTTACAAAGCTTGAAGACTGCAGTAAAATTGAGCTTCTTTATAGGAAGAAAATGACTTAACAACTATGTTAAATATTTAGTCTCTCTAGGAAAAAATGATACAGAGTGTTCAATAAAATGTTCATATTTTAAGAAAGATAAATTATTTAGCTCTGAAATTTTGGCTATACGTTCTTTGATTAATTTGACACATATTTTATAGAAAATTGAAAAAACTCAAAAAAAAATTAATAGTTACCTCGTATTTTTGGTCTTGTACCACCTTAAAATAATACCATCATGCATGAATAAAACTGTGTAGCGAAAATTTGGTACTAAAGTAGTAAAATTAACTTTTTTCATAAAGAAAAGTATGTTAGCTAAAAACCCATTTTTGTTTGAAAAACAATGCATAGAAACATTTAGTTTTGACTTTATTTAAAGATGCCATTTTTGTGTAATATGAGAATGTATATGCTCAAATTACCCAGAGTTTTTCATTTAAATTACCAAGTTTAAAATCCTAAAATAATAGTGGTTTTAATTGCTTTTTGAATAAAAACAAAACATAGTAAAAAATCTTAATATTTTAACAATATAAATATTTTTCTGTAATCTAAATTCAAAAAATTTGAACTTAGATTACAGAAAAAAAAATGGCTTAAAATTAAATCTTTTAATGATAAGTTTTGTCAATAATGAATCGTTAATAACGAATCGTTAATAACGAATTGTTAATAACGAATCGTTAATAACGAATCGTTATACTCCAAAAATTAGTTCTAATTTTCAGGTTGGTATTTTTTTACCTAATTAATGTTATTTTTTTGAGCTAGTTTAAATGCTCATGTTACCTAGGGGTCTGGATAATATAAGCACTTTTGATACTTTTTTAAAAACTCTGTGTTTTTAAGAAAAATTTCGGGTGCCCAAATATCCGAGTGCACCATGAGTAGGATCCCTAAAAATTATTTATTTGCAAAAATTTTGGATCTAAATTAACTATTTTTGAAAATATTCCATTTTTTGCTCCAGGTGCTCATATTGCCCTAATCTACTCTAAACACGTTTTTCAACAACGATATGATATAAATCGATGAAACTTGGTTTTAGCTAGTCATTATTTTTACGCAATGCAGTAATTAGGCATCGCCCACAATTTATGACTTTTATTTGTGGGTGTCTTATAAATAAATTCACACAAAGCTGCTGACACGAAACTATTGCGGTTTTGTGGTACATATGAATTGAACCAAAGTATGAACTTATTCATGCCAAGGTCATTCATTTCAGAAGCAAACTCGTTACATTGGCTAGATAATTTCCTCCACGGCCAATTATGGCTTAGTATCAAAGAATGCAACAACCTTTCCTGTTAAGCAAACAATAACCAGTTAAGTAATAATTTGAAAGTCTCTGTTTGTAATAAAAGTTTCTAACATTAGCTTGAGACAAAATTAAAAAATTTTCAAGATCAATACAAACAATTGCAGTTTTGGGATCAGCATTTTGACGATTTTTTTCACGTTCAACTTTGATATGATTCTTTGATGCTATTTGCTTATTATAAATTTCTGCTTTGCTCATTGCTTGCATTAACAATGTTACAATATTCTTAGCATGTGTCACATAAATCTTTGTGTTTCCTCGATACTCCACCCAGAGGCGGTTCTATGAATAAAATGAGATGGGGGTGAATTCTTAAAAAGTACCGAGTGGCTTCTAAACAAACAAAAAAAAAATGATCCTCATAAAGAAAATTTAACCGATTGAATTGTGTCAGATACCCGACTAGTCGACTAAATTCGTGAAAAAATTCTTAAAAACCAACTTCTTGGGGGGTGTAACCCCCTCCCCCTGAAATCGCCTCTGACTCCACCATGAAGTGGAGGTATTTGAAGGTCTCAAAAAGGTGTAATACCAAGCGATTCTAAAGATTAAAGTACTCCATTACCTTTTTACTTGATTATCCAGGATGCATAAACAATAAATTATCTATTACATTTAATCAAAATAGCCCTAGATTATATAGCCTGATTCTATTTTTCCAAAATTATAACATAAGTTAAGTAAAGAATTACCTCCGTTTTGATTTAAAACACATTCGATTTCTTGATTAATATTTTTAGCTGCCATTTTTAAATTAACAAAAACAACATAATTTTTCCCTTAAACTATGTAATTGTAGATTGATCGGAGCTAGTAATATTCTGATCAACTAGTTTGTTTATTGTTTTGAAGATATGACTTGTTGCACCTTCCATCAAATAATGGAGGCAAAAAATCGTTAACAAAAACTTTTATTGAATTAAGTCATTTTTCTTGGATTCTTTGTTTTCTTTTCAAATTGGTTTAGGATTCTTTTAATTTTTATGCTATCTATAAGAGAATAAACTGAGGATATTACATTTTTTTATTAATATATTGTAAGCAGCCGTGGTGTAGTGATTAGAGTTCTGGCTTCAGAACTGGAACCGTGGTTCAAAGCCACGTTCTTTAAGTGAAACTATTTTGGTCGGATTCTGTTACTTTACAATCTTTTAAGTGGAAACCTTATTCAATAAAAAATTTTGATCAAAACAAGTGGTTTGTTTTTTCTTGAACCTCGCAAACCTGATGGAATGTACCCATTGAGGCTGTGAAGCCGTTGGTTAAGCAACCAGGGAAATCTTCATATCTTTGTAGAAGCTTCGTAACCTTGTTTTAACTGCTGGTTTACTAAATTAAAAAAAATGACTGGAGAAATCATGGCCGACAATACGGATTTCGAAGTGAAAAGGCACAATTGTCTATTTCTTAAAAACTCGTCTATATCTAGAAAAAAAAAAGTGAGGGGGTGAAATAGCCTCATTTTTTGTTTGTTTGGTTGTTATAACATCTATCAAACATATTTAATATTCATTAAGTCATTGAACAAACAACGTCATACTTTTTTATAGTGTTAAATATGTCGAATTTTTTACCAGAAAACGATGATTTGCAGAAAGCATTAACTTTTGTTTTCATTTGAAGAAAGTGCTATGAGTTACATCGAACCGAAAAAACTGGTGCGTTTTTGGACCAAAAAAACTGGTACGTTTCATAGTATCTAGATGACAAACCTTTCCCATAAGTTTCTTTTAATCCACATTATTCGCATTGACTTGCTCCAAAGTTTTTCATTTCTGCTCTGTGGTTTACTATTAGGTTCTAGGAGCTATAAGAACAAGAACCTGTTCGCTGTTTTTTTTTTTGCAACTTAAAACGTTCTTAAACTGCGACTTAAAACCTTCTTATTTGTTAAATTAGAGTATCGAGAGTGTTATTGAATACGTTCACTTCAAACTGCTTTTCTTTATTTTTATGGAAATGAACTTCGTTCTTGGCCTCTTCGTAAAAGATCTGAGACACTGACATGGTTTATTGCTTGAAGATCTTTAAAACAAAAGGTAGTCATAATAATGAATTCAAATGATGAATTCATTTTGGGGGCCGGGGAGCACGCACAAAAAATGTTGCCTATCGATACATATATATCTTAACGCTTGCTTCATACCGATACACCAGGTACACTTTGCTCCTGTTTTCCTCAAGATAGGTCCGTTTAAATAAAGTTATTTTATCTAGAAAAATAAGTGAATTTAAAAGCACAAAGAAAACACGCTTTATATTTTATGTGAAATATACAGATTTATATACCATGTTATAATACGTTACAAATACCGTAAAGAAATATAAAGTTATAACAAAATATAATACAAATATAAACACCAACTATTATAGTATGCAGGTTCTTTAAAGGCATTTAATGTCACTTACAAGCACTGTTAATTAAGTTTCAGTTTTAAAACTTTCCTTTAGTATAAAACTAATGTTTTGTATAAAACTTGTACACACTTATATAACTTTTTTTGCATTGCATTTTTGAAATGTAAACGTATTTGATTAGATTAATAAAGTTATTTTTGTTATTATTTTTGTTATTCCAGTATTATAAAACAAAACATATTAATCATTATTTATAAACTACTATATTTAACAACCATACAAGGGTGAAAACAGGTGCTGGACATCTCTCGGACTGTCTTTTTTTTTTCTTCATCTTCGATGATTGAAGGAGTTCCTGTTTTTTACTTCAGGAAAATTCTTAAACCTTCTAAAAAAAATATACTTAAAGGTATATGTCTTTGAAAAGGTTACGCCGTAACAACGCCGTTATGTTTTAAGCAATAAGATTGATAATGCTTACAACATAAAATTGTAAGATTGTAAAAAACAATGTGAAAATAAAAAAGCAAAAAACCATTTTTTCACTTTACAATTTGTTTTCAACCTTTTTTTTTTTTTTTTGCATTAAGGTGAGTTTCCACTCATCCGTTTTTTTCACGGGAACGGGAAAGAGACGGGAAAAATAATCAGTGGGCATGCGTTATATAAGTTTTAATGTCTGATGGAAAACTACGCTCACGTGATTATTTTTTCCCTTTCCTATCCCGTTCCCGTGAAAAAACGGATGAGTGGAAACTCACCTTTACAGATTTGAAGAACACGTAAAGAAAATAGTTTTGAACTCGTGATGTCATATGGCATTATAGACTTCAAATCGCGAAAAAGAAAATAGTTTTGAACTCTTTATTTTTCCGTGATGTCATATGGCATGATAGACTTCAAATCGCGAAAAAAAGCAATATGCGAATGGGAAGGAGATCTCATCCTCATATTTTACATGTTTTTAGTTTTTGCTGTTTTAAGCCAATCGCGTCTTATGTCATCACTGGGAAAAAAAAAATGAAAAAAATATTTTTATTGCGTGAGGGGAGAAACACTGATCTCAAAATATGGATTCTATTGCTTTTTCCGAATAAAGTTGAAGCCAAAATTGGCCTCCCAAGACGGCGGCGATTTAAGTTCCTAGCGGTGAAACCAATATAGATTTTATATGGCTTTATCAAACTACGATAGAAAATAATTAAATAAGGCTAATAAATTTGTCAAAAATAAAAGAAAACAAATGAATTTTATAAATATTAGAGAAAAAAAAGAGAAATTGTTTTTTGAATAATTCAATTTATTATTAAATGGTATTTACATTTTTAGTTAAATTTTGTGTATAATTTATGTACCTTTTAGTTTTTGGTTACCCAATGCTGTATGCTAGAAGGTTAATAACATAACAGCATGGTAAGCAGCAATCATCTCTACCTACAATTTTATATTCTCTATTTTTTGTAGCAAGATACAATTTTGTACAAATGCTGCATGAACTATTAACTGAATCAGTTTACAGGGGTATACAAACTCAGAGGTTCCTTCTAGAATTATATTATAATTTTATTATTGCATAAATTATTTGAATAAAACATTCTAAAGTGTAATTTATGCTAGTTAAAAAAAAGAAACAGGTCTGAATTATAGTTATTTAAATCAACTTTATATAAAAAAAAAGTAAATAAGCATTTCTTGTAATTTAAAGCATAATCACTCAATAGAATTGAAGATGTATGTAACAAATTTTATATACATCCTCAAACATTTATTTGAAAAAAAATTTATTAAATTTTTAATATAGAAATATTCAAAACACCTCTTTGAAATATCTCATTAACTAAAGTTATATACACTGTTTACCTGCTGTTAAGTATTATGGTTATATGTTATAGTTTATATAAAGGCTGACTTTTTTATATTATTAAACTGTATGTTGCAGTTAAATAATTATATAAATATGTTGTTGAGTTTATTTGCATAAAAGATTGATTACATCACATTTTAAACTCACAAAACTTATTTGCAACAAAGCTCTTTATTTTCCATTTCTTGACATGGTATATAATAATATCATTAGTCTTAAAGAGATTAACTGTTATGCAAATGAATTTGTCTAGTCTAAAAACTGGTTTCATTGGCAATTAAAATATATATCTCGACTGAGTAGAAAAAGGTTTGCTATAAAATTATTTAACATATAAGCTCAGTCAAATCCATCTAACAAGTTCTTTATTGTGCTGTGAGATCTTGTTTAGCTGTGAGATCTGCAAGAATGTTTAACAACAATATCAATTGCCAACAGTTTACAGCCACATTAAACAACTGTGTGTGAATTAGGGTTCAATTTTCAAATGGAAACTGCAGCATCAGAGATAAAACTTACATTTCAAAAGTTTTAGACAATTCTTTTGCTGACTCCAGTACTAAAATATCTGATTAAAATTGAATTAACAAAAAAATATGATTTGTTAAAGAGAAAACCAACTAATAGTGACCACAAATATGCAGATATTTCAAATGCAGCATTCTATCATTCTATCTAAATACAGAAAAAGCTTTGATCTCATATATTGCCAGATATATAGCTAAAATGGCATTAAAAAAAGTATCTGCATCATATATATATATATATATATATATATATATATATATATATATATATATATATATATATATATATATATATATATATATATATATATATATATATATATATGCTTAGTGATAAAGTACATATAATTATATATAAAAAAAAAATTCTAGAAGGAACCCCTAAGTTGTGTGTACTCACAGAGCTCAGCTAATAGTTCATGCAGCATTTGTAAATTTGTGATATCTATTGAAAAACTAATTTATAATAGTTTATTTCAAAAAGATATTCAGCTGCCTACCATGCAGTTGTGTTATTAACCTTCTAGCACACGACATTGGGTAGTTAAGAACTAAAAGGTACATAAATTTGTACAAAAAGCAATAACAAACAATTAATTTATTGTAAAACTAAAATTAAAAGAAAATATATAAATGAAATATATATAAAAAATGATTAAAATTATTTCCGTTTTTCACATTTAAAATAATTATTAGAAAGTTGTTTGGAAATTGTTAAATTAGATTATATAACCTAGTAGTTAACTACTAGATTATAGGTATAATTATTTACTAATGTTAAACAAACTAATTTTTAATTAATTTAACTAAAAAATTTTATCATATTTAATTAAATTTAAAAAAAAAAAAAAAAAAAAAGATATTAGTAATATAAGTAACAATAAGTTTGTGTAATATTATTAATATTACACAAACTTATTGTTTGAGTAAATTATTGCAATATGTATTGTTTGAGTATAATATTTATCAGAAATATATATTGTGATATATGTATTAGTAATAGATATTGTGATATTATAAAAGTATAATATTTATTAGTAATATTGTTTGAGTAGATTATTAAGAGTAATGTAAAACAAAATATTATATATATTTTAGAAATTTACGTAAATATGTACTATTGTGTTTCTTTCTAAAACAATTTCTTTGTAAAACCGAAAATTTCATTCTTGTTTGAGGCTTGTACATTTATTTTCATATTAAAAAAATATAAAAGTTCGTAACAAATATTTCTAAATTTGTAATCAACAAAATACGCCGCCATCTTGGGAGGCCAAAACTGGCTTCAAAAAACTTGCCGTAGTTATAATTTGAGATCAGTGGGGAGAAAGTATCGACGCAGTATTTACGGTAAATTAAATCGGCGCTTACTACGACGATTCGAATTGTGCCACTGTAAAAACACGTGTTTTTTATTAAGTCGCAACTCCGATCATTTTCACTAATTCCATTTGAAAGTGAAATTTTCCAATGTTATGAATAGGTTTCACAGGTAGTAAGGCATGGCGCATTCGATGAGTTAAAGGCCACATGTGCTGCTGCTGATAGAGTTTGTATCCTTAAGGCTAAATTAAAAAAAAGCATTAGCGAAATAAAATCGATGATTCTAATTACGTGAATTAGTTGCTCAAATGCCTTTAGAAAATAGGGATATACAGTGTAGTGATACGATGTCGATAAAGTAAACTTGTTATTGCAACTTTATACTCAGAAACATTTAGTATTCCAGTAAAGCATCAGTGTTTCACGTTAACATTCTTACTTGAATGTCCTGTAACTCATTTTATAAATTTTATTACTTTTTTTAACTCTTATAAAGTTTATAAAACCTTAAATAAAAAGTCATTAAATTTATAAAATGAGTTACAGGACTTTCAAGTAAGAATGTTACGCGAAATAATAGAGTTTGTAATAAATTTATAAAAACTTTATAATAAACTTTTTAATACTTCCTTAACTAGTTTGTTAAAATAAGAAGTTGTTATGTAAGTCTTATTAATAAGTAAATCTTAATATATTATTTTAATCTACTTTACTAATGAAAATATATTACACATTCACATAATGTATGTACTTATATTTTATTACTTATTTTAATAGATAATATATATTAAAGTATATAATAATAGTATTATATATATATATATATATATATATTATATATATATATATATATATATATATATATTAAAGTATATAATAATAGTATACTATATAATATATATGTATATATATAATAGTAACTAAAATATAATATATAATAGTAACTATATAATATATGTTAAAGTATATAATAATAGTATTATATATATATATATATATATATATATATATATATATATATATATATATATATATATATATATATATATATATATATATATATATATATATATATATATATATTATATATATATATATTTATATATATAATATATATATATATATATATATATATATATATATATATAATATATATATATATATATATATATATATATATATATATATATATAATATATATATATATATATATATATATATATATTATTTTATGAAAAATTAATTTGAATACAATGTATTTACTAGAGCCCTCACAGATGTTTGTTTCAGTATAATCTAATTAGCGAGATTCTTTGTTGCTAAATTTGTGTATGAAACTTTACTAATAATTTACTACTAGGTAAAAATATAGCATGAAGATTACTTATGCTTACATATAATTACATAGTAAATAATAAAATACCAAACATAAAATAAGAGTTTGCTAAAAATTGCTATTATTTGTTATATACAAAATCCTAGAGTGTAATATTTGGCTATAACAGTAATTTATACTGGAATGTGGAGCCTGTATAAAATTTAGAAATAAAAAAAGCAAAGTTAGTTTAAATTTTTAATTAAACTTTTTTTTTTGCTTGTGTCAATATTGCTAATATTGTCAATGTATTGGTGGTAAAGTATTTCTAGATCTAGACACATTTTTATAAAATTTTGCTCCTTAAAAAAATACCACTTTTAATTTTTTTTTAGTTTTTATGAAATAATAATTTTTATATAGAGAAAATATTTATGTCACATTTAACATCACATTTTCAGTGAAAATAAAATGGCAGGGTTGGCTAAAGGCTTTCTTTTTCACTGGGTTGGAAAACAAATGAAACTTATACCACATTTTTATGCTGTACCAGATGGTCCTCATAGATTTAATTATCAGGTAATTTTTATTTTTGTCAATGATTAAATAATCTTCAGTATTAAATTGTTTTTCTGAAGTAACTAATTTTTTAGGCTAAAATTGATGGTATTAATTATATTGCATTTGGCGGTGGCCCAAGTAAAAAAGAAGGAGAAGCAGCTGCAGCACGAGATCTATTAAATTATTTAGTTAACAATGAAATTATACCAGTTGAAGCAGTCCCTCCAAATATGCTAGTAAACATTTAATGTTTGTTTATTTTTTTGTAAATCTTTTGGTTTTAGTTAATTTGTTTTACTATAAGACTAGTAAATGTTTACTCATACATTTTTATACTATTCTGTTATTAGCAGGCTACTACTTCAGTTGTTGAAGTTAAAAAAAGTTCAGAAGGAAATCCATTGAAAAATAATTCAGGTAAGTAGTTTTGAATATTTCATTTTTTCTACATACAGAAGTTAAAATGTTTATTTAATTTTGATTAGTTTTATATATTTCCCTTTAAAATCAGAAACTATTATAATAACCCTTTTGTCTTTTAAAGTCTAACAGATAGTTAACTATTAACTTTATTAACTTTTTCTCTTGTTACCTTAGTAACAGAATCTAATTTTTCAGTTATTACAAACAAATTTTTGAAACTGAAGTTTATTTTGTATTATCTTGTAGTGGTCTCAAAACAGTATTTATATCACCAATTTTAAATATGTGGTATTTAAACTATATTTATATTCAAACAATAAGTAAATGTTAACTTGCATTTTTATTTTGATCTAATGGTTGTGATGGTCTTAAACCATTTTTAGTCCACCAATCATAAAAACAAACATCAGAGTATTTATTACAATTTTAGCATTAATATACTTAGCATTAATGATTTATTAATGCTAAGTATATTAATGCTATATAATTAATATACTTAGCATTAATAAATTTAGTTATTCATTAATTAAATTATTTGATACAAAGATCTCACCATAAAACATAGAAACAAGTTCGGCAATTTTTTATCGACCTCAAGCACTTTCAGGTTGGCAGTTAGGTCTACTACACACATGTTTTACGATGTAATACTAGTTATTCAATATGTTTTACATTCATGCCCATTTAAGTTTAAATAATAAAGTTCATAATAAGACCACTTTAGAGCTATACTGTAGTGTTTTCAGTACTTTTAGATGAAATTCTACAAAGGTTTTCAAAGCAATTCAAAAAATCTTGTTTAATGAATTATTGATAGCATAACTTATAAAAATGATATAATTGGTAATTATTTTATACTTAAAAATTGATTTTCTTTTTTACTTTCAATTTTAGTTTCTCAGGTGTCACAAGGAAAAAGTGAAAACATTCCAGCAAAAAAATTAAAATTAGAAGAGGTAATTTTCAAAATATATTAATGTTACTCACTAACGTTGCATCTTGTCAAATGAGCATGTCTCTTGATTGTTTGATAGTCACTGAGTTCTCATGAATGTCTCTTGATTGTTTGACTATTAATGCACCTTACAACTAGATGATAAACCTAATTTTTTAATTGTAAATATTTACTTAAATAAATATTTACTTAAATAAATACTTACTTAAATGTTTACTTAAATTGCTCATATAAAGCTATTTTTATTATTATTTTTTTGTTTATTTTAATCATTTTGTTAGAATTAATAAAAATTATAATATAAAGTAAAAAAAAATTAGATTCTAAAAAATTTAGATGCCACCTATTTTAAAAACCAAAGAAACCATGTGCTAACTTAAGACTTAAGCTTTTAAAATATCTAAAAAAATTCTCAGTCTGATATTAAAAGATTGTGTTGTTATTATTATTATACATAATTACAATTTATTTTTATCTTATTATTATTATTATCATTTTGTTTTTTTTTTTGTTTTTTTTCTTCAATGAAAGATCTTACAATCAAGGTCATTTACAAATAGTTAAAAACTAATCATAAATAAATACTATGAATTAGGGTTGATATACAAATAATGATAATAATAATGATGATAAATTCAAAGTTATAAGAATAATGTGAAAATTATATGATAATAAACCAATATTAATTTTAAAACAACAATTGCATATAATGCACAGACAGGAAAGTTACAAACAGTTATGTTGTGACAAAACGTAACAACCTACCATGTAACCAAAACAGTTACTGCAAAAAAAAGTAACAATGAAATATAATAATCTTAATATCAATAATCATAATAAAAAAAATAAAAGTAAAATAAATACTTCATTAAAAAATAACAATAAATAAAAAAAACAAAAATTATTTAATAACGCTAACAAATAAAAACGTGTCACACACACAAACATTTAGTCACGAAAAGTATTGTTTTCATAAAAAATAACAATATTAAAATAAAAAAGTAAATCATATCAAGCAAACATATATCGTCACTCAAAAATAATAAAATTTAAAAAATATTATTTTTTCCTTCTTCAAAAACGGAGCAATTTTTATATTTTATTTTAATTCCTTTCTATTTTCGAATGTTTTTTACCTTTTAACTTCGATTTTTTGTCTTTCGTTTTTCTTTTCTTGTTTCTTTTTTCTTTTGTTAATTTTGTTTGATTTGTTTTTTAATTTTTTTTTGTTATTATTGCTATTAATATAATTTTCATAAAATAATAATAATAGTTATTATTAAAATTATAGTTATTAAAGAATTATTCATTAAAATCATTTCATCATTATTAATTAACTAGAATACAACTTAAAAATATTATTAAAATAAAGTTAGGTGTTTGATCATAAATTTGTGAATAAAAAAAGTTTATTATCTTTTATTTCTATTATATCAGGATCAGGAGATTGTATAGTTATGGTGGTTAGTAATTTGCTTAAACATAAATTCTCTTCTGATCAATATGTCAATATTTTCTTAACATATTTTTTCATTTAATTTTACTTTTCTCGGAAATATGTTTCTTCATTAGTAACATCTAACTTAAATTGCAGTTTGGTTTATACCATTTTATTTGGTTATTAACATTATTTTTTAAGTAATTTCTTAATGCCAGTATAATATTTTTATAATACAAATTCTTGGATATAGTCTTTATTGCTAAACTATCTACAGTCCAAAGCTTGTTTAAAAGATCAAACTACCTCATGTTTTTAAAATTATAATATTTAGACTAATGTTGATGCTGATGCTCATCTCCATGGTAATTGGACATTGCTAAATGCAAAAACTAAATTGCACCAGTTTTTAAATGAAAACAAAATTCCTGCTGATTTTATATATTATTCTGAAGGTCCAGACCATCAAAGGTGAAAGTTTTAATTGCATTTTAATTTTTGATATCTTTTTTTTTTTTTTTTTTCGCTTCTTGTTTTTATCTATATTTCCCCCTGTTTGAAATAAAGCATTTAGAGTATTTAATATATATATATATATATATATATATATATATATATATATATATATATATATATATATATATATATATATATATATATATATATATATATATATATATATATGAAATGTTCTTTGAGGTTTAGTATGAACATAGGATTAATTTTTTAATCTTATGTTCATACACGTTCAATACTGAGAAGTTTTACTATTAAAGTGGGAGTCGCGATTTTGTTTAGTGACTCAGACTGCACTAAAAATGTTGCAATTCCGACTCCGACTCCACAGCCATTGTAAATGTACAGGCCTTGTTTTAGATACAAAGAGCTTAGCCAGGCTTGGTCGGGAAGCAGGAGCGATCGCTCTCGAATACTGACCACGGAAATTATATTTAGTTGTGAAAAACTGGCCAGGTTTTTTAGTCGTTTTGAGAACATTTAAGTTTATGTACAAAACAAAAAGCTTTTGTTTTACGGACATACATGGAAACATAAAAAACTTTCGCACCAAGATGTTCTCAAAACATCTTGGTGCGAAAGAATAAAAAGAATATTCGCGAACACTAAAAACCCGTCAAATTAACGAACAAACTAATTCTATTGGTTCAAAAAATACGCTGATTAAGCAAAATAAAGTTTTAGAGTATTCTGTTGAAATGTTATAGAATTTGTTTTATTCATGATTTGTTACGTTTTGAGATTTCTAGCATTGTTTTAAGAATATATATTATTTGTTTACAAAAATAAATGTTTTAAATATATATTAATTAAATTGTCAAAATTTTATTATTAAATTCATAAAAGTTTATTATAAATTATAGATTTTATAAGTATATTCTTATTTTTTATTTAAAAAGAGATTGTATTCTTTATGTAAATGTAATTTTGTGTATTTGTTTTTTATTGTTATGTATCTTTGAAAGCAATTTTATGATTTAAAATAAGACTTACAAAAATAATTGCGTTTTCAATGAAGTTATAATCGTTCAAGTTAATAAAACTAATTATGTAACAAACATATAAGAAGTTTCTAGTTACTAAACACAAACAACGCCATACAAAGTAACTCGCGGATGAACAAGCACCACGCCTGAGGTCATGACAGAACACAAATATATATAGCAAATAATTAGATATAAAGAAAAGTTTCTAGATATTGGTTTACTAACTCTAATTATTTTCGCTTAAGTTGCCATTCTTAAAACTCTTTATACTTTTTTCTACTTTAAATACTAATTAAATTTTAAAAGCCCACTCACTAAACATCATCAGCGATATTGTGAAGCAGTTTCGCTTCCTCGTCATAAAGTATTTTTAACTTTTTTAGTTGATTTCTATCTAGTTCTATCTAGTTGATAATTTAATTTCTATAGTAATTCAATGATTTAATTATTTCATTTGTTTATCTTACTAAGAAGAATTATTTCAAATATGTTAAACTTTTCAAATTACGCGAAATATAAACAAGGTATTAAAAAAATAAACTTTTTTATTTATAAAATAATTTAGCTTAAATGAAACTAAAACTTGCAAACTTTGTTAAATAAAGAATATTTGTTTCCCTTTTAAACAATCGTAAGTTGTTACTTTATATAAAAAACATCGCTTAATTTTATAAAAAAAATTATAAAAGAGTGATGTTTCGAAAATATTTGTTCCAAATGTAATTTATTTAGCTTTAAGTTTTTTTGCGTTTAAAGATATTTTATTTGCCTAATTTTTTTTTTTGTAATTGTCTCTCATCGGTCCAATTAATCTTAAGCGCTTTTTTTTTTGCATTTTAAAATGTTCTCAAACGACTAAAAAATCTGGCCAGCTTTTCGCAACTAAATATTATTTACGTGGTCAGCAATCAAGAGCAATCGCTCCTGCTTCCCGACCAAGCCTGCTTAGCACATTAGGTCATTATGGTTTTGACTTCATAAAATTATCTTTATTTATTTATTTATGGAATACTTTTTATGATTTTGACTTCATAAAATTATCTTTATTTATTTATTTATGGAAATTAGTTTTTTAAACTACTGCAATAAAATAAATTACCGCAAAACAAGTTTAATTTACTAATTAGCAAAAACAAATCTAGAGTTGTTGTTTTGTAAATGTATATTTTCATTTTTTTGATAAAATCAATCATTTTAACAAAACAAACAAAATATAAATTGAAATAATAAAAATGGCACTATTATAAAATGAATTTTAATGTGTATTTTTTTTTAGCTAATCATTTTTTTTTTTTAATTCTGAATTATTTTTGTTATTGTTTGTTCTGAGAAATTGTTTAAGGGGATGTTCATATTGATAAAATTTATCACGCTAACAGGTATAGAATAACTACAGAGATCTCACCTCTCTTTTAAAACTCATAGTTTTAACGTTGCTGTCAAATGTAAAATTATTCACCCTGTCTAGGAGAGATCTTACTTATGAACCGGGGTCCTGATTAGGTTGAGTGAAACTTCTTCATATAACACAAGCTGAAAACCATTCCTGGTAGATTAGACAGATTTGTTACAAAATTTAAAAAGAATTCTCTTAATTTTTAAACTTAAGTTGTTTGACCATTTATGTTTATAAAACTTTACCATTTGTTAAGGCAAAAGTTATGTTTTTGTTAGTTAATTATAAATTGTTTATCTTTATTTTGTAAAACATGCAATATTAACAAACTTTCAATATGCATATACTAAAAATTAAAAGGTATCAAATAATTATTTGTATATTAATATAGTTTTTATTATACTTTCATTTTTAGTTTATAATTCAAAAATTTGACATAAATGATTATTTGTAAACAAACCTCAAGTGAAATTAGAAACATCTTGCTTGAGCAAGGTGTTTTTTCCATATAAACATGAGCTGAAATTTATCCCTATCTATTTAAGTTAGGGTTATATTCAGTTAGGCAGGATATTTTTTCTCCATCAGTCTGTAAATATATCAACCCCTATAAATAAAATCACCCCTGTATAAAATAAAAAGTATATATACATGAATATAATATAAGTACAAATATAAAAGTATTTTGTAATATAATATAAATAAAAAAACCTCTTAATAAATCAGTTCTTATAAAATTAATCAGCCTTCTAAATATTCTTTTTTGGTAATCATCATTCAAACTTCATAAGTGGTTTTTATAAAGCTAATTACTTCTTTTATCTTACCGCTTAAATGATATCTTTAGACTTGTTTAAATATTAAAAGAATAATAAAAAGCGGCTCAACGGAAATGGCAACCTTAAATGGCTCAACATGTATGTAAATGATGCGCCACTGTATGCTTTAAAACAAGGCTTGTTATATATATATACAGGGTGGCCCATAAGTCACTTTTCAAAATTAAATAACTTTTTCTTAAACGATTGTATTTAATTAATTCTTTTTTTATTACAAAGTTTAGAGTCTGTAAGTTAGTTCTGACTTCTGACTAGAGTCTGTAAGTTAGTTATGAAAGATAATGTCTCTTAAATAGCCTTCGTTCTCGTCTTCACAAAGTCGAGCTCTTTTTAAGCTATTCTCCATGACACTTCTTAACATCTGAGGTTGTAGGGAAAGAATTTCCTGTCGTATTTTTGCCTTATGATTTTGAATAGTTTGGGGTTTATTTGCTTACACTTTGTCTTTAAGATACCCCCAAAGCCAAAAGTCTGGTGCTGTCAAATCAGGAGAACATGGAGGTCATTCAAAATTAAATTTAAGAGAGATTATCCGATCCTGAAACATTGCAGTCAACAATTGCATTGTGGCTCTAGCGGTATGTGCAATTGCTCCATCTTGTTGCCACCAATACCCTGCCATGTTTGCTAACTGAGGTTGAACAAAATTTGCTAGCATGTCTTGATATTTCTCAGCAGTTACAGTCACAGCATTTTCATTTACATCTTAAAAGAAGAAGGGCCCAATAACCCTTTCTGATGTTACTCCACACCATGTTGTTACTTTACCCGGGTGTAATAGACTCGCATGAACTTGGTGTGGATTTTTGGTGCCCCAGAATCTGATATTCTGCTTATTCACATGTCCATTCAAATGGAAATGAGCTTCATCTCCCATGATTAACTTGTGAATAAATTCATTGTCATTTCTTGCAGTTCTCTGAAACCTGACAGCATAATTTAGTCGTTTCTGAAAGTCTGGTGGTTGTAAAGGTCGCACTAATTGAATCTTGTAAGGGTACATGTGCAAGTCTCTTTGAATGCGCTGCAGAGAACTCCGTGAAATGCCAAGTTCTTGAGAACGCCTTTGAGTGGATGTGGTTGGATTCTCTTCAATGCTACGGCTCGCAGCTTCAGTATTTTCACGTGTACGTGCTGAACGACCTCGTCCACTACTAGTCCTATCACTTACAGAGCCATGCTCTTGAAAACGCGTCACTAAGTTCATTATTGCAGGCCTACTAGGGGGATGTCAAACATTAAAATGGTGCACATACAATCTTTGCGTTGCAACAATTGACCGTCCATTTTCAAAGTAAAATTCAATTATCTTCACTCGTTGTTCAGTCATAAACTTATCCATTCCAAAAATTTCCAAAGATTATATTTATTAATTCTGAAAAGAGAAATAGAAATATATTAATAGAAAAAAAGTTATTCGATTTTTAAAATGTAAAGTGACTTATGGGCCACCCTGTATATATATATATATATATATATATATATTATATATATATATATATATATATATATATATATACATACATACATACATACATACATACATACATACATACATACATACATACATACATACATACATACATACATACATACATACATACACACAGACACACAAATAGGTATAAAATAAAGTGGAGTTTATCTTAAAGATAATTTGAATGGTTTTCATAATATTAGTTGGTTAATCTAAGTTTCTTTTGACCCAATACCGCTATGACCATGCTTGCTGGTAAAATGTTTAACAGTAAATGATTTTTTACAGTTTTTATTTTTTCTAAAAAAAAATACACTCAACAATAAAAAATACATTATGCTTTTCATTAAGTTATTATTAAATACCAAAATATAAATATTTTTTTAATTGGCTTTTATATTTATAAGCTTACATTGTAATCTTACATCATGCAGTTTTCAATATGGTTTTAAAAACTTATATCTTTCAGGATTTTAATCTTTTTATACTTTTAAACGTGAACATCTATTGCGATAACAATTTGATGATAACAATTTAAATAGATAAGAATGATTTAATGATAATAAGGAAAAGAATGATTTAATAATAAAAAGTTTTTTTTTTTAATTTAAAAAGAAAACTTTATCTTCCAAAAGTTTTTCTAAATACAGTGATGTATCCTCTGGTTTTTTTCCGGTAGTCCGGTGTAAAGGTTTTTTTTTGTCTTTTTTCTTGGGTGAAAATAATTTTGTTTGACAAAGTTTAAAAAAAATTATTTTAATAATGAAAAACAAAAGAGATTCAGTGTTATTAATGATTGCCCATTCAATTGTCCCATGCCACCAGACAACTATGAGAGTTTACCCCTGAGGTATTTGATAAATTAATTTTGTTTGACAACTTAAAGGTAGTTTTTTTCCCTTAATGTGTAAAAGAAGTTTTATTAAAAAAACTTTATATTATGTCTGAAACTTTTTTATAATATTATTTTGACACTAGAAAATGTTTTATGTATAGGTTATTTCGTGCAGAATTAAGTTTTTGGTTGAAAGAAGCAGATCGAAAAATCATTGGTAAAGAGGCAGCTCATTCTAAAAAGTTAGCTGCACAATATTGTTCTCGTAGTCTTGTACGACAGCTTTATCACATGGGCATTATTCCAGCAGCAGAGCCTGGGCAAATCGGACTTAAAAAGAAACCTCAGCCTGCTGTAAGTATCAAAGGACTTTTTGATTTTTTTTAAATCGAATAAACTATTGTACTGAAATCAAATAATTCAATGTTAGTTGAAGAAATTTTTTATTTAAAAAATAGATGATTTAATATTCAAGCTTAATACATAAAAGTTTATTAATTTTGAAGGATAAATTGAAAACTAGAAAACATAAAAAAGTTTGTCAGTTAACTTTTTTCACAATAATTTAACTAAACTTATTTTGTTGGTTATAACAAGATGGTTATGTATTATCATCATTTTGTTGTTGTTGTTGATTTTTTTTTTTTTTTTCACCAGCTCATATCAAGCTCCACAATCCTCATTTTTTGTTATTGTTTAGTTTGTTTTTTTGCATCCTTCTAGTTTATTCTCTTAAAGTTACTCTACATTGTTATTCTAAAGTTACCATGTCTTTATATGTATTATAAATATATGTATGTATTAGTCTTTATATGTATTTATATGTGTGTTTCTAGTTTATTCTCCTAAAGTTATTTATTCATATATTCTTATTAATTAAATCGTTACTCGTAAGCTCGTAATCTATTATCAAATATGCATACAAAATTAAAGACAGAAGTTTAAAAATATGTAAAAACTAATTTAGACGTTTTATAGTTATTTTAAAACAAAGCAAAAAAAATCTAATGAGTTATTTAAAATATATCTTATTTATTATTAATTTTATTATCAGTTAATTAATTTCTAATTTAAAACATAAATTTTTAAATAAACAATTTCTTAAACTTTCACCATTAACAAAAATGGATATTAATGTTTCATACAATGCACAAATAGCTTTATCATAATTTATTATTGGTTAATTTTCAAGTTCCCGCCCAATATTTTCGGACAATAACTTTTTAACTTTTTTGGTCATTAACTTTTTTTTATTTATAATCCTTAAATCACCTGTTTTATTTTTTATTAATTTTTGCAATATGATAAATTGATCGCTTTATTAAAACAGTGTTCACAGTTTTTAATATACTATAAATTTAATGACCAGAATTTTTAATCTGAGCCTTTTAGATTTACTCTAGTTTATTTGCCTAAAGTTATCATGTCTTTATGTCTTTAAATGTGTCTCTAGTTTATTCTCCTAAAGTTAATATTTCTTTATATGGTTACTATCATTTGTATCTCTCTTATCATTATATCATTTTTTACATTAGAACTGATTTCATTTACCGCTCAAATTACTAAACTTAAGATTTTAACCTAAATTTTTTTGACAAGATGTTGTGTGTGCACCACATAATGAATACATGAAACATTTGGTAACTGAAAATGTTTTTCTATATCTAAGATATATATAAGAAATATTCTATATATAAGAAAAATTCCTACTGCCTACTGATGGGGGGTAGGGATCAGGTTGACGACAACTGATTTAGAAGGTATAAGCAGATTCCTAACTTAACTTAATGTAACATCATGTTATACTACATTTAAAAATATAATAAGTTATTTTCATATAGCTTTGTATGAATTGTCAGTTATGAAGTAATTCAATTATGAAATAATTTGATAGCAATAGTTCGTTTTTATCAGTTTATTTAATTTTATATTATTATAAAATTAAATAAACCGATAAAGAAAGAAAACACTGCATTATTTTTTATATGGAATAAAAAGAACACTGATAACTCTAATCTTCATGTCTGTTAAATAAATGATAAATCTAACCTAATAATTTTATGCTAAAAACTTATGCGAAACTCTTAGAGTTTTGTGGCTTTTTCATGCACAGACTTTTTTTTTTATTTTTTACAAAAACTGAAGCAGATATTAAATGTTTAACCTAACATATCAAAGTTCATAAGATTTTTACCTTCAAAAGTTTTACATTTTTAAAACACAGCAAAACAGCTCAATTATTAAAAACTTTTTAAAAATCAGAATAAATTAAATTGTTAAGTAATGATACCTAGTTTTTCTGGAGTCAGGTAAAAACTTCTTTAGTAATTAGTTAAAATCTTAGAACTTCTTTAGTAGGAAAAAAATCACTTACATTTTTGTTTTGTTTGTTTATATATAGATGGCTTACACTTGTATGATGCTCTGCATTTGTAAGACTGTTTGTCTTAATTAACTTTAACAAATTAAAATAAAAAATGTCAATTGAATTTATTTTCGCCCATTTACAGAAGTCAGCAGTCAAATGCTTCTTTCTAAGGATTTTTTAAAGTTAAAGTATTGTATTTTTGATTTTTGTTTAAACTTTATAAACAGATCCCTATATGGAAAGTAGCATTGAGTCCAGAAGTTGAAAAACAGATGCAACAAATACTACACATTTCAAAGATTGAACCAGTTCAGGAGGTATTACATTATCCAAGAGGTTTTTTTTATATATATATACCAATTATGATGTTTAACATTTGATATTAATTAAACTTCTATTGATTTCATTATATGTCATATTAAATAAACTTCTATTAGTTTCATTATATGTTATATTTCATTATAATATGTCACTATAATAGTCACTTTTTTTTTCAAATTTTATTTTGAATTTATTGAATTAATTGAATCAATTTTTGAATTAATTATTGTTCTTTTTTTTTGTTAACCATTTGAATCAGTTTGTAATTAATTTTCTAAAGACCCTCTGCAGCTGTCTATAAAAATTTTTATTTGTTTTTAAATATGGATATTATAATGCTATATTAAAAGTAAAACCTTGTTTTTACTCACCATCATCATGTAGTTTATGTAGATATTATCATCTACATAAATTGCTGCAATAAACAGTGAGATGTTTTTGATAGTTAGCCTTCCTGTCTACAGGTGTACTTATATGTTTCTGTTCACATTTTAATGAATTCTTATCAAAAAGGAACTTTACTGCAGAGATATTTTCACCCTGAAGACTATATGTACCATATGCATGAGATATATATATTTTAATAATGGTTTTATTAATATAAATAAGATCATTACTTTATAGGCTTTTGTGATTTTTTTAAAAAAACAGTAATTGTTTTAATTAACAATAAAAAACAAGTGTATGCAAAAAAAAATATTTAAAAATACATATCCATTTTTTAATATTTTTTATTTATTTCATATTGTCTTCTTAATATTTGTATAAAGGTTCTGTAAAAAAATTTTTTGTACATAATGTTATTGTTTAAATAACATTTTTTTGTTTTGTTTTTTTCTTTGTTTTTTCTCTTATTTTTATTTTTTGTTTTTATTTGATATTTTAGCCAAATTTTGGTGAGAAGATAAATTTACAAGTTCCGATGAGTTACTGCATTAGTGATAATAATGATGAAATACAAACCGTAAATTGGGAGCCACCTAGTTTAAATTGGAATCCTTGGCTTGCTCAGTCAATAATAATAGAAGGAGAAGAAGGGGAAAGGGTAAATATTTTAATTATGTCGAACAAAATATTGTTAATTTTAAAATCTTTTAAAAAAAGTAAGACCATAATTTAAAAATAACTAATTAACCTTTTATGTTTTTATAATAAAGTGCTTCAGTTTATTCTCATTATTATAATGATTATAAATTTTATTATAACATGTTTTTAAAAAATACAGACAACAAATTTAACAATAAATTAATACCATTATTCTATTATTTTATATATTTTTATATATACAATAGTAGTAATAATATATGTGATAATAGTTGTATTTTCATATATAAAATCTATTGATTGTCTAGTTTTACCCATCAAGTACAGTCTTCTCCCTTTGAAATTTAATGCCATTGCACGAGAAAGTGCTGGTAGGATGATCATTTTTAAGTTAGCCTGCACAATTTTAAAAAATCCTTTTTTTCTACTATTTAAATTGAAATAAAAATAGCGAAATGATTGCTTTGAATAAAAACTAGTTTAAATAATTAAAAAAAAAAAAAACATTTTTCATAAAAGTTGAATAAATGAAAAAAAAAATTATGTTTCAATTTAAAACAAAACGCTTTCATTTTTTCGGTGTGTGTGTGGGCAAGTGCGAAAAGTCTTGAGCGTGAAAGCGCTGGCTAAATAGAGAAGACTGTAGTTAAGTCCCTAATATTATCAAAAAAGTCTTTCTTTAAAAGTAAGTCAACTTAGGTCTAAAAATGCAATTTTTAAAATCTCTTTTATCGTCTAATTATGATAATTAGGTCATTTCAGGTGATGTTTAATATTCTGTATTCAGTTTAGATGCATTTATATTACTAAATAATAAGGAAGTCATTGTATCCATAAACTTTTTTGAATGTTATCTTTTGACTGTATTGCGTGAGTACAATCCGTAACTTCTTTTGTTCTTCTAAATTGTATATACACTAATATATATGTAAATTTAATGCATATATTTTACATTAAATAAAGAAAACTTGCCTTAACTCGAACTATTTTCTCATTTCATCCAAAGTTTGATCTAACAATAATTGGTTTTAGTCAAACATTGGTTAAGTCCAACCACTTTCCTTGGTCCCTTGGAAGTTCCAATTATGGAAATTAGCTGTATTTTAAACAATTTTCAATCAATTTACAAATCACGTAGTATTTTCAAATTTAACATAATAGTAATTACGCTTATCTTGTATTCAAATAGTTATTGTCTATATACAATATCATTGTGGAAAATAAAAAATTGAAAGCAGACGGTCAATTTAACTAGCTAACATGCTTATCAAATGTAGTAGTAGTTGTATTATTAGTAGTTGTATTAGTATTAGCAGTAGTAGTAGTAGTAGTAGTAGTAGAGTAGTAGAGTAGTAGTAGTTGTAGTTGTAGTAGTAGTAGTTGTAGTAGTTGTAGTAGTAGTAGTAGTAGTAGTAGTAATAGTAGTAGTAGCTGTGACTAATTTTCAAAAACTAGCAAGTGGAATTGAACCCACTGAAACAGCATTGTTAACTCTTATTAAATTCCAACAATCCTACAGTCATAGATCAAGCTTAGCTTTGAAAACATCCAATGATTCTGAAGATACTATATTGTTAGTTAAAATATTTCAAATAAGAGCAACTCTGTTGAATAGAAAATTGTGTCTAGGTTGATATTTATTTATTTCATAGTTATATTTACAGTTATTTCCTTTATTAAGTTTTTGACTCAAATTTATTTATTAGTTTAATTTCTAAACTGTTTTTAATTTTGTATTCACTCTTAATCTTCATGTATAAAGATCTATAATATTAACTTTGTATCATCGGTTTAAAATTTCAAGTTACAGTCAAAATGTTCTGCTAGGTCGTTAAAAAAATTAATAAAACAATTGTTTAAACATATTTTTGCTATAATGACCTGCGAGCAATTAAAGTAACACATCGTTAACAAAACTTTTTTAAATGCTTCTTTAAAATTTTTTTGAGTTTATGAAATTTTAATATATGCTTTTTCCAAATAACATCCTGATTATTTATTTAACTTTGCTTTTTAAAACTCTAATTTTTTTTTAACCAGTCAACCATGACTGGCAAGAAATCATTTTGGGAGGTCGAAATAGCAATTTAAGTCATTTCGGGCAGTCATTGATTGTTGACTGGCCGTTATTTTCCATGCTG
Organism: Hydra vulgaris; assembly: GCF_022113875.1. Classification (NCBI taxonomy): domain Eukaryota; kingdom Metazoa; phylum Cnidaria; class Hydrozoa; order Anthoathecata; family Hydridae; genus Hydra; species Hydra vulgaris. The sequence goes on along the minus strand of NC_061161.1, from coordinate 38,046,973 downwards.
TATAGTATAATATATTATATAGACAATAATTATTCGAATAAAAAACAAACATCTAATAAATGTGTTTTCTATTATTTTAATTTTAATTTCAATTTAAATAAATAAGTAAATACATGTTTACCCACAGCTACTGCGTTTTTCCAGAATAGTGGATAAAACACTTGCTCAGCTGTACAACAAATTATTTTATTAGTAAATATTTTTAATAATAATGTTTAAGAGATTTTAATTAACATTCAAGAGTTTCTGGTAGAATAGTTCACCATTCATCATTAAATAAGATTTTAGTTTTTTCTTAAAAATAGTTGTTTTTTTTCGTCGCGAATGTAATTTGGAAATATATATTCCAAAGTTTAGGACCATAGTGGGATAATGCTCAATTACTAAAACAATTGCTGTATTTTGTTTCCTTTAACTTTATTGTTCTTTCTGATATTGAGTAGTGATTTAATTTGGATAATGACATTGGTGCTTCCAGTATAATAGATTTGTGCATTATTAAAAAGACCTTGAAATAAATTATTTCTCTAATTTTCAGCCAATACGATTTGTTAAATTCCTGGTCATTTACAGGATTTTCTATTCTAATTTTAAGTACCAGTCTTGCTGCATAATTTTGAACAGGTTGCAGTTTTTTTAAGTGACTTTTCAATTACAAAGTAGAGGGAGTTGCAATAATCTAGCTGTGTAAATATTAGTGAACATACTATGGTACACAAATCTTTGTGTGATAAGAACTGTTTTATTTTGGATATTTTCCTCAATATATTGTATAAGTTTTTAACAATCTTATATGTGTTTTTAAAGATAGTTCATTGTCAAGTATCGCCCCTAAACTTTTTGCCGAGGCAACAAATCTAATGCATTCTTTGTAAATAAAAGTACCTTTAATAATATCTTTTTGAATGCTTGGTGGTGCCATAATTAGTATTTTTGTTTTCGACTGGTTAATATATAAGAATGATTCACTCATGCATTTAGATATGTATTCAAGACATTTTGGTATATCCAGGACTAGTGCGTTATTTTGAGATGAAGGAAGGAATGTTTTTAGAGTTTGATGATCATCTGAGTATCCAAAAGTTGATTATGTTCAGATGTTAGTATAGTGGTCTTATATAGATATTAAAGAGTTTTGGACCCAGGACTGTACCTTGTGGTGCTCCATATTTTACATTTTGGTTCAGGGAATATGAGCTACCAATTTTAACTTTTTGAGTACGGTTAACTAAAAATGATTCAAACCACTTATGAGCTGAGTCAATTATACCTATTTCACTAGTTAAGCTATTTCACTATTTATAACTATTTATAACTAACCTATTTCACTAGTTATACCTATTTCACTAAGTATTTTTTGCTGATCAATAGTGTCGAAGGCAGCACTTAGATCAAATAACATCAGTACTGAAGGTGTATGTTTATTAAAAAATTCAAATATATCATGGTAAGCTTAAGTAAAAGTGTTTCAGTTGTTTTTGTATCCTTATTGATGTTCTATATGAAGATTGTTTGTTATCATGTGGGAATCAAGGCGATTGAAAACTACTCTTTCTGTTAGCTTGCTAATGAATACAAAATTAGAAACTGGTCTTCAGTGTCTGGCAGAGTCTAATTTCTTTATTATTGGAAGTAATGTAGCACTTTTTAGACAATCCATGCTGCTTGATTCTAGTGATAAGTTTGCTATTTCAACCCATATATGTATAAATGTTTGTAAATTGTTCCGCAGTAGATATGCTGGAATCGGATCATCAGGAGAACATTTTTTTTCCAAATGAAACATGGTGATTTTGTAAATTTCTTCATTGTTTTTGGTTCAAATTTTCTTAAAAACTGCCAATTATAATCTGAAGTACTTTTCTTTGTCTGGGATGTTTGAAGACTAGACTTGAGTTTTCTGATTTTTTCAGTAAATTAATTATGTTGTTAGCTAGTTCTTTATCTACATCGGCTGTTGGTAGTACATATTCTTGAGTTTTATCTAGTAGCTTGTTTATCAATGAGAATATATTTTTACTTGTATCGTTTTTATGTAATAGATTGAAGAAATATGTTCTTTTTTTTATATACGCAATTATTGTTGTTTTTTTCCTGAGGCGTCTATATTCTCTTTTGTCACTCTCATTTTTTGATTAAAAAAATATTTATATTTTTGATTAAAAAATATATATTTTTTTAATCAAAAAAATAAAGTTTATCTTTTTTAATAATTAATTTTAATCACTAATTGCGGTAGTGGTGTAGAACTCCGAACCACTCGTTTATGAAGCGCTCGCTTCATAAACGAGTAGTTCGGAGTTCGATCCTCACCACGTCCCTGGTAGTACCGCGCTCAACTCATTTCTCCGCGCAGCGGCCTTGTTCATCAAGGTTCGTGTTTCGGAGTTATAGAGTTGAGAGAGGGTTATAGCCACAAATAAGTAGCCTCCTCGTCTGTAGTGGCCTTCTCGGCCTTGAGGAGGTGAATTAAAATTTAAAAAAAAAAAAAAAAAGTATAATTTAAAAAATTACATTTTATAAAAAATTTACATTTACTATAGATTTTTTCAAACATAGTCATTGAAGTTTAAAAATAGCTAAATCTTAGCAAAAATATTAAGTTATTGTAATTAATGTTATTTTTATTGTTATTAAAATGTAAAAGAATATGGAAAAGAAACAAAACTTACTGTTTCGTTTTTTTCCTTTTTCCAATGTTTCGTTTCTCCATAAAATAAAATGGTGAGCTAAAGATCTAAAGTTCATTCATTCAAAAATTAAATTCGTGCAATTGTTCTTAAGACTGAAGTTTTTACTTTTGTTAATTTATTATCAAAAACAGTTAATTTTTAATTGCCAACAAACAAAAGTTAACTTTACTCTAAATGGATATTTTAAAATCGTTTTATCTTTCGAAGAAACAAGTTTTTCTTATATTTCATTGTCTTTAAATTTCATAACAAGTTTTTAATTTTTTAATACAACATTCATTTTTTTAAATTTAATGTTCAAAAAATAACTGAAAGACAGTTTTAAACGTTAAACAATTTAGGTCATGTAATTGCTTTTTAATACATTTTATTGTACTAAAGAAAAAATGAGAGCCTAAGTAATCAGAAAATCAGTTATATTCTACACCATTAAAAACTAAATTTTTTTTTCCTGTTTTTAATAAAAAAGCAAAAGAAAATTGTATATAAATTTATATTTAATTTTCTGATTTTATATATAATTTTCTTTTGCTATTTTCTCTCACCCACACTTCCTTAAAACGGTTTATGGGAGCAATTTACCGCTCTCGCAAAAATAATAAATAACGCAATGTCATTAAAAAAAAATTAATTGCATAATATACTGCAATGCTTTTTAAAAAGCACAGTTGCTTCAAAAAAAATCAAAATTAAAAAAGAGCGCTGATTTAAATGAGCAGCTCGCACAGCTTCCTGAGTTCATTTCAGAAGAGCTTTTCTCCGCTCTCGAGTTCATTTATTCCCGCCGAGGCCTGTAAATTACTCCCTGATATATATATATATATATATATATATATATATATATATATATATATATATATATATATATATATATATATATATGTATATATATATATATATATATATATATATATATATATATATATATATATATATATAAATAAATTAGAAAATTGCTTATCAAATTTTTTTATTTTAGCCTGTGTTTAATCAATTAAGACTCATCAGAAAGTTTTTCTGATGAGCACTCTATTTTGTAAAATACATTTACAATTGTTTGTATGCATAATAATAATAATAATAATAATAATAATAATAATAATAATAATAATAATAATAATAATAATAATAATAATAATAATAATGATAATAATAATAAAATTTTCAACAGCTTGCTCAAAGTGGTTCACTTATTTATGATGAGTTTCAAGCAAAATGGGATGATAGTAGCTTTGTATCAATGCTGGAGCAACGAAAAAAATTACCTGTATATAAATACAAACAACAAATTATAGAATTGGTTAATGAAAATCAGGTAGTGATTATTCGAGGTGCTACAGGATGTGGTAAAACTACCCAGGTATTAAATTTTTTTTTTAATTTATTTTTACATTTATTGTGGTTTCAAAAGTGTTTTATATAAGTCTGGATTAAGGCAGAAACTAGAGATGTAAAGCCCACATCTTTTTAGAGTAAAGTTTAAAGAAAGCAAGATAATGTAAATTCTAGTTTGGTTTCCATTTTAGAATTTTTTTGACAGTTTTGAATGTTAACAGAAAAAAAAAACTTGAATAATTTTTTTTTTTGCTGTTATTTTTTTCAAACAACAAATTACCTATTAAACCTTCAATTGACTTTAATTTTGTCTCTGGTATAGTTATTGTATAGTCAGCTCCTGACTATGGGATAAATATACCTGAGATAGATATCTTTTCCAAAACCTCTCAACATTAATAATTATATATGTAATAATTAAAGTTCAAAATTTTTAACATAATCGAACTGTAACATCAATATTATAATTTCAATGATATGTCTGTAAACTGTTACATTATGTTAAGTCATGGAAGTAAGAAGCATTCTGCCAAGTTTTTAATTTTTTTCAGAATTTTTTTTTTTTTAAACAATTCTCATCATATTGATGAACAATTTGTTACAACTAAATTTCAGTTGCTGCTGTTTTGATCTGATTTGTACAAAGTTTATAAAAAACTGTACATATTCACAATATTGAATTTCTTTTCATGTGCCGTTTCCAAGAAAATCAGAACTTTCTGTAAATTTTTCCAAGAAATTTAACTTATAACTTTTTGTACTAGCAGAATATGTTGTTGACTTTGGTGTTTTGTTAAAGTTTTTATGCAGTATTTTTGATGTTTGTTCTCATACGATTCATAGTAGATATTCTGCAGTTTGAGATGCTCTACGGGGAGCTAAAATTATTATCAGCTGGACAAAAGTTAGTTAATCAAATTAATTTTATAAACTAGACTAATATTTATACTCAGCCAGATTAAAAATTACTTAATATTTTTGAATGATTACAAACAGCAAAATACTAATTTTTGTTGTTGTTATACAATACCAGGTTTTTTAGAAACCAGATGTTTTATATTTTTTGAAAGTAAAGCATTTTTTTTTATAAAAAAAGAACTTTTTAAACTAATCTTGAATATAAATTTTTTTGTATGTAATAATTTGAGTAATGTGGTTTAGATAGTGATAAATTTTTTTTTTATTGCAATCAGTTTTGCATAGCAGTCTTTTTGTGTAACAATCAGTTTTGCATGGCAATCTTTTTGCTTAGCAATCAGAGATTTCACATTACTTGTGAGATAATTTGATATTTTATGCATCTTTTACCAAGGGTATTAATTACGATACTGCTGTAACAAAAAATGAAGATGGTTTTAAAAGTTGTATTACTTTTAGATTAAATAGTTTCTTTGTGCATAAACATTTTCTACTGATAAGTAGGTTTTAGGAACAAAGAAGCCTTTTTAATACATCTATGTTATTTTTTATTGAGAAACAGATGTATAAAAAAGGTTCTTGAAATTTCTTAAAAATAAAAATGTAGAAATCCTTCGCAATTAATATAGAATGATGTGTATTATTATTTTTGTGATATTATTAAGGCCACGTGGGTTTCTTGGCCATCAAAATCAGGTAATAAAAAATATGCCTAAATTTATTTAAATTGATAAATAATAGTACTTAAAATACTTTTTTACCTTTCTGATCATTTCTTTGGATTCTCCACCCCTGAAGGTGCAAAGGTGCAAATTTTGAGGTAAAAAGATCAAATATTTTTAAAGTTACATAATTTGAAACTTCTAAATAAATGTTGCAATTCTGAGGAGGCAAGAGGGGTCTGTTAAAAGTAAAATGATCATATATCAGGACTTCTTGGAGCCAATGGCTAAAATTTTCAAGGAATTTCTTATTTTGATAAGTACTCTCAACTGTATAAAAATCAGCAAAATCATAGATATAAGGTGACATTTTTAAAACTTTCTTGGAATTACCCAAAATCAAACCAGATTTAGTGAACCAATGAATTTGGATTTGGTGCATTTAAAGCAGCTAATTGAAAGCAATCCAAGATTAATTATATGTTGCTTAGTAAGTAAATTTGGATGTGTTCATGGTACTGTGTATATATGTGTATGCATGTTACTTGCCTAAGTTAGGGAAGACTATGAAGCCTGATGTTAGATACTACACAGACTCAAAGCTAGTAGGCAAAGATAGCAAAGAGACACATGAATCTCTTGCACTGCATGTTCAGCTGGGTTGACCATATCATCATTGGATATAAAAAGTAGGTACTTAGTGTAAAACACACCAGTTAGTGACTAGGTTTGAAACAAATGCCAAAAAATATACCCTATAATGTTGCTTTTGAGACGCTCCATATTGCTTCCACCAAACAGCACAACAGTATCAACAATCTACTGAGGTCAACCCGAAAAACTTCATGTGAAACTAAAACAGCCAGGGTACAACAAAGTTCATATTTTCCATGACAATGCCTGTCCACACATGTTTTAAAAGTGTTACCTCATTTGTGCTACTAACTTAGTGCTAATAGGCTTTTTTTTAATTGTGCAAGCTGTTGCTTAACAACAAGGACACAAAAAGGCTCTTACTGTATATATTATTGATGATTAGATATGGAATTTAAAATAAATATATTTATTTTAAATATTATTATTAAATGTTTATTTTTAATTACATATCTAATCACACACCAATATCAAAGATATTGATGTGTGTATATATATTTATATTACAGAATAATATAACAATTCATTTTTTCATGTTTATGTAAACAAGCTTTATATGCAAGGAATAAATTGATAGAAAAGGTTAAGCATTGAAAATAACTTAAAAAGTAGTTTATGGCATTTGTAAACATATTGATCAAATTTATCTGATCTGTATACTGATTCTATATCAGAGGTTGTTAGTTCTTCTAATATATGTGATTTTCCTGTTACACCATTATATGAAATTACAAAATATTTTTTGAATTACTTGACGTTGTACTAACAACTTTTAGATATGCATTTAAAAAAATTATATTTATTGTTTATCAAGACTGATTTTGCATTTAAATTTGATGCACTAATTTATATTGCTTTATTTTCACTTTATCACAACTAAATAAATAACTTTGAGTCACTTTTTATTTGTAAAGGCCATGAAATAGTAAATTGCCTTTAAAAATGAAAATTGGGACAAATAAAGTAGAAATGTCTTTTCTCAAACTGATGAAAGAAAAAAAAGTTTTCTAAAAGCAGTGGTGAAGAATGTGAATTGTGAGCTGAAGCAGCAGTAAAAAGGGAATTTTCCTTTAAAAAAAAACCTAGATATTTACTATGAGACACATCAAAGCAGCCTTAAGTAATATAAGCTATAATTATTTTTTTTGGATAAAAAAATGAACTTTAAACAAATGTAAATGAGAGTAGAAAGCACTGTTTGCTGCAAAATTTAAATTAAAAAAAAAAAAAAATTAACTAGATACTGGAGTCAACTGCTTAAGTGAAGTTTAAACCAGAAGCCAACCATTTGTATTTTTTTACTTAAACTCTCCACAGTGAAAATCAAATTTTCATTCAAATTTTTTGATTAAAAGTAGTAAGCATCTTGGGTGTTTTAGAAAAGGAAAAAAATTCTTGTCAGGTTTGACCATGCTCCAATCTTGTCAGGTTTGACCATGCTCCAAATGTGACAGCTATTATTCAATTGCGACACCACTAAGTAATAGAGGAGGTGTGAAAAGTTTCTATGACAAAGTTTTTTATTTAGAAACTTAAAACAAAACAACATCTTTTCACAATGCTAAAATTTATTGTTCAATCTTTAAGTGGACTAAGTAATCATTTATTTTCAAAATACTGAAAAGATTGTTTAATGATGTATTTAGATTCTTCAATGATTTTTTGGTGCTTTGATGCAGAATCAAGTTATAATTAACTAGCACTAGAACTTCCAAGGAAATCTTCCATTTGTTGAATTCTGTTATTACATAATATATTTATTTATTGTAATTGATAAATAAGCCAAAAAAGATGTTAGTTAAAGAATAAATGATTTCCATTTGTTGATTTTTTATCCTGTTTCAGATTTAGGTCTATTTTCAGTTTTTGTTTAGAAATTTCATTTTAATATGTTTTCTGAAAATAATTGTTCAAGTAAAAATGTTCTATTCCAGTGTTATAAGTTGTTAAACTTATAACACTGGAATTAACATTGTCATGCCTATTACACTGCATACTGTCAACCATTATGAACTAGAATGATATGCAGTGCAAGTATTAAGAGTTATGAACTAGAATGATGTGCAGTGTAATAAACATTCTGCTTATTACACTGCATATGAATGCTAGCAGCTATTAAGATTTATGAACTAGAATGATATTCAGTGTATTAAACATTCTGCTTATTACACTGAATATAAATGCTAGCAACCCTGAGGAGTTATAAACTAGAGTGATATGCATTGTAATAAATGTACTGTCTATTACACTGCATATGAATACTAGCAGCTATTAGGAGTTATGAACTAGAATGATATGCATTATAATAAACATTCTGCTTATTACATTGCATATGAATGCTAGCAACCTTGAGGAGTTATATGCTAGAATGATATGCATTGTAATAAATATACTGTCTATTATGTATGCATATGAATGCTAGCAACCATTAGGAGTCATGAACTAGAATGATATGCAGTATAATAAATTATATATTCTATTACACTGTATATGAATACTAGAAAGTATTAGGAGTTATGAACTGAAACCATCTGAAGTGTAATAAACACATATTACACTACATATCATTCTAGTTTGTAATTCCTTAACTATTCCTAATAATCCAGATCATTGAAAATTGTTGAAAATTATATTGAAACAACCGTTTTAGGTACCACAATATATTTTGGATGATTTCATACTTAAAAGTGCTGGAGATCAATGCAATATTGTTGTTACTCAGGTTGATTTTTTCATTTTTTGAAAAAAATTCTAATATATCAATGAATTAAATTATCGATTAATTTATGTTAATAAATGTATATTTGTAAAAATGAGTCAAGTAAAAAGTTTAAAGGAGTAAATACACAACAGGTCTCCAAACAGTTGCCAGACATTGGTGCCTCCTAGACCATCCTCAAGATCCACTTGAGGGAGGCAACAAACTACTATTTAATTTTCTAACAAAATGAACAATGGTTGGTTGCCCCCCTTTGGAAAATCTTGACAATAGTTAGGAGGCATCAATGTATAGCAACTATTTTAAGCCCTGTACTGTATAAAAGTTTATTTAAGTAATTAAAAATGTATAACTTTAGGGTTGTTTTTTTTTATAGCCGCGACGCATAAGTGCAACAAGTGTTGCAGAAAGAGTTGCGGCAGAGCGCTCTGAATTTCTTGGAAATAGTATTGGCTACTCTGTTAGATTTGATAGCATATTACCTCGAAGTCATGGATCTATATTATTTTGTACCACAGGTAAATAAAAAATAAACCTTGAAAAAAAAAGGCATGAAAATTTTAAAATGTTTTATTATATGTTAGAAATTTACAAAAGAATAAGAGATATGGAGTTCTTAAATAGTTTTGAGAACTCCATATCACTTACACTTATGTAAGTTTATGAACAAAAAAAGTTAAAAAGTGTTTTTAATTAGTTCTATTTTATAAGCCTGTCAGTATTTATAATTATCAGAGGGTATTTTAATTTTTTAAATTAAAATTCCTCCTGATAATAATTAATATGGTAATTTTTTTACTTATTTAAAATACTATATAAATTTATAATTAAAAAATGGTTATAATAAATAAACAAAAAAAAATTTAAATATTTATATTACATACATGCAACAAAACGTACATTCAAACCAATATTCAAATGAAATAAAAATACTATAACAAGAAAAGATATTATAAAAAAAGACAATATCCAAGCCTTCCTGGGAAGCGTGTGGTCGCACACCTTGTTCGTCCACTTTTAAAGTAATTTTTTTATGCAACTTGACCACATTTTTATATAGTAAGCGTGTTATGAATTTGCAGCAAAAAAAAGCTATAAGAAACAACAGAGAATAAAGAAACTGCTATTCTTTTATTTAATTACTTCCATCATTACAAAATTTATTCATCAAATAATATATTTTACAAATAAATAGCAATTTTTTTTCCTGATTTTCATATTATATAAGTATTGAGAGAAATGTCAAATTTTGCAAAAACATTTTTAAAAGCGAAAAGATGCAAAATCAAATAAGCGTAAGAAAAAAATTTAACAAAATTTCTCATAGCTCAGTGTACATAGCAAATTAATTTCTTGATTATGTGGGCTGATAAAAATTTGTGAATAAATTGCAAATCAAAACTTTCAATTGTTGTTAAATTATTATAAAATATGTTTTTTTCCTTAACTTGCAAATTCAGTAACTAAAAATAACTACCAACCTTAAAATAATATACAAAAGTTGTATAGAATTTTAAAAGCAAAAGATTTTTTTTAATTTTCTTTTTTTAAATTATTAAATTTTTCTAGTTTCCTTCATTGAAGTTTGATATTTCATAACAATTTTTTTTTTTTTTTTTTTATAGAATTGTTTTTTTTCTCAGTATATAAGTTTAGCTTTTTTGCCGCGAATTATTGAAATGCTTTAAAAGTTAAAAGATGCGTACTAAAAGTGTGTCTAAAAAATTTACTTTAAACGTGGACAAACAAAATGTGCGACCTCGTGCGCTTCCTGGGAAGGCTTGGTATCAATATGTATATATGTATTTTTGTATGTATGTATGTATATGTATACATATATATACTTATATTTTTACATATATATACAAATGTTGGTCATACAATATGATAGTCTATATGCAAACACTGTAAACAATTGTTTTAGAAAGATAGATTATTGCAAAAGACACATTACTTAGGTTGAAAAATTTGAGACTTTTTAATGACTGTGCTGAGGAAGAAGAAGAGATGGTGAAAGTGTCATACATTGTGCTTTTAAAAATTCTTCAAAAATTTCAGAAAAAAAATTAGAGATTAGATTCACAATAGATTTTAAAAAAGCAAGATTTATTATCGACAATAGTTGCAGTAAAATTGCAATTAATAAGCTCCTTATCAGAGAGGTTTAAAAATTATTCTTTAGAAATCCAAACACAACTAAAAATGGGTGTGTTTTTCAAAAAACTATCACAGTTTTTTTACACAATTCATTCTAAAGTTCTGCTTTTCTATATGCTAGTTTTGTTAAAAATTTAATTTACTTTTAACATAAGTAGCAAAATTTAAGTGATTTGAAATAGGTCACTTTAAAATACTATATAAATATGTGTGTGCGTGTATCAGAGATAGAAGAGTCACAAAAGTGACATCCGCGTAAGTGTGTGTTGTGTTGTGTGTGTGCATGTATATGTGTATATGTTTATATATGATTTATATGTATGTATAACTTTTAACAGGAGTTTTGTTGCGAAGAATGGAAAATGGGCTGACTGGCATTTCTCACATTTTTGTGGATGAAATTCATGAAAGAGATATTAATGTAATTTTCTAAACCAACATTTTTTAAAAACATTTTATTTTTTTTTATACTTGTTATTTATTTAAAAAAAAAATATATTTTTAGTCAGATTTTCTTCTTATAATTCTTCGTGAAATGGTATCTGTGTTCCCGAATCTTAGAATAATTTTAATGAGCGCTACAATCGATACAAACATATTTTCACAATATTTTAACAACTGTCCAGTTCTTGAGATTGATGGCTTTTTACACCCTGTTCAAGGTTTTTTTGTTTTTGTTTTTTATAATTATTTTTTTTTACTTTTTTTTTATCTTAATTCAATTTATATTTTAAAAGTTCATTTTGTATATTAAAATTATATTTTGTATATATCATGGGTTACTATACATTTAACATTTTTTATTTTATATTTCAACAAGGTTTAAAAACAAAGCACATGAGACTATCTAGTTGATAGCTAAGTGCAAGCCTGTTTTGTATCAGTAACAAATTTATGACAAAAAATTGATGTTGCAAATTTGCTTTTTTTATTTTATTTCAAAATTCTTTTGCGATTTGATAAATTTGAATTAATTCATCCCTAGTGTTTATATATCATAATAGCATTTTATAAAAATAAACTGCATTATTTATTTAAATACTATTTTAACAGTTTCATTTTTTCTTCTCCATGCAGTGGCTTTTGATTTGTCAGCGCTTGTGTTTTGAATTTAAAAGGATAAAAGAGGATTGTAATAGCAATTTAAAAAAGTATAAATCAAAATATAGTATTATAAAATAAGAAATTTTCTGATTCTTTTTATTGATGGTTCAATGTAATGATGGTTAATTGTGTAAATATTGATGGTTCAATATATTGATGATTAATTGTGTAAATATTGATGGTTCAATGTATTGATGGTTAATTGTGTAAATATTGATGGTTCAATGTATTGATAGTTAATTGTGTAAATATTGATGGTTCAATGTATTGATGGTTAATTGTGTAAATATTGATGGTTCAATGTATTGATGGTTAATTGTGTAAATATTGATGGTTCAATGTATTGATGGTTAATTGTGTAAATATTGATGGTTCAATGTATTGATAGTTAATTTTGTAAATATTGATGGTTAAATATATTTTCAACATTTTGAAACGACTATAACTAAATTTTTTTTTAATATTTAGACAGTGTATTTAACTATTAAAATACATAATACAAAACTGACCATAAATGGTTTTATTAAACAATAAAGTTAAAAAACAAATAGTCAAATTATTAAATTTGTAGCAAAGTTATAGAATTATTAAAATGCTAAATGTTTTTGATTGATGGAATAAACAATTATGAAGACTATGTTTGTGAACTTATGTTGAACAAATGACTATGTAACAAACTCATGTTGGAAATTACTATATAATAAGAAAATAATAGTAACAAATAAAAGTTGCAATTTTAGATTAAACAATAATTTATACTTAGTAAGTGTTCACATTTGTTTTATACTTTCGTTATTAACTTTAGTAATTTTTTTTTTTTAATTATAATTTTTTTTTTTAATTTTTTTTTTAACATATTTATTTTAATAAATTTTTATTTTTAATAAACTTCATATCATTGATACAAAGTCTTTATTTCTTATTAGAGTACTTTTTGGAAGATATTATTCAATTAATAGGATATAATCCTCCCATCCCTGAAAAAAAAAAGAAAAAGGTTTCTGACATAGAGGAGGAGGTATTTTAAATTTAACCTATTTGAATTTTGCTAGTATTAAAACAAAAAAATTAATTTAACAATTTTTTTTAGGTAAATCTAAACACAGTTTGTGGTGCAGAATATTCAATTCAAACAAAAAATGTCATGGCTCAAATTTCTGAAACTGAAATCTCTATTGGACTTATTGTGGTACAGAGTATTATAGATTTTATATTTTATACTTGCATTTGTTTATTTTTACAACACTGTCGTATGTTGATGTCGAAAACAAATTAAAAGTAAACTATTGTAAATGATAGAATAATTTTAAAATAGCCTTTTTTTAAATTTAAATTTCTAGAAGAAAAATTAACGCCCTTTTGGCTGATTTGTGAGAGGCACTGATTTAAAGAGATGTTTGCGTTTGAGTTTTTCTTGTTCCTAAAATTCTTTTTCCAAAATAAACAAAAAAGTATCTTCTAGTACACAGGCTTGATCGGGAAGCGGGAGCGATGGCTCTTGATTGCTGACCACGGAAATAATATTTAGTTGCTAAAAGCTGGCCAGATTTTTTAGTCGTTTTGAGAGCATTTCAAAAAGCAAAAAAAAGTGCGCTAAAGATTAATTGGACCGGTGAGAGACTATTACAAAAAAAAAATTAGGAAAATAAAATATCTTTTAACACAAAAAAAACTTAAAGCAAAATAAGTTACGTTTAAAACAAATATTTTCGAAACATTGCTCTTTTATAATTTTTTTATAAAATTAAGCGACGTTTTTGATATAAAGTAATATCTTACGTTTGTTTAAAAAGGACTCAAATGTTCTTTATTTATCAAAGCAAGTTTTAGTTTTATCTAAGCTAAATTATTTTATAAATAAAAAAGTTAATTTTTTTAATACCTATTTTATGTTTCACGTAGTTTGAAAAGTTTAACATATTTGAAACAATTCTTCTTAGTAAGATAAACAAATGAAATAATTAAATCATTGAATTACTATAGAAATTAAATTAACTAGATAGAAAAGAAATCAACTAAAAAAGTTAAAAACACTTGTATGACGAGGAAGCGAAACTGCTTCACAATATTGCTGATGATGTTTAGTGAGTGGATTTTTTAGTTTTAATTAGTATTTAAAGCTGAAAAAAGTATAAAGAGTTTTTAAGAATAGCAACTTGAGCAAAAATAATTAGATTTAGTAAACTTTTCTTTATATCTAATAACTTGCTATATATATTTGTGCTCTGTCATGACCTCAGGCGCGGTGCTTGTTCATCCGCGAGTTACTTTGTATGCATTTTTTGTGTTAAGTAACCAGAAACTTCTTATATGTTTGTTACATAATTAGTTTTATTAACTTTAATGATTATTAATAACTTCATTGAAAACACAATTATTTTTGTAAGTCTCTGTTTACAAATTAAATTGATAAAAAAAAGATACACAAAATTACATTTACATTAAAAATACATACTCTTTAAATAAAAAATAAGTATGTACTAATAAAATCTATAATTTATAATAAACTTTCAAAATTTTGAAAAAATGTATATTTAAAACATTTATTTTTGTAATCAAATAATAATAGTTTATATAATTTACAGCTTTGCAGATGTGGCTACGAGAATGAGTCATAAAATTGATAATATATATTCTTAAAACAATCTATGCTAGAAATCTCAAAATGTCACAAATCGCGAATAATACTATTTATAACTTTATTTTGCTTAGTCAGCGTATTTTTTGAACTAATAGAATTAGTTTGTTCGTTAATTTGGCGGGTTTTTAGAGTTTGCGAATATTCTTTTTATACTTAGTCACAAAGATGTTTTGAGAACACTCAAGTTTTTTATGTTTCCATGTATGTCCGTATTTTTTGTTTTTTCTCAAAACGACTAAAAAACCTGGCCAGTTTTCCGTGGTCAGTATTTCCTTGGTCAGTATTCAAGAGCAATCGCTCCCGCTTCCCGACCAAGCCTGAGTACATAAAAATAAAAACAAGTTTGTTTTTGCTTTTTATTTTTTTTTTTTTTTTTTTTTTTTTTTGTGCTTCAAGTTGTGACTACTTTTATGCAACACTAATTTATTAAAAAGGATTTTCCTAAGCTTGCAAATCTTTAAATGTTATCAGATAAAGATATTCCAGAATCAAAACAAACAATTCATTTATTGCTATGTTTACTGCTAAATATTTGTACTTAGCACTAAAAGTTCAAGCATATAGTATATGAAAAATAAACTTATATATTATTTTAAAAGGATCTTTTTTGATTAACAGAGGCAAACAGTTTGTTTGCCTCAGGTTATATATTGCTATAAAATTGTTATCCATTCTGTCTTCAAATGTTAGTTATTATTATTATTTTTTTTGAAAATGATTGTTGTTAGAAATGTATACACACATGCATACAAATGTAAACACACACTCATAAACACATGCGTGCACACACACCTGAATGCAAAATATTTACATAATTTATTAAAACGATTTTAATCTAACTTGTTTTTTTAATGAGTTTTTTTTTTTAGGCATTGCTACTACACATTACATCTTTGGAAAATCCTGGAGCTGTTTTAATATTTTTACCTGGTTGGAATGCGATTTTCAAACTTTTGGGTCATCTTCAGCAGCATCAAGTTTTTGGTTAATTCTCACATTTTATTTTTAAAAACACATTTGAAGAAAGTAATGTTTCGCAATAAATTTTTTTTCTTTATTGTTGCTGACAGGTTTTTTGTTTTGTTTTTAATTGTTTTGCGTTATTATTTTTATAATTATTTTTTTTATTAGGCTCTCAAAAATATTTATTGATTCCTCTTCATTCACAAATTCCAAGGGCAGATCAAGCAAAAGTTTTTAAGCCAGCTCCTCATGGTGTTCAAAAGGTTGTTATTGAAATTGTATCAAAATATCAAAACTCTTGTTTAAACATATCTCTTGATAAATTTCTCGTCTCAATCGTTTTTGTTTGCAATATATCTAAACTTCTAATAAACTATTCTACTTAATCTCAAACAAAAGTAAAGATAAGACAGTTAAACAATAAATTTGTCAAATTTCTTTTAGATTTTTGTTTTGTGTTATATTAGTTCTTTTATTTAATTGCAGATAATTTTGTCAACCAATATTGCTGAAACCAGTATAACAATAGATGATGTTGTTTTTGTTATTGATGCTTGCAAGTATGTATTTTTTTTATTATTTATATTTATCTATTAAATTTTTCATTTTAGTTTTATTAAAAAAATTTGTTTATATACAAATATATATATATTTTAAATACTTTAAAAATTTTTTTGTTCTGAATTAAAGTTCCATTGTTAGCAATGTTTGTGTGCAAAGTGCAAAGATAGTTTGATAATAGTTACCACAGAGAACTTTGTTTAGTTTGTTCATTTATCTTATTGTTCATTCCTGATGAATGAAAAATTAACACTCAGTTTAACTCTAATAAAAGCAGTTATTTTTTTTTTGAGCTTGATTAGTAGATAGCTTTTGGTAACTAACTAACTAGTAGCTAACTATTTGATGTTATTAGTCAGTTGTTTTCAGAGTTGTTAACAAGGCCTAACTTTCATCCATTGGATGTTTTTTCATGTGATGCATTTTTTTTGGAGATATTTTAATTGCTCAATAGCTTGAGCATAGGGCTCAACTAGCCCCACTCTAACCTAAATCAGTCTTCTCTGTTTGAAATTTAACATCAGCGCACAAAAAAGCGCTGACCAGAATATCTTTTTTCAGATATTTCCGGAATTCTGAGTATTAAGCTATCAAAATCAGAAAAAGTTGTTGACATTCTAAACAAAGAATTTTTTTGGGGGGTATTTAATAAAAATATTTGCGGAACTTTTTCCCGATATTTCTTTAAAATATTTTTCAGACTTTTTCAAACAATTTGACAAACAAAACAAGATTTTTTGCAATTTTAAAAAAATGCTTTGATTTTTTTTGCAAGTGCTTTTTTATATGCTCACCAAAAAAATAAAAGCATTTTTTTTTCAGCGCTGGCTAAATGAAGAAGATTAATATATATATATATATATATATATATATATATATATATATATATATATATATATATATATATATATATATATATATATATATATATATATATATATATATACAGTAGCGTCCAAAAGTTTGCGGACAGGCAAAAAAAATATAGATAAATGGATTAATATATATATATATATATATATATATATATATATATATATATATATATATATATATATATATATACATATATATATATATATATGTATATATGTGTGTATTTATATATATATATATATATATATATATATATATATATATATATATATATATATGTATATATGTGTGTATATATATATATATATATATATATATATATATATATATATATATATATATATATATATATATATATATATATATATACAGTAGCGTCCAAAAGTTTGCGGACAGGCAAAAAAATAAAGAATTTTAATTATATTTCAGCACATACTTTACTAAAGCCAACATATTATATACCAATTCAAAGGTTTTCAAATTTACAATTAGGTTTTGAACAAATAATTATTATCTAAATAATATTTTTAAATTGGTATACAAATCAACGGTCTTTGATAAGTTCAAAAATTTGCGGACAAAGCATTATTTTTTAAAATAGTTAAAATATTTCAACAATATTTGATCAAAATTTTTGCAAAAGCAAAATCACATAAGTATTTTGTAGGATATCCTTTACAATCAAGAATAGCTTGGCATCTATGAGGCATAGAGTCAACTAAATTAATGCAAACATCAATGGGAATTAAGTCCCATAATTCTTTGATTTTATTAAATAAATCAGCATAATTTGTAGGCTTAATTCCTTTCATTTGACGGTCAACATGTTCCCATAGATGTTCAATGGGATTTAAGTCAGGTGATTGGGATGGCCACTTCAAAACATTAACTTTACTCTCTTTAAAAAACTCTAAAACCAATTTAGCTGTGTGTTTGGGATCGTTATCCTGTTGGTAAATCCATCCTCGAGGCATTTTATCCTTTGTATATGGTAACATAATAGTCTTACATATATCTTTGTACTTTTCTTGATTCATATTCTCGGTATTTCTATGGAGAGGACCAACTCCATTTCGGCTAAAACATCCCCAAACCATTACATTACCTCCTCCATGTTTTACGGTAGGCAGTTGGTATTTAGGATTGTACCTAGTACCTACTGGACGTCAAACATACCTGATTTCATCGGATCCAAACAGCATAAATTTGCTTTCGTCACTAAAAAGAATTTTTGACCATTTTTGACTACTCCACTTTAGATGTTTTGATGCAAATTCCATTCGGGCGTTACGGTTTTTTAAGGAAACTAATGGTTTTTTAGCTGGGCGTCTTCCAAACAAATTAGCGTGATGTAAACGACATTTTATAGTAGAAATACTACAATTCATTCCATAGAAACGTCTCATTTGTACGTTTAAATCGACAGCTGTCAAACGGGGATTTTCTTTGCTTAGTATTACAAGCTTTTTATCCTGATAATGCGTTGTTTTGCATGGCCTTCCTGATTGATTTTTATTCTTTGTAGATCTAGTAAGCTCAAATCTCTTCATAATTTGTCCAACAGCAGACTTACCAACTCCATAAAGCTGTGCTGTTTTACGAAACGAGTTTCCATTCTGAACTGATCTCAAGATCAATTTTTTTTACTGGAGATGAAATACATTTCTTAGATCCCATGATCTCAATCACTTATATATAAAGTTTTGAAATTATTTCCACAAAGTATTTGTTTAGAAAATCAACAAATTAGCTATTTTGTGGTGAAAATGTTAAAAGCGTTAGTTTGTCCGCAAACTTTTGAACTTATCAAAAATCGCCATTTTGTTAACCAATTTTAAAATGATAATTAAATATTCATTATTTGCTCAAAACATAATTGTTAACTTGGAAACTTTTTAATTGGTATTTAATATGTTGGCTTTAGTGAAATATGTGCTGAAATTTAAGTAAAATTCCTTATTTTTTTGCCTGTCCGCAAACTTTTGGACGCTACTGTATATATATATATATATATATATATATATATATATATATATATATATATATATATATATATATATATATATATATATATATATATATATATATATGTATATGTATATGTATATATATATATATATATGTATATGTATATGTATATGTATATATATATATATATATATATATATATATATATATATATATATATATATATATATATATATATATATATATATATATATATATATATATATATATATGTATGTATGTATGTATACATACAGTATTGGACGAAACATTTGTTGCCAACATTGAACAATGCTAAAAAGTGTTCCTAATTTTACATGTCTTAAAAACGAAACGAACTATACTACCACAGCAAAAAGTTCAGAAGTCTGGAGTCATAGCATGCCATGACATGAGCAATCAGCTGACAGGGAATACACAGAGCACGCAGGCTGAATTTCTTTAACAAGTTCCATTTTGCAGCGAATAGAACAAGTGCAACTTTTTTGGTGTTTTATTGCATCAATACAGTCCACATCCAACCAAGGCGTCTTCCACAGAGCATTATTGTATCATCACAAGGTAAATGTAACATGGTAAGCTTTGAGAAGCGTGGTTATTTATTTTTATTATTTTTTTGACTTCAAGTGCAAAAATGGCTCCAGACAGTCTTGGATTGGAACTAAGAAAAAAAATTATTGGCGATTACGTAAGTGGAATGTCACAAAAAAGTATTTGCGATGAATATCGCGTGAAAAAATGAACCGTATCAAGACTATGTTCCAAATATCGTTCTACGGGGAAATTGGCAGCAGATAACAAAGGTGGAAGACCGCGTTCCACCACTTCTAGAGAGGATTCTATGATCGTCAGATCCGTCAATAAGAATCCCTGGATATCATCAGTTGAGATACAAAAGCAATTAGAGCTGCCTGTATCGGACCGAACAATCAGACGACGTGCTGTTGAAGCCGGATTGTTTTCTCGACGCCCTGCAAAGAAACTGCTGATTTCACTAAAGAACCAGAAGAAAAGACTCCTGTTTGCTACATCTCATATTGACTGGAATGTGCAGAAATGGCGAACTGTCCTGTTCAGTGATGAATCGAAGTTCAACATCATTGAGAGCCATGGCATTTGCCGTGTATGTCGACCGGTCGGAAAACACCTCAATTTACATTACTGCTATAAGACCGTGAAGCATAGTGGAGGCAATTTAATGGTCTGGGGGTGTTTTTCTGCTAATGGTCTAGGTCCAATACATCAAATCGATGGATTAATGGACCGTTTCATGTATAAAAATATCCTGAAAGATGTTATGTTACCTCATGCTGAATGGAATATGCCAATAAAATGGGTTTTTCAGCAAGACAACGATCCGAAACGCATCGCAAATGTAGTCAAGCAGTGATTTCAAGACAACCACCTATGGGTAATGGATTGGCCGCCTCAATCTCCGGATCTCAACCCTATCAAGAACCTGTGGGAGATTGTCAACCGCAGAATTTATTGTGAAGGTGTTCGTAATAAGGATCAACTGTTTGAACAAATCCAGAAGGCCTGGGCAGCGATTCCACAAAGTTTCATTGATCACCTGATCAAATCTATGCCTCGAAGATGCAAGGCTGTGATCGACAACAAAGGATTCGCCACGAAATATTGATAGCAAAATACAGCTTGGTCAACATTTTGTGGAGTTGCACTTGTTTTGTCCGGAAGGAAATCAACTTTTTTTTAATACTTTTGATTAATTTATTAATTTTCGTGTACAAATAATGAACTTTGTGATGAATAAAACTTGAAGAACGTTGTCTCTAAACAATTATATAGTTATTTCTCTAAATTGAAAAAATGCAGCACTTTTATATAAAGAAACTAAATTAGCATTATTTTGTTGCACTTGTTTTGTCCTATACTGTATGTATGTGTGTGTGTGTGTGTGTGTGTGTGTGTGTGTGTGTGTGTGTGTGTGTGTGTGTGTGTGTGTGTGTGTGTGTGTGTGTGTGTGTGTGTGTGTGTGTGTATATATATATATATATATATATATATATATATATATATATATCTGTGTGTTTGTGTGTGTGTGTGTGTGTGGGGGGAGGCTTTACAGGCTTCCCAATCTAATCTGGATCAACAAAAATTCTAATATAACATACTATATATATATTTATTTGTGTTAATTTTATTTTGTTTGTTTGTTTAATTAAGTTTACGTTTATTTAGTTGTGTTTTTATTGTTATTGTTATTTATATTAAGCTTGTTATATTACTAATTTAAGTTCTGTTATAATAATAAATTTTGTGTACATAAATGATTTTGTAATCTTTAGAGCTAAAGTCAAACAATTTACTTCACATAATAACATGAATAACTATTCTACTTTATGGGCTTCCCAATCTAATCTTGATCAACGAAAAGGGAGAGCTGGTCGTGTCCAACCTGGGTTTTGTTTTCATCTTATCAGCAAAGCTCGTTATCAAAAGTATATATATATTTTTTTAAATAATTTTTTGTTAATTCTATTCCAACATTTTAATTTTATTATTACTATTGATTTTTATCATGCTATTTTTTCTTTTTTAATTTAGAATTTATTCTAATTTTTGTTATACAACATTCTAATTTTTTTTATATAACATTCAGTTCTTCATAATATGATAATATAATATAAAGCAGCTGTTTGTATGTTTTACTTTTGTAAAATGTTTTTGTTTTTCTAAAATCGATGAAATGTAATTAAAAAGTAACTAAATATATTTTAGATTAGCAAAATATATGATTCCCGAGATACTGCGGACACCACTTCATATTTTAGTGCTGAGTATTAAGCTATTAAAATTAGGAAAAGTGGTTGACATTCTAAACAAAGCAATGGAGCCGCCTGCAATGGATGCTGTTTTTGATTCATTAGAGTTACTAAAAGAAATGAAAGCTCTTGAAGAAAATGAAATTTTAACTCCACTTGGTTATATTCTATCAAAACTTCCAATTGAACCTAAATTAGGAAAGATGATGGTTCTCGGTTGCATTTTAAAGTATGAGTTGTTTAATAATTTATAAAAGTTTGTTTGTTCACACACACACAAACACACAGCTGTTTCAGTATGTCATCATGCTAAAGTAGCTATATGTGTGTCATCAGTAAGATGTTATATGCAAGACAAAGTACACACAGATATTGATATAAACCAACATATTTAACATTTTTTTATTGTGCGTTTATAAGGGTTTTATATATAAGGTGACAATACTGCTCTATATTTTTAACCATCAAATGCACATAATTTAATAATGGAAGAATGTTTCACTTATTAAAGAGTAAAAAAAAACATAAAAAAAAGAATAAATACATAAATGTTTAAATAATACCAAATCTGCTAGAAGACTAAGGTTCTCTTTTTTTGTTTTTTCACACTGAAAGCATTTGCACAGACAAATCGATTCACCAATACAAATGTTATTTATATGGTTATATAAATTACATATGCTGTAATAATCAAAATCTTACCTACTTTTATAAATACATACATGCATTTATAGTTATTTCCTAATAACTTGAACACCGGTTAAATCAAACTCTCATTATGAACTGTATTTATATACATATTTTTATGTGTATAATTTTTTTTTTTAATTTTTTTTTTTTAAACTGTAGTGTTGGTGATGCTGTGTGTACCCTAGCAGCAAGTATGTGTTTTCTTGGACCTTTTGAAAAATCAGCTGAAAGCAAAAATGTAGAATGGGTTCACAAAAAATTTGCTGGATCTAAGAACAGTGATCATTTGGCAATGTTATGGGCCTACCAGCAGTGGGAGGATGCCAAGTACTAATTGTTTAAATTGTTAAATAAGTTTAAATTGTGTTCATCATAATTCAGAATTAAAATTTGTTTTGTGGATTATTTTAACAATTTTTTTTATAAATACAATTTGAAATATAATTTAGAAAAATTTGATTTATAGTAAATAATCTTTTTTCGTTTAATATTTTGAGTTATAATTATTAAAAACTTTTTAATTTTTTCTAGGGCTGGTGGTGTACCAGCTGAAGAGCGATTCTGTCGTAGTAATGAGCTAAATTTACAAGTTCTCAGAATGACATCAGAAGCCAAGCAACAACTAAAAGAGTTGTTGTGTGCACTTGGCTTTCCTGAAGAAAGTATGCTTCCCCATAAGTTTAATTACAGAGGAGCTGATGATCAACTTGATCTGGTAAGTTTTTATTTTTCATACTATGATTTTTGATTTTTGATTGTTAAAAAGATTCAGTTAATGTTCAGCAAAAATTTGATGCATGCGGTCAAATGTGTCTTCTGGCCACGCATACAATTTTTTTTTTTTTTTTGACAACTTGGCCATGGTTTTTTGCATATATTGATAATTTATGTGTTTTAAAAAATATGCTGAAAAAACTAATATAATTTAAAGAAAAAATTAAAAATAAACAAAACGTAAACATGAGAAACAAGCTTATTGAATGATAAAATAAAATAAAAGTATAAAATAGTATAAAAAAAAAATAAAACCAGAGAAAGTTAAATCATAAAAACTAATATATTTTTTTAATTTGTCTCAATTGTTCAAACATTTAATTTAAAAGCATTTTAGCTTTTTAATTAATAATTTTTAAATAATTAAGTTTCAAAGTAATTAAGCTTGGATTTAATAACTTTGAAATTTGATTTTTTCTAAATTCTTTGTAGTGAAACACTTTTAAGTTAAAATAAACATATACTCAAGCTTGTATTTTTTCTGGTTTATTATTTTTTTAATATAGTTTAGATTTTTTTTTTAATTTTTGTTTCTCTTTCCAATTTATAATATGTTTGTTTTTAATTTTAGTTTAAGTTTACATTTCTTTATTCAACACATTTTTTTATTAACATGCAAAGAGCCATGGTCAATTTATAAAAACAAAATATTGTATGCCTGGTCTTATAAGGCATGTGACTGCATGTGTCTCCTGAGAAGGCTTGTAAATAATGATTCAATTTGATAATGAAAAAAAGTATTAGTTGCTTCTTTTTGTTGATCTTTTTGTTAATTTTTGTACTTTGATGCTTCTGGATACATATTTTTTTGGTTTTCTGAAAATTTCTGACGTTTTTAAAGTTAGTTCTACACTACATAGTTCTTTAAGGCTTTGCTAACAATAAGGTAAACAATATATGGTAATAATAAAAGTTTCAGGTGTTTTCTCTAGCCATTTTACCTTGGTTTTTTTATTTATTTCTTTTACGTTTTTTTTTCGTTGATAAATTTTTTATTATATGTATACTATTTTGACAATAATACTTGTATTAGAACTTTATGAATATATTAGACATAGACTTAATGGTTATATTAGACAAGGTTTGATGTCAAACAATAATTAATTCTTTTTAATACTAATAATCTTTAATATTTAAGCTCTTGTTAATACTGCAGTTCTTCAAACCTTGCTATTTTTTCTTTCTTTACCACCCATTTTCTCAGTGTTTTATTGGAAATATAAAATTAATTTTTTTTTTTTTTTGTGCACCATTACCTTCTTCCACTTTTATAATAGCCTGCCTTAACTCTTTCTCATTGCACATCTTTTTTCGCATTTTTACATAAGTCTTTGGCATTGTAGCTATTCAATTTAGGCCTAAAAGAAAAATGTTGGCGACCTGTTTTGCCCCAGAAGAGATAAATGGTAATAGTTTTCGTATGGTAGACAGAACAAAAAAAATTCTATTATTTTTTTATTTTATGTTATAAATTAACCTTTTAACCAGGTTTAGATATCCTTGCTTGAGGTTGTTGAAACTTATTAAAACACCAAAAAAATGCATCTTTCAAGAAAAAAATGCTGCGAGACTTTTTCAGAATCAGTTGTTTTGTTTGTCAAAGCAACTATGATAATTACACCACTTGTACTGCACAAAATGTACTAATGTCAATGTTACTCCATATAAAGGGTAATATTGATAATTATATGCTAACAACAAAATCAATTATCTATCAACAATATTCTAAAACTAAATTTTTTGGCAGTTAATGGCAACAATACCATTAGTAAACATGTATATTATATCAAAATTATTTTGTACATCATGATAAAAAACTATTTTTCTATGATTTATCAGGGTGGAAATATTTAAGTAAATGAAGCAATGATTTGGTTGTCAACAGTAAAGCTGTATCTCTGGAATGAAAGGAAGAATGTGATCATTAGGCTCAAGAGAGTTCAAGTTCATGGAAAAGTTCTTTGCAAGTATTTTTGCCTTATTCTAAGGAGAAGTAATAAGATTAAACCCATATATGAGAGATGGAATGTAAGATTTTCCAAAAGTCTTTAAAACCTAATATCTGAGAAAAAATATGAGGTTTAGTAATCTGAAAATAGTTTACCTTTGCATCAGATAGTTGACCTAAGCATCAGATTTGCACCTTTTTGCATTGATTTCTTGCAACAATATTTAGGGACATTTGAATCAGTGTTTTTTAAAAGGGCTAATTTATTCAAAAATCAAGGAGTGAAAGTAAGTGATCAGTGTTGTCTAGAAAACAGGTCACAATGATAACTACATGTGTATAAGATCAAGAAAAGCAAAACTTTTGGGTTTAGAGTCAGCAAAGTTAAGTGGTACTAGAACCAACTCATCTAGTGTGATGAATATTTAAGTCACCAATAACAGCAATATTAGCTAAGAAATAGTAAAAAAAATGAATTGGTAAATTTGATCAGTAACCACTTCAAAAAAATAACAGTCTTAAAAAAAAAAGGTTAAAAAAAAAAAGCAAAAAAAAGTGATTGTGTAAAAAAGGGCTAAACAAAAACATGTGAAAGAATAATTATAGACTTAAAACTGATTTTAAATGATGTGACTGTTGAAATCTTTGCAAATCAAAGATTATTAGTCACATAATAGATAAACAAGATAATAGGATAATAGTAAACAGCTGAATTTAAATTAGTTTCACAAAGAGCAAGTAGGTCTAGTAAATTTTCAAGAGGTAAGATTCAGTGGATAAAAAGTTTCTCTGAAGACCAAGAATATTTGTAAGAATAGATTGAAACAATTTTAATTTTTTTATGTTTATTTTTTTAATTTTTTTATTGCTGTTGGAATCAGTTTCTTTAAGAGTTACCACAGAGTTTATAAAACATCACTAACAGCCAGCCTCAGAACCATTAAACTGTGTTTCAGAGATGTATTTGTATTAGAATACTACAGAAAGAATTGCATAAACACTACTAAGTAAGCACAAGTAAAAAAGTTGAGTCAAAAAAATCCATCATTCATCATCTTTGTAGGTCTTTTACAATACAACCAAATGCAGTTAACATTTAGCAGAGATAGGTGAGACACTGTCTCTTGCCTTTAGTCAACCAAGAGCCTCTAAGACAAGAAGTATTCTAAGTCAGAATTAACTTCTCTCAGCCTTTGCCCAAAAACCAAATATCCTACAAGGCAGAAGGGCATGAGGCAGGTTGTTTACATGTTTTATTGGCAACATGTAAAATTACATGTTGCCAGTAGCAGGGTGATCATGGTAATCCTAATTCTCCTGATTAGGTTTCATGATTTATTATAAAGATCATTGATTTTTTTTGCTTAACTTTTGTTTACATAGACCCTATTTTTAATTTCTTAATTTAATGTTATTAATACATATACATGTTAATGATAAGTGATGATTGGAGCTCTATAATATATATATTTTTTATTATTTAATTGGTTGTTTTTTTATTAATAATTTTTTTGTTATTATTAAATTGTTTCTAAAAATTACATCTCTCAGAACCCTCATTTGACTTGAATATTTTGGTATTGTTGGTTGTCAATTACATTGAATTACTAACTTTGCAATTTTTTTTTAAATGTGTCTAAGTCTCACACAGACTGGATTTATCATGAAAATAACTAAAGCCTAAAATGTTGTTTAAACTTTGATAAATAAATTCTCAAATAAGTTAAAATAAGTTTGACAAAAATTATTTTAATTTATATAATGATTTTCTTCAAAACCAGAGTTAAAGTTAAAAAATAATTTTTTTTTTAGTCATTTAGCTGTTTGTCTTGTTGTGAAAATTGAATTTATCTGGTTGTGAGAGTTAAGACTGTCTGGTTGTGAGAGTTAAGTTAGTCTGGTTGTAAGAGTTAAAACTGTCTGGTTGTGAGAGTTAAACTAGTTTAGTTGTGAAAGTTAAGTTATAGTTGTAAAGCTGTAAAATGTTGACGATGTTTGATCAAAATCTTTAAAAGACTTTAATTTTAGTGATCATCCTTAACTTTTGCGTATTGCATTCAGTTTATAGTTATTTAATGGGGGTAATATCCCTTGGCTCTTTAGTTTAGATTTATTGAAGCAACAAGCTATTTTTTTGATAGTAATAACAATGATGTAGTACACTTCCATTATAGTTTTTGGCTGGGCTCTAATTTAAATTCTTTTTCTTCTACTTTCTAGTTCTGCAAATCTGCTTAAAACATAAAAATAAGTTTTTTGACTGTTAGTAAACTTTAAATTATGATTGTGTTTAATTATGATTTATTATGGTTAATTGCAAATAATTTGTCAGGAATGAATTATTAGTTATGTATTATAATGTTAAATGAATTTTGAATGACAGTAAATTTAAAAAAAAAACATTTTGTGAAATAGTTTTAGCATTCCAAAAATGACCTAAAAACATGCAATATTGTAGTTTCTGTATATTTATCATTTATTATTTTGTATGTTGATATTTTCAATAATTTATTTTTTAATTTTCACTCACAACAGAGCAGTTACTAAAACTCCCAGCAAAATTGGCATTAAAACCCTCAGTAGGCTTGTCTGAACAGAATGTCTATTTGAACTTCATAAAGTATTCGGATATTAACTATAAAAAATTAAATTTTTAGGTGACTGCTGTTCTCTGTGTAGGACTGTATCCTAATATTTGCATGCATCAGGAGAAAAGAAAGGTTATAACAACTGAAGGAAAATATGCTCTTATTCATAAGTCATCAGTTGTTTGTTCAAATGAGAAAACATTTTACCCATCACCTTTTTTTATATTTGGCGAAAAGGTATTTATTACAAATTACATAGAGTTTTTAGTCACAAAAAGTTCTTGCTTGTTATTTAGATTTTTTTGTTTGTTTGTTCTTTTTAGAATCGTACACAAGTTGTATGCTGCAAACATTTAACTATGATCTATCCTGTTCAATATCTTTTGTTTACTCCATGTAAGACAGAAGCATGCCATCAAGCAGTAAATATTGATGAATGGTAAGTTATAAATAATTTTTTATATATATACATATATAAATATATATATATATTTTTTTCTTTGTTAAAAATTTTTATTTCGGTTTGATATTTTTTTATTATTAGGTTGGAAATAAAGATGTCTTTTCAACAAGCTGCTCTATTAGTTGCTTTTCGAAATGTAGTTGAGAATTTAATTGCTCAAGTTTCCTATGACCCTAAAACAATTTATACATTGTCTTCACAAGATAATGAAATATTAAAACTCCTAGGAATTTTATCTCGCAGTGAAACTGGTTCATACATGATACAAAGTCAAAGTTATGGTAAAAAAAAAGAGAATTATGCCATTGGAAATTTTGATGCTAAAAATTCGTAAGTTACTTTCAAATATATATATATATATATATATATATATATATATATATATATATATATATATATATACATATATATATACATATATGCACAATTAATTTTAAAAGTATTTTACAAAACAGAGTGCTCAATGTTCTTAAAAGAACAGAGCAATAATAAATTAGTAGAAAATCACTTATCAAATTTTTTTTCATTCATCTATAGACTCATCAGATTTCTGATGAGTCTTCAGTGTAAAATTAAAAAATTTGATAAGTGATTATTATACACACACTCACACATGTTTTAAATTATGAATTCTCTCAATACTAATTATTTTAATTAAATCTAAGAAATTTTTGCTAGATTTTTGATACTGTATCTTCAGCTTTAATTACAAACTATTAATCATATTTAATTAGAATTAAACGGTAACCACTTTAAAGTTGGCTTTAATTGGGTTTCTTTAATGTTATGTAAGTATAAAAAATATTGTGCCCAGAATTGCGTTTTTACATATTGACCATACAACAACAAAAAACCAATTTCAATTTTTGTACTCGCTGTTCAATACTTTTTGGGAAACAAATTTTAGTTGCTCGTTGTTGGACTCTTTCTATAAGATTAATATCTTTAGCTTAATATGGATTTCATATTTGAAATGTGTATTCTAAATGAGGTTGCACTAGCCATGTGTATTATAGTTTCGTTGTATTTTTGTCATAGTTGAACGTGTTTTTCAATAATCCCAATTTACTATTTACTTTGTTTAGATAGGACTTAATATAATGTTCCTATTTTCAATCATTTGAAAAATTCCTCGGTCTCTTTCTAACAATGTCTCAATAAATTTTTGTCTAGAGGTTCCTATTTTTATCGTACTTAAGTGTGTATTTATTCTTTTGCATATCATTATCTTGCTTTTATCACTACTAAAATTTGTTATCTATTTAGTCAAAGTTCATTTTAAAGAGATAATCATCTTAAAGGGAATTACAAATTTTTAATGATTTGATTTGTTTCTGCTATCACTTTTATGTCATCTACGTAGAATTTAGTTTTGTCATTTAAACCCTGTGTTAAGTAATTGATGAAAATTGAAAAAAGTAAAGGACCAAACTGGTACTTGCGGTACTCCACTTTTCACAGTTTCCCATTTCAAAACATATTTCCCTAGAACTACATTTTGACCCATTTATGGGTGCATCTTGAGTAAATCTGTTATTGTGAAATCTTTTCTTATATTAAAGTATGATCTATAAAAATCAGGATTAAGTGCTTGAATTGGTTCTTGAGAAAATCATATGAAGGAATAACTATGCATATATGGTAGATTAACTTAAAATATCAAAATCTATTAATTTTATCTGAGGGAAATATTCAATTTTTAACATTTTAATTAAAATAGCAAATTTTAAATAAAAATCTTTTTCTTTTAACTTGAATTTTTTGTTTAAAAAAATGTTTAAAAAGAGAGAAGTACTAAAATAAATCTCCACTGTACAACACCAACATTATATATTTTATGTTTAAAAGGATTTTTCAACAGTTTTACCACTGTTAGATGTTAAAGTTGATAATGCACTGAAAAACTTGGATCCATAATCAGGATGAGATTTTTTTTTTTTTTTTTTTTTTTTGTATCTTTTTTAGTGATCTTTGAATATTGAATGCTTTGATTCTGTTACCTGCTCAATAATTAAAATGAAGTATCATGGTATTTAATGAGTTCTGGATTACTGCCAAAACCACATTTGGTTTAGGGGTCATAGCAACAGTTCAAGCAATTATTCCCATTCTTGACTAGCAAGCGGAGACATGATTGCTTGAACTGTTGGATTTTTATCAAACAACAGTGCTTCCGAAAAATTGATGTCTTGCTTGAAATGCACAGGATTTTTTTGCCATTCTATGTCAACATTCTTTGGTAGGATACTGCACTCATTCCTGGCAAATCAACAAATGTGAAATGACTGCATCTGAAGGTTTAGTTATGAAATTTAGTCTCTTGCTTTTGTATAACACTATAGATGCTTCTTGAACAGATGATTACTAAATCCCAAAGAAGATGAAGTTCTTGGTGGTATCAAATCAAGGAAAAGTTGATAGTCTTTAGCTATGATCAAAGTAGCTTTTATCATGTTTAATTCCTTATTCAATCCAGAGGCAAAAAAAACTATCATGATTCGACTTCCTAATATATTCAACACTTCCCTGTCAGAAAAATTTTCTGAACCAATGTCACACTAATATCGTTTGAATAGGATTGAATTCCTCGCAAAAGATTAGCAGTTTTACAACAGCATGAAATTTTAAACTTAAAATTGTTTGTGTTGATTAAATTCAGCAGTGTCTTGATGGTTTTGTAAGATTCTGGAACTTCTGCAATTGCAGTGATCAACAGACTCAAGTATCTCAATCTATTAAATTCTTAATTAATTTTTGAATTTTCTGTGGAGGGATCGATGCGATCAGTTTTATTTGATGTGTAAATAAAGCAAAGACTCGTTTTCAAAACGATCCTTTACCATCAATTCCAATTTTTATAAAATATTTTGCTTAATGTTCTTTTTAAAGGAGATTGCTTAGTACTTACAAATTCTTGCAATCAAAAATAGCTGTGTCCTTTGCTAAAAAAATATAGCTTTTGAGAGCGTAAAGAATTCGGAGAATTTCTTTTCATTTACGACTAACTTTTGTGCAAAATATGGCTCAACCGGTCAGAGCCCTGTTAAGAATTGTTCAAATTAGATCTTAATTTCCTCAATTTGGTGTATTAAAGGCCAGTATTGAACTGAACATTGACCCTGTCGCTTTATTTAAAATTTTTTTTTGAATTTGTAGTTTTTATAAATAAAAATATAAAAACAAACTTATAGACTTGGGATATTTTAATGAAAATTTGTTACTTGGTAACCGTTTGCCACTGGTAACCTGGCTAAGTCTTATGGTACCATAGGGGATCTATCTTTTGACAATGACTGCTGATGCAATTTGTTCAGCTCCAATTGAATCGTATCAAAATCAAACTTTACAAAACTTTTTCCAGCGTAGAACCTCGACCAATAATTGGTAAACACTTTTTAAATAATTGATAAACACTTTTTAATAATCGATAAACACTTTTTAATAATTGATAAACACTTTTTTAATAATTGATAAACATCTTTTCAGTTTGTTGCATAAATGTAGCTCTTAGGCATGTATTATTTTTATTTTATTTTTTTTTTGTTTGTCTTTTATTGGATTTTTTTTTTATTTAAGCTTTAGTTCGTTTACATTTTTACATTTAGTTTTTCAATTTTGTCAAACACTCACATGGTATTTCGAGTAGGTACCCTAACCATAAATTAAATCAAAATTAAACAGATCAAAAAAATGAAATCTTTTTGTCACCGTGATTTCCAGCATCGTTTGGAAGTTATCAAAAACTGCTCTTGGAACTTTTATATTATTAAAACCTGATATATTTTTAATAACTTCTCTTTGAATAAAGTTTGTGTGCTTTTAATAAGTGTTCTAAGTTCTCTTAATTATCTAAAATAATTGTTGTCTCTTAACTATAACTAAATTAACTAGTTCGTTTACATTTTTACATCTTTTTTACATCTTTGTAAACAGAAATTTTTTTGCAGCAGTTTTCATGATTTTAGCTTTTTTAAGGCATTTTAAAATGCTATTAGTCAAAAAATTTAATTAGGCAAAGCCTAATTCCTAACAATTTACAAAAAGATATATTGCTTTATGTATGACTATTTATGAATTCTTTTTTTGATTTGTTCCTAAACTATTTTTTCCCATTTTTAAATATATTTTTTTAGTTTCTTGTCACTCCCTTATTACTTCCTAAATTGGAACAATCTACAAAACATCGACTGTATAAATTGGAACAATCTACAAAACAACTTCTGTATAGGCTTTTTTTTTTTTAATTTATTTTAGTATTCTTTTTTTGATCGAGTTCGAATCTTCCTGATTTAAGATGTTTTTCCGCAAACTTTTAAAAATTAAATATCTTCGTCGAACAAAATTAAAAGATTTTGATACTTTGTCAAGTTAATCTACCATCTTTATATAATTATCCCTCCAAGAGTTTTTTTGGAAACCGCCATAAACATTAAAGGTGATTTTTAAAGACCTTGATAGTAAAAGTCAACTTTATAATATATTTTATTAAAGATTTCAATATTAAGGCGAGTATCTGGTTGAAAATCTAACCCCTCTACCAATGTAGCCGTGGCGCAGTGGTTAGAGTTCTTGCTCAGAACCTCGAGGTCCTAGATCCCACGCCGCCTCTAGCAACTTTCTCGTTAAATGCTCTTCCGCGCTGCTCTGTGATAAGACCGTGAAAACTTCAAGAGCACCTACAAAAAATAAAATTGGAAAGAATAAAAAAGACTATTATTTAAGCTTTAATGTCATCTTGTTTTTGAGCCAAACCACTAAAGACAACTTTATTAACAGATGACTACAAGAAAGGATCAAATTTCATCTGAAATACCATGGAGTGCAATCTTGAGAAGAAGAAAAAACATAAAAACAAAGTGAAATAAAGTGGCGCTAAACTAAAACACGACAAACAAATCAGAACATTTAATAACGTTCCGTCGTAATATATAAAATATATATATTTTAAATAATATAGTTTAAATTTTTTTAAAATAATTTATAATGTATATATTTATTTATTTTATAATAATATATGTTATAATTATTTAAAAAAATAAGACAAAAGAATTCTGGGAAAGAAATTAATTTTGATGCAATTTATTTTTCTGCCTGTACCATTGGTTACTGACTGTACAGCATTAATTTTTTGGTGTATACATAAAAATTGACATTATTGCTTAACTTCAGACAGATTGACAATTTTTTTTAACGCTATGCTTATTTAAAAATATGATTTAAAACAAAAACCATTTTATTTTTTGTTAGGATTTTTCAAGACCAAAGTACTACAAGTAACAGTAACCCACCATTGCGTTTTCAACAAAATAAGAGACAAGGATATCAGGAGCCTCGACAAAACGACTGGAAACAAAGCAATCGAGGAAGAGGTTTTGGGCGAGTAGATGGAGGTTTTAGGAGAGAAGATGGAGGTTTTGGTGGAGGGGATAGAAGTTTTGGGGGAAGCAACAGAGGTTTCGGGGGAGGAGACAGAGGTTTTGGTGGAGGCAACAGAGGTTTTGGTGGAGGCAACAGAGGTTTCGGAGGAGGCAACAGAGGTTTTGGAGGGGGAAACAGAAGTTTTGGAGGTGGAGACAGAGGTTTTGAAGGAGGAGACAGAAGTTTTGGAGTTGGAGATAGAAGCTTTGGAGGTGGAGACAGAGGTTTTGGAAGTGGAGACAGAGGTTTTGGAGGAGGAGACAGAGGTTTTGGAGGTGGAGACAGAGGTTTTGGAGGTGGAGACAGAGGTTTTGGAGGTGGAGACAGGGGTTTTGGGGGAGTTGAAGGAAGTTTTGGAATAGGTGAAAGAGGTTTCAGTAGTGTAGAGGAAGGTTTTCAAAGAAATGGGGAGGGAGGTTTTGGGAGAGCGGAAAGAGGATTTGGGAGGGGAGAGGGAGGTTTTTGGAGAGGGTATAGTGGCTGGTAATATTTAAAATTAAGTTATACATATTTTTTTGTACAACTTTGAAACTTCTAAAATAATATTTTAGTATGTAAATACTAATATACCGATAGGTATGATGTAAATGATACCCGTTGTTTTTTCGATGTATCGTATGTAAAAGTATAGTTGTGAAATAATTTTATGTTACAAATGTTGTTTTTATTAAATATAAAGTGATTTCATGATTATACCAAGTCTAAAAAATATAGAATTTCATAATAATCTTACATAAACCTGGGAATAATTATGTTAGTGTACACTTCTTATTGGCATACTTTTGACGTCGTTTATTATGAGAGGTACCATGCAAATTAAAAAAATTCTTTAAAATTTATCTCTGTTGGATGTCCGTCCTCAAACAAAACAAATCTACGAGTGCGTCCAAGAGGAGGGCTATTCAATTAAGCTTTTCATGTAACACTCCTTGAAACAAGGCTGTTCTTGTTAAAACTGTAAACAAATTCACGTTTTTTAAAAATGGCGGTAATTAAATCAAAATCAAATAACAACAAAAAGAAGTTTTTTTTATTTTTTTTTTTTGATATTCATTAATATTAATAATAAAAACTAAAATAACAAAAATTTTAATAATAGAAATCATAAGAATACAAACAAAATAATGTCAGTTTACTAAAGATTAAAATTTTAACGTAATCATTAAATTTAAACTAGAATTATAAAACAGCCAAAAAAAAATATCTGATAATATCAACTAGGACAAAATCTGTTACTTATTAATGTTTTTCATATAAATGCTCTGATTTTAAATGTGGAATTTGTTAAAGTATTAACAAATATCAGTTTTTTCACCTAAAAAATTAGAAAAAAGCATCAAACCGTAGCGAAGAATTTTTGATGTAATTAAACAACAACGAAATATGTATTTTCCTATCATTACTTTAAAAGTTAGTAAAAATAATATTGATAATAATATTAATGTAAGTGATCATATAGTTGATCATACTATCGAATATTTCGTTAATGGCTATTAAGGATGATGTCATTTAAACAATTTATATATTCATAATCAACTCTTTAATATTCTAACTTGAATTTTTTTAAATAATTTTTTGAAGTTTTCTATTAAAAGGGTAGTAATAAAAATGCATCATTGTATAGACAACATTAAATTCTGGTCGATACTTTTTTCCAATGAACAAATCCAGGTTTCGCGTTTTTAGTGAAATCAAGACCCGAATTATTTAAACTTATTTAAACCATTTTATTATAATAATTTGCGATAGATAGATAATTATTATGTATATTATATTAAATAATTATTTTTAATATATTATAGCAAAATTTGATATAACTTATCACCACTAAAAACGAATTCGATATTCAAGCGCTTATTTTATTCGGGTGAGGATTTCATTAAAAACGCGAAACCTGGATTTGCTCATTGGAAAAAAGTTTTGACCTTAAATTCTCCTCAAGTATGTCAAAAGCGTTTGCAGTCCTTTCAAATCAGAACAGCGCTATATTTTATTTAATATAGGTATACTACTATTCTAAAAATAATAATATACTGATTAAAGGTTTAAATTTATAAAGCAAATGAAGAAAACACTACATCATTTCATATTGAATCTTAAAAAATAATACCTAAACAAAAAAAAAAAAAAACACGATGGAATGAAGATAATATCTAATGGACATCGTATCTCACATTAACAACATACGTTCCATAATCTCAAAATTCTGAATGTTTACCAAATAAATATCTAATATTTTTGGGCAAATAAATATCTACCCTTACTAATATTTTTGGACAATAATAATAAAGAAACAATCTTAAATACAATTAATTCTTCGTAAGTTGAACACCGAAACAAAAAAGCCCTTTATCTTCATTCCCGCCTTCCGCCCCCCACGTCAACAGTAAGGGGCAACAAGTTTATATAATATTTTTTGTATTATACTACCCCCCCCCCCCTCATACACACACACACACGCACACCCAATCATTAAATAATCAACGATCTATATAGAGTATTAAAATTCAACGATCTATATAGAGTATTAAATACAATGTTTACTATAATGTTTGCAGACGACACCACTTTATTTTAGTCTCACAGTAACATTATCTCTCTATTTCAAGTAGCAAACAAAGAACTAAAACAAATATCAAACTGGTTTAACGTCTACAGCCTATCTTTAAAAACTGATAAAGTTTTTCTTATTCCATTCTAAACAAAAGTTTCAAAATATTCCTACATCCTTACCAATCCTATATATAAATAACATCAAAATTGAGCGTTCTTTAGTAAGTGTTTTACTTAGTGTTTAAATAGATGAAAACTTATCCTTGAGAGATCATATAAAATATATTCATCAATAGTTATTTATCTAATGGCAATATTATTTGGGGTAGTACAAACAAAAGTAAACTCGAATGTCACCTCAAGCAACAGAATCATGCAGCAAAAATTATTTATTTTCAAAATTACTTCATAAATGCTAAACCTCTTCTAAGAAGCTTGAGGGCTCTTAATGTTTATAAAAAAAATATATTTTAAGTCACACAATTTATGTTCCAACATCAGTTTAAAAAAAATTCCAAATTCTTTTGAAAATATTTTTCCTAAAATATTCATAGATCTAAAGGAAGATTTATAAAATCTTTCCGTATATCAAAACTTACAGGATTCTTCATTTCTTGTTATGACCTAATGCTATGGAACCATTTTACAAGTATGAGTCTAAACTTATAGAAGCCAATTCCGCTCTAAAGTTCAAAAAGAACATTATTGAACTAATTGCCTCTCAAAATCCTATACTTAATTTTTTTTAACAATACAGTTTTATCCCCTTTTTTATTATCAAAGGTTACTGATGATAAGATTTTATCTTCTCCAGTTTCTACGGTCTTGTAACTACTATATATGATAAAATGTATTTGTTTTTAATACTTTTGAATATTTTATATGACTTTATTTTGGAAGTCAACTTGAATTGTAAATGATTACTGATAAAAAATAAATAAATATAAATAAATAAAATCTAAAATGTCATGAGAAATTTCTGAAAGCAGGTAAATTAATATTTGTGATTATTTTATCCAATCTCTCTAATAATAAGAAAGCTATCAGTGTTCATTTAAAATTATCAAAACTTTTGGCAGAATGTCATAAAATGTGTAAAAACCTCCACCCCTTGCTATATCTTCTTGGTGAAATAAAATTGTTTGAAATTTCATTTCATTTGATGATTTGTTAACCATTCTTAGCCAATCAATTTTTGTTTTAGTGGCCTGTAAATGCTACGTTTGTCTGACCTACTAGACAAACAAACTTAGGATTTTCAGGCCACCAATTTACGAAGTGAAATTTATGGAAACCAATGTAGACAGCTCCTAAACAATGTTTATACTCTAAAATAACTGCTTTAACAAAGCCTTAGGAAATTTAATTAAAACTTAAAAATCATGCTGTCATTAAGCACATTGTTGAATTTATTGACAGGCTATAAGACATGACATTACCAAATAAAAAATCATCCGACTCTTAAAAAAAAATTTTTTTTAAAGCTCTTGGGTTTTGTGGTAAACAAGCAGTCAGAATTAGTGTATATTTTATCAGGTTATGGAAAACAGACGCCCAGCAGGTTTAAAAGACATAATTTTAATCATTAATAGAATCATAAAAAACTAAGAATTATTAAATATTTAGTCAAGACTCGAAACTTTATTTTAAAAAAAGAAGCCAATTTCCAATGTTATCTAGTGTAAATATAAAATAAATAAATTTTTAAAAGTTTTGATATATATATATATATATATATATATATATATATATATATATATATGTATATATATATATATATATATGTATATATATATATAAATATATATATATATATATATATATATATATATATATATATATATATATATATATGTATATATATATATATATGTATATATATATATAAATATATATATATATATATATATATATATATATATATATATATATATATTTATATAGTATAATATATTATGCTCATACATTTTTAAGTTATTGTAACTGTTATTTTTATTTGTAATAAAGCCTTTACTTTCTTCTTCAAAAGTTTTCGTTTCTTTTTTTCTTTTTCCAAAATTTAGAAGTGATTAGTGAATTATAGTGAATATTAGTGAGCAATAGTGATCAAGTGTTCATTCATTCAAAAGTTAAATTTGTGCGATTACTATTATAGTGAAATAATATATTAAGGTATATTATTTCACTATAATATTTAATTTTTAATTTTATTACTCAATTACTAAATTACTCAAAACAGTTAATTCCTAAATGTTTTAAAAGTATGTACAATTGGGATAAAAGATCTCAAAAGTTACATATCCAGCTATATCCGGCCGGATAACGGATACCAGATTATTTTTGCCGGATTATCCGGCCGGATATAATATCAGTTACACCTCTAGTTAATATTACTCTAAAGTCACTTAAGTATGGAATTACTTTTAAGGGTTGAAAAAGATGTCCTCAGACATTTTTATGCTGGCTAGACTTTGACATTTTTAATGCTGGCTAGACTGGCTATGAAGATGATTTGAATTTAAAAAAAATGTTTGATAACGTCTCAGAAGGTTATATCAATTTTAGTATTTTTAACAATATCCAAAAAAAAAAATTATTCCGCAATTTAACTTTTACAAAAGTGTTTTATACTATACTATAACATCTGGCAACCTTACGCAATCATCATAGTCAAAAACTATCCGTTTCACTTAAAAAAAAGTTCAATAGGATTTTTTAAAAAATATTATAACCAAATATTTCATAAAAAATGGCTGAGATTGAACTGGAATTCGCTTTAAAGTGTTTAGACATTGATGTAGAAAAGTTTAGATATTGACGTAAATAAGATTATAATAGCTAAATATCTAAATAGCTTTTTTCTTAATGTGGGTTACCCAGCCGGCATTATTACGTTGTTTCAACGTTGAAATTCGGTTGAAGCGTTGTTTCAACGTTGTTCAACTATGTCACAACGTTAAATCAACGTTACCGTTTAAACGTTGATTATTTAACGTTATTTCAACGTTAAATCAACGTTACAGTTTAAACGTTGAATATTTTACGTTATTTCAACGTCATTATTTCAATCATTGTTGACAAAAAATACGATATAAAATTTATGCGCGCGCAGAAATGGAAGTAAAATCGTAAACATTATTTCAACGGTTAAAGTCAGAGATTTATAATGGAAAAAAAATGTAAATACTGAACTTATATCATATAGAATTTTCAAGAGATCGAAAATATGTTCAGACGATTTTCCTGAAAGAACATTATCGTTTAAAAATCGATATTTTTCGTTTAACTTGGGCTACAATGCTCAAAGACTGATATTATTAAATGTAAATATAATACAGCTTGAAAAAAATGATCTATTAAATTATGTTGAATTTAATGCTAAGCGTTGTTTTTTAATAGAGCATCAAGAATTAAAAAAAAAAATGATAACTTTAAAAAAGAACTTCAGCACGAAATAAAAAAATAAAGATTTATTTGAAAAATTAACTTCAACCACATCAGTTATTACTATGAAAACAGACAAACTTGTATATAAACATAATCCAAACAAATCGTGTTATTGCAATTTACTTGTATACAAACATTTATTTTAAAAATAATAGATCTTGCGACTTTTATACTGGCCTTGCATCTGTCAATGTGTTTCATCAGTAAGTGCAGTATCACCATTAATCAAAAGAGATAAAGTGATATTAAAAAAACATTTACTTCTGTTTTTTGAAATTTAAAAAAATCCTTAACTACTTGGACCAAAATAAATGTAATGCAGCAAAGACGAATTTTTAATGATGCTAATACTTGGATTATTGACAGCTGATTTTGCTGACAAGTTGAATATATTTTTAGGATTAGTGAAGGCAATATTTTCTTCATTGTTGAAAGCTTCTAGCTCACTTTTAAACCACATGGTTTTTGTTCCAAGTAAAGATGTATAATGTATGATTAAGGCTTTAATATTAATTTTTTAATACAAATGAAGTGATTTTAATTAAATCCATTTTTATCAGTCACTTATAAAATATGATGAGTATTTGTATAAAGATAATTAAAATTTCAAACAATAATACTAGCTTTACTTGTTTTTTTTTTTTAGGTGAATCAATTGCAATTGATGGAATATCTTTAAAATGCTGAGGTAATCAAAATAATTTTTAATTATTCAGGAATTTTAAGGATTAAATTATTTAGCAAAAAAATTGTTTGATAATGAGTTCAATTTAAATAAAAAAAAAAAATTAATATTAGTTCTCGCACAATTAATATCAGTTCTCTTATCTATTAAAATTTAGAATATTTTCCAACAATTTTGTGACCTCCATGAATATGAAGGGGGAAAGGTGGAAATATGCTTTAAGAGCACTAATTTATATGGTGTAGTGAAAGGTATACCTTTATAAGATATGTAAAACTTTTTTATTCTCATTTTTTATATATTCAAAAATTTCTCCTTGTGTTTTTTTTTTTTTTTTTTTCTAATTCTTTTTTATTAACAGCTTCTTTTATTAA
Organism: Hydra vulgaris; assembly: GCF_022113875.1. Taxonomy (NCBI): domain Eukaryota; kingdom Metazoa; phylum Cnidaria; class Hydrozoa; order Anthoathecata; family Hydridae; genus Hydra; species Hydra vulgaris. The sequence goes on along the minus strand of NC_061161.1, from coordinate 38,005,957 downwards.
ATACGATGGAGCGACTGAAACTTTAATTGATGGCATTTTGTCTAACTTCTAAAAATGCGCTTCATTTCGAAAAGGTGGGGAAAAGAAAAAAATTTAGATTGATATAAATTTATATTTATAAAAATCGATCTAAAATTTCTTTATTGAAATATTTACATATATTTCAATAAAGAAATATTTTCTTTTTGTCTGCTAATATTTTTTTTTTCAGTGTTAATTCAACATTACAAATTAAAACTCAATTATGAAAAAAGCCTAGAATTGAGTTGATGTTTTAAGTAAACCCCAAAAAGTAACTGAAGAAAATAAGAAAACCCCAAAAAGTAACTGATGTAATATTTTTATTTTTTGATAAAAAAAAAATTCTAATAATGTTTAAAATTGGTATTAATATTAATGTTTATTAGATGAAGATGAGTAAAAAATAAGTAATGTTTATTAGACGAAGATAAGTAAAAAAATAAGTTACAAGTTATTTTTTGGTCTTGAAAATTGTTTGAATGATAATTTATTATTTATCAAAATATTTTCTTTTTTAATTTTTGTTGTTTTGATATTTTAATTAAAAGTAGATGTTATTGTGTCATATATTATAATATACCTTATATTATACTATTATATTTTATATTAATAATGAGTATTTTTGTTTTTTTGTATTTCTATTTTTTTTCAATATTTCATAATTATCTTATGTAGATGTTTATGTTTTAGCAACCTAGTATTCTTTCATTATTTGTCTTTGTTATTGAGCCTTAAGCTATTTGAACATAATATATTCAGAACTCTGCTGAATAATAGAGTAATAAATAAATTAATAAAAATGAGTTCAAAATATAATAAATTTATAAAATAAAGAAAATCTTATCTTTGCTTATAATGTCTACTAATATTATTGTTTAGCAAGTATCATGGTTATAAAATGTTCAAATTTAGCTAGTTTAATTAGGCCTGTTAGTACACTTATATTATGGTTTCTTCATTTTATATTAGTTCATGTAATTTTTTCAAAATCGAATATGCGGAAAGGAGCTGTTTGGAATGAAGATTTACAAGAAGAAGTAATTCCATCTAATTGGATTAGTGATAAAACTGTTTGTCGGCTTCCAGGTACCAAAGCATTGACTGCACTAAAATGCAGAGAAGAATTGGCTTAAGTTTATACAAATAAAAACTAAATTCTCTTCAGGTATTACATCTATATATTACAATTATTATTTTTTAAATAATGTGGTAAGAAGAGTTATTTTGTTGATACAAAATATATAACTATTTGTATAACTATTTCAATTCTAAAAGAAAGCAAACAGTATTGTGAAAATTTTAAATTCACAACTGCAAAAGAAAAATGTGATAATGAGAATGTTGACAAGTGGATGCAAGATTTGCACACAAGTGGAAACTTGGATGCAAATTTTCCACTTGTGTGGTTTGGATGGTTCTCCACAATATAATATATCTCCACAAGCATAATATTAGATTTACTTCATGTTTTTTTACAGATAAATCAATTACAGTCAATTGGTGGAGTTACCTCATTTATAATCAGGGTGTATGCAGCTCCTCTAAAATCCTCTAAAGTCCTCTTTTTTTAGAACCACTTCTAAAATCCTCTCTTATCCTCTAAAAAGGTAAAAATTTGATCAAAGCTCCTCATTAATTCCTTTTTTAATTTTTGATGGACTTCCTTTTTTAATTTTTGATGGATGTATAATGTTCAAAATACCCATTCTCGGTCTGCAAAACTGGTTAACGCCTTAAAGTGCATGGAATTGTAAAAAATTGCTTTAGAAAATGCATGCTATTCAACATAACAAATGACATTATTTGATCCCTGTCCATGCCCCATAAGTGTATAAGCATGGACGTTAAACCATTAATAAATGGCCACATAAAATTTCTTATAAAAATTTTATGTGGCCACCCCAAAATTTATTTTTCAATGCTAGAAATGTTTTATATTTTGATTATTAATTTATTTTTAATATATTAAAAAGGTTGTTTTATTTAAATTAAATATTTGAAAAAGTAATTAATAACCAACTAACAGTTATATTATTTTTTAAAAATTCAGAGTTTTTTCGAAAAGTTATATGGCCTCAATGGATATGAAGGGCAAAGGTGGAAAAATATGTTTTAAGAACACTAATCTATATGGCGTTGAAAAAAATATACCTTCATAAGTTGTAACACTTTTCCCTTGATTATTTATTTTTTAAATCTTCCCTTTTTGTTTTTTTTTAATATATTTTTTTATATACAGCTTCTTATATTGTATTCAATGGACCAAAAGACCCTCGGTTAATGGAATATTGTTTGACTTTTTAAATTACGCTTTATTTCAAAAATGTGGTGGAAAAGAGAAGAAATTTGTGTAGATTTTGTTCAATTATATGTAAATATATGTAATATTTGAATATGTATTTTTGAATAAAACAAGTTTTATCTCTTTCTTTAATCATACCTAGCTATTTTAACTAAACTAAACTGAAAAAGTTCTAATTAGTCTAAGTATAGACCATGAATAGATTTAATATCCATAATATACCTTGATAATGTACAGCAACACTAATATACATACATAGTACGTTTTGATGGTGATCATATTTTGACGCACATAGCACGTTTACATACATATATACATTTTGACATACATAGCACGTTTTGATGGTGAAAAAGCGTTTTACAGTGATAAATCAACGTTAAAAAAACTATCATTTTAAACGTTGTATCAACGTAAATTCAACGTTGTTGTAACGTTTTTTCGCGTCGAATCAACGTTGACATAACGTTTGAATCTAACGTTGATTTAACGTTGATAAATCAACGTTAAAAAAAACATTCATTCTAAACGTTAAATCAACGTAAATTCAACGTTATTGTAACGTTTTTTCGCGTCGAATCAACGTTGATATAACGTTTGAACCTAACGTTGATTTAACGTTGATAAATCAACGTTGAAAAAAACTTTCATTCTAAACGTTAAACCAACATTAATTCAACGTTAGGTTTCAACGATATTTCAACGTTATTTCAACGTTATTTGCCGGCTGGGTTAGAAATTAGCAGCAGAAATTCCGTCGAGTTATGCAACTTTGTTCTTACTTGATTAAAAACCTTACCTCAGAAACGAATATGGAATAAATAAATCTAGATCCTAATGAATTGCGATCCGCTTTAAATACTCTAAAAAACAAAAGTGAGGGCTTTGATAATATCAGTAGTTTTGTCGTAAAATCAGTATTTGATATCATTGAACCATAATGTCAGAAATCAAGGAGATGCATTTTAGTTTGTCGTTTAAACGATGAAATGCTTTTTAGGTCTTTAATATTTTTATTTTGGAGATGATTCCATATTGATGGACCACGGTTTGTAATTAGAAGACTTGACTGCTGTGATTAAACTAATTAAATATATCTAATGCTTTTAGTAATGATTACTTTACGTTAGGAGTTTTTATTGATCTTTCTAAAGCTTTTGACACCGTAAATCACGACATTCTTCTAAAAAAACTCGAAGTGTATGGAGTAAAAAATAATAACTTACTTCGGTTTAAAGATTATTTATTAAACAGAAAGCAATATATTCAGTATGAAACAACAAAAACAACGAAAAGCACCAAATCTTGCGGAAATCCCCAAGGCTCGATCTTGGGACCGTTATTATTTTTACTTTATATATACTTATTAAATTTAATCTTATTTGCGGATGACTCCAATTTGTTTAATTAACATAGAGACATTAAGGCACTTTTTAACAAAGAAAAACATAAAACGAATGGTTTAAGTGTAACAAACTCTCTTTAAATGTCAAAAAGACCGAATTCATTCTATTTCCTAAACCAAATAAAAATAAAATCATTTTTCTTAAAGTACCTTATCTAAAAATAAATAATAATAATATAAAAAGAGAAAAATTCTAGGTGTGGAAGAAGAAACTTTTTAGGTAGAGAAACTTTCTAGGTGTGGTCTTAAATAAAAATTTGTGGTGAAAGCTCTATATAAACACTTTAGAGAGAAAGCTCTCAAGAAATATTTTATTGATGTATAAAGCAAAACCTTTCCAAATATCATGTCCTTAAAAAGTTAATATTTTTCATTAATACATAGTCACCTAGGCTATGGTAACGTGGCCTGGGCAAGTACAAATTATACTAAGCTATAACTCTCTTATGCAAAATTTTTCTTATGTTTTCCTGAATTTCATGTGAACTTTTTTTTTTACTACGGTTCTCTGATTTTTAAAAGAAATAAAAAGAAAAATTATTTTGTTGAGAATTTAAGGAAATATATTAAAATCTTGGGGCTTTTATACCCAGAGGCTTTTATACCTGTATTTTACTCCCAATTTTTATTCTTCAAAATATATCAAAAGTGGTCAAATAAACTCTCAAAAAAATATTTTTGAATTTTAATCTTTTTATGCTCTAGCATACATTTCTTAGCTTCTTGCGTCCTTTTTCTAATGAGCACTTTTTATGAATTACCCTCTTCTTTCGTAAAAGCTTCACCTCCTTCCCTACCGGTGCTTATTCAATCATTTACAGCGTTTAATATTACGTGTTTTCAAGCAATTTACATTAAAAGTTTACACTAATAAAATAAATAAGCTTAAATTATAATCACAAATGAAATGAAAATAAATAATGAAATATGATAAATCATAACAAAAAAGATACTTACTTGAAAACTATTTTCATATTAAACTCACGGATAGTTTGAACTATTGTTTGTATCGAAAAGCTGTCGCTAAGTTACGGTAGTATGAGCCTTTTAGTGTCGCTAAGTTACTTTAATATGTTTCATACTTTAATTAATGTCTAAAAAGCCTTTCATTTTTGCTTTATCGAAACCGAAAGTTATTAATGGTGATGAAAATTTATGTCCTTTACTGCGATATGTTAAATTAGTTTTGCTTTTGAAAGTAGAGTAATGTTGTAATTTTGTGTTTAAAACTAAAAATGTTGGACAAAGCAGAAAAATATGGTTTTTAAAACTTTATTTGTTATTAATGTTATAAATTTTTATATTATTGTATTTGTTAAGACTATTGTGTTTGATAATATGATTCATTTCAATTTATGTATAAGTTTATATAAATAAATTAAAATTCATATTGTAATAAATGTAGATATTAAAAACTCTTAACTTTTTGAAGTCCACTCAAAAATTTGTTGCTATTATTAATAATATTGTTGTTAATATTAATTATTATTAAAATAATAACAATTATCACGCTTCAACAAATATAATTTATTAATGTTTTTATTTACTTCAACTTTATTTTATTGTTGGTTTATTTAACGAAAGAATATAAGTCAGCTTTAAGAAAAGTTGACTTACATTCTTTCCCACATTTCTAAATACATTAGAAATATTTTATACTAAAATTTCTTTGAATTTCGGTATAAAATAATAATAAAATAAATTTTATTGTATAGATATAAAATAAGCAATAAAATAAACTTTATTGTTCAAAATATTTGAGTTTATCTAAGTTCATTTTCCATTATAATATGTAATGATTTCGGACAACTCAAACTTTATAAGAAATAAAACATTAAAAAAAAAATATTATTAAAAAAATTTCAATATAATGTATCTATTTCAAAGGTTTTTAGAAAAGAAAAAAAATAATATTCTTTTCTTCTTTTCTTATAAAATTTGAGTTGTTCGAAATCATTATATATTATAATGGAAAATAAACTTAGATAAACTCAAATATTTTGAACAATAAAATTTATTTTATTGCTTATTTTATATCTATACAATAAAATTTATTTTATTATTATTTTATAACGAAATTCAAAAAAAATTTAGTATAAAATATTTCTAATGTATTTAGAAATGTGGGAAAGAATGTAAGTCAACTTTTCTTAAAGCTGACTTATATTCTTTTCTTAAATTAACCAACAATAAAATAAATCCAGAAAGTTGTTGAAGCAAATAAAAATATTCTTAAGTTATTTTTGTTGAAGCGTGATAATTGTTACTATTTTAATAATAAATAATTTTAACAACAATATTATTAATAATAGCAACAAATTATTTGAGATGACTCATATAAGTCAGTCTTTCATTGATATTAAATTAATGAAATATTTTTATGAATCTTTATAAAACGTTAGGATTAACTTTATGAAATGTAAGTTATTCCTATTATTTCACAAAGATATTTCTAATATTTCTAATAGAATACAAGTAAAAAAGTAAAAAGTCTTTTATTGATATTAAATGAATGAAATATTTTTATGAATTTTTATAAAACGTTAAGATTAACTTTATGAAATGTAAGTAATTCCTAATATTTCGCAAAGATATTTCTAATATTTCTAATAGAATACAAGTAAAAAAGTAAAACTGTATATGTTTTTATAACTAATTTTGTTATTTGTTTATTGTTATTATTATCAGTCTTTAAAGAAATATTTTAAAACCCACAATATAAGAAATAGAGCACTCTAAACCTTTTTTAGAATTTACATATTTTTTAGAATATATATATATATATATATATATATATATATATATATATATATATATATATATATATATATATATATATATATATATATATATATATATATATATATTTGTCAAAACTTTAAACAATTTTACCTATTTTACCGACTTTACATTTACTTACTCATCTGCACCTAGCCAATTTCTAAGATAAATAAAGTCATTCACATTTTCAGATAATAAAGAAACTCTCTTCTTTTGTGCAATATGACCAGCAAGAGAAAACAACCTTTTGCAAGGAACGGATATTTTAATGGTGTTGCCAACTACTTATGTGCAATCAAGGCTAGCCTGCTGTGTAGATATTTATATCTGTAATTGACAGGCTTCTGTACCGATAGTGGGCTCTATATCGAAGCACACCGTTCTTAGTTGAGTGTTCCTCGTTTTCAGAATCAGACTCTAATAAGGCAACCAATAGAGAAAACTTTCTCTTTGATGGTTTTGATGTTGTTATTTTCACAGGTTCATCTACAAATAACCCTTTGTTCCTTTAGTAAGTTAGTGACTGAGACTCAAACCTCACTTCTTTCAACCCTGGGTCTGGGTACTTGAGGTTTTTGAATCTTGCGTCCAATGCGGTTGAAATCTTTAGATATTCAATGTTGGCATTTTTTTTGCGTGTCTCCAGGTCTGTTCTGAATGTAGACTTGAATTTGACCATAAAGGCAGGTTACCATCTGAGCTCTCCGTCACCCGAGAGACGGCAAGAAGCAGACAAAACCACAGAGCATGAAACATATTTTTGTCCACCTAGAAGTTTAGTCACATACCTGCAACAAATCAAACCCATTTCACTCAAATGTTTTAAATTCAAATATACACACAAAAAATGTTTTAATAATTATGCTTATACACACACAGGCACATTAATTAAAATAATTAATAAAAAACATTAGTCCTGCTGCCTTGTAGGATATGCCTTTTTAGGCAAAGGCTAGGAGATGTAAACTCCGACATAAAACACCCCCTGCCTTGGGGCTCTTGGTTGAGTAAAGGCTAGAGATGGTGTCTCGATAAAAATACTCATCTTGGGCAGATGTTAAATGCATCCAGCTGCTGCCTTGTAGAAGGCCTCCTAGGCAAAGACTTAAGGAGTAAACAGATTCTATCTGTTGACCAGCCTCGAACCCCTTCTCCATCTATTAGGCTGGCGCAGATGTATTTTTAATACCTTGTTTCCAGTTTAGGATGTTGAACGCTGGATCTTCTTGACTCGATGCATGGGTTTTGCTTGTGTCTCTGTTTTTATGACTAGGCAACTCATTCTATTATCTCCAAATGAGGGTACAGCTCTAAAACTCAGTCTTATGGTTCTGAGGCCGGCTGGTAGTCAGGTTTCCCGAACTCTGCGGTAGCTCTCAGAGAGGCTGACTCCATCAACAGCTGAAAAATATCAGAGTATTAACAGTGCCATGTTGCGCATGGATGGTGTCCCTGTTTGTACTTTTGGTGTGTATTGACAAGGCCACATTGGAGCCCTTTGTTACGGCTTAGGGTTTATTAGTGGAAATGAAGCAATTGCTTGGGCTATAAAACAGTTTACTGAGTACTATCTATGTTTTGAGTCAAGTTCTATAACAAATTTAAAAATGAATAAAGTAACAAAAACTATAAAACAAAAAAAACCACAGTCATCACCAAGTTCACTAAACCTATCATTCACCAATATTCGTGGTCTTCGAAGTAACTTTTCTTCTGTTGAGTCTTATCTCTTTCAAAGTTCACCAGACCTACTTGCTCTTTGTGAGACTAATTTGAGTTCAGCTGTCTCATCTTGTGATCTTAGTGTTGATGGTTATCTCCCTTTAATTCGTAAAGACTCTAATAGTCACATGCTTGGCCTGGGCATTTACATTCGTAAGAATTCACCCATTTGTCGGGAAACTAGGTTTGAATCCGCAGACTACTCTTTTATGTGCTTTTGTTTAGCACCACTTCACTCTATCACCTTTCTTTTTGTTCTATATCGCCCTCCTTCATCTCAAGACTGCACTCTTCTTAATGTTATTTCTGATTATATTGACCAAGCCCTCATTCTTTATCCATCAGCCAATATTGTTGTTGTCGGTGACTTTAATGTTCATCACACTGAATGGCTTGGCTCTAGTGTCAGTGACTCTGCAGGCATTAAGACCCACTTTTGTCTTTCTCAATCCCTAACTCAAATAGTCAACTTTCCAACTCGTATTCCAGACAATCCGAATCATTTACCTTCTCTACCCTACTTATGTCTTGTTTCTGATCCTAGTCAGTGCTCAGTTTCTCCACACTCACCCTTAGGTGCTTCTGATCATGGTTTGGTCTCTCTAAAACTATTATCTCATTCTTCTTTATCATCAGAATCCCCCTATTATTGTACATCTTACTACTACCTTAAAGCTGACTAAGACTCTTTCCGTGATTTTCTTCGTGATGGCCCCTGGGTAGAAATCTTTCTTCTTCCTGTTGACAAATATTCTTCTTGGGTAACTTCGTGGATTCAGGCTGGCATGGAATCCTTTATTCCCTCTCGACAATTCCAGGTCAAGCCTTACTCTTCTCCATGGTTTTCCTCACATTGTGCTGCTGCAATTGCCAATCGAAACCATTACTTTCATATCTATCTGCAAAACGATTCTCCAGAAAACAGACGTCTGTTTATTACTGCTAGGAACCATTGTAAAAAGGTATTGTCTAACGCCAAAGCCCTATTCTCAATTCTCAGATCATGAAATCTCGTATATCATCACAAAAATTAGGCTCTTGTGACTTCTGGAAAATCTTTAATAGTATCAATAATAAGGGCAAGTCTGTAATTCCACCTCTTTTGTATGGTTCAGACTTTATCACCTCACCTTAAGACAAAGCTGAATTGTTTGCCAAGAACTTTTCATCAATATCATCTCTTGATTCCACTAGTTGCGTTCTACTCGATATAGCCGTCAAACAGGTTGATCCATTGCTCGACATCCGTATCACTCCAGCTTCTGTATCTAAAGTGATTTCCTGCTTAAACTCTTCTACAGCTTGCGGCCCGGACAACATACCTGTTATAGTCTTGCAGAAGTGTTCTCCGGAGCTGTCGTCTATCCTTTCAAAACTATTTAACAAGTGCTTATCAGAGTCTTGTTTTCCAGCCTGCTGGAAAGCAGCATCTGTTATTCCTATTTTAAAAAATTCTGGAGAGCGATACGATTTGTATAACTACCGTTCCACTAGTCTTCTTCCTGTCATAAGCAAGGTTTTTGAATCTTTAATTAACAAACACTTAATCTCTCATCTCGAATCTCATAACCTACTTTCTGATCATCAATATGGATTTTGATCTTCTCGTTCTACGGCTGATTTGCTATCAGTAATAACCGATAGGTTTTATCGCGCATTAGATAAAGGCGGAGAGGTTAAGGCCATTGCTCTTGACATTTCTAAAGCGTTTGATAAAGTTTGGCATGCTGGTCTTCTCCATAAGCTTTTTCCTAACGGTGTATCTGGTAACATCTTTAAGGTTATTGAATCTTTCCTTTCCAATCGTAGTATAAAGGTTGTCCTTGATGGACAGCACTCTTCTTCTTATTCTGTAACCTCAGGGGTTCCCATATATATATATATATATATATATATATATATATATATATATATATATATATATATATATATATATATATATATATATATATATATATATATATTTAAACAAAACTATAAACAAACATTAAATAAAAAATACAAAAAAAATATCTGTTTTAATATATTAATACTAATATAAATTAATATAATAATAATAAGCAATAATAAGCAAAAAATTGATAATGAGAAGCGAAATCTTTTACAGACAAGTTAAAAATAGAGTAAGTAAATTTTGTAAAGCTCAAAAAAAAGAAAAAAAACGAACGGCTGAAACTCATTGTAAAGACTAAAAAGTTGAAAATTTAGCAAATATTTTTCTTTACTTTTTTAAAAAGTGGATATTAACTTCTTAATTTAAATTTAATAGTTCTGTAAACTAAAGATTGGACAAGTTTATTTAAAAATAATTTTTGTGCAGTCCTGTCATTTTTAAGTTTACACGGGCAAAGACACGGGTTTCGAAGTAGAGGGGCACAATTGTCAATTTTTAAAAAAAGTTCTCTCTGTCTAGAATATTCTTAAAATAGCAATAAAAAAGTTCTTTGGAAAAAAACTAGGGGTGGAGGGAGGGTGGTGTTTAGTGGGGGACATTTAATGAACTATTAAATTTAAATTAAAAAATTTATTTTTCACTTCAGACTTTCAAAATAAAAAGTATGCTAACGCACGATAAACTAATTGTCGGCGTTAATTAATTAATGCATTAAAGCGATAAAAACGCGTTAATTTGCCCAGCCCTTATATATAGGGGGTAACGCTTTCCTTTATATATGCACATTTTGTTCTAATCGCAACCAGTTTCCTAAATTGAAACCCATTGATTTTTTTAATAGCAACAGGTTGTTTCTTTTTTTTTTTTTTTAAAAAAACAATAAAAATTATTTTCATCTTGACAGTGACATATTAAACAATTCATTCAAAACTTATAACAGTATTATAATATGTCAAAATGAAAGCAAAATGAAAATTATACAAACAAAAAATTGTACAAAAGCTAATGTAACCCATAGCATTATAGTTTACCCGGTGCAATTAATATAATGCAAATTAATAGTGTACATGCCTTTTTTTAAAAATAACTTTCATAATCTCTTGAAACTTAGAAAGTAAGACGTTTTACTAGAAAAATATAGTCATAAAGCTTTTTTTTCGAATATAAATGCAAGTGTTCCAATTAAAGATCTGTTCTGTTTATGCAACTCTCTATCTCTCTCTCTATTATTCATATCAGGATAATTTGAATTTTTCTTGCTTAGATTATGATTGCTGGATTATCTTGACTCTACTATAATCATGTAGCGAATGGATGATGTCCCTGTTAGCGCATTTGGCGTTCATTGCCAAGACCACATAAGGAGACCACATAAGGAGTCATTTATTAAAATTTTAGTTTAATTGCTGAGACCACTGCAAAGTTGATTTCTTAGTGTGATACACTATCTATAATCAAGTCCATTTTTCAATAATAACAGAAAGCATGGCTATATTGCCTATAATATTAAACATAATACTCTTCAACACATAAAACTTGTCATCTTTTTGTTTCAGTCTAGATTTTGATAATGTTTGTGGTCTTTGAAATATCTTTTTACTCATTTTAATCTTAGTTCTTGCAAAATTTTGCCAACTTATTTACTCTTTGTAAGACTAGTTTGAATTCGACATTTTTTTTTGGATTACATTGTTGATGATTATTAATCTTTGATTTGCAAAGACTCCAACTGCTGCTTAGTCTGAGCATATATATGAGTAACAATTAACCTCGTTTTCGTTAAACGAAGTTTGAATTATTCGTTAAACGAAGTTTGAATTCTTTGACCATTCAACACGCTTTTATTTTGCGCCTCCTCACTCAACCTCTTTATTTTGCCGCTCTTCTTCTGCTCAAAATTGCACTCTTTTTAATATTACATCTAATCGAATTGATTGAGGTCTTTTTTTTTATTCATCAGCAAACATTGTTGTTATTGGTGACGTAAATATCAGTACACTAAATGGCTTGGTTTGACCTTGCTAGCATTTAACCTCTTTTATAAAACTTTTGACCCGACTAGCATTAAAACTCTTTCTTAAAACTTATTACTTTTTTTTAATTTGATACTCTGATAGTTAAATTTGTGTAATCTTATTCAACAACAATTATTTTTGTAATCTTATTCAAACAAATATTTCTAAATAGTGCCAAAAATTACGGCTGCATCTTTCTCTAAATTTTTCGAGCTCATGTCACCGTGTAAACAGTTGTCACCGAGTAAATCAGCTGATGCCACCGTGTAAAAAATTGTATATTTATGTTATTGCGGCCGTGGCTCAGTGGTTAGAGCGCTTGCTTTATATGCAGGAAATCCAGGTTCGAACGAGCCTTGGACATATTTTTGCGCTACGGTAAGGAAGGAGGCGTGAACTTCCTGGTTAAATGCACTTCCGCGGTGCTCTGTGACAAGACCGTTAGGTCTTCTTGGGGCATCTTAATAACAATAAAAAAAATAAAAAGAAAGAAAGTATATCACTAAAGTTAAAATATTACATTATTTTTTTATATTTTGGCCTTATTTTCACAACTACAACTAAATCCTTTTAAAAAACTTAAACCATATTACTTAAATATATAACTTAAACATATAACTTAAACCATTAATATAGATCTTTCCATAAATGTATATATGTGTGGAGAATTATTAAAATTAATTCTATATAAATTGGTTGGAACATCACCCAGGTTGGAACATCACCCATAAAGTTTTCTTTTGACTTTTGAGCAAAAATTTTAACTTTGTGCCTAACTCTCATATTTCATAGTTAAAATTTTTAAAATTTTTGATATTTTAACATATTTGAATAGAATGTTTATAACTTTTAATTCCACCGTATGAAAAACATAAAAAATAAAAAAAAAAAATTCAATTTTGGCTACCCTACGCCACTCTGCAGAGTAGAATTTGAATGTGCTTTTTCTGCAGAAGTCGTTTTGGTCATAAAACCTGGCTACCTCAAAACGTATTTTAGAAATAATCAAAAATAAATACGTTACATCTATAAAAAAAATGAAATCGTTCAAATTTAATAAATATATATTATAATATTGAAAAACCAAAATATTCCCTTATAATTTAATGAACAGTTTTTTTAAACCTATTTTTGAATGTGTCATGTTATTAATTTCGTTAAAATTTTTCTAAACTAGTATATTATTATCTTTCAAGAACAGGTACTTGGTAAGAACAGGTACTTGGTAAGTACGGGACTAAGTAAATGTAATACCAAAATTCCAGCGTTCAAAATAAAGCATGGGATTACAAACCCTCTGTTGGAGTATCAGTAAAATTAGATGATGATCACACACACAAACAAAAACGTGCATACACATGCACGCACACGCACGCACACACACACAAACTTACACGCACATGTTTTTTAACATCTTTTATATTTGCTTAGAATGCAACTCTTAAATCTACTATTTTAATAATAAAACAAAAATATTTCTAGGCTTTCACTTGAAATTTTTAATATAATACAAAAAACTTATATATTTAAACTCAGATACACTTATTAACTATTTTTTTAGATTAATATGAGCTATTTGAATAATACCGTAATGTGCTTATGGCCATATTACTATACTTTGCACCAATGTGAATCTGTTATGATTTATTTGCAAGTATTCGCAGGGTTATCCTTGTTCGGGTGCATGTTTGTAATACTTATAATATGTCTGTTTCGTGATTATCAGTTCTTCGTTTTCCGACTTTTATTTTTTCTAAGTATAAGTTCTGCACTTCAATCAATCAGTTATCTAATTAGTGACATAAACAACTATATAATCTGTATGTTTCAAGCGATAGCAATGCAATACTTTTCATGGTCAACCTTATTGTGGGTAATTTCTATAACTATTCATGTGTTGTGCTCTACAAAAAAACAAACAATTGAAAATAAAGAAAAATATTTGCATTTAATTTCATGGTTGCTTCCATTATTTTGGGTTGCTTTGCCTTTTATAAAAAACAGCTACGGTAAAGCGGGTGCATGGTGTTGGATAAGACATGATGCTGCTGCAATGCGCTTTGGAGCTTGGTATGTTCCAAAATTTGTTGTGGTTTTTTTCCTCGTAACGTCATATTTCTATATTCTTTTAAAAGCAGTGCAAGAAAAAAAACAATGGGCAGGTGTACATAACAATGCAGTACAAGCTGATAATAGAAACACTTTCATGTTGAAAGAAATAAAACAGTTGGCTGTGTACCCGCTAATTTATTTAATTGTATCTCTACCGGCATTAATTTTTCGCATTATGAACGCAATTCATCCTAACGATGCTCCAGATTATACGATACTTATTTTGGGTGTCATATCTTCTTCAGCTAATGGTGCTGTAAACGCGGTGGCTTTTGCATTATATGGAGGTTTCCAAAAACGGTTGACATTTTCGCAGTTAAAGTTGGCTGCTTTGTCTTGGCTGAAACCAAAAACCCCTAATGTAATTCATAATTATGTGTTAAACGACTTTGTTTATACCATTTCATGAAGTTATAATAACTTGCAGTATTTTTTTGCTGTCAATATTCAAGTGAAAATAATTACTGGATAAAAAAAGTTGAATGGGAAAAAGAAAATTTGCATTTTTTTACAGTCAGTTATTTTGATTGAAAGATAAATAAGATAAAACAATAGATGAATAAAAATAAAATATTAGTATAGAATATTTATTTTTTATACATTTGAAATGTATGTACTTCCAATGGGTGCCTTAAATTAGTATTTCAAAATTCTACGAATTGATATTAATTTTAAACTTTCTGAGTTTTGTAAAAAAATTATTATTAACTGTTAAATTATTGTATTATTTTGAATACATATAATTTGTACTTACGTTAGCTTTTTATATTGATGTCTGCTCGTAAGGTTAAAAATTTAATGAATAATAATAAAAAAAACTTACAATGTCCGTTGTAATTTTTATAACATGTTTTTTTCAAACGTGATCTTTATAATACGCAACATTATTAAAGCTACTGAAACATACTAAGACTAGTCCTCGGGATATATATGTCTTATGTCTAGTTGTAATTGTTTATGAAAAAACTATTTTAAAATTAAACTCCAGGTGTTTTATATCTTAAAATTTATACCAACATTTATTTTCCATATTTTGAAAAGCAAAAAAAAGGCAGCATTTTTATTTCTAGTTCTTAGTTCTGGATGTGAGTTTAAAATTAAGAAAGAGTGTTGTCCGAGCATTATAAAAATGCTTGTACATCCTGGTTGTACATCCTGAGTTTAAAAACCAAAAAAAAGTATTACGTTAATGTTGAACCAATATTGTTGTAAAAACCAGATCCATTAGTAAAAAGAAACTCACGTCAAGTTGTTTCTTTCACTGATTGATCTTGGTATGTGTGTTCAAAGTATTTTGGTTAAAATTATGATGAAGTCTTGAACACACATTTAAATTTTTTTTTTTTTTTTTTTTTTTTTTTTTTTTTTTTTTATTATTATTATAGTTGTAGCCGTAAATTTACATAGAATGTACACATACAGCGAGCAGGGGAAACACCCCACTATAAACAACCAGTTTTATAAATATTTGTTCCAAACTTTTTCCACAACCAGGAGTCTAGTCTATTTTTGAAAGAAAGTACAGTGGAGTACAAAGTTATTTGCTCTGGTAGATTGTTCCAGTATTTTGCTGATCTATTATACAAATGATTATATCTTGGAAGACAGTTTAGAACATACTCACGCCTTATTTTAGAATGGTGACCACGAGACACGGAGTTAATATATTTTGGTAGATATTTATCATTAACTATATCAAAACGATGTATTAATTTAAAAATTTGGATTTAATCGCATCGAAGGCGTCGAAACTCAAGTGATGGTAGGTTTAATCTTTTTAGCCTTTCGCAGTATTGAAGATGCCTCAAGCTGTAAGCCCATTTTGTAGCTTTGCGTTGAACAGATTCAACCAAAGCCATATCAGCTTTTAAATAAGGAGCCCAAATGGACACTCCATATTCAAGATGTGGTCTTATAAATACTTTATATAATTTGAGAGCCATTTTTTCATCAATGAAAGTGAATGTCTTTTTCAGCATACCGAGAATTTGTAAGGACTTAGAGACAACTGTTTGAATATGAGCGCTCCACTTGAGGTTAGATGTAAAAATGACTCCTAAATCACGTTCTTTAGTAGAGCTTCTTAGAGATTGGTTGATTCCTTGGTTATTTTGAAGAAAGTAATTGTAATGGGGGTTGTTTCGACCGTAATGAATGACGCAGCATTTTGAAGTGTTTAGCTTAAGTAACCAAGTGTTTGACCACTCGTATACCAAGCGTAGACGATCCTGCAGATCAACAAAATTAGATTGCGATAAGGTTTTAGAAAAAAGTTTAGTATCATCGGCAAATATTTCAGAAGTTTCAGTGAGTTTTGCGAGATCATTTGTGAAGAGAATGAAGAGGAGCGGGCCGAGAACAGAACCTTGAGGAACACCACTGAGAACATCAGCCCATGCAGAGCTGGTATTGTTAATTGTAACGCGTTGCTTTCTGCCCACTAAAAAAGATTTAATCTATTGTAGGAGTTTGCCGTTTATTCCGAAAGATCTTAATTTTAACAAAAGTCTGTTGTGAGGTACAGAGTCAAACGCTTTGGCAAAGTCAAGATAGATTACATCAATAAATTGGTGAGATGCTATGGAGGACGAAATGATATCAAAAGTTTCTATTAGGTTAGTTACGCATGATTTATGATAAAGGAAGCCATGTTGATTTGCAGAGAGCATTTTATTATCGTTAATGTGCTTTAAAATTTTTTTCTTTACAAGTTTTTCAAAGATTTTACAGGCAACAGATGTTAGTGAAATAGGTCTATAGTTTTCAGCAAGTAATTTATCTCCCTTTTTTTTTATAGATCGGACTAATATTTGCTAATTTCCATTGAGTGGGTACTACTCCAGAATTAAAGGATTTATGAAAGATTTTTGTTAATGGAATTGCAAAGCTTTTGGCACATATCTTGAGTATTAAGGGATGCAAGCCGTCAGATCCGAAGGATTTATAAGGCTTTAGATCGGCAAGTTCCTGAATAATATCTGAGATAGAGAAATCCAAGTTTTCATTATAAATGCATTCAGAAAGAATACCACTTTTATTTAGCAAAGGAAAATTTTCAGAGCTTTCAAGTGTAAACATAGATTTAAATTGAGAGTTCAGAAGATCAACTATATCAGGAAGAGCTTCAATAATTCTGCCTGAAGTATCTTTGAGAGAGCGAATTCTATCTTTAATTTTTAGTTGTTTGTTGATATATTTGTAAACGATTTTTGGGTTGTTTTGGGATTTTGATATTATTTCTTTTTCATGTGCTTTTTTTGCTTTAAATATTTCAGTTTTTACTGAACGATTAAGGCGATTGTATTTTATTTTAAGCTCACTATTCTCCCATTTGGTAGAGCAGTTTATATGCCAAGCGGATTTTTTTTCTCGGATCAGGTTTTTAATATGTGGGGTAACCCAAGGATCATACTTTTTTTTTGTTTTATTAATCTTGGGAATAAAATATGTGCAAGCAGTGCGATAGTTAGAAATTAGTATATTGAACATTTGATCTACAGTTTTATGCAGGAATAAAAACTCCCAGTCGATTGATGCAATAAAGTTAGATATTGAATCGTAATCACCTTTTTTGTAATTAAACGATTGAGATTCACTTTCGGTAAACAGTTCTGAAACTAAGAATCTCCAAGTGATACTAAAATGACCCTTAGTGGTGTTACCTAGTATAGTACTAGGAGACAAGTTTAAAATAGAATTACTGTTGTAGGTAAATAACAAGTCCAACATATTATTTGAGGAACCATAATCAGTCTGGAAAGTAGGAAATGTGATATGTTGAGTAAAAAGGCTGTTTTGGAAAATATTCCAGAAATCATACTCGGTAGGATTGTTTGGGTTAAAAGATTCAATACCATCGTTAGACCACTTTATATTCGGGAAGTTAAAGCCACCGACAATCAAACAGTCATCATAGGGCTTTTTAATTAAACTATGAGCTAATTTGAAGGATTCAGCGACATATTTTATTAAACTGGCATCATTTGGTCTGTATATACAACCGATAAGTATATGTTTGTTGTTAAATTTTACAGATACCCAGACTTGTTCGAGAAGATTTGTATAAAATTGGTTAACTTCATGAGAGTTAAATACGTCTGTAATGTAGATAGCTACACCGCCACCTCGACGTCCGTCATGACGATCTTTACGATATAGGCTATACCCATCGATATTAGGTACTGAGTCATTTCGAAACCATGTTTCAGAGATAGCAATAACGTGATAATCAAACGTTCTAGATATTGAAATTAAATCGGCCATTTTATTATCGAGAGATGTAGCATTAGTATAATAACAATTAACGCTATAGTTTGTTTTTTTGTTATGAAGATTTTTACTTTTTTATTTTAAGTTTGCTGGTAAAAGAGTGGAAGAAGGGTAGTAATGTTTATGTAGTGGTTTGTATATTTTTGAGTTTGACGACTCCGCTGCTTCGTATACCGTATCTAAAGGGCGATGTTTTTAAATTGATATTACTATTTAATTCATTACGCTTCATTCTTAACTGATAGTTTAAATATCTTTCAGCCTCAGTCAAATCTGGGCTTATAAAAATATTTTTATAATTATCTGAATTTTTCAATTTTTTTGCTGCTGTTAATAATGGGTTTCTTTCGGAGACATCAGAAAGTTCGACGATAATTGGTCCTGGTTTAGAGGACGTAGATTTAATACGTTTGACAGATTTTGGTTTTGCATCAGATGAAATAGTAACTAAGATATTCTGAACCGTTTCCTTATCGTCGATATGCTTATCAGCAACTGATAACTTTGCAGATTCTTTAATGCCATAAATAATAACATTTTTTTTACGCTTCTTTTTTTGCTGTTGCTCAATGGCAAATGTGTTGATAATTTTTAGTTGTTCAATAGGCTGCTTTTTTTTTTTTTTCAGTTTACAATTATTAATCGTAATGTAACAATATAACAATATATAAACTTGGTATCTGAAAGAAGATCCAAATGATCTTGTCGCCAGAACCATATAAAATATATCATACGTGTATATAAAATAAAATAAAAATATAATTGATCAAATAACTATTAACAATGTAGAAGGAACAAAAACTGAAAATAATTTTACAAATTATCAAGAGTGAAAAAAAAGAATTTTACATTTCAAAAATATTTATATATATTGCCATTAGAAAGAATATAGTTTTTTAATTTAGTTTTAAAAACGGAAAACGAAATTGACAAATCAAAATTTGGAACAACAATTTTGTTCCATAAATACGGTGCTCTATAGTTTATGCAAAATTGATTAAACTTTGTTTGACAAAAGGGTTCAATTAATAAATTATTATTTCGTAAAGCATATTTGTTTATAGCTTTATAAGTAAAAAGATTTTTGAAATTGGACAATGGTCGTTCACTTATACAACGAAACATAAAACATAAAATATTATAGACATTGAGTTCGTAAACGTTAAGTGCTTTAACGTTTTTAAATAAAATATTTGAATGAGAAAAACGATTTTCAAAACATATTAAACGCATTGCGTGTTTCTGACGATGGTAAAGATTTCGTAACTTACTTTTAGAGGTACTTCCCCAAACAATATTTGCATAACTTATATAGCTATGAATAAATGAGTAGTAGAGTTGAATTAAATTTTGTTTACTTAGATAGTATCTGACCTTATATAGAATTCCAATACTTTTAGCCAATTTAGTAGAAATATAGTCGATACGATACTTCCATGTAATATTTTCATCAATGTAAATGCCTAAAAATCTTGTGACTTTTTTATTTCAATTTTATCAATAAAAAGTTTAGGCAATTTATTTGGTAAAAAACGCTTTTTTGCAAGAGAGTGGAAAAGGATCCACTTTGTTTTGTCAATGTTTAAAGTTAACTTGTTGCACTTAAACCAGTTAGAGATCTGATTGAGTTCTTTATTCATATTTGAAAAAAGCTCATAAATGCCACTGTTTGACAGAAATAATTTAGTATCGTCCGCAAAAATTATACTTATCTAAATCATTTATATAAACTAAAAACAAAAGTGGGCCTAGAATAGAACCCTGTGGAACACCACATTTTATGTCAATTAATTTTTCATTTTGAAAATAATCTCCATAGAAAACAAATTGTTTTCTTTTTTCCAAGTAACTTTTATACCATTTTATTAATTTGCCATTAATTCCGTAAAATTTGAGTTTTTTAAGTAGAATTTTGTGATCGGCCGTGTCGAGTGCTTTTGATAGGTCAATGAAAATACCTAATGTATATTGTGATCTACCAAATGAATCGGAGATTTCACAAATGAACTGTGTAATGGCTTGTTCAGTTGAACAATTTTTTTTAAAACCGAATTGGTTTTTATATAGAAGTTTATTTAGATTAAGGTAATTGTATGTTCTATTGTATATAATTCTTTCTAAAATTGTTGAGAAAGTTGAAAGAACTGAGATAGGGCAATAATTACTAATATTTGATTTTTTTACGTTTTTGTATATAGGAGTTACTTTAGCTATTTTTAATACACCTTGCTGTATAGATGCCCTAAAGACTTTATAAAGAATACATTTTAAGTTTTCAAAGCAATCTATGACTATGTTGCCATTTATTTCGTCCGCACCCGTAGCTTTGTTTCTTTTGAGAGATTTGTAAGCTCTCTCAAACTCATCAAAAGATAAATCAGAATGTAAATTATCTATAAAAAGCGAATTATTTATAGGCTCTAGGAAATCACTAAAATTTTTTTCTGTAATAGGGATCTTGTTTGCCAATTTGGTTCCTATGTCAATGAAATATTTATTAAACTCGTTTGCAATTTCGTTTGGTTCATATATATTTGTTTTATTTATTTTTATTACTTTAGGAAGGGAGTTTGATTTTGTTTTTTGTTTTCCTGTTATTTCTTTCAACGTTCTCCAAGTATTTTTTGAGTCGTTTTTAAATTTACTAATTAAATTTGAATAACAATTTTTATATTTTTGTTGGTTTTCATTTGATTTTGTTTTTAGATATTTTATATATAGTTTCTGTTTGATTTTAGAGGATTTTCTAAGTCCTTTGGTAATCCATGGACTATTTAAGGTTTTTATTTTTGTTATTTTTTCACAAAGTGGAAAGTTTGCATCGTATATTGAGAAGAACGTATCAAAGAATTTATTATATATTGTATTTGCGTCTTCATTAAAGTTAATATGTTTCCAATGCAGAAGTGATAATTGATATTGGAAGGATTTTATATTGCTCTCATTGAAGACACGTTTTTTTACTATATTTTGTCTTTCGGGGTTATTAGAGGATACAGTATGGATTGTTAGAAAAATGGGGAAATGATCGGATATGTCGGTTTTTATAATTCCTTTTTTTTAATTTCCTATTATAAATATCTGTTGTAAAAATATTATCAATCAACGTAGTTGAAGTTTTGATTATTCTAGTCGGGCGATTAATTGAAGGAAGAGCTCTTGCCATAAGTATTTCATCATAAAAACTTTTTATTTTTTTATCTTTATTATAAATTAAACAGTTCATGTTGAAATCTCCATTTATAAAAGTAATTTTGTTTTCTTTGCTAACTTTGTAAATGATATTTTGCTGTAAAAAGAAACTAAGATTTTCAGACGCACCATCAGGTGGTCTATAACAGCAGCTTAATAGAATACTATTTTTTTTATTTTTTAAAATTTCAATAGTTACGATTTCTTTATCACCGTCAGAAACGCACATATCATTCCTAATGTTATGTGCAATGTGTTCCTTAACGTAAATCAGAACTCCTCCACCGCGTTATTTGTTTGTCTTTCTAATAAAATTGTTTCAAAACCTGGAAGATGAAAAATAGAATTATTTCTGTTAAGCAAATTATGTTAAAAATATTTTCAGTTTTATCTGAAAAATCGCAAAACTTTTCAAAATTTGTATTTAGACTTCTAATATTAATGTGAAGGATTCTGATTTTTTGATTTTCAGTGCCATTTTTATTAAGAAATTCTTTTAACTCGTTGGGATAAAAATAAGAACAACATGTGTTCACATCATTAAAAAAGTTGACATCTGGATCTGAATTAAAATTTGATTTTAAGTACTTATCATGAAAATTAAAAGTAATGGATTCGTAGTCATCCATTTTTGTTTTTAAATTTAATTATAGAACATTAAAAGAATTCCTTTATAATTATAGGTCGCGCGTAATTAATTTATTGTAAACTGCTTTAGCAAACTTACCTTTCGCTCTCAATTCTTTCGCTTCTTTGAAAAGCTTTCTGCGTAAATCCATTGTAAAATCGCTAAAGTCTTCGTTAACGTACAACCGTTCGTTCCATAGCTTCATCGTCGTATATTTGTTTAACACTAGGGCTTTGTCTTTGTAGTTTTGAAATCGAACAATTATTGATCTGTTTTTTCCGTTTTTTTTTCCAACTCGATGGACTCTATCTATTAAAATTTTTTCTTGTATATTAAGCTTTGTATTGAGGAAGTCTTTGATTTTTTGCTCACTTTCTTCCCAAGTTTCATTAGCTTTATCTTTAATCCCAATAAATCTCAAGTTCGTCGCGTTGGTTTGACAAGGTTCTAACTGACATTTTTGCCAAAATCGACTTTATCATTTTATTAGACTATTTTAATCATGATGAACAAAATAAACTGAAATTTACAGCGATATAGCGTAAAACAAGCAAACTGCTAATGTGCCAAAGTTCTATCTGCAACTTTAGTTAAATGATATTTAGTTTGACAAGGTTCTAACTAACAATAACTGCAAATTCTCTTGCTGGTTTTTATTAACTAATTATTATGATAAAAAATCATATAAAAAAGTTCTGACACCGATGTAGAATAAAATATCATTAAAGCTATTATTTGACATTTAAAAAAAATCTTTTTTATAACATTCTGTAGCTTTACTCAAATTGACACCTGTAACATTGAAAAACAAAATTCTGGTTTCGATTAGCATAGAAATAACTAATATTATTCAAAATAAAAAGGGGATTTATGGTCTAAAATATTTTTTTAAAATAATGATGTTTATGCATTAATAAATTTACAAACTTTTCGGAGTCAATGCAAGTACAATTTGCCGCGCCATTCCCTTACGGTAAGTCGATCTAACTATATTTTACAGTGCCTACCCCAAAAAGTAAGTCAATACTTGTTCATTTTTCTTCACTTATCTACAACGGTTAGTCGATATATGTGCACTTTAGAACGTTGATTTTGCAAAGTAACTTATTTTAAATTGTTAAATCAAATATAAAATTAAACAACTTGTAGTAAAACATTTTTGTATCAATTTTAAAAACCAGGCTGCGTAGTTAAAAAAAGATTTTAAAAATGATTTGAAAGTAAAAAAAAAACAATTTGAAAGTTATTATTTTCGTTTTAAGTAAAATATCAACAGAAAATGGAAAGAGTAGTATTTGATAAAGAAAGCAGTTATGATAGTGACGAATTTGTAGCTCCAACTAGTGAAAGCGGCGAAGACTGCTATGAATTAAGTATACGGTTAGTAACCTAATATAACTTTTTGTGTAACTTTGGCTATGCATTTACATATTAAAATAGCTAAATTTATAAGCTTTTGAAAAGTTTTTTAAAAAGTTTATTACTTTTTAATATTTAAACAGGAAGAAGAGGCGCTTTAATTTAACCAGAACTGCACTAGAATGTTCCACAACTGCACTAGAATGTTTCAGAACTGCACTAGAATGTTCCAGAACTGCACTAGAATGTTCCAGAACTGCACAAGATTCTAAACAAAATATTGTTGAAGAAGCTTCTGGAAACAATGCCAATAATGTTCATGTAGCACAAACTGAAAAAAGTTCTGAGATAGACATGAATGTACAACCTACGAATGTTGCTGAATTAGTGACAAACAAGTAAGCCAAATATGTAGTGTTCCCCCTCGATCACCCTCTAAATCTTAAATATATATTTTATTTATTTATGATTTGTTTTTTTAATAAAAATTTCATCTAAAAAGTGGTTTCTACATTAAAATCTACTATTATATACAAAGTGAACCATTTTAATCATTTAAGAACGATTTAATTAGTATATGATTATATACTAGAGATACTATTATCGACTAAGTAATAATACTCTTCTAGGGATCAAGTTCAACAAACGTTTAAGAAAAAATTCCGAAAACGAAAATCTAAACCTGAAA
The DNA here is from genome assembly GCF_022113875.1 of Hydra vulgaris. NCBI lineage: Eukaryota > Metazoa > Cnidaria > Hydrozoa > Anthoathecata > Hydridae > Hydra > Hydra vulgaris. The sequence goes on along the minus strand of NC_061161.1, from coordinate 37,981,572 downwards.
CCTGGGGATGTAATAAAAAAAAAAGGCATACCAAGCTGGTAAAAATTATACAAGTCGAAGAGGAAAACAAGTACCAAATAAGATTATTCAAACAAAAAAAAACTGTCTGGCAAACTGTAAGTACGAATGTGCTAAGAAAATATCAGAAGATGAGCGAATTGATATTTTTTCATCATTTTATGCCTTAAATTCAGCTACTGAAAAGAGGCATTTCTTTGTTACTTCGACTGATCGCACAACCAGTGCTAGACCAAAAAGAAACCACGAGGAAAACAATGATAGTGATACTGCAAATAAAGAAACTGATGACCACGCTGAAAAACAAGTTTTATCAAAAAGGAAGTACGCCTATAGATATTTTTTTCATGTAAAAGGTGAAAAAGTCCGTGTTTGCAAAACATTCCACTTAACTACACTGTCCATTTCACAAAAGCCAGTTTACACAGCTCACAACACCAAAGATATTAAACAAATACTCCTGCACAAGATCTACGAGGTAAAATCATGAAAGACAAACGTACACCGCATAGTGATGCCAACTCAGCTAGGGAACACATAAAATCTTTTCCAACAGTTGAGTCACATTATTGTCGTGTAAGTACCAATAGAGAATACCTTGAGTCACACCTTAATGTTTCAAAAATGTATAATCTTTACAAAGAGAAATGTATAAACGAAAATATTGAGCCAGTAAAAAAATCAAGTTTTTAAAAAAGAAATGAGAGATATACGTTCTGAAGAGAAAAAGGATAAAAATTGTCCTGTTTTACTTTTTAACCTTCAAAATGTTATTTTGACTCCGCATGCAGAAATTAGTTCCCTTTTTTATCTGAGAAAGCTTAGCGTGTATAATTTGACAGCTTATTTTTCAACAACCAAAAAAGTGTATTGTGCATTATGGACTGAATCAATGGCGGGAAGAAGCGGCAATGATCTTGCCAGTGCCTTTTGCAAAATTTTGAGTGATGTGGCAGAGGAAAACGACTTCAGTGATTTAATTAGATAAAGTCAGTTCCTTTTTCTAACGTTGCTGTTCTAAAATTTACTCAAACATCTCATATTATACATTTCAAATCTAGCCATGATCGCAATGAACCTATGAACTGTGCAAATGTCAAGTTCAATGAAAAACCTAACAGAAAAAAATGCAGCAACAAGTCCATCAACTTCCACTATTTTGAATGTAAAACCAAAGATTCAAAATTGTACAAAAGAACTTGCAGACTTAAAAAAAAAAAGATATTAAAGCTGCATTTCCGTTTATGCCTCTCGAGGACAGAGAATACTATCGAGTTGTTTTTCACCTATAAAATAAACATGAAAATTTTTTAAGGGTTTTAACCCTGTACTTAATGTAATGGTTTTAAAATGTACCAAAAAAATGTAGTATAAAAAAAATAAAAAATGAGTAAAAAAAATGTTGTAACTTTGTTTTGTGACTGAAACAATAATCTAATTTATGAAAATTAGCTTTTTATTATATTATTGTTTCAGTTACAAAATTTAAAGTAACTAACAGCTTCAGTCGCAAAGTTTCAAAGTAACTAACATGTTTCTAACTACCGTTATAACAGCAGTTAGAACCTTGTCACAGTGAGAATATGATTATTTCACTATGACAAGGTTCTAACTGCGTTTTGGGGTATTCATTTTTCTATATAGAGTGAAACATTTTTTAATAAAAAATAGTAATACTTATAGCAAATGCTTATGTTATCATGAGTAAAAATTATTATCGATGAATTTTAATAAATTTTGATGGGAGGAACATAACAATTTTTAACATTGATTTGCTCAAAACTACTAGCGGATCAGTTAGAACCTTGTCAAACCAACGCGACGAGTTGTTTCTACGACTTCTGTCTTCTAGTTCTGCTATTTTCTCTTTTATGTTATTAGTTCCATTTTCAATATTACTTTCATCTGGTGATTTCTTAGACTCTGTTTTTTTTAATTCTGTAAGTTCAATTATTATTTTATCATAGCTTTAACTTATAAATTCGACAGCTTTCTGTACCTCAGATAATTCTTTTTTTAACGTAAAGTTTTCATCTTTTAAGTTATTAAATTTAATTTCCATTTTTTCTATCCGATCATTAAAAATTTTCATCATAGTATTCTCGTGATTTTCAAGGATTTCTTTAAGTTGTGCTGGTGTAAAGTTTTTCGCCATTATTATAAGTTTTTTAATAAGCTCTTAAAACACGTCCGTTCGCGGTGAAAATTGCGGTGAAAAAAATTGATTGAAAAAATTGAAAAAATGATTTTAGGCATTAGGGTAGAGCGGGGGTAGTTGAGCAGTTTCTACTAAATCTAACAGATCTCATGAATGGTGCGTCGGGTTTACATAATATTTTTAAATTAAGTTGAGCAATCAAAAAATAAATGAATATACATGTTACGAAACTTAGGTTATTTATCATTAAAACTTTCACTAACAGTAAGAGTGTGTATATTTTTATAAATTTTTTATTTTATACAATTTAATGACGTAAGTAAGAGAAGATAAAAAATTAAATAGTAATAAAGTAATTAATCTTAAAATATTAAATTATTGTTTTATGCAACTATCTTGAACTTTAAACCTGATTTTAAAATTACAAATTTTAAAAAGGTATATAAATAATGTAGTTCTCATTAAAGTTGTTTTTTGTGTTAGATAGCTCAGCTTTATTTATTTTTTTCAAAGCTCTTCAACACACCCCAACTAAACAAGGTGATACATGAGTTGGGTTTTAAAGAAATCAATAAGACTTAGGAAAAAATAGCTAATTTTAGTCGAAATTCCGATAATTTTGTAAAATATCAACGCTTAAGTTATGGCAGATAAAAAGAGTTTTTTAGCATATAAGAGAAAAATGCCAAAAAAAATTTTGTTTTTTACTTTTTTGGTCTAAAATAGAAAAAGAGCCCGTGTATTTTACTCAACTGCTTTACCGCAGTCTTTTGTTGCGCATTGTGTTAACTTTCTAATTCATTAACTTTCATCCAATAGTTGTTTTGTCATGTGAAGCGTAGTTTTTGAGATACTTTATTTGCCCAACTTACCCCTCAGCTATGGTTCTACCCTATGCTCAGCTATGGTTCTACCCTATGCTCAGCTATGGTTCTACCCTATGGTTAAAACGCATCTTGTTGTGATTATTTATTGTTTTAGATTAAATATAGTCTATATTTACTGATTCAGTCTGATTTATTAAGGGAACGCTACTTCTTTAGTTGGTATATATTTTTAAAAACTTTTCAAGAATTAATTTAAAGAGTTTTCAAGAAAAGAAGTTAAAACACAATTATTAACGAAAAAGGAGTTAAAACACGATAATTAAATGAATCAGATCCTTTAAAATTATTCAGCATTAGGTCCCCAACTAGGGTTTGTAAATTTAACGACTTTTTGATTTACCGGTAATTCGGTAAATAAAAATTGTAATACCGGTAAATCGGTAAATTACCAATAAACTTTATATATCAGAAAATCGATACAATTTTTTGCAATGCCATTTTTATTAAATATTATTTTTAAAAAAGTTGCTTCGTAGAAAGCTTAAACTATCCACTGTCTTGTGTCCTAATCGAAATCTAATTTTATTAGAAATTAGTCTAGCTCCTGAAAATATTCTTTTAGGTTCAACACTTGTTGGACGAATAGTCATCAAATAGTCAAAAACTTAAATGTACTTCCCTCGTATATTTTCTTGTCGAAAGTACTCCAACTCTTTTTTTATAACTTTTTTTAGACCTTTTGTCTTAATTTCTTCTAAAATAGTTATTCCTTTATTCTTGTCCGTTTGTTTTTTAAGAAAAAGTTTTTTTCTACATAGAAAAATCAGCATTTGGTTTAACAGTAATGTTGTTATTTAAATCCGAATCTGATTCATTTAGGTTTCTTTGAATACTCTCACCAGGTTTCACATTATTGTATTTATATAGTGTAACACGTCTAAAAACATCATTCTTCTTTCTTTAATACCACTCATTAATACAACTCATTTTTTAGTGCAATACTTAAAAAAGTGTTTTAGTTACTTAACTCGTCTAACATAAATTTTAATGTAAGATCGGCTACAAAAATCAAACTAAATCAATGTCAATTTTTAAATCTATCAGACTTTTTCAAACTGCATCTTTAAGTTTTAAAAATCTTTCCATGCGTGCTTAATAAACTGCCCCATCTAGTTTTACAGTCTAAAATTAAAGAAAATTCTTTTCCGACAGTTTCTTTAACGTATTTTTGCAGTAGTTTATCATTTTTTGTTGGTGATTTTCTGAAAGGTTTTACAACTTTCCAAATTTTTGTAATTAAAGAATTTAGTTCTGCGTTTTGTAGAACAAGTTGGGTAGTGTCGATATCTTCGTGGTCTACTTCCAAATTTTCAAGTTCATTTTCTAAGTAACCAGTATCAGAATCAACATTAAGTAATACATTACCGGTTTTTACATCCATTTAAAACAATCATGACAACCATTTAAAACAACCATGACATTCAAAACACCGCGACAATCAATTAAAGCAATGTGATTTTCATTTTAAAATATTTAACGCATGCGCAATCTCAACATTCTTTATTATTTTCAAAAAAAAAGGTTTTCTTTATATATTTATTTATCTAACATTATATAAATTTATTTTTATTAATATTATATTAATTTATTTTAATGTTATATATTATGTTAATTTATTTTAAATATTAATTTATTTTAATTATTTTTAATGGAATTTATTTCAAATTTAAATGGATATCATACTTGTTTTTAATGGATGCAAAATCATATTTTTTTACATACTTTTTACACACATACTGTATTGGCAAAACAACCATGATGTTCAATTAAAACATGCATGATGATAATTAAAACAACCATGATGTTCAATTAAAACATACACGATGATAATTAAAACAACCATGATTTCCTATTAAAACATTTAGCGCATGAGAATATAAGATTTTCATTAAAACATGCAGCAAAATTCTGTTTGACAATATAAGCGAAAATTTGTTTTGAGATTGGTCGCTGATCAAAGAAAAATTCAATCTGAAACTTCATTGCCACGAAAAACTTAATCTGAATCTTCATGCCGCGAAATTCCGTTTCCGAAAACATGCGAGATCTATAGATGAGGATCTTGTTGTAAATTTTTTTTTTTTTTCTTTTTCAGTTTACAATTATTAATCGTAATATAACAATATAACAATATATAAACTTGGTATCTGAAAGAAGATCCAAATGATCTTGTCGCCAGAACCATATAAAATATATCATACGTGTATATATAATAAAATAAAAATACAATTGATCTAATAACTAATAACAATGTAGAAGAAACAAAAACTGAAAATAATTTTACAAATTATCAAGAGTGAAAAAAAAGAATTTTACATTTCAAAAATATTTATATATATTGCCAGTAGAAAGAATATAGTTTTTTAATTTAGTTTAAAAAACGGAAAACGAAATTGACAAATCAAAATTTGGAACAACAATTTTGTTCCATAAATACGGTGCTCTATAGTTTATGCAAAACTGATTAAACTTTGTTTGACAAAAGGGTTCAATTAATAAATTATTATTTCGTAAAGCATATTTTTTTATAGCTTTATAAGTAAAAAGATCTTTGAAATTGGACAATGTTCGTTCACTTTTACAACGAAACATAAAACATAAAATATTATAGACATTGAGTTCGTAAACGTTAAGTGCTTTAACGTTTTTAAATAAAATATTTGAATGAGAAAAACGATTTTCGAAACATATTAAACGCATTGCGTGTTTCTGACGGTGGTAAAGATTTCGTAACTTACTTTTAGAGGTACTTCCGCAAACAATATTTGCATAACTTATATAGCTATGAATAAATGAGTAGCAGAGTTGAATTAAATTTTGTTTACTTAGATAGTATCTGACCTTATATAGAATTCCAATACTTTTAGCCAATTTAGTAGAAATATAGTCGATATGATACTTCCATGTAATATTTTCATCAATGTAAATGCCTAAAAATCTTGTGACTGATTCGTTTTTTATTTCAATTTTATCAATAAAAAGTTTAGGCAATTTATTTGGTAAAAAACGCTTTTTTGTAAGAGAGTGGAAAAGGATCCACTTTGTTTTGTCAATGTTTAAAGTTAACTTGTTGCACTTAAACCAGTTGGAGATCTGATTGAGTTCTTTATTCACATTTGAAAAAAGCTCATAAATGCTTCTGTTTGACAGAAATAAATTAGTATCGTCCGCAAAAATTATACTCATAAGGTTAGAAGCTTTATTTAAATTATTTATATAAACTAAAAACAAAAGTGGGCCTAGAATAGAACCCTGTGGAATACCACATTTTATGTCAATTAATTTTTCATTTTGAAAATAATCTCCATAGAAAACAAATTGTTTTCTATTTTCCAAGTAACTTTGATACCATTTTATTAATTTGCCATTAATTCCGTAAAATTTGAGTTTTCTAAGTAGAACTTTGTGATCGACCGTGTCGAATGCTTTTGATAGGTCAATTCTAATTCTAGGTTAAATCTAATCGTTGATCAAGGAAAAACTCAATCTGAAGCTTTATCGTTAACAGGAGTTAATCGAAACACAATGCAATCAATTTTAAGAAGGTACGATCGAACGAATTCAACACTTCTTGGTTCTAGAGGTGGTGCTCGTCACGTTATTTATAATGAAGAGATTAGAAGAAGAATTGAAGAGCTTATAAACGATAACACAACGACAACTATAATTGAAATTAAATATGCTTTAAATGTAAATGTATCAATTAATACTGTCTGGAGATGGGTGACCAATCTTGAATACTCGTATAAAATTACTCGACCAATTCATTAAAGAAGAAACGACAATGATGTAAAAAATCTTCGTATTGAATATGTTAGGTGGTATACTTCAATCTTGCCTATTAACCGCTATCGAAATATTTTTTTTATTGATGAAAATCCATTTAATTTAGACATGTTTCGCTGTCATTCATGGGCAAGAAGAGGAGTAACACCAAACCCGATCATTTGCCCTAGGCAGTGTAACGCACATTCAAATAAAATATTTGCCACCACATTCACCATTTTTATCTTAAGAATAACGTGCCCCAGCTGGAAGAAATGAACTAATTTCAAGAATGCGTGAGGCATGCTTATCTATTCCTCACTCCTTATGTTAACTTATCAAACTATTACACACACTGCGGAAGCTTTTTCGAAGCGTGTCTTAGGTCAGATGACATACCTAGACAGTCATTGGAAAGTAAACATTATATTTTAAATAAAATAAAATTTTAAATAATTTTAAAAAATCGAATAAAAAAATAAAAAAATATAAAGAAAATCTTTTTTTTTTTTTTTAAATAATATAGAATGTTGAGATTGCGCATGCGTTAAATGTTTTAATTGAAAATCATGATTGTTTTAATTGAAAATCACACTGTTTTAATTAATTGTCGCTGTGTTTTAAATGAATGTCATGGTTGTTTTAAATGGTTGTCATGATTGTTTTAAATGGATGTAAAAACCGGTATTATCATGTTCATTAACATCTTGTTCATCTGCAGTCCCGTCATTACACATATCCAGCCTAGGCAGCCGCTGTGGGGCCAGGGCATTAGGAGAGGCCAGCAAGGAATGAAATTTTTTTCTAATAAATTTTAATAATGAAAATAAAAGTGCAATTGCACTTTTTTAATTATTTAAAACGTTTTTTATTTACTAAAACAACTATAACTCCTACATAAAGAATTTTTTTAATTTTTTTTTTCGCCAAGATTACCATTCGATTCAATTAGAAAAAGTTCTCTTTTCACAATTTTTTTATACATTATACTTTTCGGGTCTAATGTATTTCGACGATAAGAAAAGTTTACGAGATTTTTTTAATTTTTAATTCTTTTTTTTTTTACAATGTTGTGATTCTACATAATTGGTACAATGTTATAATGTTTTTAAAATATATAATATTAAAAACAAAATATGATTGTATGGCACGGTCGTTCAGACTTACCCAGCCGGCACAACTCGTTAAAAAATTACTAGTGGTTTCTGTTGCGTGTTTAAAACTCCTGAAATTATATTATTTAAAGTTTCCGTTACGAAACCATGAATAAAACCATACAAAACTTATCGACTAGAACTGTACAGAATTCGGAAACAGAACGATTTTGTAAAAGCGTTTTCTTCTAAAGCATGGTTTGTAAAAGTTATTCGGAAATAAATTTTCTCTTTACATAAATTGTGATTTTACTTTATATCACATTATTTATGTCTATTATTGTCAAATATTAGTATTTATAAATACTAATATTGTTATAAACATCATAATAATAAACATCACCAACATAAAATGCGTTATATATATAACGCATTTTATGTTGGTGTTTATAACAATATTAGTACTTATAAATACTAATATTTGACAATAATAGACACAAATAATGTGATATAAAGTAAAATCAAAATTTATGTAAAGTTTTTCAAAACTAAATTAAATTTATGTAAAAAAAAATGTAAAATCAAAATTTATGTATATTATAATATACATAATATTATGTGTTATATGTGTTATAACCCATATATATATATATATATATATATATATATATATATATATATATATATATATATATATATATATATATATATATATATATATATATATATATATATATATATATATATATATATATATATGCCTATTCATATTTGGTATGTTTTACAACAGGGTATGTGGATTTTAATAATCAAACATTTACTTGAACGAATTCTAGACAACTTGTAAATTGTTCTACAATTTTAAAAAAGCCAATGAGCGAAAATTTAATTGCTGCTGATGAAAATAATTGTGTTGAGGCTCTAGTAGCCTTTTCAGGTAAAAGTTAGTATTTTTTTCAGCGTAAAATAATAATGTCACAACATCACTTGAAAATAAAAATAACCAAGATTGAAAAAACTGTCGATATTACTGTTGGTCTTTTACAACAGCTTTTAGATAAAGGTTCAAATGTAGTTACGTTTGATCAGGTTACCTCAATGGGCGACCTGATAAAATTCGAGATCCGTCTTAAAGACAATTTAATTAAAGAAAAGTTAACGCGGAAATTTGAAGCAATGGGAGCTGTCTGCAAAGATTCAAAAGCGCATTGCTATGCAATTTTAGATTCATTTATGACCGAGGAAGTGCAATCTAAAGTTAATGTTAAGTATGGTAATCACGTGCCAAACAAAAATTATACTGACCATTTGTCATTAACACACGATTTGCCTTTGATTTTTTCTTCCTTTCTAGCATCGTTAGTTTCATGGAAGGTACCAGAAAAACTTTTGAAATCCTTTTTGAGTGAAAGGTTGAAGCAAGGTATGAGAAGAGCTCATGCTGCCAAAAGAGATTAAACTGTATATTCTTTATCTTTTATATTTAGTTTTTTAGTTGGTATATTTATATTGTTAATGGTAAAAAAGCTTGGAAGAAATTGAAATATAATTTAGGATTTTCTTAAAAAAATGCAAGTAAAATATAATAAAAACGATCATATTTTAGTTGAAGTCAATCGAAGTTTAGAGAATTTATATATGTTGATTGGTAAAAAGTCACCAATCATTGATCAAAAATTAAAAAAAAAGTAGTTTGCATGATTGAAATCTTAGTATAAATTCCGTAGCAGGCTTTAATA
>NC_061161.1:37831911-37961911 GCF_022113875.1 Hydra vulgaris | reverse complement strand
AGATCCGAAATCGATTCCTCGCAAGTCATATCGTAATATCTTTTGTTTTAATGACGGATCAAATAAAAATAAACTATACTTAAAGTGGATGTTTTTTTCAGGCACCCCTCTTTAGTAAGTCCGTAAAAAACGAGTCTTACGCGAGATCAGTAATATTGAAAACAAAGCGTAAAACCCAGTGCCAAGGGGAGGCTACCCATACCCTTTAATTGGGAGAGAAAAGGAGGGGGGGGGAAGGGAAGAGTCGATTCAAAAAATAGGTTGCCTGAAATACGCCTTACTCAGGGCCAGTATGTAAGAGGTGGCAAAAGTTATGACTATGCCAGTTTTCTGACCCTCCAAAATGAGGGGGAGGGGGGTCAGAAAATTTGCATGATCATAACTTTTGTTATTTACAATAGTTTTCTACGAAGTTAAAAATCTGTCAATAAGGTTAAATATAGTTTTAGATAGTAAAGTTGAAAATTTTACTTCATTAGTGCTCTCAAGTTTAGGCATGGGGCAGGGGCGTTCTAGTACTTTTTTGTTCCCAGGCTTCCGCCATCCCAATTTTTTGCAAGATCTCTCCATTTGGCATAGATATTAAGGTTGAAGTTTGCATAATAAGTGAAAGTTTCCTATCTGGAACATCAAAATATCCTGCGGGCGCCCGCAGAGAAACTATACCCTCTACTCCCTATACCATACATTTTTTTATGTTGGCAAACTAAGATCTTTAGTCAGAATTTTAACTTTTACTATTTTTAGCTTTACTTTATTTTTAAAATTTTAACTATTGATTAGCTGGTTAAATTGTAATAATTTAGAAAATTGAACTACGTACTTTTAAATTGAACCCCCTCCCCCCTACGCTTTCGTACGCTTTTTATAGACCTCCCCCTTCCCCCCTATGCGCGTACGTACTTTATGGACGACCTCTAACGCTAAAAAGTTTGCAAAACAACATTTATTTTAAACGTTGTTTAAATTAGAGTCGTTAAGTTTACTCAAGCATTAACAAAAGAATACTTTACACTTTTATACTTTTAATTTTTTATCTATTGAAAAGAAAATAAATAATTTTTTTAATATTTATAGTAAGTTCTTTATTAGATAAAAATATTCAGAGATTAGGAATTAAAACGATCCTTACATAGCAAAACGCTTGATTTACCAGTAAAAAAGTTGAACCAAATTTAGGTATTTACCGGTAAACCGTTAAACCGATAACCGGTATTACAAACCCTATCCACAACTATACTTAATTTAACTCTAAATGTGCTTTAATTAAGTCTATATTTTTAAGATATTATATAATTTTATTTATGATTATATTTAGCTACAAAATAAAAACCAATCATTTTTAACTAAACTCATTTTTTTGTACAATTTTTAGAAAAACCTCAAAAAAAGAGATCTTTTTTAAAAGAAGTGATAAACAATTTCGAAATCAGTGCTCCAAAAGGAAATTCGGTAAACTAGTGTTTTTTGCTTGGGATATAAGTACTGTTTAGAAATTTATTTTATATAAGATTTACCAAATACCCAGTGCCGCCGAGAGTGGGGGTCGCGAGGGACAGTTTGTCCCGAGCGGCAGATATCCAAGGGGCACCAAATGAAATGTAGGTACCTTAAAAAAAAAAAAAGTCCTTCATATATAAAATAGGGAAAATTTGATAAATAAAGGCGCAAATCAGGTTGTCCCAGGTGGCGTGACAGCTCTCGGCGGCCCTGCAAATACCTGTTAAAATAGTAAATCTTATTTATCATTCCTTACAATTACCAATAAATCTCACTTATCATTCCTAACAACTAATTGTAAATCTTATTTCTAATTTCTAATTATTACTAATAGAAACCTCATCCATCATTCCTAATAACTAATAATAAATCTTATTTATCATTCCCTACAATTACCAATAAATCTCATTTATCATTTCTAACAACTAATAATAAGTCTAATTTATCATTCCCTACAATTACCAATAAATCTCATTCGTCACAATCAATGCTCATCTCAATCAACATTTATAACTAATCAATATATTCTGCATTTAAAAAAACTAAATTTAAAATCTTTTTTTTGTGGACTTTTTTCTATAATATTGCGGTATCGTGATGTTATGATTTAAAATCTATCTAATGTTTAAAGTACATTTTACGTATTTTTTTTTAGTTTTTGATTTCAATATCTTGTTTTGATGCATCGTCTATAATCTTAGATTCACTCTCATTTGAACCACTTTCGCTTTCACCAGATTCTGAACCAGATTCATTGTTTCCATCAACTGCATCTCCTGATTCAGCCTCATCACTTAAATCTTTATCATCTGCATCGGTATCATCGTTAGAGTCTGCACCTTCAGTTATATAGAAAACAGGCTGGTACGGATCCTCAAGAAACTCCTGCTCTTTATCGCTTGGAAACAGATTATCTTCTAAGTCATCGCGGAATGGTGCTTCTCGCTTAGAAATAAACTTGTCTTGCACATCATTTACAAAGTCCTGAGGTTCGATATAGTATTTTTCAGGTATTACTGCAGATGCTAACGGCTGAACAAATACTAAAATCAAAAAATAAAATATAAGAAACTTTTAGTTAACTTGTGTAAATTTGAATAAATTTGGATAAATATTATTGACATTTCGTAAAATTGTAAATTGTTAGCTTTAACAGTTTTCATGAGTGGCATGAGTATATAAACAAAACCGTAGCTCAATAAACCCGTTTTTTGCTGGAAGAATGTGTTGGTCAATGTAAAGTTTATAAAAAAAATAAAAGCAGGTCAGGTGAAAATTTAACTAAATTTGTATTATTTATAAGAATAGATAAAATTTATATAATCTTGTAAATAATTCAAAGTTTGGTTAAAAAATATGAGAATCAGAAACTTACCTCTGATTTCTCAGTTCAAAAAAAATAATAAAAAAAGTACTACACATATTTTAAAGTAAATTCTTTTGTTTTTATTTAAAAAAGGGTACGTATAACTTATCTTTAAATATTTATAGTTCTGTCATAATATCAAAAATCCATTTTTTGGGAAATCTTCTCGCTAATTTTCACAATAATAGTACTAGGAATATACCGGAAGTCTGACTGGAGCTACAATACTTCATGCGGAATGCAGGAATTTTCTTTTTACGTTTATTTTTTAAAGACATATTTAAATAAAACAAAAATCAAATTAATGAAATAGGCTATATATATATATATATATATATATATATATATATATATATATATATATATATATATATATATATATATATATATATATATATATATATATATATATATATATAAGTTATAAATATATATAAGTTATAAATATGCATTATATAATACAAATAGAAGGAAAGAATAAACAATAGCATTATTTTTTATCTGCTATAGTAGACACTAGAACTTATATATATACAAGTTATTCAAGCTCAAGGTTTTAAAGTTTTAATAAGACATGTTTTAACAAAAATTTAGATTAAAATAAAGATTTAAACAATTGAAATGAAAAGTAGTTTATAGGAACAATTTTGATAGAAAATTTTCTAGAACTATTTTAATTTTAGTTAAAAAATCTGACTGATTTCTCCTTAAGACTATTTTTTTCTTAAAACTGATTTTTCTTTGAAAACCAAAGTTTTATTGAATTGTTTTATGTTTACATTTGCTTTATGATACTACGCTGGCAAACGTCTAAATGTCGTCTGAAAGACGTCTTATAGACGTCTTATAGACGTGATAATTTTGCATAGGTATGATATGAATGCCAAGATTTTGTGTTCAGAATTGTTGCTTTCGAACCAATTTGCTACAACAGTAATCAAGTTATGTGTTACATAATATTTACCTGGTATCAATGGTCACTGCAATAAGTAGTCTTTGATACTACAACCTGTAAACATTGCCACAAAAAGAAAATGTCGGAAAAAGCGTATCTTCAAATTAAACTTTACAATAGTGGAATTGATTTATAAACTCTTGTGGATTCTAGATTTTTCAAACTAAATTTTGCATTCTTTGAAAGAGACTGCTGTTTAAATTAAAAAAACTTTGTACACAGTAGTAAACAAAGTTATAGGCTTGAATACAGTTCGTAAATATCTTTTTGATTCTGTGAAAACAGAAGATAGACTTTGATCGCGTTTGCTCCAAAACTTTAAAAACCGGAAGAAAAACCATATTTTTATATCAAAAATAAAAGAAAAAACTAAAACTTTTATTTTTTTTAAGTATTTCATTATTTGGGTAATATTTCAATTTTAAAACGTCTAAAAAATATTTATAATATATTATTATTTAACCATATTTTTATATCAAAAATAAAATAAAAAACCAAAACTTTTATTTTTTTTAAGTATTTCATTATTTGGCTAATATTTCAATTTTAAAACGTCTGAAATTTTTAAAAACGACATTAGATGAAAAACGTTTCTTAGGTTTTTTAAACATTTTTGATGAAGAAAAAAGTTGAGAATTATTGAAAAAAGCGTAAGTATTATCCTCAAATGCATTTAAGTTGACTCTAAATCCACTTCATCTGATTCTAAATTTTCTGAGTGTACAATATCCAAAGAATTTGTACGCTTTGCACCAAAATGGTTTTAACACATTCAACTTCATTATTGTGTACCATGTGCATTTGTTGTTTGTTCTTTGACACAGTTCTGAATCCCTAAAAACACACCATAAGACATCTATCATCTTTCTTTCATCATATCTCTGTCTCTAACATGAAATAAGATATTTTATTTTATGGGACAATTTTTCAAATTTATAGTTATAAAGCTAACATTTTTATTTTCTTATTTTTTTTATTCATGTGTTATATTGTTGTTTTTATATTCAATTAATAATATTTTTCTATAGTTAAGAATCAATTAAAAATTAATTACAACCATATATATAAATATCAGAATTATATATATTTTATTGTCTTCTTTCTATTTTAAAATCAGAACTTTTTAAAGTTGCTGATTGCTTATTCAATCAGCAAATTTAGGAAGTTTTGACTTTAAAACTTTCCCCGAGTTGATTAAACTCATTTTGAATACTGATGAAAGTATAATAGTTGAGCAGTATTCAAAATGACAATCTTTGATTTACCAATTAATATAGAATTTATTGACTTTCTTAATCTTTTCAAATATGTTGTTATACTTGAAACTTTAAAGCCGCATATTTAATAATTTTTTAAGATGAGGAATAAACGTATCCGAGTATTCGCGAATATTTTATAGTATTTATTATTCTTAGTTAAGGTTTATCTTTATGTCAATATTTCGTCGTCAGTTTCCTAACATGCTCTTGTGTTTGTCACACTTTCGTAAATCCTTTTTTAAGGTGTTAAAAAAAGTTGAATAACAGGGGTAACATAATTAATATCACAATGTTTATTTCATTTTATGTTCTTTCCCCTGTAAAAGCTTCTCTCTTTCCTTACTATCTAAAAAAGCTACTACATACCCCTCCCTTTTAAAATCAACCCTGACTAACTTTTTTCTCAAATTATACTATTTTATAAAATTTTGTTGAACGGATAAGTTAAACTAGCAGATAAGGTAAACTAGCCTAATTTCGATCAACATACAAAAAGTTTAATTTGTTTTTGATTGGAAATATATTTTTTCATGGAACTGTATAGAATCAATAGATAAAAAACTTTGTTTTCTAAAATAATATGTAAAAAAAAAAAGGAGCTTTGTATAATATTTATTTCTTAAAATTAATTTTACAAGAAACAATTTTTTAACAGATTTATACTTTTTTCAACTAAAATCGGTCACGTTATATTCATTGAGAAAACTATTTCATATATGTAAACTAATAAAAAAGAAAATATATCTATTTATTACTCATTATTGGAACCACCAAGTCTACACATTTTAATGCAGAAAAACTCAGTGCCCTTTTAATATTGTTTTGAAATACATATCTGGTTGCAAAACCAGCGTACCGCGATTGTGATGCTAGCTCTTGATTTTCAAATGTTTCTGTTATTTTCAGTTTTTTAAAGTTCACTATTAGATTTATAAAAAAGAGTTAAACTTGTTTTTTCGATATATTATGGTAGGTGTTGTCCTAATCTATATTGAACTGCTTTTGCATTATGATATTTCTTTTGTTTCAAACTTTTTGTTTTAATAAAATTTAAGTAAAAGTACCCGATTTAAAATATTGACCGAAAATACACTTAACGTATAAAAGTTTCAAAAATAATTTAAAACAGTTAAAGCTTTTTTTAACTGACATTTTGAAAAATATTTTTAAAAATAAATCGTGTCATACTATTTCATTAATCTATTTATTCCTGCTTGCTTAATGATACAAGTTCAGGTAGAAATTAAATTTCTAATGATACAAGTTCAGGTAGAAAACAAATTTCTAACGATAAAAGTTCAGATAAAAAATATATTTCTAACGATAAAAGTTCAGATAGAAAATGAATTTCTAAGATTTTTTACTGAATTGTAAGATAGGGTCTAAAAATAAATAAATAAAAGTTATGTTGAACATTTTGAGGAGCCTACTCTTGCGTGTTTGGTTGTCGATCTTTAATCAAAACCTCGTAAATTCAAATTAATATTTTTAACAGAACACCAATAAAACAACAATTCTAGTAAGACTTGCGTTCTATGCGCATTTTTAACTGCTGTTTTATTATAATTTTAATAGGATTTAATATGCTTATATAAGTTTAATACTATGGTGAGGAACTAACCGAAAACGCTTTTTCTACAAATCGAGAGTACGAGATTTTTTTATAGGTCAACGATCTTCGAAACCTAATTACGCGTGTACATTTTCTAGTTTTTAAAGTCAGTTAAAATGATTTTTTTTTTAAGTTTAAGATACAATTTTTCGGTCGATAACAAATAAAAGTTATTAAACGGTTGGGGGAGGGGGAGAGAGGGGGATCATATAGGCTTGGGGTTGGTGGATAAATTTTTGGAAAATTTAGAAACACGTCACTAAAAATAGTATTAAAATAAAACTCTATAAAGTTATGTCTTATTACTTTGTAATTACTCAGTTAAACAAAAAAAGAACATTTTTAAATAAAACTTTGTTCTTTAAAAAATATACAAAATAAACAATTTATAGTTCAGTCAGTAAGCCGTGAAGCGATTATTTACACATGATTATTAACACGTTCAACGTGAAACACGCGGATGCACGCCGCTCAGCAAGGTTGCGCAAAATAAACAACATGCAACAACTAAGTTGATTGCGTAGTAAACAAAACTTAATTGAGCACAAATTTTAATAAAGCAGAATGCGATATTATAAAAAAATGAACTGCCGGTTGTAAATCAGATTCAAAATTTTTTGATTCAAATAAAATATTTTCTGATTTAGACAAAAATTTAATATTACTTATATGCGTAAATCAATTGTAAATTAGATTCAAAATTTTTTGATTCAAATAAAATATTTTCTGATTTAGACAAAAATTTAATATTACTTATATGCGTAAAACTATTAATTATATGGGTAAAACTGTTTGCACTAAAATAATTTATCGCATCGTAATTCGAAAAGCCAAAAAAGTCTGTAGTTTGCAATTTTTAATCGTAAACAAAGTACACAGGTTTACGTTTTTAAACTCTTTTTATAATTGCGATAAATGATTTACTTTATTACTATATCATCTATGAGTAATAAAAATACATTTTATTTGAACATATAGTACATATAGTATATATATATATATATATATTTGAACATATAGTAATAAAATTACCCGACAAGAAAATTAGACTGGCTCCTAAAAAAAAAAAAGTTTCTCAAAACTAAAAGTCACCCGACTGAAATGTGTCAAACACCCGACTAGCCGGCTATGTCTCTTAAAAAGCGACTATAACTTGAAAATCACCTTCTTTGGGGCAAAGAGGGTAATGAAGTGTTGCACCACAAATAGACCCCCGTAAAATTGCTTCTGTGTGGGTCATGTATATTTATCCTATTTATGATACTTAAATGGTATCAGTACTACAGCCATATGCAAGAGCTAGAAATAAAAAAGGTCCTCAAAACTAAAAATTACTAACTTAACTGACTTAAATGTGTCAAATACCCGACTATAATTCGCAAAAAATTGACTGTAACTTAAAAATCGTCCTTTTTTTTAAAGTGGGGAAGGAGGTATAACATCTTCATTACACACCCGTAGAATCACCTCTGGGCATATGTGATCCTTCCGTGGCTACAACTTAAGTTATATAAATCTCATAGCTACGCTTTGCCCACATTTATGCCAACTTATAAACCGAGTGTGGCTATCATTTAATGACATATATGGTAAATATAATTCAGCTATCGTAACTATGAAAAGTGTCTGCTATCTTTAAAAAAAGCCAAATGATGTATAATAGCTGGCAAGCAATATGGTTTAAATTAAACAAAACTTAAAATCATTAATTATAACTAAAAATATCTGTTAAGACTTATATACTGTATTCAACTATATATACTATATTAACTTATATACTATATTCAACTGAAAACATTTCCATTACATGCGAGTTTTACTTAAAATTTTGTGTAATGAGATTTCATTATTGAATATCCAAAAATCTTTTTAAAACATTGCATTATAAAATTTGTATTGGAATTTACAGTTCAGACTAGGTTTGGTGAAAATATTTTTGTATTTTCCCAGAGCAAAGTTTTAAACAAAGATACATAGGTGTTATTAATATACAAAGATATACATGGTATTAGTTCTAGATATTATTTCTAAGAAAGATCTTTTTATAGTAGATTAAGAAAAAAAAAGGATTTTATATTTATTTTATTGCATTTCAAACTTTATTTATTTTCATAATCAAAGTTTATTCATTTTAAAAGCTCCAGAACAGTTTAAACTGTAAAAATAAATCATATAAAAGTATCTTCAAAATTTATAAATATATACATATTTTTACATATATATATTTATATATACTTAAATATATATTATATTATATATTATACGTTTATAACTTACGCATTGACACCAAAAAGTACAGCCATGATATTAAAGGCGTCATATTAACTGATATATATCCGCTTCGTTAATATCTACTTTAAAAAAAAGTCTTTATATTAAGTGCGTAAGATGATTTGATCTTTGGCAGAATTTGCTCGTCTCGCTAACAAATATGCTCAAGAGATTCGGTTGAGTGTTTAAACTTGAGTGGGAATGTTTTTACTTTTTGTTTTAAACCGTTTGTAGAAAGGGCTTCACAATGTGAAAACAGTTTATTGGTTTGTATTATGTTAGTTGATTTGAAGATCTTCGTGATAATTAAAATTTGTTAATTGAAAATATTTTGATGTCTTAAATTTACAATTTTTTTGATTGAAAAACAAATTATACAAGAGGTACAAAGTTGTTTTCGGTATTAAAAAAAAATTTAATGTAAAATTAAAATTTTTGTTTATGGCTTGATACATTTTAAACAAGATGCTTGAAATATTTTTTACGAATTCGAAACGACTCAAAAGATTACGGACATTTTATAAAAAGACATTTTTTCAACAATCTCTGTTTTTCAACTTTCAAAAAATTTTCATGTGTTTAAAAATTGACAGACTATTTTAATTTTTTACTTAATCAACTATTCCTCCCCCCCTCCCCCTCCCCCCTCATTTAAAATTTTTGTATATATAAGCAATACCATGTTCTAGTAACTTTTTGAAAATCAATTAAAAATTTCATGTTTTGATCAGTTTAATTTTTTTGAAAAAATGAAATAGAAAACAATGAATGGCAATTACCATTCATCGTTTTTAATTCATTCATCGTTATTAATGATAATCAAATAACCAATAATGGTTTATTTGATGTTTAAAAAGTATTACAAGATCATTAAAAAGCCATGTTGTTCCTATCGTATAATCACTAACTTCGTATCGCTTTTAAGTTTTGAAATACAAATACAAGACTATTTACCAGACAAGGTTTTTAATAGTTCTAAATTACTTATGCCAATGCACAGCGGGGCAGAGTGTACTAAAATACTCCAAAATCATTGTCAGCGACTTTCTAAAGCTACTATTGTTTTAGATTAATATTACTGAGAATCGTTTTAAATTTCATTTTTGAATTTGATGTTTTTTTGTTCAGACTTTTAATACAGTTTAATGAAAGTGTAATCTTTAGTTTTTATGCATCAGTAGCAGACAGTTTTTTTTTTATGTTTACCTATACTACTATGCATTAGATAAACCTCCAATATACTCCAATCACCATCCCCCAAAAATCCTCCAATATACTCCAATCACCATCCCCCAAATGTTTTATTCTGTAAATCTGCTGCTCAATGTAAATAAAGCATTATAATCATTTTGCCACTTGTTACTCTAAAGTTATAAAATTGGTCTTCACTAAACGGTAAGTTGATCAATAATAATGTGTATTTAAAAAACATTTTTTTTGTGCGCACATATTACAAAAATGTTTTCATGTAATATCATTATAATATCGAAACTGAGTTGGAGAACCTGCTGTACCTTTGACCACTTTTTGCTTCAGGGCGTTTTTTTGCGTAGTCTATTAAATAAATTAAAACCATTTAAACTTTGTGATATTCTCTCATATTTTGCGCAATAAAACTTTATTCATAAATGAATAAAGTTTTATTGCGCTAAAACTTTATTCATGCTTATGGCTAAAACTTTATCCATTTTATTATTTTCGATGCAGGTACATATAAAATTATAAAAACCAAAAAAATATGACAAAAATTGACAATTTTCAAAATTTTCAGATATTACACCAAGCTCTCAGAGGTCAAGGATACAATAACTGAGCTAACATCTCTGATGTGTACATGGAAATACAAACGATTATACTATCTGAAGAACTCTCAAGCATTTTACATGCAGCGCTCATAACCTTAATATTGTCGGTGTTCATTCTACTGAATCTTCCGTCAGAGAGAAGAACTATTTTCGTCATGTTCAGTTACTTTATAATCTTTTAAGTGGAAGCCTTATTCAATGAAACCTTTTGGTCGAGAAGACTGGTATGTCTCTTCATTAAACCTTGCAAACCCAATGAAGCGTACGCATTGAGGTTGTGAAGCCGTTTGTTAGGTGACCTACAAAAATCCTTATATCTTTGCAGAAGCTTTGTAATTTTAATCTAACTGCTGATCTACTGAATGAATCAAAATCTCAAAAGAGATGATTACTATTATTTGATTTCATCATCATGAAAACTTTTTGGTTCATAGCCTTTCAAACGATTAACTATGTCAGCGTCTAACTTTAATCAGAAAACATTTCCTTAGATGACGAGATGAAGCTAACGAAAACTCTTATGAAAAATCTTTTTTCTAACTAAAAAGTATTTATAAGTAACCAATCACAGATTGGCGGTAAAAAATAAAAATAAATAAAAATATAATTGCATACAACCCCGATTAAAACATGATTGAAATAAATATCAAATACAACAATGTAATAATGTCAACGTAAAAAACAATCCGAGAAATATATCTCCATTTTCTTCCAATTAAAATAAAAAATACAATAAATAAAAATAAATCTGCTAATTTTTTGGAGGTGTGATAAAATGTTTCACTTTATATTTATTACCACATTTTAAAATATTATTTGTTTATAAATATATACCTTATTATTAAATTTATTATAATCTTTTTTTTTTATCGTTTTCTTTTAAAAGTTAAGTCACATCTTTTTTTTTATAAGGGGTGTTTTTTTGTTATTTTTATTTTTAAATTTTTAATTAGAATTAAAAAAAAATCCTTAAAGTTGTTTAATTTGATTATTGTTGATTTGATCTTTGTTTTCAAATAGTGTTCGTTTTTTAAACTTATTAGTGATTGGTTTCTGGAAATTATTTTGTTAAATAAATAGGGACCACGATATGTAACTGAGAATTTTAAAAGTTTTGTTTTTTCAAACTGTATCATAAAGTTGCCAGTTACTCTTGTGTTGTATTTGTGGAAATTGTTTTTTAAAAAGTGTGCTATAAAATGTTCTGAAACCGGACTTTGAAAAGTATATTTTGATAAATATTTATTTGAAATATATCTGTGTTCATTTATTGCATTAAGAGGGCTGAGCATGATTTAATTTGTCTTTGTTGTACACTACTCTTAAAGCGTGTTTTTGAAGCAAATAAAATGGTTCTAATTTAGATTTGTTGGTACTGCCCCATGCTATATTGGCATACATAAGATAGCTATGTATGAATGAAAAATAAATAGGTTTTAGGTTTTTTTTGTGGCAAAAATGGTCTTGCCTTGTAGACTATACCTATGTTCTTTAATTTTTTTGTGTTTATGTAGTTTATGTGGGGTTTCCTGGAGATGTATTCAGAACTCTTTTGATGGTTATATTTTTATATTAATTGTTGGTATTTTTTTTTATTTTTTGATTAGATTGGAATAGTATATATTTAGTTTTTTCTATATTGAGACACAGTTTATTTGATTTAAACCATATATTAATTTTTTTTAGTTCAACATTTGTCTTTTCAAAGAGGTCTTTGATTGTCTTTGATGAGTTAAATAAGTTTGTATCGTCGGCAAACATAGTTTTAAAGATATTAGAGGCATTTAGAAGATTGTTTATATAAGTAAGAAGCAAAAGAGGAGCAAGAATGAAACCTTGAGATATTTTGTTTATAGTAAATTTTCTATCTATTTTTTTTATCACACTGTTTTCTGTTATTAAGATAGTTTGTAAACTATTTTAAAGTTTTTTTTATAGTTTTTCATTTTTGTCAGTAAAATATCATGGCTGTTTCAAAGTGAGCTTTACGGCTTCTTGTTTTTTTTTTTTTAAATAACCTTAACTAAAACTTTTTAAATTTTTTAAATATTAGAGATAATTTTGTTCTGTAAAAAGAATAGTAACACAAATAAAATGTTTTATCATATGACATTAAATGAATGATTGAAAACTTTCTTTGATTTTAGATAATACGCGCCAAATGATGAGCTTGGCTAAATTTTAGTAATTTGTTGTAACTTTTTATCAAAAAAAAAATTAAAAAAATATATTTTAGATATTTATTATTAAATATAAACTTTAATTTAAATTTTTTTTAATTTAAACCTGGTTCTTAACTGAAAAAGGCAATATTTATGTCAGTAAAGCAAATCGCTACCTTTTTACTCGTAAAATATTAAAGGTCACGTGATTGTTTTAAAATGTAAACAAAAATATACGCATAAAAATAGACAAAATGTTGTAAACCAGCCAAGTTTAAAGACATATTTGGTAACATAGCTAGAGGTATAAAAAACAATTTTTGGATTTTCGTGTGCATAAAGAATTGAAAATTTGTTAATTTGGTGATCGTTACAAAAAAATTATATTTTACATATAAAAGTTATAAAAACAAAAATATAAATGCATTAAAAACTAATTTTTGCTAAAAATTTTTTACGATTACCAAAAATCAGATAGAATAGACATTCATGGATAGATGTTCCGAATTTCAACCATCAACCATGTAGCTATGTTATCAAATCTTGATTGGCCTAAGACAGGTTTTTCGTAAAAATCGCCAAAAACACCAAAGTGATCCCAAATCATTTAAAATATTTTAACAATGTTTATTTTTATTTTGTCTAATGGAAATATTTATTAAACGAAGTAAGATATTTCTTTTATATTTTTTTAATTTGAAGATGAAAGCGTTTATAGAAAAAAAATTATATTATTTTAAAGTTAGTGAATTTTTATACTTTTTATGCGGAAATATATATTTTTTTAAAAAACCACAAAAATTCTTGTGACGTCAGGGTCGCTTATATATTGAGTGAAACAGCCGTGTACGGTATCAAACGCCTTCATCAGACTTATATCTTTTTGACCCAAATTTCATTAACGAAACACATTTGATTGCCTCCTGTCAAGCAAGTTACGGTTTTCAATCAGACTTTTTCAAAATAAAGAAAATCGAAAAATATAATTTTAGCATAAGAAGCACAATTTTGTCCCACTGAGCGATGGTTCCTATTGTTATTAGGGACCGTCCGTAAAGTATGTACGCTCATTGGGGAAGGGCAGGGTTTCAAATAGCTTACGAAAGCATATGGAGAGGAGAGAGGAGGATTTAATATAAAAGTTCGAACGCATTAATTTGAAAAAATTCTTTAGTAATGTTTGTTTTTCTAATTTATCAAGATTAACAAGTACTTGTTAATAACTAAATATTTTTGAATTAATAAAATAAAAACTGTTTCATGATTGTTCACAATTCATTAGCTAACAAATAAAAAAGTTGACTTTTTGACTAAAAATCCTAGTTTGCCGACATAAAAGGATGTATACACATGGAAGGGAGGGGAATGGTGTCCTTCTATGCACACACATCCATCTCTTATACACTAGCCTGGTAAGACAACCCCTTTTTTGAGTCCGTAAAAAACAGTTTTAAGCTTTGTTTTAAATAATACTCATTTCGTGTAAGACTCGTTTTTTACAGCTTTACTAAAGGCTAGTGTCTGAAAAAAATGTCCGCCTTAAGTAATGTTAATTTATTTGATTCGTCATTAAAAAATACTACAAATGTGTGCACTACTCAAACAAATTTAAAAACTTGTTTGGGTAAAACAAATTTAAAATTGGGTAAAACAAATTTAAAAACTTGTTTGGGTGAACTTCCTATTAAATGCTCTTCCGCGGTGCTCTGTGATAAGACCGTAAGGACTTCTTGGGGCACCATAATCAACTTAAAAAATAAAAATAAAAAACGGGAGGATGGGGGAGGGGGGCAGTATATTTAGAAATCAAAATAGATTTATTATTAAGTTGCTGACAAGTAAACGAATTTGAGCAGAGCTTGCAACTTAAAAATATTTTCTTTTTCTTTTTGAAAAATAAAAAGTCAAGTGATACATTTGCATATTTTTAAAGCATTATTATTGCTATTGAGATATTATTACATAACTATTTAAA
Source organism: Hydra vulgaris (assembly GCF_022113875.1). Taxonomy (NCBI): domain Eukaryota; kingdom Metazoa; phylum Cnidaria; class Hydrozoa; order Anthoathecata; family Hydridae; genus Hydra; species Hydra vulgaris. The sequence goes on along the minus strand of NC_061161.1, from coordinate 37,947,006 downwards.
TACAATCATGGGACATTGAACTGAAAACACTTGAAAACTGATTACCTTTAAAACAATAGATATCGATGTTATTTATATCATTTAATCTCACATTTAAAGTAGTTGACGGTAGAATAAAATTTATGTAAACAAAACACGTCAACAAAAAGTATTCAAAGGACGTTTTTTATCGTTGGTACAACTAGGATATTCGTAAAGAATAATTAAAAAATAATTAAAAAAGTTAAAAAATAATAAAAAGATTAATAAAAAAATAATAAAAAGAATCAATCGAAGTTTCAATAACCGTTATTGGTACAGTTAAAATGTGGTGAGAACTAAATATAAAGATGATTTAAATGGCAAAAAAAGCTGAATGTAGACATCGACCATTAAAAATTCATAACAAATTTTACAGATGAAAAACTTAAAATTCAAAAAAGACAACCTACTATTTCTAAGGTTTAAGATAGCAAAAAAGTCAATTAAACAGTATATTAAAAAAAGAATTTAATTAAAAAAAAAAAAAAAAAAAATTCAAAAAGATGTGTACATGGATCACCTAGTGCAATTGAAAGAAGATTTACAAGGTCAAAAAAACTTTATGCATTTAAGAAAAACTGGAAAAAATCATTACAACAGATGAAAAACTATTTCACCTAACTGTTTGTGATCAGAAACATTTACGTAAATAAGTATCAAAAAGCACAAAGAGTACCTTATTAGAAAAAGAAAATTTTTCGAAAACCTGGTATGGAGAGGAATTTGTAAAAAAAAGAAAAAAAAAAAAGGGATTAAAATCTCTAATATTGACTTTTTTTTCAATTAAGACTCCTTACCTGGCCACTCTTCAAAAATGATATTAAGACTGCACACCTGGTCACTCTTCAAAAATGACCATTAAATTTTAACTCACAAAAAAATCAGATTTATTCTTCCTCAAATGTGGACATCAAACTTACTAGATGATGCACCTATGGACAATTTTATTTGAAGTAAAACTTCAAATAAAATTGTCTATTTATATGTTAAACCAATTAACAAATCGAAAAACAAAAGATATTACTGAACTTATCCGGCATATAAAATATTTTTAGAGAAACATTCCTTGAAAACTTATAAAGCACTGTTTTGGTCTAAATGTTATAAACTTATCAATTATAATAAGGTTCATCGAATTAAACATTTAAGAAAAACAAAAGTTAAAAATAAAAAAATGCTTTTTGTTTTCAATTCAATGTCACATGACTGTAGAAAAATTAGAAAGTAGCTAAATATAAATAAAAATTTTACGTTAAAAAATAACACACGAAAAAAAAAAAAAAAAAAAAAGTATCAATTATTATTTATATTTGTAGGTATCAACCATTTGAATACTAACGTTTGACAGCGTCAATTATTTAAAGACTACCATTTTTGGTTTTTGAAAAAATGTTCGAAGCATAAAGTTACCTGGTCTTTCAAGAATACTGCAAGTTTCTATTTATAACTTACTCATGGATTATTTTTAAACATACACTGAGCTTTAAAAAGTGATTGAAGTATTTATACAAATAATGTAAAGTTATTCATTATTTCTAAATCCGTTTAACAACTTCGTCCCGACGTTACAGACATAAACGAGGTGTTAGCAATTTCTTTCCGACATAACGGACATGTGGACATACCTGAGCAACACTTAGCACAACAACACAAATGACCACATGGAAGAAAAATAATCTCTGGCTAAAAAAACAGTTTGGTTAATTAAAAAATTTAATTTCTGTTAAATGTATATATATATATATATATATATATATATATATATATATATATATATATATATATATATATATATATATATATATATACAAATATATATATATATATATATATATATATATATATACAAATATATATATATATATATATATATATATATATATATACATATATATAAAAGCAAATACTAAAATATCTTTGTTGGTTATTATTTTCAAAATATCTTTTTTTATTTTTGTTTGAAATTGATCGTTTGTGTTTTTACACTTAGATTTTACAAAATTTTAAAGGTCTAATGTATGTATGTATGAATGTATGTATGTATGTATTTATATATATATATATATATATATATATATATATATATATATATATATATATATATATATATAAATATATATAGTTTAGTATCATAGGGGGAGGGGGTCTACGTATTGTAATGTATTATTCCAGTGTAAGTTGTCCCCACTTGTTAGAATAGTGCATACTTAATGTTAATTCTAACACTTCAGAAACTTATAAATTCAAATATATTTAGTTAATTATAATGAGCTACCAAAATTCAAATTAAATGATTAGAAATTATTTGAAAATCATTTACATACTTTTTAACCTTTTTACAAACTTACTAATTTTTATGAGTTCTGAGTTTGTCAACAGTATTTCCAGATATATGTATTTTACAAAGATTTTTATCGAAAGTTGATCAGAAAGATGATACAGTTCAGACAACAAAACAACATTCAGCATCTCTAAATAAGAGATTTTTATTTCAGGATAATTTGGATATTACAGATAATGACAGAATGTTTTACCCAACATTATTAATCCTCTCTACAAGCTCAAATTTCTTCCTATTGTTAAAGAGAGAGCAAGCAATGTTAGTGCTATTAGAGGCTGCAATGAAAAATCAAAGATATAAAACTTCACCAGAATTTATTAATATTGCTACTAGTTCCAATCATTTAACACCTAAAATCAAAACAAAAAAAAATAAAAAAAATAAATGGATTTGATAGAAAATGATTTAAACTCTTGCTTTTTAGAACTTGCAGAACATGAAGAAAATAGAAATTTTTTTTTGTTTTTTTTATAAGAAAAATTTTCAACAAACTTGTCTTTAATAGTGTTTGTCAAAAACTAAGTAAACATCCATTTGTCAAAATCAAATAAATATCAATTTTTATTTTTATTAAAATTTATTTAATTATTACTTTATTTATATACAATTTCATTAGCAATAATTAATTAGTAAGTTTGATAAAATAAAAATAATTAGATAAAATAAACCATTGGGTTGGAAAGCTAGAAATAGATAAAGACCTACTTTTAATACACAAAACAAATATATCAAATTGAGGAAAATGTTTAACAATCGAAGAGGTCACTTTCAAAAGCTAAATCGTGTCACTTGAATCGATTCGTGTCACTTTCAAAAGCTCTTGGTTGTAGCAAAAACATCATCGGACAAATCATAATATGTTTTTCAAAAGCCTATTCTTTGTTATAAAAAAACAATAACAACCAGGCAGAACATATGAACAGAGGCTTCAGGGTCACGGAAAATGCGGTCGACTTTAATCAAAATAATGTGACTATAAATTTATTATTGGCATTAGTCTTACTTTACTTGGTCAAATAGCACAATGGCTGTTAATAATACACACTATTTAAATGATCAAAATTTGACACCAGACATTGTTTATGACATTGCAAAATTAAAAAAAACTAGTATTATCACCCCACAAGGGGCCTTCAACTTATATTGTTCCTTATGGCCAAGCAATAAACCAAGAGATCTATTCAAAAGAGTGTTTACAGAAGGGCTTGCAGCTTTTTAATAAAAAATAATATCAAGGCACTAAGTACATCTTTTGCCTTATTTGGCAACATCTCATTGAGCTAATTCGGAAATAAATTGGGCAAAAACCCAGAAAAACCATTTGTTCAAAAAAAAAGGACAATCCAGCAAAAAGAAGCTTGTGCTATAAAGGATTTTCGGACAATGCCTAAGCGGGCTGTGTACAAGAATGGATGGTCTACAAATGATATATCAAGCCTTAAGCATCAGATTCGTTATTGTGCAAGTATACTTTAATGCTGTAAGAAGACCTAAATGCTGTACAAATGTTGTACAAATACTGGTACATAGTACCAATACCAGACCAAATTCAAAGATATGGAGTCTTGCGATAAATTTTTTTTTATTTTTGTATTTCGCATATTATATTCTATTCAAAAATCTTTTTTTATGAGAAATATTTATAAGAAAAAGTAATCAAGGGCATTTCCTCAATGCAAAGAAATGTTATTGTTTATACATCATAATGTTGATAAATTTATAAATAAATGATAAAATCTATATTCCTTGTGTGCAGTTAGTTTTTAATCATTTGATATATATCAAATTACTAAGAAATAACTTTAAACTTGAACAATAATTTATTGAATCCACTAACATTAGATTGTTTAAAAAGATAAATGATTTGATCAGGTCTAAACTATCTTTAGGATTGCAGCAATTGTTTTTTTATTAAAAGTTTTTTTCTTATTATTGATAAACAATAAGTACCCAGCATAACCAACTGGATTATATTATATAGCCGGATACAATATACAAATACCCTGTTCTATTAATACTCCTTGTAGCTTTAAAACTATTAGCATTATAGAAAATAACTTGAAAAAAATGTTTTATTAAGTTAACATGAGAAGTACAAATATGTTTTTCCAATTTTCTAACAATTTTAAGTTTCCAAAATTAAATTTGTAACTTAGATTTACTCCTTTAAGATATTGTTGAACAACTTATTTCATGATGTTATTGAAGTTATGATTACAAACGTAATCCAAATTACAGGACTTCAAATTACTGACAGCAATAATGACTGACTTCTTAGTCATGCTAGTCTAAAAAATAACTTAAAAAAATCTTTTTGATTTATTAGTATTTCACTGATAAACTTTTAATTATTTCAGTCACTTTTGACTTTTGTAAGATTTTCTTTCTGAAAGATTTTCTAAAAATAGGTCATTAATTTATATGAACATGATACACTTTTCAATTCTAAAATAATGCTATTAATATGAAAATAAACACAGCCTACTATGATTTTAGACATTTTAAACCTACAATCATAATACAATATGTTACCTTCATAAGATCTATAAAAAAAAAGCCTACAATGAAATCTGATTACCATAACATCCATACAAACAACACACTCTAGTTCTTTATAAAAATTAGAATTACAACTTTTGTTGTATTCATGTTGCAGGATATCATTATCTTCATTCCACTGCGCCTACATATAAATAATCCTAATATAATATAACTTATATATAAACATTTAAAATTTTTACATTTTCAAAAATAAAAAAAGCAAACAAAACAAATAAAAAATTGAAATAAATATATTTATATCTTGAATCACATTTATATCTTGCTCTTTACAGAGATTTTCTTCAACTGTATGTGGTTTGGAAACATCTTGATTAACTATGGAGTCATTTTCACATTTATTCTCATTAATTTGAGGTTCAGGACGAGAGGAATTAATAATAGCCTGTAGAAAAAATACATTATACAAATTAAATTTTGAATGAAAACATTAGGTTCAAGTATTATTAAAACATATATTTGGTTTTGCTATAAAACTGACACTAATCTAAACTAATTTTGTATAAACTAATAATCTATAATCAATCTAATCTCACTTTTCCAAACCAATTTTCAAACAAAGAAGAGTTATGTAAAAAACTAAATTTTCTGTAGACATGTCTTTCATAGTTAGGTAGTGCAGGTAGGTGTTTTATATGTATATATATATGCTCCAAACCTAAATTCATAGTCATTTTAATACACTAAAGGTATTTTATTACTATTAGTCATATTTTATGAGGTTAATGCGCTGATCCTTTTATTACTTTCATTCATATAACAAGAAAATTATTCATAACAAGAAAATAAAGTGATCAAGAGTATCATTTAGGCAGTTGAAAAAATAATCATGGTTCATATGGTATTCTGGTAGTCGTAGTAGTTAAGTGTCCTTTTTGTATAAAACAGCTTTTTTTAAAAGTCATTACAAATATCTGATAATGACGAACAGTTGCAAAGGTGGAAAAAAACGCGATCATTCATTTAGTTTATTAGTTTTGTTTCATTAAACATAAAATAATGATTTATAAAACTAATTACATACAAAAAACTAAATAGCACTATTATTAATTTTTTTCATACATATTAATATGACTTTTTTCATACATAAGTATTATAAATGATAAATATTATTGTAAATGATTGCAAAAACATGTTTCAACTAATTTATCATCACACCTTTATTTAATTCAATGTTACTTTTTATCGTTTTAATTTTTTAAATAATATTCATTAATTTAGATTACACTTATAGTATTTTGTCTATAAAATTTTGCTCATGATGTTTAACTGATCATATATGTGGTGTAATGGTAGATTCCAAGTTCGATCCCCATCATGCCCCTGGTAGTACTGCACTCAACTTCTTTCTTGGCACAGTGGCCTTACTCATTAAGTTTTGTGTTTTGGAGTTATAGAGTTGAGAGAGGTTTATAACCACAAGTAGCCTCCTCGTCTATAGTGTCTTTTTCGGCCTTGTGGTGGTAAATTTACATAAAAAATGAAGCTAACTAGCAGTGGGGAAGGCAATTAAAACTAGGAGAAAAAAAAAAGTGATATAAAACCCTCAGCTTAATTGTAAGGGTAGGAAAACCCCCAATTTAAACAAGTAAGGGTAGGAAAAACTTGTCAACTATGGATAGCAACTTTCCCAGGATGTATCATAATAATATTGATTTGAAACAGCTTAACAGCTCAACAGCTCAAATATTAATAATATTTTAAGCGAAAGATATAGAATCTCTGAAGACAGGTTAAGAAGAAATAATTTAAGGATAGTTGGAATTCCTGAAAATGCAAATGAAATCTGGGATGAAAATGAAGAAAAGGTTCAAAATTAGTTATGCATAAAATTAGGAGTTAAAGAAGTTGAAATTAATAGAGTGCATCGGGTAGGTTTTAAAAAAAAAAACAATCTTGAACCATTGTATTAAAATTATTGAGATTCAAAGACAAATCAAACATCCTAAAACAAAAAAAACTAAAAGGAATAAACATCTACATAAATAAAGATTTCTAGCAAGAGACAGCAAATCTTCGTAAGAAATTATTTACAGAAGCAAAAGAAAGAAAATTAAAAGGTGAAAACGTTATTGTCAGGTATGAAAAAATTTATTATTTAAAAAAATGTTTACAATAAGAAAAAATAATACTGCTAGAAAACAATTTTAATCTTAATTTTGCATATTTTAATAATAAAAATGGCTAACAAATTAAATGCAACAAATTTTTTTGAAATTTTTAATAAACAAAACACACTTCTTTTGAATAATGATATTGATCCAGATAAACTTTTTTTGAGGGCACCATAACTAACTCAAACTATTTTGATATTGAGGAAGTTTCTAACCTCATGAATGCGTCACAATTGTTATTTTCAACATTAACTTTAAACATACATAGTATGAGTAACAATTTTGAAAATTTTAAATTAATGCTAAAAATTATAAATTCTGAATTATGCTTAATCGAAACATGGTGCAAAAATGAAAAAATAGTTTTCAAATTCCAGGTTATAAAGCAATCCACCAAACTCAAAGTGGTGGCATTGGTGGCAGTGTATGCATTTTTATTCACAAGTCAATCCATTTTCAGAAAATAGAAATTCTCAGCATTCAAAATGCGGATTATGAATCATTAACTATCGAATTATTAAACCACAATAATAAAACATTTTAATAAAAAATATTTTAAGTTGCATTGTATTCGAAAAAAAAAAAAAAATGTAATACTTTTTATTTAAAAGTATTTAATATTATTTTACTGAGATTGTAATTTTTTTTTTTATATTGTACTTTTTTTTTATATGTAAATGATACAACGGGGCTGGATGATTAGACTTTTGTCTTCTGCCTGCTCCCGCCACATCTTAACTCAAAAAAGTATCGTAAATAGTTTATTATGGATATGACAATATATATATATATATATATATATATATATATATATATATATATATATATATATATATATATATATCATATGGTCTGAAGACTATTTCATGGATATTTACATATAGTAATTTTACTAATCTTAAGTAAACACCATACAGATCTTTAAATATATATATACATATATATCAAGCCTTCCCAGAAAAGGCGTGCGGTTTTTTGTCTCATACGACCACGAAAACGTTATTCATGTTAGAGAACGTGATCATGGCCGTTAGCGCAAGTTTTATTATATGCGTTGCTGAAAAATTGTTTTAAATTTTTAATAAATAAACTTACTACTACAAAAGTAATAACACTCTAGTCACTAACTACATTATAAAAGTAATAAAACTATAATAGTGTTATTACATTTATAAAGCACTTCTTACTTTTAAAGTTCATCCTTTGTTCAAACAACATTATTAATTCCAAACATAAAGAAAAAAACTAAAGTAGAAAAAATAAAGCGGATATTCAAATATTATTAAAAATTTCAGGAACTTTCACATATCACTTGAACAACGTTATAAAAATGTCCTTTTAAAAAGCATTATGAAAAACGTAACATAAAAACGCGCGTTAATTTTAAAATCAACCAATAAAAAATTTTTATTGGTTAATTTTAAAATTAATGCGCGTTTTTACGGCCCATTAGTAATGTTTTTCCATAGTCATAAGAAATAAGATAGTCTGGCCACTTGCGGTATTCCTTTGATCAACTCTTTGTTTGCATTTTTTTAGTGTCCAGTCCGCCGCAGAGTGCAAAAAATTTATTTTCATCAACTGTTTTTCTATGAATTGCTTGTCTAAATTGCATCTTCTTCATCCAATACTTTAAATGCCTGGCGCTAATTGTTCTATTTATGGATGCAGTACTTCTCGGAGGCATAAGGAAGTTTCAATATTTAAAGTTCCTGCATCTAACGATAGTTTTAATACTTCTTGGAGGGAAAATTTAATAGCCATCATTCTTAAAGATCGTGTTAAAGATATAAATTTGAAGGCTCAAATAGAAAGAAAGTGTCTGTTTATTTGTGAAAAGCATTATCTTCCAGAAATGATACTTCATAATGACAACAGAAAGTCACTAAAACCTGGGTCATTACCGACTTTGTGTCTTCCAAAAAAAAGTTTTATGTCATCAATTCCTATACAAAGGGAATCTGCATCTTCTATTGTTGCTAAAAGAGATGCTTCAATGATTTCAAATAGTATTATTACCTTTAAACCTATATATAAATCATACGAAGAGTTCCTAAATCATATTAGTAAGGTAAAGATTTGTGACTGGACAGTAAGTGTGAGGCAGAATTTAAACTTTATGACACAATCCACTTATTTCCTCGATATGAAATATATGTTGATGACAGTCTTGCATTTACCATTTGTGTATATTCTTGGCTCATTCCAGATGATCATTCAATATATGCAAAATACAGAAGATCAATGCGACATATTTCAGTTTCAAATCTTACTTCTGTTGTTACTTCTTTTACCCTTTGTTCTGGAATAACTGATGTATTTGCTTTAAAATCAAATCTTTATATTAAACATTGTATTTCAAAAAAGTTTGATCTAGGAGTGATTTTCCCTTAAATCAGACAGAGTATTTTTGATCTCAATCATGTATTATGCTAATTGAGTTAATGTTATGCTGTTCTCAATGCAAAAGGATTGAAAAAAGTGAAATCATAAGTTTGAAAATGTTGCCAATGCTTATATCCCTGCTAAATTAAATGCACCAATTAAATTTACATCTCCAGATCGTCTGAAGCTTACATTACAGAGTGATCGTCTGGAAAATAAAGAATTAAAAAAGGAATTAGCTTTGATGAAGCAGGAGATTGAAAATTCATCACTAGCTATAAGTAAAAGTATTGAAAGCGATTTAGTTCAAATAATGGCAGGAACCGATAAAACCCAGGTTTCTCCATTTATGAGCCTGTTTTGGGAAGAGCAGCAAAAATATTTAAAAAGCTCAAAGCAAGGGATTCGCTATCAACCAGCAATAATACGTTACTGTTTGGGATTAGCTGCAAAATCACCAGCTGCTTATGAAGCAGTACGGTTAAATGAGAAAAACAATTCTGGTTTCTTAGTTTTACCAAGTCGTAGGCGATTACGTGACTATAAAAATTATGTGAAGCCAAAGTTGGGGTTTAATAAATATATAATAAAAGAATTAAAAGATAAAGTCGAACATTTTTCAGCTCAAGAAAAATTTATTGTCCTAGTTCTTGATGAAATGAAAATTCAAGAAAATCTTGTTTGGGACAAACATTCTGGAGAATTAATTGGTTATGTTGATTTGGGCGATCCTAGTGTTAATTTTGCAACATTACAGCAAGCAGACAAACTTGCTTCTCATGTATTAGTTTTTTTAATAAGAAGTATTGTAAATCCTTTCAAATATAGTTTTGCAAACTTTGCTACTATAAATATTACATCAGTGCAATTATTTTCTCTATTTTGGAAATCTTTGTTGGCCTAAAAGTAGTTGCAGTTACTTGCGATGGAGCATCATCAAATAGATAATTTTTTAAAATACATTTTGATCTGAATGAGAAAGTAGATAACAATGGTCATGTTGATGTGACCTACCGCACTGAAAATTTATTTGCTGATGATGGTGATAAAAGATTTATTTATTTTATTTTTAATGTCCCTCATTTAATTAAAACAGCAAGGAATAGCCTTTATCATTCTGGAGCTGGTAAAAGCAATCGTTATATGTGGAATCAGGGTCAACATATTTTATGGTCTCATATAACTGATTTGTTTTATGAAGATTTGAAATCTCAATTGCATGCATGTCCAAAGCTAACTGTTGAGCACATCGAAATAAGTCCATTTTCAGCTATGAATGTTTGTTTAGCTGCACAAGTTTTAAGTAATTCATGTAGTATTGCATTAGAAATCTATGCACCATCAGATACTTCTGGAACTGCACAGTTTTGCAAATATTTTAATGATTTTTTTGATTGCTTAAATGTTCGTAATACAAATGATTATATATTAAAATGCAACTCGTTTTTGAAACCATTTTCTGATACAAATGATATTTGATTTACATGGCTAAAAGAAAATTTTTAAAAATATCTTTCTGATTGGCTTTTTTCTATCGAATCAAGACCTGGAAATTTTTCAAAAAGTGATAGAAGTAATATGTTTATTACTTGGCAAACCCATGAAGGTTTAAAAATCCCAGTTGATTCTGTTGTTGAACTTCAAATTTTTTCAAATTTTTAATTAACAATAATGTTAGTTATGTATTAACTGAAAGGTTTTGTCAGGATCCTTTAGAAAATTACTTTGGACAACAACGGTCAATTGGTAGAAGAAAAGATAATCCTTCTTTGTTTGATTTTGGATTCAATGATAATACTATTCGAAATCAACATATACTCCACCCAATCGCAGGTAACTGTCTGAGTTTTAATGAATCAAACAAAACATCAATGGAGGAGAGTATGACACGTATACCACACAGAAAATGGACTTCCTATGAAAAATCAAATGATAAAAAAAGTTGATTTTTGAATCAATTTAATAAAAAAACTCTTTTATGTCTCCTTATACTGCTGATAACAAATAATTTTTGCATGAAAACGGCTATTTTCATAGCCACAAATCTTTTAAAAAACTTTAAATGGCATAAAATATTGATTAGTTAATTGAGAAATAGTTTGTTTAAATAATAAATAAAAAAGTTTATTTTGCAGACTTACTTTTTTGTTTGTTTTACTTTTGTTACAATGTAAACAAGCACCTAGCTCATGAAATTTGGTTTAGGATCTTCTAAAATAAGAAAAAAGGCTCCTATATTTGCAGCCTTACCCCCTATTTGGGAGCATGGAAAAGTCTATTTATGTGTAATGGATAGATCACTTGCATTAGATGCAATAGATCTGAGGTTCAATGCCTACTCTGAGCATATTATCTGTAAAGTAAGAAACCTTAACAGAACCTTTTATTTGACACCTATTCAATTGGGTATATGGTGTCATAATTTAATCTTGATCCAGTTCAGCTTGGAACCTCCTTTATATATATGATCTCACAAGAGAAGACTAGAATTTTTCTCCATAAAAATATAATATTTTTTTAAGACTATAAACTCAAATTGTTTTTTGAATGTTTGTTTTTTGAATGTTTGTTTTTAGATTTTGATATTTTCAGTCCTAATTTCATTTAAAGTTTTGAATTTGATGAAAATGACTGCACATAAACTTTTTTGTTTAATTATATATTTACAATATTTCGCTGACTGATATTTAAAACAAAAAAGCTTATATGCAGTCATTTTTATCAAATTCAACATATATAAATGTCGTATAACAAGAATTTAAAAGATTTATAGTTTATTATATCAACCTGGGCCTCAAAAGAGCAATAATTTTAAATAAAAACAAATTGTTGTGAAGTTTCTAACAGCATTGCATGATTAATTCTCAACTCGTTTCTATACAAATCAGGATAGCATTTGTTGTCAATTATTGTAGTAATGCTTTTATCAAGTCGATTTTTAAATTCGCTAAGAAGAATAAGTTTCAATATCAAATTCACCATTGAAATCTATGTCCGTTTCCATATTTTGTGCACTCTGTTCCCAGCTGTTCAACAGTTTTTAAGTGTTTTTAACGAATATTAGAAAAATCACATAATACGACCCAAGTGACCAGGCTATCTATTTCTTATGACTATGGTTTTTCATAATGCTAAACTTTTAATACGTTTTCATGTTGTTTGTCTCGTTTTTATAAGTTAAGTTTTAATATTATTTGAACATCTACTTTATTCTTTTAGATATTTTTCTACTTTAATTAAAATTTGGGAATACTAATGTTGCTTGAACAAAATATGAATTTTAAAAGTTATAAGTGCGTTATAAAAATAATAACATTATTATAGTGTTATTAGTTTTGTAATGCAGTTAGTGACTAGAGTGTTATTACTTTTGTAATTGTAAGTTTATTGTTTTATTTTTTATTTTTTCGCTAACAAATTTAAGTTGATTCTCCCCTTAAAAACAAGGAACACGGTTTTGTATAAACTAAAATTTTGAATACTAGATATTTTTCCAGATTTTGCGTTTTGCATTCGCTTAATTCAACCCTTGTTTTTACATTAAAATTATATAAATAAATTTTACAAACACATTGCAATTTGTATTTTTGCTATCCTCTTTAAAAAAATTAAGAAAAGGAAAATCATTTTTTTTATTGTAGACTTCATCCTGTTTTTTTTTTTTGCTTCGCCTTAGGGATCGTCCATAAATTAAGTCATGCATTTTTTGACAAATTTTGACCTCCCCCTCCCCCTCATCACAAAATCGTAACACTTAAGAAACAAGTTTTGTATGAGTCGTCACAAAACTACCAACCCCCCTCCCCTTATAGCATGACGTAATTTATGGACGACCCCTTATCTAATTTTTGTTGCTGAATGTAACTCTAAAGAAACAAAAATAAAAAACAGTACACAAATTATTTAAATTATTAATTTGTTTTTATTTTTTTCTATTTAAATCTCTTTTTATTTTGTTAATTATGTTTTTTGTTTTGTTTTTGAAACTTTTTCAGCATTATAAAACTTGCAAACGGCCGTGTTCACATTTTCTAAAATCGCGTGTGGTCATACGAGAAAAAAAACCGCATGCCTTTCCTGGGAAGGCTTGATATATATATAAAGATCTGTAAACATAAAGACTACAATAATAATAAAACAATAAAAACAATAACAATAATAATAGTAACAATAATAATAAAAATAATAAGGCGCTTGTTTTCATAAACACAACAGCTATCTATGCAAAGTTAAAAAAACAACAACAAACAAACAATGCAAACAGCGCACAAAATTAGATTAAAAAATAAACAACGTACAAAAATAAAGGACAATTTAAACTAAGCACAAAAATGCATTACAGTATGAACAGTGTACTAAAATAATTTAAAAAATAAAAGTTAAAAAAAATGTTCTTTTTCTTTCTTTTTCATTGGTAATAAAATGTTATTGAACTTTTTTATCATTATTTTTTTTTTTTAACATTTTTTAACTTTTAACTATCTATTTAGTTTGTTTTTTTTTCAGTGATTTTTTTGCTCCTAAATCATTTTACCTAATTATATTATTTGATCTTGTTTTTATATTGTTTGTTGCTGTTTTTATATACGTCTCTTTTTAAAATAATAATTTTTGATTTTCCTTATCTTTATTTTTCTTATTTTTTCTGTTTCACAGTCAAAAACCACCTCCCCCATTTGCGATGTCATTGCAAAGATATATATATATATATATATATATATATATATATATTAAAAAAAACACCTAGCATTTTATTAAAAAAATCGTTTTATCATTTATCGTTATAATTATCGTCATAATTAAATAAGATAATGGCATTATGTCAAAAACCAACAATTGTGTAAAAAACCAACAAACATTAAATTTAAATAAAAACAAAAAAACTTGATTTGAAAATTAGCTAAATGATGTATTTTCATTCATTTACCTATAATTTCAGCTTAAATATACCACAGATAGTATAAAAAAAAAAACACCTTAGTTTATCCTTGACAATTAAAAAAAAAAAGAGAAAAAACTCCTCAAAACATTAAATATTTGATGTCTTGCAAAAACTTTGCCTTAAAAATTTGTTCATATAAATTATAAGGGGATATTCTTGCTTTGTATTGGGTCAACTAAAAGTAATAAGTAATTTTCTAAAAATACCTTTTTTTTTAAAAAAAAAAAAAGAAGTTCTGAAAGCTTTGACAACTTTTCATGATTTAAGTATAAAGCAATAAAATCAATCAAAATTTCTGCATTAAATTAACACTTCCCTATAACTTTTGTATATCACGAAAATAGACAATGTTATAAAACCAGGTACAACACTGCCTGATTCAACAATTCCTACTAAAGTGCTACTCAGTGGTAAAAGTTTGATATTTAAGGCAATAGCAAAGTATTAGTTTCAATGCTTTTGGCAACATAACAATGCAAAATTAACCCAGATTCAGCATAATTGAAAAAATAGAATTGAATTTGGATCATTTAAAGCAGCATTTGAAAGCAATCCAAGATCAAATAAGTGTTGTTGAACTTGGATACACTCATAATACTAAAGCATTTACATGAAATGGGAAATCAATCTGTTGGTGACACTCACTCAAATCATCATAAGTGAGATATGGAACAGCAGATGCCACCACATGTTTAGTAACATGAAAATCAATCCAATGGCAGTGATCAGGGTAATAATCAGGAAAATCAGGAATATTATTACTTTAAAATATAATTATCATGTCCGTAGAAACACTACGGACATTTTCTGTCAACTTTTTTGTGTTAAAGATATAATATGCTGCAATTAGAAAAAAATAGTTTCTTAACCTCAAAACCTTTATATAAAGAAAATAATAACTGAGTAAAGACTAATCACAGGATAGTTAGAGAGATCAAAGTGTTTTCTAGAGTTTTGAAAAAATGAAACTGTTTATTTAGCACTTTTTAAATTTTTGATTGATATATTGATTGATTGATTTACATGAAATGGGAAAGATCTCTAATGTTATCTATTGATGCTGCACA
This sequence comes from Hydra vulgaris, assembly GCF_022113875.1. Classification (NCBI taxonomy): domain Eukaryota; kingdom Metazoa; phylum Cnidaria; class Hydrozoa; order Anthoathecata; family Hydridae; genus Hydra; species Hydra vulgaris. The sequence goes on along the minus strand of NC_061161.1, from coordinate 37,931,577 downwards.
CTCAGAACATTGTGAATACAATATGTAACTTCTTTCACTGAAGCATTTTTCAAGCTTTTATTAGTATAATGGTGCATAAATCACCTTAACTCGAATTAATATTTCATATCAGCCAAAGTTGGACTTAACAGAAATTTGCTTTAGTACAACATAAACGAATGTTTGACTAAAGCAAATTTCAGTCAGCAAATGCAAAAAAACAGTAAACGAACCTAGTCTAATTAGAAAACTGAATAGCAAAATTTAGTGCAGAATATACCAAATATCAAATAGTTACTAAATATTCATGGCATCTCTAGAAAATACACTTACCATGTAATTACTTTCAAAGTTTCTTCTGTCAACTAATCGTTGGAATTGTATGAACCAGTAGTCTTGAATATTTTTATCTCTCTTTAAATCCATTTCTCTCTGTTTAAAATTAAAAAAAAAACGTGTATAGTAAGAAACTTATTTGTGATTAATTAACACAAAATATTATATAAAAAGTAAATATAAAAATTGTTATATGCCATAATAAAATTATTTGTGATCAATTAATACAAAAAAAAAATTGATCATAATTTATAAAAACAAATTTACATGATGTTAAATAAAAAATGCAACAATGTCTTAAACAGAACTAATTTTAAGACCACTTATTTTTAAGACCAATTGTAACTTTATTTGCAGTAATAATTACATTTGTGTTTTTTACCTAGGTTTACCTATAGTTCATCATCTGTAGGATGATTTTTTGATTTATTTACACAGTCTGTGTCACAGGTCATAAAAAAAAATTAAAAAAAAAAAATTCAATTCTGACCGGAAGTGAATTGATCTAAAAGATACAAATTCCGCCCGGAATTCCAGTACATCCCTAGTCATTATTATACCACAATTTAAAACCATAGCTTTTTTTTTTAAATATAAACAAAACAAAACAAAATTTCAAAATTACAATTGATTGTTTAATAGCTTCTTCTCGATTATCTCGATCTTTTAGTAACTGAGCAAGTAGAGAAGCAGTATTGATGCGCATTTCACACAATTTATTCTACAAAATGGTAAAAAAAGAAAAATATATTAAATTTTAGAATTATAATTACTTTAATTAAATTAATAAAACACCAATAAAATTTTATTTTTTTTATTTGCTTTATGTAATAATATTCAGTACACAAGGAAAAAAAAGTTCATGACACCCAGAAAGACAATTTTTTGAGAATTATTATTGTATCTTGTGTTAACTATTATCCAGTGTTATCTAGTATTCAGTGTTATCTAGTATCCAGTGTTATCTAGTATCCAGTGTTATCTAGTATTCAGTGTTATCTAGTATCCAGTGTTATCTAGTATCCAGTGTTATCTAGTATTCAGTGTTATCTAGTATCCAGTGTTATCTAGTATCCAGTGTTATCTAGTATCCAGTGTTATCTAGTATCCAGTGTTATCTAGTATCCAGTGTTAATTATTAACCTGATGCAAAGATGCAGCAATATAAAATATAGTTTTTATTAAAACTAAAATAAAATTCACTGCAACATAGCATTTTATTAAAGTAGTTTTTTTTAATCAGTCTAGACTACTGCACTTTTTACTAATTTGAAAGTCATTTATTGTTGGTGAAGCATGTGACCAAAAGTTCACATTTTATTGGTATACGTACACTTTTTAAATTTTAATTTCTTGTATTTTAAATATATTTGAAATCATGTTGAATATTTCATCAATAAGTATTTTATAAATATTTAATATTTTACAAATATTTATAAATATTTATAAATATAAGTATTTTATAAAATAATTATTTTAATCGTTAATATCTTAACTAAAGTAAAAATATTAAAAAATTAAAATAATTGTAAACAGTTGCAAAAACTTGTTTATTAAATCATAAACAACTTTCAAAGTATCAAAGTCATTCATTTAAGGGGAATGACTAAATAAGTGGGAATTTCATAAGAGTGAACTGGCATAAGTGAAAATTGGCGTAGGTGTGAACTTGCATAAGTACAAACTGTCATAAGTGCACCAAAAGAACTTGTAAAATTGGCATAAGTGTAAACTAGCATAATTGCATTGGCATAAGTGTGAACTAGCATAATTGCAAAATGCCAATTCGCACTTATGTTAATATTTACAATTTTATTTGGCGCACTCATGCCATTTGGTACTTATGCCAGTTCGCACTTATGCCAGTTTTTGCAACTGCTTCGCACTTATGCCAGCATGTACTTATGAAATTTGCACTTATTCAGCCACCCGATTTAAGGCTCAATTATGAATGTAAAATAAATTGTAAAATCTGTCACTGTCGCTTTGATTTAATGCAAACTTTAGAAATTTCTACATTTAATAGAATCTTTATTCATAAAGAATTCACATGAAATCATAAGAGAAACAAATGAACTTTTTTGATAAAGAAATACAAAAAAAAAAAAAAATTATAATATAATCAAACTGCAATATAAATATTTACCAAATTGGAATTAAAAAAAAAGAAAAGGTAAAAGTCTATGCTCATTTTAATAATTATAATGCCAAATATCAAGATGCATAAATAAAGAAATGTGATAAATCACAAAACTTTCCAGTTTCATCACACTTTTTGCTACAAAAAAAGTTATTTTTTTATTTTTTTAAATTATTTTTCCTGTAATACATACCTTTCATATGCCTTTAATATAAAAAAAAACAAAAACACTCTCAATTGTGCAAACGCATTCAAGAACAGTTCAGAAGTCAATAAAGCTATCATTACAGCAGTCAACAAAAATGCCAAACTTGCAGAAACAAAATATAGAAGAACTATTGTTGCTAGCCTTTCAAAATCCTCTGACAATAATCAGAGGCAAATTTCAGTCCAAAGTATTCTCAAAAAAATTAATTATAATGTCCCTTTTTAAGTTGTTGGGCGTTTCTTAACTTATTTATCAAAAAAGTTCAACAATACCACCAGTTCAACTACAATAGCAACTGAACCAAATGATTTGATCATCATTGAGTTTTACTCAAATGAACAACACAATGATCTCTTATCTAATGTGAAATGACTTGCCCAGTGAAGAACCCAGAGTTTATTTGGGGATACCGTTTTTTTCCAGCAATGTAGCGGGGGGTGAGGAATTATGTTTTTGATTTCCCCCTCCCCTCATTCTCCCCTAGTTAAACGGGTGCCGCAACAATAATTTTTAATCATCACTTTCTTAATAATCATTTATGTTTATCTTAATCAGTTTTATTCTATAATAAGGTGTTTAAAGGCATTTTTCGAACACATGAATTTATTGGTGGACGATGTTTCTTTAGCTAAAAGAAAACTATTTTACTTAAAATTTTAATAAACGCTTTTGTTGCATATACCACGCTTTCAATATACCACGCTTTCAGTAAATTATTTTAAGTATTTTAAACGGTTATTAACGTTGTTTTAGTAAATTTAATTTAAAATAATAATTAAAAATATTTTAAACAATTTTTAATCAGTATTTACATTACATAATATTTTTTCATATATTATATCGCGTAATATTTGTAAAATTAACAAAATAGTTTTACTTCTTGTATTTGACTTAAAAACATAAGCATTTAATAAACAAATTCAATAAGCATTTAATAAACGTATTTAATAAACTATTTGAATAAAAACATTAGCATTTAATAAACTTATTTGCTATTATTTTAAATTTAACATTTTTAGTTAAATATTAGTAATATTCTGTTCATTTAACTTTTGAATTAAATATTAGTAATACTCTGTTCATTTAACTTTTACTAAAGGTTATAATTTTTAAAGTAATTTTAAGGCGCCTTTTAAATTAAAAATAATTAAAGAGATAATTACAGTAAACATAATTTGAAAAATATTCTATTATTTTGATTAGAAATCGTATTATATTTTTAAAAACATATATTTAAAAAAATATAATTTTTTAATTATTAAGAATAATTTAAAAAATTACATTTGAATAAATAAATTACATTAACGGTTATTTTAAACAGATCTAAATAAAACTTTTATTAAGTTATTGAAACCTTTTTTTTGTGTTATTTTAAAAAGAATATTGAAAGGAAAAAAAACTGTCTGAAAAAGTTTATACTTCATTTTTTCGTTTTTCTCGCGTAAACTAAAATAACAAGCCAAAGATCAAAAGTTTGTTTGTTTAAAAATTAAACTTGTGCAATAGTTACCAGGACTGATATATTTTTACTTTTGCTTATTTATTATCAAAGCAGTTTACTCTTAACCCTTTCGCGACTGAGCTAAAAACAGGTACATGACTGTGCGTAAAATAAAGAACTAGGATCATTATCAATCGAAATAGAATAAAATAAAAATTACTAGTCAGAATTTTAAAAACAAGACCTCATTTTTTTTGTCTGAGAATTGACTTTCAGAATATATAAAAACTTTAAAAAAATTTTGTTTATCTTAGTTACGTGATCAAAATATATTGTTAAAATTAACAAAAATATATAGTTTCTTTATGAAAACTTAAACAAATAAAAAAGAAATATATAAACATCGTTTTTGATATTAAATTAATGAAAATTAATGAAACAAAAAAAATATTCACCACTATCATTGAAAAAATTATGAATGATTTAATTTATATCAATATAACATAATCTGTATAATCAATATAATATAATTTTTTAAAATTGATTTTTGAGCGATCTATAAATGCAATTAAGAAACGGTTTGAAGCATTAACTAAAGAAATTATTCACAATTCAAAGTTAATTTTAAAGTTTTTCTCAATTACTATAGATGATTTGAAATATTTAAAATTATTTATGCACCACCATACAGGTCACTCGTCATTTAGATACAAATTCTATGAACTGTCATACAGGTCACGCGTCACAAAAGGGTTAATTGTCAAAAACAAAAATTAACCTCACGCTGATTGGATATTAAACGCTTTAACTTTCAAAAAAGCAAATCTTTTACACATTATATTGTTATAACATTTTGCAACGTGGTTTAAGAATTAGGTTTTGTAACAACTTTCATTTTTTTTATAGTTATGTCTAATTTATAACCGAAAGCAAAAAGGTACTAAGTTACGTCTGGGTTCTCCACTGTTGCCTCAATAGATAAATTAAAATCTGTCTACATTTGTCCAGACTGTAAACCTCTCAAACAAGAAGCCTTTCAATAACATAAACAAAAGCTACCGAAAATGCAGAATTATTAGCAAAAAATTTGTTTTACAAACCCTTTTTTTTCCTTATGTTTCAATTAGTCATCATTTGCAATCCGCAGCAAAAAAAATCAAATGCATTCACACATCCAAAACAGTCAACATTAATGGAAGAGAGAGAAACCCATTCCTCAAATGGAAATCAGCGGCTGAGACTGTTTAGTTGCTCTCAGTATCTTACTAGTTCAGCACCCTTTAACAAGGCCAGCTCTTCCATAAAATTACCTCATCTTTTGTGCTAATACACTAATGCGACCTCCCTCAATCCATTAAAACTCACCAAACTCTCCTTACTTGCAAAAAACAACTCTTTTGACAATATTTTTATCACTGAGACATGGTTCAACAACCAATCAACTCCTTACCTCCAAAATTACAAACTCTATTGTTCAGACCATCTCATCCATATTGGTGGAGGCGCAGCTATATACACAAACAATAAAATAATCTCAAACCAACTAGAAGAATCTCTACTACACTAGGATTTCGTTTGTTACTATTATCGAACAATTCAAACAATTATGGGTCAAACTAAAGCTTTTGAACAAAACTTTGCTCCTAGGTTGCAATTACAAACCTCCATCTTCCAGTATCGAAGCCTTCTCAAAGATTTTAAGTGCTGTTTTACATCTCAAAGTATCAGTATCAACCAAAAAATACAATCGTATCATCATTGCCATCATTGGTCTTGGTTCTTGGGTAACTTCATGTCAAATGAGCCAGAAATTTTTAAAAATGTTACCCTGTATCTCAGATTTTGTTAATTTTAACACAGTTGAACTTACTTAATAAAATAAAAATTCCTTGAAAATTATAGCCTCTGGCTCCAAGAAATTTATGAAATATAACCATTTTACTTTAAACAGATGTTGACCAGGCCTCTCTTTTCCCCTCAGGATTGCATTGTTTATATAGAGGTTTCAAGTTACATAACTTTAAAAATATTTGATTTTTTTACTTTAAAATTTGTACCTAGCTATTTTTAGGGATGGGGAATTCAATGAAATGATCAGAAAGGTAAAAAATTATTTATAAATACCTGTATTTATCAATTTAAATAAATTTAGGCAATTTTTTATATAACTGAATTTGATGCTCAAAAAACGTGGGCTTGATGATACCAAAAAAAAAAAATTACACATCATTCTATATTCATTGATCTTTCAAAAAATATAAAGATTTTGATCTGCAAGCATATATATGTATTTGTATGGATAACGAGCATGGTCCCCACTTTTTTGTAACGGAATATTGCAATTGATTTTTCACTACCTTCCATACAAGCTGGAGCTCTGAAACTTTTGGCATCTCTATATATGCATGTTAAAGTTGTTTTCAGAGTCCAAGACACCAAGTTGAGGGAGGAGGGGAGGGGGGAGGGTTGGGGGGGCTGAGTCATGAGCCCCACTTTTGATAAAAAAATGGAAAAAAAAAATTATTTTTTTTGCATTTTTTATAAAATGAAGGTAACTTTAAAAATATTGTTTTCAAAAAGTTTTTTTGTTTTTTATTTGTTCTATTTGTGGTATGATGCGATAGTGGTGTAGTGGTAGAGCGCTCGTTTCATAAGCAAGAGGTTACGAGTTTGATCCCCACCACGTCTCTGGTAGTACCGCGCACAACTTGTTTCTCCGCGCAGCAGCCTTGTTTGTCAAGGTTTGTGTTTTGGAATTATAGAGTTGAGAAAGGGAGAAGGTAAAAAAATCAGAACCATGAATTAGAGATTAAATATTAGACATACATTAGTTAATGACACTGTTGAAGACTTACCAAAAGTCTCTAGAACCTTACATCTGAGATAAGATACAAGATTTAAACATATGTTTGCTATTTATTTAGATATTATTATTATTAGATTATTCCATTCATATTTATATAAACTTTAGTATTTATATGGTGTAGTATTTGCTGAAAGAGAAGATGATCAGATGGATATGTGGTGTGACTCTAACAAGACAAGAAAAGGAGGCATAGTCTTAGACAAATAAGAATAAAATGTTGTATTTAACAAACGTTTGTTCCAGAAGATTAAAGTGATTTAAGTATCAGCATTTAGAGAGATAGCAGTTGTAGAAAATGGTAGTGGTAGAAATAAGAAAACTTGAAAAGAATTCCTTAAATATTGTATGAATGTTTAGTTAAGGAAAGAAAATGCTCTAGATGGTTTATATTAGAGAAAAACCATAAAATAGGAAGGCTAAAGTCTGATGATGATAATGATGATGATTATGATTATGATAGTAATGATGATTATGATGATCATGTTAATCATAATGGTGTTTATATATGCATATATATACAAAATATAACATGAATTTCGAATAAAAAAAATACTTTAGGATGCATAATTGTTTATGCAGCTCCGGTCACAAACTTAGCTCTGGCTCCGGATATATTTTATCAAACGTGGCCCGTGATCAAATATCAACCCCGGTCGCTTATTACTTCTTGGAGCCAGAGGCTAAAAGTTTCAAGTAATTCTTATTTTACTAAGCACTCTCAACTGTATGTATGGTGACATGACCTGGGTCATATGATATGGAATTACCCTTTTTATTTGTCTTTTTTTTTCAAGATTGTCATCTTCACCAAGTTTTCACTGTTCCAACTTTCAAACCTGCTAATTGCAGGTTTGAAAAAAGACAAGCACTCCTAATCTCATCATATGTGAATCTCCATATTATGCTAATGAAATCAACATCAGTCCTCCACTTGGCTTGTCTGAACAATTTCATTGCTCTATCACTAGGCAATACAAACTGGCTTTTAAAGTAAAACTATTGCATTTAGCAGCTCTAAATTTATTTACATACTTGGTAACTATGAAAAAATCAACGAAAAATTTAATAAAGTTGACCATCTATTTTTAAAGACTTAAATGTAGAACAATGTTACCAACTTTATGTCAACAAATACAATGAATGTTGTTTGTTGACATGAACTTTGTCAACAAATACAATGAATGTTGTTTTCATTTCATTCTTCTTATACTAAACAAACCATCCAAAAAAAAACAACTATGGGTGACAACAAAACTCTTATCTCTAATTCGTCTTAAAAAATTACTCTGAAGTGTTTCATAGGAAGATGTGCGATTGCACAAAATTATATGACCACGCAAAAAATACATTGTTTAGACGATTTGACCACAGCTTTAAACTTTTTTTTTAATTTAAAAATGCAATAAAAAAACTTATCTAAAAATAACTATTTTTAAAAAAGAAAAAAAAATCTTAACAAAAGAGAAAATTAAAAAAAAAAAATTTAAGAAAGCTAAAACACAATATATATATATATATATATATATATATATATATATATATATATATATATATATATATATATATATATATATATATATATATATATATATATATATATATATATATATTTAACCCAACTAAAACAAAACTCAACAAATTAAAATGCTTAGTTTATTTAAATTATGTTTTTAATTACATTCGGAATATTTTTTTATCTTTATTAATGTTTATATAATATAATTGGAAGCTGTTAGAATAAAAAGAACAATTTACTTTTTATGATTATTTAAAAAAAACTTCATTTAAGTTATAGTATTTTTTTTACTAACTTAAAAATATCAGTTTCCATGTAAATCTTGTAAATAATTAAGAATTAAAAAACTATTTCATTCTGTTTTAACATTAAAAATGTCTGTTAATTCATTAAAAAGTGTTTTAAAAATATAAAAGGATTAAAAATCAAAACATATTTAATTATAACAGCTTTCAAAGGCTTCAGTTTTTTTTTTCAACAAATTTTTAAAAATCTTTTTAAATGTATTAACTTTAATGATTATTATATTAAAATTAGTTAAAAATTCATTCAGTGCATTTGTGAAATGTTTTTTGAAATAGCCACGGTCAAACCATCAAAGCAAAATTTGATTTGCTTGGTCATATAATGACGCGCGATCGCACGTCTTCCTGTGAAACACACCTCTGGGCTTGTAATGCCAGTTCAAAATGGAAAATCACATCCCTGGTCCAGGAATATAAAGAAACTAGAGAGCCTATTAAAAAATTATTTCTTTCTTCACTTAAAACTTTCGAATTCGCTCTGGCCATTGATAAGCGCAACCCTAAAAAACTGTTTTCATACATAATTAGTAAACTCTCTGTAACAAATCAGATCTTATCTATGCAAATCACCAGTTCCAGTGAGATCATTAGCTTTGACAAAATTAGAATAGCCAACTCACTAAACAATCAATTACAAACAGATTTCAGCAAAGAGCTATCCAATGACAATCTTCCCCACTTTGATTGTAGAGATAACATAATCCTCAACACCATAGTATTTGACACTCAGGCCACTCTAATGGAGCTCTCATCACTTGATATATCCAAATCACTTGGCGTAAACAATGGCAGTCCTCACACTTTACACACTTGCTCTACTTGAATATCTACTCCACTTAATCTCATCTTTTAAAAGTTATTTGACAATGGTAAAATTCAAGGCTCATGGTCAAAACTAAATTTGACGCCTTTATTTAAGAAGGGCTCCAAAATTGACTCATCAAACTACAGACCATCATCCTTCACCTTAATTCCGTTTAAAATAATGGAAAAAATAGTTAAGTAAGCAATCATGCAGCAAAATCAAACAATCTTCTATCAAATAGTCAACATGGTTTCTTAAAGAAAAAAAATGTTAGAAGACTATCAGTTGATGCCAACATATTCCTGGATTTTAACAAAGCATTTGATAAAGTGTCACATCAATGAATGCTTTACAAACTAAAAATGTATGGAGTTGAAGGGAATCTTCCCAATTGGATAAAAACTTTTTTACTCAACAGGTCTTAACAAGTCATCTTTAGTGACACCCAATCAAATTGGTTACCTGTGACAAGTGGGGTTTTGCAAGGATCAGTCTTGGAACAAATTTTTTTATCATTTTTATCAACGATCTGCCAGATGTAATAAGCAAAGAAAACAGATGTAAGATCCTTGCTGATGACACTAAAATCCTGAGCATTGTTAACTCACTTGCAGCTCAACTTCAACTCCAATCAGACCAAGTCTTGAATCATGGAGCTAAACGCAAAGAAGTGCTAGGATTGCACTTTTTAGCTTTTATGCGCTTTGGTCAAAAAAATTTAACTCACTTTGATTACTCAATGGAGGAATTGGGCCTTTGTTCAATAACGACTCAAACTAGATTGAAAGCAACCACCTCTGAGCGTGACTTAGGAATACAAATTACTCAAACATATATATATTATATATATATATATATATATATATATATATATATATATATATATATATATATATATATATATATATATATATCTTATACTGCTGAGTTAGGTGAGCATGATGATGTCATATTCACCTAATGTAAAATAGCCTGCTGCCGGGGGCTTCAGTACATATCTCGACTGACAAATAGCCTGTTTCGCCGTGGAGTGCTGCTACATCGACTGAGGATTTGGTATGGATCAGCAACCTTTTTATTCATTATTCTTCGTTTTCCCTCATCGTTTTCTAAAAACGCTCACTTAAATTAGGCTAGCAAAAAAAGTGAGCAATTGCGCATATAAATATGCTATAGTAGATATGATTATACATATATGTATATATATATATATATATACACATATATCAGGTTTTACACTTATTTTTTTAAATATTACTCTCTGTATTTGTTTTTATTTTTATCTATAAACCAAAATAATAAAAATAATATTTAATTTAACTAAAATATAATACAACAAATTTTTTTGTATAATACTTTTTTATTACCGTTTCGTTCTTGTTTTGTTCTTCCCTCTTACTTAGTTCCAACATTGATAACCTCGCCAATTCATTTTGGACCATTGCTAACTATGTAACAAAAGTTTGAAACAAAAAAAAAAATTTAAGTTATTTCAAAAATAACTTTAATCAAAAGGCTTTTCAAACAAATTACTTGCATGTGTATTCTGTTCAACATTGCATCTTTTTGTGATTGGAGTATTTCGAATGCTTTCATTTGGTTTTCTTGCTGCAAAAAAACATGTAAATACTAATGTACTGAACTATTTAAAAATCTAGATAACTTTATAAAAAATTAAATTACTTCACTAAGAAGAGACATAATTAACTTTTGGTGAGTGCGATCTTTTTCTTCCAGAACACTGTCTACATCAGGGCTGTTCTCTACAACGCTTATTAGTGAAAAATATTTTTTTTTAATGTTTATAAAATTTAAAAATTATTTAAAAAAAGTTATTGTAAAATAAAAAGAACAGGACAACTCAACAAACTGTTTTAATTGCAATCAGTAGTTACAGAAATGTCATGTCTCAAATCCATGCCACAGTACTTTGTAAAATATGATTTTTTATTCAGTGACTTAAACTTGTAAAATGATTTCAAGTTTTATTTGTAACTTTTGATTTATATGTTTTTAAGAGTGATTCCATAAATGGACAGAATACATAAATAGATAAAATAAGATAAACATGTTGCAATGACTAATGTATTTATTACACATATTAATTAGAAAGAATAAACAGTTTAATTAGAAAACAGTACAAATTATATTTTTAAAAAAAGAATGTTTAGCAGACATTGGTCCATTGAATTTTGTCCTGGTTATCTTTTATGATATATTAGAAATTTTTAGTAGTTCTACAATATCAAAAACAATTAAGTTGTCTTTAATATCCAAAATTATATGCAATATACCAAATAACATCAATATAATTTTGGTATTGTAGAACAGTTTAAAAAATCATATGAATTTATATGGGGTTAACCACAATACAAAACCATCACAAATTATAAAAAAGTTACAATTTCAAGGATTTTTTCCATTCGTCTTCTCTGGAATATTCAAACTGGTTCCATTTATTTTCTGAATCAGTCATTTCCTGCAATACTGCAGACATTTTTTCTGAAATATTAATGTTAATTATTTATTTAATTTATAACAATTACATATATAGAATAATAATACTCACATATAAATATATATATATATTTTTAAAAATAACATGATATTTATAAATCTTGACATTAAGATTAATTTTACAATAATAAAATTGGTAATATGGAAATACAAAACATGTCAAGATTTTAAATATTTGAAAAAATATTTACTTATTTTATGCTACTTCAACATTCAAAAAATATATATGTATATAAAATACTGTAAATATGTATACATATATAAACATATACATATATATATATATATATATATATATATATATATATATATATATATATATATATATATATATATATATATATATATATATATATATATATATATATATATATAGTATATATATTACTGTTACCCGCAGTATCAGGAATTAGCTAAATGCTAATATTTATAATATTATATTGCGACTTAAAGTTTCATGTGTTACCACAATCATCAGGCAAGTAGTCAAAAGTTAATTTTGCTACAATGTGTTTAGAAATAATTTACGGTTTATATTAGTATTTTAGATCGTTATGGGACGGAAATTGTTTAGTAGTTAAGGTTAATGTTATTATTAATTTGTTTTTGGTTAATATATGTGAAGTTGTTGTATGTTTTAATGTTTGTTATAAAAATACTATTTAATAATAATGTGAATTGTTTTTAAAAAATTATTGTATTAAAATTAAATGAATATAAAAATAAGTTTCAAAAGTGGGTATAAGAATATAAATTATATTACGAAATATATTACAAAAGCTGTGTATGTGAATAATTTATTGGTTAGCTTAGAGGTGTACAAAATAGGGTTGCATAGTTAATGTTAGTGGTTAGTTATGTTTGATGCGAGTTTTGTAGTTTTTAACAAAAACTTGTTTTCGTGGCGTCACTTTGATATGATTTCGTTTCGCTTATTTAGGAGTTCATCAGGTTTAGGATAGGATATAATTGCGAATTTCTTGTATAGACATAGTGGGCACCTTTTGGAAATATTTGAGTAGGGGGGTACAGATTTCAGAATAGACCATGTAAATATTGGGGTTTCGTTAAAATTGTTTTTCAAATCTTAGACATAGTTTGATAAGGCGGTGGACTTTTGTAATTAACATTATTGAATGATGATTTGTGATTGTTGTATCTGTTTTTCCACTCGCCTTCCGTTAATCATCGCAGCTAAAAATCAGCCCAACAAAGTGTATATTGGATTAACGGAAGGCTTTTTCAGTATTAGACTACTTTTTCAGTATTAGACTACGCCTAAACTTCGCATCACTTAGAAACCAAAGAAGCGTTACACATTATGTGGTAAAAATCTGACCTTAATAAACAGGTTTTTTATTAAGTTTATAAAATTTACAATACTAATATAATTATAAAAATATAAAACTTAAAACAATTTTTTGTTTTTGTTTTTTGATCTCAAAAAGTAAATTTCTTTTAAAAAAATAAAAAATCTGGTTTGGAATTGGTTTTGGAAAAAATATCTGGTATGTTCTTATTCCAAACCTGACTTTAAAAAAGTAATAATAAAGATATGATCACTAATGATGCCAATTTTACTTTAATGTTATGACCAATATTAACATAATGACCAATTTTCAAAATTTGTGGATGAGAAACAAGAACTGTTCCAGGTGATGGAAGAAAAACGAGCTCTTATTCCTGATTTTTTTATTGAAACTGAAAAAAATTGTTTTATTTATTAGACTTATTATGAAAATTGTGCTATATATATATATATATATATATATATATATATATATATATATATATATATATATATATAATATATATATATATATATATATATATATATATATATATATATATATATATATATATATATATATATATACAATGCTAGGAATAAGGAAAAATGAGGTTGGCAATAAATTGCCAACCTCAAACTGTTAGAGGTTGGTAAAAAAAATTTGAATCAAAGTGGTTACCATAAAACATAGAAATGAGGTCGACAATTTTTTTTGCCAACCTCGAATACTTTTAGATCAGCAGTTAGGTTGGCATTTGGCAATGCTGACTCTAATTCCAAGGGTTGTATATATATATACATGTGTATATTTATACATATATATATATATATATATATATATATATATATATATATATATATATATATATATATATATATATATATATATACATATATATATATATATACATACATACATACATATATATATATATATATATATATATATATATATATATATATATATATATATATATATATGTATATATATATATATATATATATATGTATATATATAAGTATATATATATATATATATATATATATATATATATATATATATATATATATATATATATATATATATATATATTTATATATATATATATATATATATATACACATATATATATATAAATCAGTTATGTACACTTATGACTGTTCGATGGAAAATGCCACCTGAATCTTTCGAAGGGCTACTGGAAATAGTGTTTTGATGCAATTGAGTTGCCTGGCCTGGCGACTTTATAAATTGGTTAATTTTTTAACTTATTATTTAAATTACTCATTATTTAAATTGGTTTTCTTGCTGCAGTTTGCATTTCTACATTTAGCAAATTTTTTTCCACTTAAGGTAAATTTGTTCTTTTGTTTTCGAAAGACTATTAATTTTTATCAACAAAATCGCCTTTGATATTTACTTTTTAATCTAATGTAACAATAAAGCAACATTTTTAAAGCCTGATTGTTGAAGTTTATTTTCCTTCTTTTTTATTACATCATTCTATTTAAATTAGACCGGTTTTTGATTTTTATAAAGAACGAATGAAAGTTTTGAAATCATAACTGCTAATAATAAGCAAACGTTTTTACAAAATTAAACTATAAAAATTTCTTATGTTAAAACAATTATTTATCAAACGCTTTTAATTGAATCATAAACTTTTTTTAATTTAATTTCATTAAAACGTTTGTTAAATATGTTTTGTTGAAATAATATAATAAAAATTTGAATATACAAATAAAGTTTTGTTATAAGCTCTATAATAGTAAAGATTCCATTGTTATATTATTAAAAATAATTTGAATATAATGATAAATTTTTATTTTAAAGAATAACTTCAAAAAAACTTTGATTAAAAGCTATTTTCCATAATTAACCAAAATATGTAATTGAGAAAGCTCAATAAAAATATGAAGATGTTTAAAACGCTAGTTAAAATATTAAAAAAAAAACTGTTTTTAAAAGTCATTAAAGTTGCGATTCTCATTCATTTAAAGTTTAATTACATAAAACGTGATGGAAATAAAAATACCAAGAAAAAAATTTAAAAAGATTAATTGTTAACAAGAATAATAGCATTTTTTATAATTTTATATTCATCAAATATGAAAATAGAATTTTATTCGAAGTGAAAACACACACTTTAAAAAACTTGTTTAAGACATAACTAAAACTTTTTTTTATTTTATGATAATGAACAACAGTTGCCTTCTGAACGACCGACCAAAATCACTGTGTGTATCACTGTATATACATGTGTGTATATATTTTATATATATATATTTAAATATATATATATATTTAAATATATATATATATTTAAATATATATATATATTTAAATATATATATATATTTAAATATATATATATATATTTAAATATATATATATATTTAAATATATATATATATTTAAATATATATATATAAATATATATAAATATATATATATATATATATATATATATATATATATATATATATATATATACACACACACACACACACACACCCACCCACCCACCCACCCACCCACCACACACACACACACATGTATATATATATATATATATGTTTGTGTATATATAGAGGCCTTGTAATGAAGTGGGAGCAATCGTTCTGCGCATGTGAAATACGCCCATAAACAACCTTCCAGACGCAACAAATAGCGCTCGCTAGTGTCGTTACAAGAGTAAAAAATTGCGCTCACCTGAACAACTTGCGAGGGAGGAAATTATAAGTTGATTTTATATAAAATATTTTTATCAAAACTTTTTTTACTATCTGTTTGTTGTCTTGTCTGTTTAAGTCAAAATATGTTTAAACAGTAAAGTTTACATATAGTTAAATAAAGAAGTTATATTCAAATTTAATTTATGCAATATAAGTTGAAATTAAAAATGATTTATTTCTTCTATTTAAAAGCTAAATCCAGTGTTGTTTTTTTCATAAAATTCCAGATGAGCTTTATCATGTTATCTGCTTAATCGTACCCTGGTTAAGTCGAACCATTTGCTAACTTGTATAGTTTTTTAGGGTCCATTTGACAAAAAAACTTCGCTTAACTAGAGCTTTTACTTTGAATTGCATAAAAATCCATGTAATAAAATATCAAAACTTGCAACACTTGAAAATTCCAAACTTAAATGTTAAAAAATTAAATATCTTGCCTAATATTTATAAATATCTAGCGTAATATTTATAAATATCTTATAAATATCTAGCGTAAAAAGTTTATCAAACTAAAACTTCACATAAAACTTCGATTTCGTACAGGTTCGATCACATTTAATTAAATAATGACTATTATAATTAAAATTCAAAAACATCAAAACATTGGATTATAAATATTTGTCAAATATAAGTTAATAAACTAAACACTTTCACTGGTATTTTTGAATCAGTTAGGCTAATATTAAAGCCTATTTATTAAAAAATAATAAGCTAAATGCAACTTAAAATTTAAAAAAAAAAAGTTTCAATAAAAAAAATGTTTAGCAAATATATTTGTTATATAACTTTGAATTGAAACTTTTAGAAGCATGCAAACAACGAAAGAAAAAATGTGTTAGGTCACTAGTTTCACAACGCATTTCTTAAAATATACATCAGTATATAAGTTATTTATATATTATATTTGTATAAGTATATATATACTTACATTAATATGTATTATATTAATCATAGGTTATCCTAGCCATATTTTAAATATCCGGAAAATTGTTTGGATAAATTATCCAGAAAAAATCCGGAATTTGTTTCCCTTATTTTCTTTTTAACTTCGCTTTTAGCCAAGTTGATGCTAATTTTTATAAAATACTTTTCATAATTTTTCCATGAGTGATGAGTGAAAAAGCTTAAAAACAAATATATTACAAAAATATATACCTCAACTTGCATTTATTAAAAATGTTTTGAATATCCGGAAAAATTATGTTGAAAAAAATTTCCGGAATTCCGGAAATATCCGGAAAAAGATAATCCCTGATTAATACAATTTTATATATATTTATTAAAAATATAATCAAGTATATAAAATATTATTTACTTGATAATAATTAAATAGCGCATTCAGTTTAAATTAGAAAGTAGTTTTTAGGAATATAAAAAATTTGTTCTAAAGATTAAACCCAAATCAATTATGAAGTTTGACTTTAATTTATAATTGAAAGAATAATATATTAAAAAATAATATATATATATATATATATATATATATAACTATATATATATAAAACTATATATATATAAAACTATATATATACATATATATATATATATATTATATATATATATATATATATATATATATATATATATATATATATATATATATATATATATATATAATAATAATAATAATAATATATAACAAATAAAATAATATAGATCTATTAAATTTTCTAATAATCTTTCAAAACACAAAAAAAGTTTCTAACAGCAACAACAACAACAAAAACAACAAACTTACTAATTATTTCTTCCTTTCGTAAGTACTTGCTTTCCTCATTTTTTACAAGGCTGTCAATGCGATACCTAGAATTTTAAACTTATCATTACCATGACAGAAGCAAAAAAATGTTTCTAATTATACAAATGTCCAAGATAAAAAATATTGTATTCCATCTATTTCATGAGTCACATCTAATAAATCTTTCTAAGGAAAAAACAGAAATATTTGCAAAGAACATATTCTTTGATTCAATGTCTCAATTCAAATATTTTGCAGTGAGTTAGCAAAGTGCCTTGCAAAGCAAAAAGAACTGTAAAAGCATGTATTGTAAAGCAAAAAAAACTGCAAAACCATTTATTGAGGCATTATGAAAGGAACTTTAAATTTGTAAAAAACAGATGAAAAATCAACAAATCCAATTTCACATCTATTGTTCACCTACTTAAACAGAAATAACTAGAGACATTAAATACCTGACAATCTAAAATAAAAATTTAATACTTACTGCTCCCTATCAAGGTCTTCAAGCAAAGCATCAGTTTTTCTATCTCTACAACCAAAAAGTTTTATTATCTTTATAACCAAAAACAGTTGCATTTTCAATACAGATAATGATATGCAGTCTTCTAATTAAATTGCATTTATCATAACTTATTAAACCTTGCAAAACTACTAGATGTAATTGAAAACATGAAAGTTGTAGTTATAAAACCAAAATATGTAATTGAGAAACATAATGTGTAATTGAAAAACATTATATGTAAATGTAAATTTAAAATAATAAAAAACTTCAAATTTATAATATGTAATTGCAAATTTTTTTAAAATAAATTGTAATTATAATATGTGAATTTGTAAAAGGTAACTGTAAATTTGTAACATTCAATTATGATTTTGTAATAGGTAATGAGAATTAGTTAAGTGTAATTACGCAAGTTTGTAGTTTACTTTATTTTTTTCCACCAGCAGTAATTAATTATGGAATTCAAAGATCATTGGTTAACTCGTTATGATCCAAAATTGTCATACAAAACCTGTTGTAACATTTATTTCAAAAATTTTGTTTACATCTAGTGATGGAACAACCAAATTCTATTTTTCCAATCTGTCAACATGCAACAGAGCATGTTTAATGACATTACACTTTATTTCTTTGAATATTTGAATTGGCGGTTATCAAAACAAAGAAAACTGAATTTATATATATATACATATATAAATATTAATTTATATATATATACATATATATATATATATATATATATATATATATATATATATATTCTTCGAACATTGCATTAGCAATAAATTTGTAAAAATTTTAATAAAAATCACAATATTTTTTATTCTTGACATGTTTCGTAGTCTTACTACATTTTCAAAAAATTTAATTTACAATTAAAACTCTGGTAAATAAATTTAAATATAATGAGATGTTTGTTTATTTAAAGAAGGATTTTCTCATTTAATATGAAGTGCTTCTTTTATTTTAAATTTGTTAATGGTAGAGGCAGTATCCAAAATCTGAAAGCAATCATAATTAGTGTTTTATAATTAATGGATGAATTTAAATGTTTAAAAATATGCGATTGCTTGTCACTCGTAAGATGCTCATTTATCCTTGTTATCAAATGTCTGGAGGTTTCTCCAATATAACTGGCGTTACAGCCAGCACAAGAAAATTGGTAGACAACGTTAGATTTAAGCATCTTAGGAAGTGGATCTTTTATGCAAAAACTGTTTTTTAATTTATCGGTTGTGAATATAAATTTGATTATTACATTTTTACAATACTTTTTAATAATTTTATCAATTTTAGTTTTAGTGAAATTTGAGCAAAATCCAATAAATTAAAGCTTAAAATATCTTACATATTATATTATAATAATAGGGCTGTGGAGTCGGAGTTGCGGAGTTGCAACATTTTTAACGGAGTCGGAGTTGCTAAACAAAATCGCAACTCCGACTCCATTAGTAAAAATTCTCGGTATTGCACGTGGATGTACAAAACATTCAACTAACCTTATTTTCATACTAAACCTCAAAGAACGTTTCATAAATTTATCAAAATTTGCTTTGGAGTTGGAGTTGGAGTCGGAGTCAGAGTTGGAGTTGTGCTCAAAAAATTTAAACAACTGGAGTCGGAGTTGGAGTTGTATTCAAAAAATTTCAACAACTGGAGTCGGAGTCAACAAATTTTGTATTTATTTTGATTAAAGTTTTTTTTGCGTTAAAAATAGCTTTTAACGCAAAAAAACTTTAATCAAAATAAATATGATTAAAGCAATTATTTTTGAAACGTCGCTCTTTTATAATATTTTTTATAAAATTAAACAGCATTTTTTATATAAAGTTACAACTTACTATTAATGGTTTTTTATTAAGGAAACAAATGTTCTTCGATTTATTAAAGAGTATAAATAATTTTTACTTATATACTTATGTCTTATTTCCAGTGCTGGATTATGTAGGTGTGTGTATGTGTGTGTGTATGTGTTTGTGTAGGGGGGGGGGCTAGAAGGGCTCGGGATTCACAATGTTAGGGGCCGCAAAATAGTCAAGAGGACCATTCTGTATTATTTTTAGTCATTTTTATGCTGTGGGACATAAAAAAGGCCACCAAAATAATGCAGCCCCCGGCCCTGAAATGTCCAACAAGATTCAACCAATAAAACTAACGCTAGATGATTTATTTATAAATAAAATTTTTTTATCAATAACTGTTTAATGCTACGCGTAGTTTAAAAAGTTTAACACATTTGAAACAATTCTTTTTAGTAAGATAAACAAATGAAATAATTAAATCATTGAGTTACTGTAGAAATTCAATTAGTTAGATAGAAATTAACTAAAAAACGTTAAACTCCTTTGTGAGGAGAATACCGCTGATGATGTTTAGTGAGTGGGATTTATAATTTTAATTAGTATTTAAAACAGAAAAAAGTAACTTTAAGTTTAAGTATAATTAAGGTTGTAAGAATGCCTGAAGCAAAAATAATTAAATGTATTTAAAAGTAAACCAATTTCTGAAAACTTTAACACCTTTCTTTCTCGGGGGAAAGAATTAGTTATTGGGTACACTGAGGAAAATGGATTAGTGGTTAAAATTATTTGTATTAACTTTTATGATTATTAATAATTTGATTGATACGCAGTTATTATTGAAAGTATTTTTGTTTACAAAATCAATCGCACAAATTGCTTTAAAAGGTTACATTTGAATAAAACACACATACATAAAATTACATACATAAAAATAAATTACATACATAAAAACAAATTACATACATAAAAAATACATAATGCTTTATATATAAAAAATAAGATTATACTAATAAAATCTATAATATATTTACAAAACGTTGACAAGTTAAAAAATATAAATTTAAAATATTTATTTAAAAATAAAAATTATATTTAAAATATATTATTAACAAAAAATGTTTAAAACATTTATAGCTTTGTAGATGTGGCTCCAAGAATGAGCCATAGTATTAAAATAATAGTTTGTTTGATACTATATTCTTAAAACAATTTATGCTAGAAATCTCAACGAAATCATAAGAAAACTCAAATAATACAATTTTTAAAAATAGTTCAACAGAATACTCTAGTACATTCGGTTAGTATTTTTTGAATACTCTAAACATTGCCGCTAGTATTTTTTGAACCAATAGAATTAGTTGTTTGTAGATTTGGCGGGTTTTTTGTGTTCGCAAATTTCTTTTTTTAATTTTCTGCACAAAGATGTTTAAGAACATTTGAGTTTATGTATGTTTCCATGTAAGTCCATAAAACAAAATATTTTAAAATTTATGATAAAATAATGAACTTAATTATTATTTGCAGACAAACAAGGAAACATATTTAAATTTAAAGGTTCTCAAAACGACTAAAAAATCTGGCCGTTTTTTTGCATCTAAATATTATTTCCGTGGTCAGTTATCGAGTGCGATCGCACCTGTTTCCCAACCAAGCCTGATATATATATATATATATATATATATATATATATATATATATATATATTTGTTAATTCATCTCCTCAAGGCTGAGAAGACCACTGCAGATGAGGAGGCTACTTATTTGTGGTTATAACCCTCTCTCAACTCTATAACTCCGAAACACGTTGAGCGCGGTACTACCAAGGATGTGATGAGGATTGAACTCGGAACCTCTTGCTTTTAAAGTGAGCGCTCTACCACTACACCACTACCGCATATATATATATATATATATATATATATATATATATATATATATATATATATATATATATATATATATATATATACATATATATATAGACAAATTAGACAATTTTATGTGTCAGCACAACAACCATTATCAAACATATCACCAATCATTGGATAAAAAAAATTTAAATCTTTTTTGTTAAAAAAACAAAGCGCTAATGAGAACAGTTGCTTTAAAAGGTTCGAAACTACATTTAATTTCAGCTTTATCAACAATAAATGTTGTCATGTTGCAAACTTCCAGAGAATCATTTAATCATTTAATGCAGATTCTTGTAACAAGTGAATGTTGACTATGATTAACCAGTTGGGCTACATCTAAAAATCATTTAAAGAACTTAGTTATGGTAGCAGGCAATGCTACTTGACATGCTTATTTGGAAAGTGTGTTTATAAAGTTACCAGCTTAGTTGTTATGATTAGGACCCTACATCCCAATATTAAATGGTGGTAATCTGATCAAAAATTGTAATCTGATCAAAAAATTAAAATTAAAGATAAAAATGCAAATTGCATTCCACCTGCATTTAGTGCTAGGATTGCAGAACAACAGATGCAATATTTTAAAAACATGGTTTCAGCAGCAAAAAAATACATTAATGAGATAATAATAAGAAGAACAACTCTCTGTGCACATGATAATCATAATGCAGCAATTTATAATATGAAAGAAATCTAAGTTGGCATTTAACTGAACATTTCAGTGATTTTTAATGATAAAACTTGATTTTAGTCTCATAATTTTTTATAAATAATTTATACTTTTTTATAACATTTATTATAATTTATACTTTATTTATTATTTATTGCGTAGCCTCTAAGTCATCTGTTGAACAAAAACTACCCTAAAGATTTTCTGTTTTTTTACAGTATACCCTAACAAATTTTTTTTAGTTACTGCTACAAAGACAAATACCACAAACATGACTTTTTCAATCTACTGTTTTATTTTTTAATTAGTGTGTGTGTCAGTGTGAGTATGAAAGTAGATGTCTGCTGAGATACACAGCTCATATTTAAACTATTTATTTTTCGATTACATCTTTTGAGTTTAATAATGTCTCTTGGGTTTAACAGTTAAATATGACACATTTGCAATTACATGTTACATTTTTTAATTATAACATTCATGTTCTCAATTACACCTTTTATTTCTTAATTGCAATTTTTCTAATTAAAATTAATGTTTATGCTCTAAAGGTTTAGAATTTATATATTCAAAAAATTAAAAAAAAAAAAAAAAATAAGTTAAATACCTTTCTGAAATTTTTGTAATTAAATCTAAAGTACTTGATATTTCTTCTATAAAAAAAAATTTAAACAAAATTTTTAACAAAAAAGTTGAACAATAAACAAAATAAACAACTATATTATTCATTATCTGCATATCAGATGATAATTTTCAATTGTTTAAAAATAACAATATTTTAACTTATTGAATAATATTTAAGTTTTAATATATTAAATATTTAAAGATAAAAAAAAAATAACTTATGAAAAAATACCATTTTGGAGAAGCTGAACCATTTTTTTGTGGCGTTGTTCCTCATTCTCTAAGTTTTTCATCAAAACCTGATTATTGCTCATTTCACCCTGAAATATTGTTAAGGTCTATTTGAACTTTCATTTTGAAAAATTTATAAATATAAAAAAATTTAAAACTTAAAATCAAATGTAATCGTGTAGCCATAACTTTACTTCATACTTACACTTAATTCAACTTTTTTTAAAATATTTTTAATTGTGTTTTTTTTTATATTTAATAAAAAAAAGATATCTTAACTACAGAACACCTGAGCTTACACTTTATTTCAAAAGTATATATATATATATATATATATATATATATATATATATATATATATATATATATATATATATATATATATATATATATATATATATATATATATATATATATATATATATATATATATATATATATATAATAAAAAACCTTTGCTACTTCAACCAACTCTTTATGACGCGTGTCTTGTGTATCTAAAACTGACATAGCAAGAGCTGATTGCTTATCAGCAGTTTCTTTTTCTTTCAGTAGCAACCCTTTTGAATGCATTTCTCTATTAAGTTCACGCTGTCTAATAAATTCCTGAATAATTAGTCATTATTAAATATCAATCAATCATACTATGATCATATTTTCACAACTACAAACAAAAATAACTTTTATAACAGTTATAAATATTAAAATAACTTAAAATTTTAAAGTTACCTCAAACTGATCTTCTTGATGACTTATTGTAGGCAATGTATTACGCTTAGATGGTGAATCTTAAATTCCAAAATGATTATAATAAACATACTAACATGCATACATAAATAAAAATACATAAACCCATACATACATAAATACATACATAAATTATTACATACATACATACATACATACATACATACATACATACATACATACATAAATACATTCTTACATACATACATACATACATACATACATACATACATACATACATACATACATACATACATACATACATACATACATACATACATACATACATACACACCCATACATAAGTACAAAGTCATTTGGTTTCTTAGAGTTGAAAAAAAACTTTGAAATTATATTTTAAATAAGATAACTTTAAAACTACAAAAGTAAAAATTTACTGTGTAAATGTATTCTTACAATTTATAGATGAATTAGCAAAAGATTCATTCAAGTTGTATCCATCACAAACTTCAAAATCATATTGATCTCCTTTAACTTTACAAAATAGGAAATTACACAATATAAGTGTATTAAAAGTATTTATATATATATATATATATATATATATATATATATATATATATATATATATATATATATATATATATATATATATATATATATGTATATATATATATATTTACATATATATATATATATATATATATATATAGATATATATATATATATATATATATATATATATATATATATATTTGGAATTATATATATATATATATATATATATATATATATATATATATATATATTTGGAATTAGAAAAAATAAGAACTGTTAGAGCTCGGCAAAAAAAAATTTTCACAAAAGGGAAAATATAAAAAAAACCATAAAACATAAAATCAAGGTCAGAGATTTTTTGCCAACCTCAAACACTTTAAGATCAGCAGTTAGGTTAACATTGCTGAATGCCAACCCTAATTCTGAGGGCTGATTTGGATTGGATCTTTAGATGAAAATGTGTTGGAAATTTTAAATGAAGTGAAAACTAACTTTATGGAAACTAGTTTACAATTTCTTTCAACAATATGACTCAATCTCTTTTTAGTTAAGCCCGATAATTTTCCAATGTAGGGAAGTTTGAAATATTCTTTTCATAGTTTAAATAAATTATTTAATCTTTTGATTTATTTTACAGAGGAAGGTAAAATAGTTCAAAAATTGTGTAATGCTATTTATGATTACCCCTAATATAGTATAAATTTTAAATATCATTTCAACTGAAGATGACTTAAAGTCAAAACATGTTTCAATTTTATTAAATATGGCTTTAAAGGAAAATTTTTAAAAATTTGTCTTATTTATAAAGATAATTACTTATTTCATGCTGAATAGAAACTTTGGACAAAAAATGACATTAAAATATAAAACCATAAATGAGTGTTAAGATAACATCTCTGACGTCACACTAAAATAGCTTGTTGCCAGGGGCTTCAGTACATACATCAACTATCTTATAGTCTGCTGCCACAAAAGAATGCCGCTACATTGACTGAGGGTTTGGCACGAAGAAGCAATTTTTTCTTTAATTTTTCTTTGCGTTTTTTCTTATTTTTTTGAATATATATATATATATATATATATATATATATATATATATATATATATATATATATATATATATATATATATATATATATATATATATATATATATATTTATATATATATATATATATATATATATATATATATATATATATATATATATATATATATATATATATATATATATATATATATATATATATATGTTTATTATATATATCAGCCCTCAGAAATAGGAAAAATTAAGGTTGGCAAAAAATGCCAACCTAAAACTGTTTTAGGCATATACAAAATTTAGAAACAGGGTTCAACAAATCGACGAATGTGCAAACATTTAGCATAATGTTGAAAGAAAAAATGCCAAGTTAGCAGTCTTTTCTTCTAAATGCAAACCTTTGCTTTTGAATAATGAATTTTACATTTTTATTATGAATTTAAATAAAAAACATTTAGTTTAGTCAATTTTACTTTTATTATTTTATTAGGAGTTTCAATAAAACGTTAGTTTTGTCTGTTTTTTTTTTGGTATGATCTTATTTATAATTTAATTTAAATGCTCATTTTTTATTTTAGTTATTTTATTACGAATTTACATAAAACACTAGTATTGCGGATTTCATTTTAATTATTTTATTTAGAATATAATGAAACCTTTGTTTTGCTGTTTTTTATTTTAATCATTTTATTAAGAATTTGAACAAAATGTAATTTTTCCAGGTTTTTTTTATTATTATTTCATTTAAAGTTTAATTTAAAAGTTTGTTTTTTCATTTTTGTTTTAATTATTTTATTTAGAATTAAAATATTTTTATTTTGCCATTTTTATTTTTATTATTTTATTCAGAAACTAAAAAAAATATTTGTTTAATCGTTTTTGTTTTAATTTCATTTGTTTAAAATAAAAATAAAAAAAAATTCATTTTGCCATTTTCTTTTAATTTTTTTTTAATTTAAGTAAATTATTTAACTCATTGTTTTTAATTTATTTGAATTAGCATTTGCAAAGGAACTGAAATAACCAAAGTATACATTATATGTATACTTTGGGTATTTCAGTTCCTTTGCAAAGATAACTATGATTCTTTAAAGTATCCTATTCGCTCTATGAATTATTACAATCAATTTCTGCAATGATTCAGTTGATATTTGATTCCAACACATTTGTATGAATACTCAAAGGTGTTTTTAATTGGTTGATTGTACTTTTATCACATCTACTTTTTATCTACTTTTCCTGCATCAAAATCTATCAGGTTTAAATCAGGCAACTGAGGAGGCCATTTTTTAATTTTTAGTTCTTTTTGTTTTTCTTTGGATGCAATATATGTTTGGCAGAATTTAGAAGTATAGGGCCGTTGTCCTGAGGAAATACAAACCCAGACCCACAATTTGACCAAACAAGATTCGAGACCATTATGTTGAATTATCCAATCTTTATGTATTTTTGTTTGATTCTTTTAACTTTCTTTACTTTGCGTAGTGGTTTTTTTGCAGCAACACATCCTTTCAGGCCGTAATTACAACATCATTTTACAGTTAAAACAGATTCTGGTGTTTCCACTAGGGATTAGGCTTAAGGCAACTTTCAGGAGCAGTATCAAGTTCTGAAATTTATCTGTGTTCAAACTAAAAAAAATTTACTACTAATTTTTTTAAATTAAATATAGATAAATTTGTCTTTGTAGTGATTCAGCATTGCTCTGAGCCTTTCTGAACAATGACTATGATTACAGCCAGTTTCACACTTTCTTTGCAACACTCTCATGATTTCATTTTTAAAACATTGGTTTTTGAAGCAATTTTCCATGTTAAATAATCTTCTTTGTGTAATGCCACAACAACATCTTATTTTTCCACACTCAGCTATGCTTTTTTACTTGTTTTGTTCAATCAAAACATAATATAAACTTTTCTTTAAACTTCAATATAAGGACAAAATAATTCAAATAACAATTATTTTATAAATGTTACAATATTTAACACAAACAATGTTTCTATTACCTTTCTGTATACAAATACTATAAAACACAACAGTGAAAGAAAAAGTTAATTAAGTTAACATTACAGCAAAATATCTCCAATTATTGCAGCAAAATATACCCAACTGGATGACATTTAACAGAAAAGAACCAATCAACAACTTAGCATAGCATAAAATTCTGTCACTATTGAATTCACAACAAGTTTTTTTATGTTTATTAAAAAAGAACCAACTACAATATCCAGTGCTTATGTATTATAATACAGTTTTAAAATATTGATTTTATATGCCTTTTAGTTGGGCAAATCCGCGAGAGTGGCGGTCATAAAATTTGACGTTCTTTAAGCTATTAAAAATGAACCAAAAATGGAAATGACTTGAAACTTCCCAGAAATATGGAATACTATTACATAAATTAATATGCAAAAGTTACAGTATTGGTCTTAAACTTTTTTTTCGAAAATTAACTCTGCATTGCACAACGGTCGTAACGCCTACTTTTTACCATTTTGGAACAAAACAACTTTGTCAGACTAATTGTAGCAAACAACACGGTAAAAAAAATAATCATTTGGTGTGCGTATTTAGCCCATATTGATGTTATAATATGCTGAGTTTTTTTAATAAAATCGTCAGTATTAAAATTGTTCGCACTTAAACTTTTTATTCAAAAGTCAAAAAGCTGTTATGGAAAAACAAACATAGCGTGATGGTCGTAATGTACTTTGTTACATCTTAATACTAACTATCGAAAGCTCTTTTTTTTAAAAAAATTAAAATAAAAAATAAAAATTAAAAAAAAATTAAAACTAATATCAGTATCTTTACTTTTACTATATTTTTAGTTTTATAAAGTCTGATACAAAGCCTAGAAAAAACTTCTCAACTTTTTTTTGTGACGGTCGTAACGCATTATTTTATAAATATATTCTTTTTTCATACATGGTTGGGGTGCGTTTTTATAAATAATATTCTACAATTAATTTTGTTTTTAAGTTAAACTTAAAAGTAAAAGTTTCTTAAAAATGCAGCACAGAAACTTTTTTCAACGCTTCACAACAGGACTATATAAAAACGTCAAAAATTCTTTACATAACTCTTACAACTTTAAAACAATGCTATGGTGTGATAAAATAATTTTTTTAATAACTTTTTTGCTCAAAAGTCTTCTTAAATAGTTAAAAAAATAATTTATTGAGATTAGACTTCCAAACTTTTTTTATTCTATATAAGGGAATTAATCATATATAGAATAGTGTGTGAGTGAGTGTGTGTGTGTATATATATATATACATATATATATATATATATATATATATATATATATATATATATATATATATATATATATATATATATATATATATATATATATATATATATATATATATATATATATATATATAATATTTCACACAAATATTGTGGAAAATCTTAACATATGCTAATGCATGTAAAAATGAAATCTTAACATATGCATATGCAAATGCAAATCTGGTAATGGAGAAAAAGAGATTTTTTTAAGATATAAAATTGGTTAACAGTTTTATGAATAATGGAAGCTTCTCACTAAGGTAATGCCCAAAAAGAAAAGGCTTTTATCATAGTTTTGTTGTTAAAGTTTGAAATAAACATGTTTTTCAAGTTTTTAAATCACAAAGTGTCTAACCGTTCTAAAATTCAAAAAAAAGTGCAAGAACCTTCAGAAGAAAGATGATTAAATCTATGTTGAAAGTAACTATGTTGCTAAAATTTCTGCTTTAATAAAACTTACGTTCTGTAAACCACCTTCTTATTTCAAAGATACCACGAGCAGTAATTTCTTCACACAAAGAAACAAAAAAATATATATTCATGCTTTTCTTTATGTAGAATATACAATAATATACATATAAACATTATAAT
Source organism: Hydra vulgaris (assembly GCF_022113875.1). Lineage (NCBI taxonomy): Eukaryota > Metazoa > Cnidaria > Hydrozoa > Anthoathecata > Hydridae > Hydra > Hydra vulgaris. The sequence continues at coordinate 37,901,759 of NC_061161.1, read as the reverse complement.
TTTTACATATTTTATGGTGTGTTTACCTTTTGGTGGATAGTTTACCCTTTCAAAATCAAAGTTAAAGACCTTAAAAATAAAATAAAAGAACATAAACATTAAAAAAAAACAAAAACATATTTAGTCATACAAATATATAAATCTAAATAACCATAAATAGATAATATAAAACACATTTTACTTAACAAAACAAAAATAATTTTTATAACATTTTAACAAAAACGTTTTGGTTTAGTGGTTTCAACACATAAAAAAGCAAAAAATTACTGAGTAATTCTGATACCTTTAATGCTCTCAAATAACACAGATTGACAGGAAGACTTGTAATCCATTTATTTTGAGACACATCTAGTTCCTCGAGCTGCTGTAAGCTTTTAATGCTTTGCGGTAAAGATGTCAACAGGTTATCTGGGTAATATAAATTTTTTATTATGCTTCTACTCAATTTTTTGCATTGTTTTTTATTTCTTTTCTTATTGCTTATTTTTTAATTATTAATATTATTCTGTTATTATTAAAATTTTATTATTAACACACACACACACACACACACACACACACACACACACACACACACACACACACGCACGCACGCACACAAAATTATTAACAATTAAAAAAACACAACCAAAAAATATAGTGACAGAACAAGCTTAAAAACAACCTTATACTATCTGTTTTTTAGTACAAATTTTTTAGTACAAATGTAATATCATAGTAACTTTTTACAATTACTTCAAACACAAATCTGTTATGATTATACTTATGCTATAAATGCAACTTATTGAGTCACAGCTACATTATAAAAACAACTTGTTGAATCACAGCTACATTATAAAAACAACTTGTTGAATCACAGCTACATTATAAAAACAACTTGTTGAATCACAGCTACATTATAAAAACAACATGTTGAATCACAGTTACATTATAAAAACAACTTGTTAATCACAGCTACATTATAAAAACAACTTGTTGAATCACAGCTACATTATAAAAACAACTTGTTGAATCACAGCTACATTATAAAAACAACTTGTTGAATCACAGCTACATTATAAAAACAACTTGTTGAATCACAGCTACATTATAAAAACAACATGTTGAATCACAGTTACATTATAAAAACAACTTGTTAATCACAGCTACATTATAAAAACAACTTGTTGAATCACAGCTACATTATAAAAACAACTTGTTGAATCACAGCTACATTATAAAAACAACTTGTTGAATCACAGCTACATTATAAAAACAACTTGTTGAATCACAGCTACATTATAAAAACAACTTGTTGAATCACAGCTACATTATAAAAACAACTTGTTGAATCACAGCTACATTATAAAAACAACTTGTTGAATCACAGCTACATTATAAAAACAACATGTTGAATCACAGTTACATTATAAAAACAACTTGTTAATCACAGCTACATTATAAAAACAACTTGTTGAATCACAGTTACATTATAAAAACAACTTGTTGAATCACAGTTACATTATAAAAACAACTTGTTGAATCACAGTTACATTATAAAAACAACTTGTTAATCACAGCTACATTATAAAAACAACTTGTTGAATCACAGCTACATTATAAAAACAACATGTTGAATCACAGTTACATTATAAAAACAACTTGTTAATCACAGCTACATTATAAAAACAACTTGTTGAATCACAGCTACATTATAAAAACAACTTGTTGAATCACAGCTACATTATAAAAACAACTTGTTGAATCACAGCTACATTATAAAAACAACTTGTTGAATCACAGCTACATTATAAAAACAACATGTTGAATCACAGTTACATTATAAAAACAACTTGTTAATCACAGCTACATTATAAAAACAACTTGTTGAATCACAGTTACATTATAAAAACAACTTGTTGAATCACAGTTACATTATAAAAACAACTTGTTGAATCACAGTTACATTATAAAAACAACTTGTTGAATCACAGTTATATTATAAAAACAACTTGTTGATTCACAGCTAGATTACAAAAATAACTTGTTGAGTCAAAGCTACATTATAAAAATAACTTGTAGCAAGGTTGCCATTATAAATCTGGAATAAAATTCCCTGATTTTTTAAATAAAGTTTTGCTTATATTCCCCTGACATTTCTATCATTTTTACTCAATAACTAAGCATTAGAACTTTGACATCAACCCCCAGACATGCTATGTTTACTCCTAAAAGAAAACAGATAGCCTGCTTTCTATATATAAAAAATTTTTATATTTCTATTTTAAATGGAAAACCAAAAATTTGTTTGATTAAATAAAAAATAAAAAAATTAATTAAAAAAAATAAATAAAACGATTTGTACCCTTTTAAAAAATAGTTGAAATTAGCAAATTGGTCTTTGAAACAAATATAAAAACTAATACGAAATATAAAGAATGTCAAAATATTAAAAAGCTCGAAAGAATAACCAGTATTTAAAATATTTTAAATAACTAGAAAGGTAATAATAATTTGCATTTCATACTTCATACTTCACTCAAAACTTTTTCATGCTCCTAAAGTCCTAATACTACTTGGTTGAACAACATTATCCCATTACTTTTGGGATAATGTTTGCAACTTTCTATTTTCCTCTAGATATTATTAATATTTTAACAAGACATTGCAAACAGTCATTGTTGGTTTTTACTTGTTGAGTCTTCATTTTGTTGGGCCTTCAATGAAATCTTCGATAGTCACTTGTTTTTTTTTCACAAAAGACAAGTGACTTTTCTTTCTTGTTTTCACTAAGCATATTACTATTTATACTAAAGCCCCCCTCAACTATTGTTTGACCATGACCTAACAGACCAAACTACTATCAAGACTTTTGACAAAACCTTGTATTTTATACCAACTTTGATGGTTTCAAAATTTGTCTTAACAATTTCTAGTGTGATATTTTAATGATGGTAAAAGATTAGATGAACCTTTTTCTTTAAACTTCAAGAATTGTGTTAAAGGAATCCGAAACTCCCAACACATGTTGTGTTCATATTAAAGATAATGTTAAAAAAAAAGGTTTGAACCAAATTTTTTTGATTGAAAATAAATAATGAATGTATACCATGAAAAACAAATGTTGCTGTTTTTGCCGAAGCTCGTCTTCTCCATTTTTTTCAACTACTCTGAGTCTTTAAATTATGTGTCGCAATCTACAGACTTTGGCAATTCCTTTGAAGCGCGTTTAATTCATAAAAGTTTTAGTATTTGACGTCACGGTAGACTTTTAACAAAAGAAATTCTGGAAATATTTTTATTTATTTTTAGTCGAAGTTTTTTTGGTTATTTGTTTAGCTTTTTTTTCTTCTACTTTTGATATTTAAAAAGATATTAAAAACCTTAAATATTTTATGCTGGTTAGTTGCTATAAATTGTTATTGCGCCATATATTTAATGTTTATAAATTATGAATATTTATTATCTCAATCAAGACTCTGATAAAAAAAATGCTTTACATTAATTACCCATATAAAATTATTATCCCAATTATAAGACTCAAATAAATAAATGTTTTACATTAATTACCCGTATAAAATTAGTAACAACATTTTTATTTGGTTAGAAGATATTTTGTCTCAATTTGCTTGGGGAAGTCAAACGAAAAAAATTAGTTTGAATAATCACGTCGAAATATATTTAAAACAAATTATTTAAATGACGGGGGTACTAAAGTCTTTTTATAACAAAAGTAGGTAAAAAATAAATAACTAAATAAAAAGTTCAACATTAAACATCTTTTTTTTGTTACATTGCAACTGTAATTATTAAAATATTAACTTTAACTATATTTACTTATTATTTAGAACGACTTAGCAATAAATAAAAAGCCCCTAAAATTATGTGTTAATTTATTCCAAGATCAGAAAAGGCCCTAGGAACGTATTTGTTCCTATAGTATGTAAAATATGTTAGAGTAAAAACAAAATTTTATTGTGTGACATTCAGAACTACCCGAATTTTGCGCGAGAAAGTCAGACGCCACATCGTCTATTGTTTAGTAAAATTTTCATTAGGTGTTTTCACAAATTACGGCACATAAATTGGGAAATACCAAATATAATGTTTTTTAACGCGCGTTGCGATATTTTAACAATTTAAATTAGTATCCGTTTTGAGTTGTTGCCATAAATTAATGTGGTCATTATTGCGTTAATTAATAATAATTTGTCTGTATTTTTATTAAATGTTAATTGTATAAAACGGGCAAAAATATACGTACTTAATGTTTTCAATTTGATGGTTATAAAGTATTGAACAGTAAACTTATTATTTAAAATTCATAATGCCGGCTTGTGCTGTTATTGCTGTTATTTATTTTTGACACATTAGCCATAACAACATTAAAATTTTCATATCTGATACTACTGACAACTGTATTGTTTGGTGTGTTCTTGTTCTTTTTTTTCATAACCTTAACAAGTTCTAATTGGTATGGAGTTGCCGACATTTCAAAAGTTTCGTTATCAAAAATCAAATGCAAAATTTTTTTTTTATCCATATCCAATTTAGCAAGTTCAACATTTGTTTTTCACGGTATGCATTCATTATTTATTTTTAATCAAAAAAATTTGGTTCAAACCTTTTTTTTTAACATTATCTTTAATATGAACACAACATGTGTTGGGAGTTTGGGATCCCTTTAAAACGAGATCACATTTATTTGAAGAGATATGCAAGCAGAAAAGAATTAGATGAAGTAAAAGCTGATAATCTACAGATTTCATCTGTAGAAGAAAATCAGCTTTTTTTGATAGGATTTACTCTGAACTGATGTAAGTAGTTGCTTCAAGAAAAGACAATTAATTTAAACTTTTTGAAGATTTTAATAACTACAAGTCAACAATCATGAATATATTGATCACATCTTGAAATCACACCTTTTCTCCATTAATTCCATAACGTTACGTTCTGCAGCAGAACCAATTGTAATTGATTTTAGCAGCAGAAACTTTTGTTTTCTAGTGAAATAAAATTTCAGAAGTTGCCTCCCATTGATGATGCTGCATAAAACATCTTGTTTAATTACTAACCTCATTAAGCTTTAATCAGACAAAAACAAATCTTTAAAGAGATTAAATCATTTGGGTGTCTATCAGATATCTCACTAAGATTTTCTGCAACAAACTAGCAATGTAACAAAAAAAAATTCAATTTATTTGAAAAATTCAAAAAGTTAATTTATGTTTAGTTCAGTGACAATTACATGCTCTTCTGGCAGGAGAACTATAGGTTGCATGAAGCTTTTATTAACTTTCTTGATTGCTAACCAGTTTTAAAAGCACCATGAATTACATGGAGGTTGCAACTCTTAAATCGGTAGTTTTTAATAAGATCAAGAAATAACCAGTTTATTTTAGGCCATCTGTACACAGTTTTTTAAGATTTATGCAATTAATCATTGCCAAAGATGTGGTCATACTTTCAAGTAATTTTATGCAGGAGGGTAGCCAAAGTATTTGTGAGTGAAAGTATTTGTATTCAACATAATTTAGATCATTGTTCCAAAAATTAATACCTTTTTATTTTTGAAATTTATTTTGTAATTTTGATTAATTTTGAAAAAAATCATTCAGGCTTTCGTCAAATAAAAAGGTAAAAAAAGGAATATCCAGATATTTCTTTTAAAAATATGTGTAAATAATGCCCTAGACCAACATTAATAACCAGGCTAGGACAGAAATGGCGTGCGATTGCATGCTGTAACTGACCCTGCTTATATTTTTTGTTTACAATTTGACCACGCAGTTTTGATGTTTTAACAATTTAAATGTTATTTAAAAAATTGTAAAGTTATAAATAACTTTTAATTGTTGATCTTCTCCAAAGTTTTTATTTTACGCAAAGGCTTTAAATAAAATAAAATAAAAATTATAGTAATCGTTTAAAATAAACTTATTTAGTGTAAATTAAAAAATAATATTTTTTATGTAGGTATGTTTTTTTTTATGATAAACTTTAATATAATAATTTGTTTGAAACTATTTTTTTATGACATTCTAAAAATCTTTTGAAAGATAATTTTTTTAAATACTTTAAATTATGAATAAGTTAAACTAAATCTTCCGTTGCAACTCCGTTGCTTGATTTTTGTTTCTATTTTTACAAAGTTTAATTTTTTTTTTTTTTAAACTTGACTAACTAATCGGAGCATGAATTGATTAAAAATTACTATTTTAAATAGACTATGATATTTTTTTAAACAACTTTTTTTTAGCAACTTTTTGAAAAAAATAAATGGTTATACAATTTAAAAATAATATATATATAACACTTTTTAGTAATTTATAAAAATTTGTTCTTTCATTAAACAATCATTAGAAGTAATTTGTAAAAGCATTTTGCATAACTCTAATAAAACATTTCCAAAGATGAATTTTTAAGTAATTATTTTAAATGCTATTAAAAACGTAACAAAAAGTAATTTTCGCTACGAGTTTTTTTAATTTTATTTTAGCGCTTATATATTTTATTTTTCGTAAGGAATTTGTTTTTTTTATTATTCTTTTTTTTTATTTTCTTCTTAGTTTAAGTATAGCTAGCGTTTCTTTTTTCATCGCATTTCTAAAATCTTTCAAAATCATCTAAACATCTTAACAGTCATGGTCAAGTTGCCAAAAAATAAAATCATTTGCTTGGTCAGAATTAGCACTCGATCACATGCCATTCCTGTCCAAGCCTGATAACCAAGTTTTTTTCTACTCATCTCATAAGATTTAACAGCTGTGTTATCAGGAAACACTTATTGATATAGTAGACCATTTTTATTACACAAGTTTAATGAGAAATTGTTTTGTACAGCATGCAAAAGAGATACCTGCATAAATTTTATCAGATTGCTCTACTATAAGAACTCCTTAGTTTTTAGATGCAGACTATGCAGGTTTGAAGTAGCAGTATATTGGTTTTGAATTTCTGAACATGTTTGTTCCCTTCCATGTGACTTGTCACAGCTCTCTGATCTATATTTGATAAGTTGAATGAACTTGTTTTGCACTTGACTGACTTTTTATCTGTGCCATTTACCACCCATTTTTTCAATAACGGATCACTCAAACATTCTTCATTGAAATAAACTGTCATTTAAAATTTTTTATTTTTTCTAAAAAAAGAGAATGAAAATACAATATGGTTTAAAAAACTTTATAAGTCTTCACATGTTGAAGCTATTTCTACAAAAAAAGTGCATAATAAGTTCTATTAAATTATTAATAATGGTTTCACTCAAACTTATATAAAATATTTTGTACAAACTTTTATTTTGTACTGTAAATTAATAACCAGAAAAAAAATTTTCTTTAATGATTTTTATAATATTAATATATTTGAGCTGTATAATTATTTAATTAGTAAACTAGAAAGTGAATATTATTTACTATAAAATGTTTAAAACATTACAATAAAATAGTACAAAACTAAAAAATTCCCTGATTTTCCCAGACTTTTTACTAAATCATTCTTTTTTCTCTAATTTTTCCTGATCATACCTAAATTTCCCTGACTTTCCCAGTTCCCTGATTTCCCTGATTTGGTGGCAACCATGTTGCGTCACAATATAAAAGTAACTTGGTTAGAAAAATTAATGGGAAGAGGTTGCAAACGCATTTTATCTTTTTGTCCCACAAACTCAAAAGAAAAATATTAAAAAAAAAAAAAAACTTTTTACCAGTTAAAAGAAGAACTTTTAAAGAAACCAGTTTTCCAATGGATTCTGGTAGCTCTTTAAATTTGTTATGAGACAAATCTAACTTCTAAATAAACAAAAAGTATAAAAACAATAATGTATTGAATGTCATTTACTAAGTGGAACAGCATGACAACAACAATCAATATATACTGCCTCAGATTTTGATATATATATATATATATATATATATATATATATATATATATATATATATATATATATATATATATATATATATATATATATATATATATATATATATATATATATATATATACATATATATATATATATGTATGTATATATAGTATATATATTACTGTTACCCGCAGTATCAGGAATTAGCTAAATGCTAATGATTATAATATTATATTGCGACTTAAAGTTTCATGTGTTACCACAATCATCAGGCAAGTAGTCAAAAGTTAATTTTGCTACAATGTGTTTAGAAAAAATTTACGGTTTATATTAGTATTTTAGATCGTTATGGGACGGAAATTGTTTAGTAGTTAAGGTTAATGTTATTATTAATTTGTTTTTGGTTAAAATATGTGAAGTTGTTGTATGTTTTAATGTCTGTTATAAAAATACGATTTAATAATAATGTGAATTGTTTTTAAAAAATTATTGTATTAAAAATAAATGAATATAAAAATAAGTTTCAAAAGTGGGTATAAGAATATAAATTATATTACAAAATATATTACAAAAGCTGTGTATGTGAATAATTTATTGATTAGCCTTGAGGTGTACGAAATAGGGTTGCGTAGTTAATGTTAGTGGTTAGTTATGTTTGTAGCGAGTTTTGTAGTTTTTTAATAAAAACTTGTTTTTATTAAAAAACTACAAAACTGGCGGCACTTTGATATGATTTCGTTTCGTTTATTTAGGAGTTCATCAGATTTAGGATAGGATATAATTGCAAATTTCTTGTATAGACATAGTGGGCACCTTTTGGAAATATTTGAGGTGGGGGGGGGGGGGGGTACAGATTTCAGAATATATATGCATATATAAATTTGCTTGTTTTTAGAGGCTTAGTTTGAACCAGTTTATACTTCAGGGTTTTTTAAATTGCACTTCTCTTTTTAATTTTTAATTTGTTTTCTAAAGCTGTAAGATGTTCAAAAATGATGAGATTTTAAAGTTATAAGGCATGAAACCATATTGAATTTTTAAAAGTTATAAATCTTGAGCTAAAATTGGGATCTTTCAAGTTGTTTGGTGTTAAAAAAATAATGAAAAAAGATTAGAAGCGATGAAGTTTTAGATTATAAAAGAAACCTATTTATTTGCGGTAGTGGTGTAGTGGTAGAGCGCTCGTTTCATAAACGAGTGGTTCCGAGTTCGATCCCCACCACGTCCCTGGTAGTACCGCGCCCAATTCGTTTCTCCGCCCAGCGGCCTTGTTCGTCAAGGTTCGTGTTTCGGAGTTATAGAGTTGAGAGAGGGTTATAGCCACAAATAAGTAGTCTCCTCGTCTGTAGTGGCCTTCTTGGCCTTGAGGAGGTGAATTAAAATAAAAAAAAAAAAAAAAAACCTATATATATATATATATATATATTTATATTATATATATATATATATATATATATATATATATATATATATATATATATATATATATATATATATATATATATATATATATACATATATATATTGCATATTATATATATAAGTGGTAGGTAATATTCGTAATGTCAACCAAAAATATTGCAGTAAAAATAAAATATGATTAAAAGAAATCCTGTTCCTGTAAAAATAGTCAATAAAAAGCAATTATATAAATTAAAAAAAAATTAAATATAAACCTGAAGACTTGCAAGAAGGTGGATAGATTTATTAAGTTTTGTCATAACATTATTTGATAAATCTAATATCTAAACCAATTAAAGTAAAAAGTGAAACCAATTGTTATTTGTATTTTAAATTAAAAAACTTACAGCAAAAAAACAATATCTCAAAACTATTATTCATTTCAAAACATTTTCATAAAACTACTAATTATTTCAAAACAATATCTAAAAACTACAATTTTATTTCAAAACAATATTTCAAAACTAATATGTGTTTCAGATTAATATTTTTAAACTACTATTTGTTTCAGAAAACTATGTTAAAACTATTTATTTAATATGCTGCTATATAAACAAATTATTTAAAAAATTTTGACATCTAAAACTTATTATTATTATTATAAAAATTTTGACAACTAAAATTAATATTAGCAAATTTTAGTTATTATTTAAACTAAAATAGCTTGAGCAAGGTGTTAGCCAGCCAAATAGCACTGTGTATAATGCGTAATTTCCAATAGGCTTAAAATTCACAAAATTTAATGATCAATTTTTTTCTGTTTGTTTTACTTGGTAATGTCACGGTTATATTGTATTTGATACAACAAAATTTTAATGTTTTTTATATGTCATGGTTATATTTTATTTAATGTCTGGTTTTTATATGTCATGGTTATAATTTATTTAATGTCTGCTTATGTTGGATTTGTTAATTTTGTGGTTATACTGTTTTGGTAATGTCGTGGTTATATTGTATATTTTCCCTAAATATTTTAAACAATTTAAAATATAATTTAAAATATTAAATCTTAATTGTATTACTATAACATTTTAAGCAGGAGTTTCTTTAAACTTTGAATTCTTCTGGCAAATATCTTGAGCTAATTGGTTTAAAAATTTCACAAAATATTCAATACTTTTTCAAATGAAAAACTTGTTCATCAAGATTCATGTTTCAGAGTTATAGAGTTAAGAGAGAGTTGTAAAACTCTGACTGCAAAAAAAACAACAATAGAACTCTGACTGCAGTGGCCTTCATGGTCTTGGGAGGTTAATTAACATTTACAAAAAATTAAAAGAAAACGTTTTAACCTAAATTTCAACTCTATGTTGGCTGTTCTAACTCAAATTTCAACTTAATGTCAACTGTTTTAACTCAAATTTTATCTTCATGTCGGCTGCTTTAAATCAAATTTTAACTTTATTTTTATTTCTCTAAATAAAAGTTTAACTTTATGTTAACTGTTCCATGTGAAAATATCCAGGGCATGCAAACCTTTTATAATAAGTTATAAACATCCCCAAAATTTTATCATTTAATTCCAAAAGGTTTTAAACATTATTTAACTTTGCCATGAACCAACAAAAATCCGTTTTATAATATGGTTTTGATCATTGTTTTTGATCTGTGTGCAATGGAAAGCTGAAAATATGTACACTTCCACATTTTGAGGAATATAAAATATTGTAAAATAAATGTAACACCTGTAAATTTTACCTTTATAACAATATTACTGAGGCAAGTTTTTTTTTTTAGATGTTGTTCTGAATAGTTTAGTTAGAGTTGTTACAAAGAATGGAGAATGGTCATTTCTTAAACAGAAAAAAAAAATACGGTCAAAATTACATAAATTTGCTACTTATAAAACAAGAATTCTGAAAAATTAAAAGAAAAAAAGGTGGTTCTCCTAAGTACTTAATACAGTTGATGTTTATTATTTTTTGGAAAATTTTCCCATTTTAGTATATTTCCCAAAATATACTAAACAAATTGTTACTAAATTAATTTTAATAAATAATAAGCAGTTGTTTTTTATTGACCAGTGGCCAACAATTTGTTGAAACTTTATAAAGTTGTTCACCATTACTTTCTGCATTTTAAAATTTTATCACTTTCTACATTATATGTGTTACAACATTTTTATGATGGAGCATTTACTATTTTATCTAATATAGTATTTAATAGTTTATAAAATTGAGCTTAAAAAGTAATTTATAGTCAGAATGATTATTATAACAAATACGAGGCAAATATGAACAATCTACTTCTGTTTTTTTACTTAAAAATATTTTAAAGAAAACAGTTCTCACAGCAATAGACAAAAGATTTTTTTTTAATGTTAATTTACCTCTCCAAATTAATAAACATCTGTAATAAACATGTTTAAACTTAAGAGAACCACTTATATTTTTTCCTTCGATTATTCTCAATTCGTGTTTTATGAGTAACGAATTTTAGTAAATTTGACCATGTTTTTTCTGTTTTAAAAAAGACCACTCTTCATTATTTTGTAACAACTCTAACTAAACTATTCAGGTTGTATTACAACAACTGAAAAATAAAATAAAATCAGGCTATATTAATATCATTGTAATTAAACTTGCCCCAGTAAAATTGCAATAAATGTCAAAATAACAGTTGTTATATTTATTTTTAAACTTTTTAAACTGTTTTATTGGAAAATAAATTTTTTAAACTTTTTAACCTGTTTTAAGCCTTGCCTCAAATAAGTAGTATATTTTCAGCTTTCCATTGCACAGAGAACAGAATCAAATATTAAAACCATTTATTAAAATGGCGGGTTTTTCTTGGTTCATGGGAAAGTTTAAATAGTTATACCTTTGAAATCGTTTTGAATTAAATTATGAAATTTTGGGGATGTTCATAACTTATTAAAATCTTTGAGTGGTGTGAAAATTAGCAATACATGAGACTTAAGGTTGCATTTAAAAAAAAATTAGATGTTTTTATATGGAACTGCCTCTAACTCAAATTTTAACTTTATGTTAACTGTTCTTACTTAAATTTTAACTTTATGTCAACTGTTAATTCAAATGTCAGCTCAATTTACTGTCAACTCAATTTACTAAGTAGTTTATATACTTCTATAATTAAAATATACAATAAAAACTTATTCATCGATTATAAAGAAAAATAACAAATAAAATTAAATTCTTTGATAAAAATTTAAACTTAAAATGAAAAAACTTTTTTAAATAACTTTATTAAATAAGAAACATTTTCAACTTAAATAACATTCCAGATTTTGTTGAGCTGCTTAATAAAATTGCTTACCAACAAATGAGAAAGATTTTTGCAGTCACCACCCCCTTTTAATTCTTCTAAACAATTATGGGACAGATTCAATGCCTATATAAAAATATAATACAAGAAATAAAATATACAATATATACAATAACAATATATACAATAATAATAAAAATAGCTCAACAAATGATATAATTTAATTATGCTTCCAGTTAAAATATTTTTATTGACAAAATTTTTTTTTAATAGTTATTACTTATTTAATAGTTACTCTTCTAAACATTTTCTCTAAAATTTACATGTTTCCAAATTTACAATTTACATTAAAGAAATTTAAAAGTTTAAGAGTAATTTAACCATTGAATTTAAAAAATGAATTTACTGAACAATTATTAAACTACATCGACAAAACTAAATTAACTTGATTTCCATAAAAGTAAAAAATTCTTTAAAGTTGTTTAAACTCCCATTAAAGAAGAAAAAAATTTCAAAACTTCAAAGCATCTTTAAAAATGATTTTTAAACTTTCAACAAACAATCAAGATTAAAAATTAAATACTCTTTATGCAAACTTTGCACAAAGCGTATTTAACTTACGCTTTTTTTATATTTAAAATACGCTTATGCGTATTTAATTTATAAAATTTATAAAACAAAGAGAAAATCAAATAATAATAATATTTTTATCTTGAATTTTTTTTTTATTTTCATAAAGCAAGTCAACAATGAGTGCCTCAAATGTATTACTTAACAATATTCAACCCAACTTGAAATTGGTTGTTACGGATGGTCAGCAATTTAAGATCATTTTAAGCCTATCAAACACAAAATGATGTTTTCATGTAATTAAACATCAATCAACTATTTAAAAAAGAATAACATTTCACACAATCAAACATAACCATAGTTTCAAAAATACTGATTGTTATTGATTAGGTTTTTTTTATTTAAGCGTTGAAAATTGTTGAAAGCAATATTTGATTTTTTCAATCTATATGGAAAAACATATAAAATTTTATTACATATAAAATTTTATTTTTCAACAATTTTTTTATATAAAAAAATAAAAAAGTCATTAATAGTAATACATTAATACTATTAGTTCAAATATAAAAAGTTTGGTTATTTTCTCATACTCCCATTGAGATCTGCACTTTCAATGAACTCTCCAAATAATGGATTTAAACTCGATTTAGTTTATTTCCTGATGAACTTTTGTTATTGATGATGCTCCAAAAGCTTGCGGGCTAGTGCATTGTGTGCTAGTGCTTTATAATTTACTGAACCTGTTTAATGATATTTATGGGCTAGTGCTTTGTAATTTACTGAACCTGTTTAATGATATTTATGGGCTAGTGCTTTGTAATTTACTGAACCTGTTTAATGATATTTATAGGCTAGTGCTTTGTAATTTACTGACCCTGTTTAATGATATTTAAGGGAACCTATTTAAAACGTTTTTTTTAAATACATTTTTTCATACAAAGCAATCATTATGTTCATTACCTCTTGTATTTCGTATAAGTTTTGGACAATATTGGGCAATATAAAAGAAATAATTTCAGACAGACATTAAAAGTGGTAAATACATTTAAAAAAGAAATCTATTCTTTGATTTAATTTCTTCCATCATTACAAAATTTATTAAATAATATATTTTACAAAAAAATAGCAATTTATTTTCTTTATTGTCCTTCAAAATTAGATAGATATCTAAAGAATTTCTAGGGTGAATGTTTTTTCTCAATATATACACACTCAAGGGTGTCACTGACTTAGTCATATAACAATCATCATATAATAAGAAGCCTGTTCTGGCTCAAAAATATTTCAAAGTTAAATTAAAAAACTTTTTAAAGATCTAAGCTATATTGATAAATAAGGAGCAAAGAGCAACAATAAAATAAAATGTGTCCAACAGAATATAATTCAAAATTTAACAAGAAAAGTTAGCTATTTGCACAACTTTTTAGAAACTTTAATATTATTTAATGTGCAATTTAATGTACCTCTGAGATGCTTGCTGGCCTTTTTTGCCAGTTATTTTCGCACTAAATCTAAGGGTTAGAATAATTTTAAAAAATAAGGTTTAGAAATGGTGTAAATCTGCTTCCGTCTGAGAAGTTATTTAATAAATATTAACATGAAAGCAACAACTGTAACGCTTCTTAGTTCTAGTTAAAAAAAAAAAAAACATTCTTAAGTTCTTAAAAAAAAAAAAAAAAGGGAAAAATCGATTAACACTTTCAAAGAAAAATTCTTAATTTAATAATCTTAATAATAGGACAATTACTGCATTAAATTGAACTCTAGTTAAAAAATAGTTAAAAAAGTGAGCAAAGTGTTATAAAATAGCATCCTCTATTGGAGTGACATCATAACCTAGGTTAAGTTAAGTTTAGTTGTATATAGAAAAAATATTTTAGAACTCTACCTTTTTATGCAAGAGTTTACATTTTTCAAATACACCATCTGGAATCTAGAATAAAAAAATACTTTTTTTTACGTGATTTAATGTATATAAAATAACACACAAACACACATAATAAACGCATTTTACTTGCATAAACAAAAATAATAAAAAACATCTTGCGCATTTAAAATATCACTTTAATAAGTATTACATAATAACTGAGTAATAATAAAAAAATCAAAAAAGTATTTGTTACATATTTATGAGGATCTTTAAGGTGAAAAAAATCGTAATTAAAGATTTTTTAAAATGTTTTGGCATTTTACAAATATGTCAAAACTTATTAAAATTTTTTTTTTAAGAAATTTGATAGAAAAACATATTTAAAAATTGTAAAAAAAAACACAACAACAACAAAGAAATGAAGAGCATTAGTAGTTTTTGAAAAACTATTTAAATTTTATATTTTTAATTAAAAACTTTTTATACATAAAATATACTTTATCTACTCAATATTTTTAAAGTTTCATTTTTAACTCTAAAATACAAAATTTAAATCTTTTATAAACTTAATTTTTTTTTTTTTTTTAACAAACAGTTATAATAATTTGTCTGTTTAAATTTGAAATATGTCAACTTGTTTCCGCACAGTGGCCTTGTTTGTAGAGGTTCATGTTTCAGAGTTTAGATTTAAGAGAGGGTTGTAACCACAAAAGTAGCCTCCTCAACTGCAGTGGCCTTCTTGGCCTTTAGGATGTGAATAATAATAGAAAAAAAAAGCTCACACAAAAACAATTTTAAAAGTATCAAATTCATTCAATCATGTTTTAATTACAAAAGTCTTTTCTTACAATTACTTGCTCTCTCACTTCAAGCTATTTCAGTGCAATTTTTAAACTTTTTAAATTATAAAAAAGAATGTTTCACAAAAATGAAGAGTAAGAAAGTAACTTTTTAATAACAGAAAAATAAGTGAAAACGCAACAAAAACAACATTTGTAAAATATTAAATTGTTTCAATAAAAAAGCAAACTAAATATGTACTAAAATTAAGTTAAAATAACTGCTATGTCAAATGTAACTTCTTTTTCTAAAAACATTTTTTCTAGAAAACGTTACGATGCTTGAATCAGTCAATATCAGAAAAATAACTGTAGCTGACAATTGTTTTCTTAAGTATTTATGATATACAAAATATTACAGTGTAAAACTAAAAAAACTAAAATGTAATCAATTTTATTTTATCCATGAGCATTTTTATTTAACTGTTGTGTGTGTGTATATATATATATATATATATATATATATATATATATATATATATATATATATATATATATGTATATATATATATATATATATATTGTTATTCACCTCCTCAAGGCTGAGAAGGCCACTAGAGACAAGGAGGGTACTTAAAAGTGGTTATAACCCTCTCTCAACTCTATAACTCCGAAACACGAACCTTGACAAACAAGGCCGCTGCGCGGAGAAACAAGTTTAGCGCGGTACTACCAGGGACGTGGTTGGGATCGAACTCGGAACCTCTCGCTTATGATTTATGATATATGATATATATATATATATATATATATATATATATATATATATATATATATATATATATTAGGGTGGTCCATAAAACAACTTTTTTGAGAAAAACCTGCTGACACCCCCTAAATGTGTTTTATCTAATGCAAAAACACTAGGTTTAAAATTTTTTTGAACAAAAATTATTTTTAGGGGTAGCTCAAGGCCCTCAAAAATTTGACGGGTCCCTAATATTTTGAAAAAAAAACTTTTTCTAAAGTATGTCAACCTGGTACTCAAAAGAAGCGATATTGTATAAAAACTTCAAAAATAATAATCATTTTACATAAAAAACATGCCTAAAAAAAATTATTCTCAAAAAACCTGAAAATATTGACTTTTTTTATTTTCAGCTTAAAAACAATAGTTTTTATGCATTTATACCTAAAAAAATTATTTTTATAAAAAATTATTATCATTTTTAAATTTTTTATATAATTTTGCTTATTTTGAGTACCAGGTTGACATACTTTAGAAAAAGTTTTTTTTTCAAAATATTAGGGACCCGTCAAATTTTTGAGGGCCTTGAGCTACCCCTAAAAATAATTTTTGTTCAAAAAAATTTTAAACCTAGTGTTTTTGCATTAGATAAAACACATTTAGGGGGTGTCAGCAGGTTTTTCTCAAAAAAGTTGTTTTATGGACCACCCTAATATATATATATATATATATATATATATATATATATATCAGGCCTTGTTTTAAATAAAAAAGTGCTTAATGCATTAGCTAACGCGATTTTGACGCCATAAAATTATCTTTATTTTTTTTTATAGACATTAAGTGTTTTAACTAACCCAATAAATAACCGCAAACTAGTTCAATTTAACAATTAACTCAAATATAAACTATAAACGTTTTAAATATAAATTTATTATGAAAATTTTGTAATGTTTTCAATTGTTATTTTATTATTAATTTTAGTTCAATAATTTTTAGTAAAATATATATATATATATATATATATATATATATATATATTTTAATTATTTCTGAATTTGTTTTTGAATAATTGTTTTTAATCGTTATTGAATAAAAAATAATGATTTTTTTTATTTTTAAAAATTTCTAGAGTAAACAAAAAATATTAACATTGATAAACACAAACCCATGTTAATTATTTAAACAACGATTTTGTTTTGACTAGCAAAGAAAAATTTAAGTTTTTAAATATTTTTAAAATTTTTAAAAGCGTTTCAACTTGTGTTTTATAAAAATATATAAAAGTTTTGTCTGCTTTGAGCATATTTTTGATACATAGTTTAGAACGCGTTCGCTAGGAATTTAATTCATAAATTTTTTATGTTATTGTAAAAATATTTAACTATTTAAACAAATCACAAAGAAACAGAGCTATAAAGAAAATCATTTTTAACAATTAAATCTTTTCTTTTTTTAATTTTAGGAAATTAAAAAAAAAATTAAATTAAATATAAAAGTCTTAATTATGCAAACTCTTTTGTTAATTATTCTTAAAACAAAAAAACAAATACTTCTACGCCAAACTTTAATCGTGGAAACTTAAAAAAATACTCAACTGAAATAATTTAAGTATATTTAATAATTTGAATCATATCTGTTTATAATAAACGTTCGTAAAAATTTGTTTATTAAAAATTAAGTTCCTTAACTTATAAACAAACTCAAAAGTATTTTCATTCTACGTATAATTACAAAACTCTTTTTTTTTTTTCGTTTGTAAGCAATTTAACTTAATAAAATAAAAAAAAGAATAAATATGAGGTAATCTTTGTTAAGAAAAAATTTAACTTATTTATTGAACTATATTTTTATTTTTAATTATATATCAACTTAATTAAAATATAGTAACATGTTAAAATATTTTAACATGACTTGTGTTATTTATAAACCGTTGGACAGTTGCCCTTACGGCACCATTGTTTTTGGATAATATTTTATTTTGATGAAGATCACATAACTTACATTTGATTTTAATAACGTAAGTCTTCTTTTTTTCTGTGATCATCGCATCGGCAAAGCATCGGCAAAGTCCCAAGATTTAAAAGTTTTTAAAGTAAATCTTTTGTCCTTCAAAATACAATCCATATTCGAACTTTAAACAATTTAGAGATAATAGAAATATACAAGGTTAATATATACTAGTTTGTTTTGTTTTATAAAGAAAAATACATATTCACTAGTAAAAAATGGAGACTGTCATTAAAGACATTTTTTTTAACATCTCGAAAAAATGTCTTGATATTTTTGTTATCATGATAACAAAAATACTAAGACATTTTTTGAGATTTTATTTTAAAAAATGTCAATTCTTAATTACAAATTTTTTTGCAAATGTTTTTTATTATAAATTCAGTAAAAAATTCATAAAAAATCTATATTACAAAAAACGTTTATATTCTGTATTAATAAATATGGAATATAGATTTTTTTAAAGTTTTTTACTAAAAACTTTAAAAAATTACTACTTTTTATTAAAAACATTGCAAAAAATTTGTAGTTAAGGATTGACAAACAATTTTTCATGTTGCTAAATATTTGGATAAAAAGTTTAGCGTCAAATTAATTGCTATAAAAAGGAAAGATATATCGCGATGAAAAGTTACAACAATTATTTTTAAAGTAAATTATTTTTTTAAATAAATACCTTTACATATCGTTATTTAAAAGTTAATGTGGTTTTTTTGAAAATTAATTACTTCTTTTATGTTACCGCTTATTTAAAAGTTAAAAAATGATAAAACGCGTACGTAAAAAGCGCTTAAAGCGTACGTAAATCGCTCTAGGCGTAACGCTTTAAAACAAGGCCTGTATATATATATATATATATATTGAAATAATATATATATATATAATTATATAATTAAATAAATGTCTTTTTGACAGTGGTAGGTCTTCGCAAATGGCGGTCACGTTTTTTTAACGGTAAAAGAGAAAAAGAAAAGAATAGAAAAGATAAATATAAAAATTAAAGATAAAACCAAATCATAATAACAAGTAAATAATTTTTTGTTTTATATGCATAAATAATTTGATAGCGGTCTTAAGATCGCCTTTAAACAAACGAAATTGAAAAGTCAAAACAAAAGGAAAGGAAGAAAAAAAAAAAAAAAGAAAAGAAAAAGAACTTCGAATTAAAAAAAAAAAAGGAACACTTAAAAAAAAAAAAACTTAAAAAAAAACAAAAACAAAATAAAAAAAAAAAAAAAGAACAAAAAGGAAGTAAACAAATAAAATAAAAATTAAAAAGTAGAGAGAAAAAGAAAAGGAAAAAAAGAAAAAAGAAGAAGAATTAAATAAACTATGAAAGACGAAAAAACAAAGAAGAAAAAGTATTAGTAGTGCCTGAAGATTGTAGTGAAACTTTAAAAGAATTTAGTTTGTTTATCTTAAAATACGCTTTTAATTTAATGTAATTATTCTTATTTTTGAATATTATTATTTTTTTTTTTTTCTAGCTTTTCTTGCTTGTTTTCATTAATTTTTTCTTTTTTTTCTTATACTGTTTATTATTATATATACTTATTATTGTTTTTATTATTGTTATTATAATAGTTATTATTGCTACCAGTATTATTACTATTATTATTTTTATATATCTATATAGTTTGTTAGCTTAGTTACTATAGTTTTACTTATTAACTTATAATACTAAGCATAGACTTAATAGTTTATTATTATATTTTCCACTTATTATAACTATAATATTTTACTTATAATCATTTATAATTTATTATTATTTTAATATAAATTGTTTTAATTTATACTTACAACTTATCATTTAACCAATTATAACTTTTTTTTAATATATATTTACGTTATTCTTCTTTTACTATATTAATAGTATTTTTTCATTATTTATTTTAACTGTTAAATAAATATTATTTTTGTTTTACTATTTTATCAATTGAATTATATTTATATTGTTAATAAATACTATTATTATTTTTATTATTTTTGGTTATATTGCTGTTCATATTACTCTTTGTTTCCTTATTTCAGTTCATTCAATCACTTTATTATATAAACTGTACCACTTAAATGTCTACTCACTGCAAAGATTGCTTCAAGAAAATTAATAAAAACCATCACTACCTTCAATGTTATCATTGCCTAAACCTTTTTCATAAAAAATGTTGTCGTCTGAATGATATTGAATTTAGAATATTGAAAAACTCTAAAACATCTTGGTTCTGTATTTCATGTAGGGAAAAATTTTTTCCATTCAGTACTTTATCAGATAAGGAGCTGCACCTGCAAACAATAAATGATAAAGTGATTCATATTAATGAATTCAAAAACAACATATCATCTTTCCCAAACACCGTACAGCCTAATCTTTATAATGAACTTAATGATTTTATTTCCCATCAACTTAATAACAACAATGATAATGACGTAAACCTCGAAGAATACCCTATTAATTGTAAATATATGGACATAGAAAGTTTTAACTCTTCTAACATCGACAAAAATAATTTTTCTCTTTTTCATTTAAATATTGCTTCTCTTGTTAAAAATTTTGACGAATTAAACTCACTTTTATCTCTTATTAATCATAAATTCAGTATTATTGGCATAACTGAAACTAAACTAAAACATGACATTTTACCAACTATCCCATTAAATCTTACCGGTTATGTTTATGAGCACACTCCAACAAAATCTTATTTTGGAGGAGCTTTACTTTATATATCGAATACATTAATTTATAAACTTCGATATGATCTTAATATGCTTAAACCAAAACTTTTAGAATCTGTGTTTGTGGAAATCATAATTCCTAAAAAATCAAACATCATTATTGGCTGTATTTATCGCCATCCTAGTATGGATATTTCAGAATTTATTAAATCATATTTAATTCCACTTTTTGAAAAGCTATCTATGGAAAAAAACAAAACTACTTTTTTAATAGGCAATTTTAATGTCGATCTTTTATTAGCAAACTCAGATAATTCTGTCTCTGAATTTTTAGACACTATTGCTTTAAATAACTTTCTTCCCTTTATTTCATTGCCAACAAGAATCACAAATCACTCCAAAACTCTAATTGATAACATATTTTCTAATGCAACTTCTACAAATATTTTTGCCGGTAATTTTACTTCTACGGTATCAGATCATTTGCCCCAATTTTTAATACATCCTCTTTATAGAACCAAAATTAATTCTCGTAAAAGCTGCATTTTTCGTCGAAATCTAAAACAAATAAATTGCGTCGAGTTATGTAGTGATTTCTCAAAAATTAGCTGGATTAATGTAATTAATGTCAACGAAGGTAAGACTAATAAGTCATTTGAAGAGTTTTTCTCAAGTTTCAATTCTCTTTTAGATAAACATGCACCATTGAAAAAAGTCAGCAATCGTTGCTTATCAAGGGGTCTCAAACCTTGGATAACACGAGGAATCTTGACTTCTATTAAAATGCGAAATAAAATATTAAAAAAATTTCTTAAAGCAAAGAATCCTAATAACAAACTCAATCTAGAAAAATCTTATAAAGCATATAAAAACTTACTTGTTACTCTCACCCGTCGTAGTAAAAAGAACCATTACTTTAAGTTCTTCTCTGACAATGCCAAAAATTTGAAATCTACATGGAATGGTATTAAGAACCTTTTAAACATTAGTTCGAGAGTTAACTTATCTCCTTCATGCTTATCTTCTACCAACTCCATGATACACGACCCCATTAAAATTTCGGAATCTTTTAATTCATTTTTTGTTTCAGTTCCAGAAGATTTACAGAATAAGATCCACTCATCCAATACTGACTTTAATAAATATCTTAAAAATCCTAATCTTAATTCAATGTTCATAAAACCTACAGACAAAAACGAAGTATTATCGATTATTCATTCTCTTAATGACAGCAAGGCTTCTGGACCTAACAGCATTCCAATACCTATTTTTAAAGCTCTTCCAAATGATATCT
The DNA here is from genome assembly GCF_022113875.1 of Hydra vulgaris. Taxonomy (NCBI): domain Eukaryota; kingdom Metazoa; phylum Cnidaria; class Hydrozoa; order Anthoathecata; family Hydridae; genus Hydra; species Hydra vulgaris. The sequence goes on along the minus strand of NC_061161.1, from coordinate 37,879,283 downwards.
CTCCTGTACTTTCTGAACTATTTAATCTGTCATTCACAACCGGTGTATTCCCTGATATTTTAAAAACTGCTTCTGTTATCCCAATTCATAAAAAAGACTCAAAACTTGAACGTAATAACTACAGACCAATTTCATTATTATCAAATGTCAGCAAACTTTTAGAAAAACTTATGTATTCTCGTATTTACAACTTTTTAATAATTCTGCTTGTTTTCATATTCGACAATTTGGGTTTCGCTCAAATCACTCCACTTCTCACGCTCTTATTAGCATTACTGAAATGATTCGTGGTGCAATTGACAGTGGTTCTTTTGCTTGTGGTGTATTCATAGATCTTCAAAAAGCTTTTGATACGGTTGATCACAACATTCTAATAAAAAAGTTAAACTACTACGGAATACGTGGTATTGCTAATCGTTGGTTTTCTTCATATATTACGGATCGCACTCAGTTTGTTTCAATTAATGGATTTGAATCCACACATAAAGTTATTAAATATGGCGTTCCACAAGGTTCCGTTCTTGGACCGTTGTTGTTCTTATTATATATAAATGATTTATCTTGTTCGTTAAAAAATTCTATGATACATCATTATGCTGACGATACCAATCTTTTATATATCAACAAATCCCTCACGACTATTTGTAAAAAAGTTAATCAAGATCTTCATCGCTTATGTAACTGGTTAAATAGTAACCGTATTTCCTTGAATGTCAATAAAACTGAATACATTATTTTTCATTCCCCTCAAAAAACTATTGATCATATTAAAATTAAAATTAACGGTAAAAAACTTTTTCCATCAAAATATATAAAGTATCTTGGAATATATCTTGATGAAAACCTATCTTGGTATAATCAACTGTATCATCTAAAAAAAAAACTTACACGAGCTAACAGTATGCTTTCTCTAATTCGTTACTATGTTCCTATCCAAACTCTTCGAATGTTCTACTCGCCATTCAATTAAGTCTCATCCTTTTTCTGTGACTGCTCCTAAGTGCTTCAAAAACTCTTATTCTTCTAGTTTTTTTCCTCCAACATCAGTTCTTTGGAATTCGCTTCCTTCATCTTGCTTTCCTGATTCATATAATTTGCAATCTTTTAAGTCATCAGTCAATCGTTATCTTGCTCTACAGATTTAGTCTTTTCTCTTCCAGTAACTTCCAACTCTTATAGTGGTTGCTTGCAGCCTTGTTGGAAGTGAAGATGTTAAAAAAAAAAAAAAAAAAAAGAATGATTTATTTTTCTTTATTCTCTTCTCACCTTTGCTATTGTTGTATTGTTTGGGGTCAAAAAAGAAACTTTTTACTTAACAACATTGCTAGTTTACAACGCGCATCTATTAGAATAATGACGTTTTCCCCAATGAGATCTGATATCGAAAAAAAATTTTCTGAACTAAAAATCCTAAAACTCCATAATCTTGTAAAGTTTTACAATTGTCTTTTTGTGTTTGACTTTCTCCAAAATAAACTACCAAGCCCTTTTTCAAATTTTTTTATTAAAACAAACGAAGTTAATAATCATCACACCAGGAATACAGAAAATAGTAAGCTATACTATTCTTTTTTCAGCACAATCAAATATGGTAAGTTTTCCATAAAACAACAATGTATCTCTCAATGGAACCAGTGTATTCCTGCATTAACAAAAAAGTCTAAGAAAAAATATCCACTTGTTACGAATTTTTTACTGCTCAACAGAATTCAATTTAAAAATATATTGTTGGAGTGTATTTCTTTATAATTTCTCTCTGTACTATAGTTGTCTTGTGGTTTGATTTTTATTTTATTTATTATTTACCAATCTTATATTTATTTATTATTGTGTTATTAATGTTACATTTTATGTTATTATTATATCTAATTATCATCTATGATTTGTACATACAATTTATATTGTATTATAATATTCTTAATATTATTGGTACTTTGTTATTGTTATTATTTTGTATTATTACTATTATTATTACATATATCATTATTATTTGTTTAACAATCTTGTCTTCTTTTCTTTATTATTTATATATACAGATATTAAGTTTTTCCTTTTTTTTTTTTTTTTTTTTTTTTTTGTTTACTTCAGTTTCCTTTTTTTTTTTTTTCTTCTTTCTATTTATTTATTTTTTCGTGAAATTTTTATGTTTTTTAGGTGTCACTCCATTGACTAGTTTGTAACTATATGAGTGACATCTAACCAATTTATATTAATTTACGATGAAATTTGTAAATTCTTTTCTTTATTATTTATATATACAGATATTAAGTTTTTCCTTTTTTTTTTTTTTTTTTTTTTTTTTTTTGTTTACTTCAGTTTCCTTTTTTTTTTTTTCTTCTTTCTATTTATTTATTTTTTCGTGAAATTTTTATGTTTTTTAGGTGTCACTCCATTGACTAGTTTGTAACTATATGAGTGACACCTAACCAATTTATATTAATTTATGATGAAATTTGTAAATTTTATTGATATGGTTGAATAAAAAAAAAAAAAAAAAAAAAATATATATATATATATATATATAAATATATATATATATATATATATATATATATAAATATATATATATATATATAAATATATATATATAAATATATATATATATATATATATATATATATATATATATATATATATATATATATATATATATATATATATATATATATATATATATATATATATATATATATATATATATATATATATATATATAGGCCTTGTTTTAAAGCATTACGCCTAGAGCGATTTACGTACGTCTTAAGCGATTTTTACATACGCATAGAGCTGTTTTGGTTAAGCTACTTTTTATCTTTTTTTAACTTTTAAATTAGCGGTAACATAAAAGAAGTAATTAATTTTCAAAAAAACCACATTAACTTTTAAATAACGATATGTAAAGATATTTATTTAAAAAAAGAATTTACGTTAAAAATAATTGTTGTAACTTTTCATCGCGATATATCTTTCCTTTTTATAGCAATTAATTTGACGCTAAACTTTTTATCCAAATATTTAGCAACATGAAAAATTGTTTGTCAATCCTTAACTACAAATTTTTTGCAATGTTTTTAATAAAAAGTAGTAATTTTTTAAAGTTTTCAGTAAAAAACTTTAAAAAAATCTATATTCAATATTTATTAATACAGAATATAAAAGTTTTTTGTAATATAGATTTTTTATGAATTTTTTACTGAATTTATGATAAAAAACATTTGCAAAAAAATTTGTAATTAAGAATTGACATTTTTTTTAATATCTCAAAAAATGTCTTAATATTTTTGTTATCATGATAACAAAAATATCAAGATATTTTTTTCGATATATATTTAAAAAAATGTCTTTGCTTTTCTTATTAGTTAAAGGTATATAGATACCTTTACCTTTAAGTTATGTGGGGGGATGGGGTCGGCACAGAAAAAAAAAATTACCTGCTACTCGCAATATTTAAATAAAGACAATTTGTTAAATTTCTTCTGCGTGCGATTCAATAAGTTTTTTTTTTTCATAAATCAAGTTATATTATAAGGTAAAGAAATCATGAGTAGACTACAACATCCGCTGATGACACTAATATTATGTTGAATATATTTATATAACGGAGGTTTTATTATGCACGCGCAAATTACAGGTTCTATTAAATAAATACCAAGGCATGTTTTAGTTTAATGACAGTCTCCATTTTTTACTAATGAATATGTATTTTTCTTTATAAAACAAAACAAACTAGTATATAAAAACCTTGTATATTTCTATTATCTCTAAATTGTTTAAAGTTCGAATATGGATTGTATTTTGAAGGACAAAAGATTTACTTTAAAAACTTTTAAATCTTGGGACTTTGCCAATGCTTTGCCAATGCGATGATCACAGAAAAAGAGAAGACTTACGCTATTAAAATCAAATGTAAGTTATGTGATCTTCATCTTAACAAAGATTACCTCATGTTTATTTTTTTTTTTATTTTATTAAGTTAAATTGCTTACAAACGAAAAAAAAAAAAGAGTTTTGTAATTATACGTAAAATGAAAATACATATATATATATATATATATATATATATATATATATATATATATATATATATATATATATATATATATATATATATATATATTTATATATAAAATACGCCATCTGTAAAAATTTAAAACAATTTTTTTTATCTTTTTAGAACTAAGAAAACATGGATAAAATTAGAAATTAAATAAAATATGCATAAATTTTTAAATCTTTTAAAAAGTAAATTTAAAGAGCAACCACATAACCCACAATAGCACAAAAAAAACTTCTTTAACAAAGCCTAAGTATGATAAATTCATCGCAATAAAGTGTGATTAACCCATCACAACAATGTTAATATATAATAGGTGATAAATGTTTAATAGCGGTATTGTCAGTAAAAATATGAAATTTTTGATCACAAAACAAAAATGAAATACTTTTTTATTTTTTTCACATACCATTTTATTAAATCTCTAAATTAAAGCTTTGAATTCGAAAATGCTAAAAATGTTACATACTAAATATAATATATATCTCATATTACATACTAAAAATAAGTTAAACAGTAAAAATATTTTTAAAATGTATTTATTTGATGTTTAATGCTTACATATTTTATCATTTTTTGAATGCTTTAACTCTAACCTTATTTATACCACAATCCGATAAATCAAACACATCAGAGCCAGGCAAATCATTAACCTAAAAACAAGATAGCGATATTCTACATTTATGGAAAATAATAATTGAGCTTTTAAAAAAAGTTAAAATAGAGACAAAAAAGTAGTTTTGAAACCATGTATTAACTTTTAACTAACCAAGATTAGGGGTGCAAAGTCCCTATAAAAAATACAGTTATGAAAATTAAAAATCCACAATATATTCCTGATCTTTTGAGTGCAGGAGTTAGATCAAGAGACTTATAGAGCACTAAATAAAGACATTTACAGTACAGGATCTATCAATTTTGAATCCAGAATCCTTACATAAAATGGCAAACAGCAACTTTAGGACTATAGAATACTGGTCTAAAATATAAAATACTTCAAGACTTGAAACAAAATGTATATATTTTTTATGTGACCCACAAGTCTCTTAATGTTTTTGGAGCTTATGGACACTAGAGACCATAAACCAATAATGATTCAAAACCGTAAAAAAATTTGGATTTCAGCAGCCCTGACCAAAATAGCCAAGATAACAAGGTAACACAACTTTTGGATTCAAAATGTTATATTTCAATTAGTACATCTTAAGACTGAGGAAAAAGAAAATTGAGCATAAATGTTGATTTTATGACCACAGCCTAAAGAAATATTGTTTTTATTGAGACAGAACAAAAAAAAATTTAATATTTTCATTCATTTGGCCTAGTAAAAAATTCAATCAAAAAGTGAAATTAATAGATTTCCTAAATCTGTGATTTTTTTGACGCTTTCACTGATCTGTGACATTTGTAACTAACAAATTCTTTAAGACTGGATATCAAAAGCTGAGCATTTGACTTGATAAGATCTCTGATTAGACTGTTAAAGTGTTTTTGATGAAATTCTATTATTTATGTATTTACATAATTATTTATGTACTTATGTGGGAATTTTAGGCAAGACTTAATAAACGAGTGGGGGTTAACAAAAAAAGGGGGTGGGATTTTTTATATCTTCTAAACTATATTTATCTCTGTCATATTGTGAAAACTTACTATTTGACACCATGTTACAATGCATGTATTTTTTATAAAAAATTTCAACTTATTCGAATTAATATTTTTAACAAAACACAAATAAAACTATTTTGGCTTGCGGTCAAATGTGCATTTTTTTAGCAGCTGTTTTATCATAATTTCACTAGGATTTAATTTGCTGATATAAGTTTTATAACCTGTTAAAAACTGCTTTAAAAACTGATATAAGTTTTATAACCTGTTAAAAACTGTTGTTAAAAACTGAAAGTTTTTGTTTTTATTGATGAGTGAAATAATCATTTTCTAATTTTTAAGGCCAATTTTCACTGCGTTTTTTTTTAGTTTTGAGATTTAAACTTTTTGTTGATAACAAGTAAAACTTAATAAAAAATGGGAAAATCTTAATATGCTTAGGGTGAGAAAATTATCCAAAAATTAATTAATGTTCTCCCCCCTCCCCCTTATTTAAAAGACTAAATATACATTAGTAGAATAATAACACATTTAACAAATAAAGTCAATTTTATTTTAAAACCATTTCATGCTTTGATTAGTAAATAAAGTTTAAAAAAAAAGGATTTTAAACAATTCTTTGTAGTAAAAAAACAAACAATTAACTCAATTATAGCATAGAAAAATTTTTTTTGTCAAAAAATCCATTGCATCCAAGATCCATTGCATCCACAATCCATTGCTTTTATAATGGTAGAAACAATTCAGCAGTAGTCAGATATAAACCCATGAAAAAGATAAGATTAGTGGCATTAATTTTTATTTAAGATATATATTTGCAACAAATTATAATAGCAAGGAAAGCAGCAACAATGACAATTTTAGCACATTAGAATCTGACTACTAAAATTTTATGATTTTTTTCAATTTACATTCTTTCACAAAAATTTGGTATGCTTTTGACTATGTAAAATTTATTGATACTTAAAAAAACTCTTGAAAGCACAACCATTGTTTAAACCCCTGTTTAAAAAATTACTATAAATATTGTTTAAAAAAAATAAAATTTATCGTAAAAAATATTTAAAAATAAAAACAACAGCTTTATATGACATACTTAGATAATTTAAATAAAATATTTTTTATCTTAAACAATCATTTAAAAGAATTTATTAGTTTATGTAAATAATAATATAAACAATAATAAAGAATAATATAAAAATATTTAATTATAAAATAACTCAGTTTCAAAGTTACTTATTTCAATGGATTTTTGAATTATTCTCAAACATTAGATATATTGGTAAGGAATAGCATGCAATTATATACCTTACTTATACCCAATTACATATCAGTAACTCCATTATAGATTAGGGTAGCATAGCATTAGTTATAGGTCACTACATCTTGGGGAAGGACAACATCTTCTCTTTAACTGCACCTGGGAAACTTTAGTTTGAATATCTAATATTATCTTCATGCTACTTTTTTTTAAAGATGGCTAATCCCTTTTAGTATGAGTAAAAACAGGCAGCTTAGGGTTGTGTTGTACATGGGCAATAGGTAAAAAAAATGTCTGGATAAACAATTTGAGGCGCATTTGTGCCTGAGCCACATTTGTTGGTATCCACAATGCAGAATTAGCAATCACTTGAGTAAAACACTAACATATAAGATATTTTCCTTAAGTACATTTATTTATAAAGAAACTTAATTGATTATAACTTCTTAAAATGAATATATCTAAATCATTGAAATTCAACAAAATTTAATCAAGAAGTAATTAAACTTATTTTAAAGATTTCTTTTCCAATATGGTTCAAGTCCTGAACAATATGTGCTCAACACTCATCCTGATCTCCAATCAGCATGTTAAAGTGTGCCTTGCAGGCCTCATAGATTTTACAACTTGCTTCCATGGAATACTTTTTTGATACCATTTTTCTAAATTGCTCATACATGTAATTCAGGAATATTCTAGAAGAATGATCAGTATTTAATATAAATTGAGAATTTTCTTGAAAACACATTTACTTTAAAATATGGAAAATTTGTTTTTGGAACATCAGCTATTTTTTTTGTTATTAGAAAAACAGGTTAAAAAAATACATTTTCCACCAAAAGACAATACAATAATAAAAACATTGTTATATTATTTAACACACACTGCAAATTAAATTGTTCCAAACATTTCTATAAAAATAACTATAAGTTAAAAGATGAATCATTTGGCATTGAGTTCTGACCAATTAAAAGAGCTAATTGAGAGCAACCCATGGCATCTTGATAACAAGTAATTTTAGGTATTACCATATTATTATTTTTTGTCATCTGAATCAGCTTGGTCACTCAAAATTAGGTGTTTGGGTTTATCATAATGTGACTATAAATCAGCAAAGCCGACATTTAAAGATGTACCTTTTTGCAATATTAAACCAGAAACTGTAAATAGCTTAGCTACTCAAAAAGTTAAAACCAATAGCAAAAACTAAGCTTTATCCAAAAAATAAAACTGTCACTGAAGACAATAAAACTGTCACTGCAGAGCTCAACTGTGTCATTAGTCAACTGATTATCCAAAGCAACATGATGTTTGCTCTCAATGAATTGAATGAACTGTTTTTTAATAAAAACAATCAACTAAATGTCACAAAATCAACTTTAAAAATTATTAAAATTTAGCTGAATTTATTACTTCACCTACTATATTCACAAGAATTAGTCCCAGCTGATTATAACTTGTAAATAATTTGCTGAGCATTCATTTACAAGATAATGCTTTTGAAAACAAACCAACCTAAAACCATACCTAAGTAACATTCTTTCCACAAAAAGCCTATTATTTAAAGGGCATCCATTCTTTGCATGCAGTATAGCAAACACTCATAGACAATAATAGAGCATTAGGGTGTCCTACTTCTACATATATCTGTCTACATATATTCTGTCCAACTACTATAAATATATTTTTATTTTTGAGTTAAAGTTTGTATGTTAGGTTCTAACTCATTCAAAAATGGTAGTTTTAAGTTTTAAACCACTCAAACATTATTTAGGGGTAGTACAGTTATATAATTTGTACAAATTTAAAAAAACTAATTATAAAAAGCTATATGAAAACACCTCTTTTGTAAATAAGTAGGAGTCACATAGAATTTTACAACATCCATTATGTTCGTGAATAGGAGTCACATAGAATTTTACAACATCCATTATGTTCGTGAGTTAACATGAAGTTAGTAAACAAAAAAAAAGATAAGCAAATACTAAAAAAACCTTTGGAGATAAAAACTGTTATAGCAAGAGGTCAGACTCAACTTCACAAACAAAATATAAACAGTGAAAGAAAATGCAGCTAAGTTACTTAATTATTTAAGAGACCAATTAGAAAAAAAATTAATTTATAAAATGCTGCTTTGAGACTGATATAGTTTACACCTTTAGGTATCAATATTTTCATCCAATTTCTTGCAGACTTATTAATGATTAATGTTCACAGCCTTTAAAATAATAATTTTATGAATAATGTCATTTTTGTCCACTTTTTTGCTTTTGAAGCAGTTTCTTTAAAGTAGCAGAAAAGTTTGAGGCCAAAAATAACTTTCGTGAGGCTATAAAACTCTCACCTAATTCTTTAGCTAGTCATTGTTACATATGTCATTGCAAAACTTCTAGGATCAATGATATATTTTAGTAATAGAAAAAATAACTGAAGAGTATTTATGTCTTCAAAATCATTTATCAAATCACAATCAAAATTTAAAAGACAAAAAAAACTTTACAGAAACTTGCACCAACTATAACTATCACAACTGCAACTATATTGATGTTTAGTTCTAAATGAACAACATTTATATGTATATTTGTTGTTTGAATATAATAAAAAAAGTTGTACATCTTCTTTAGATTATCTATATACTAAAAAAAGAGATTTTATTTTTTTGGTTCACGTTGCTGAGTAATACTTTCAATTTACAATATCATTTAAAAAAATTATAACTTTAAGGGCATAAGGTTTTAAATACTTATGAAAATTTTAATTTTCAAAACTGTTATGTTTATGAAAAAAGCTTACTGCCGCTAGCTTGTTATGCAAGGTTTTCTTGTTAAGGCTACTCCTTCTAAACATGCTAAATAAATTTTACCAACATTATTTATCTAATTAAAGGTTAAACATTTATAAAAGCTAAATACTGTGTCAGTATGATATAGCTAATATATCAGTATGAGTAATTTTGAGCATTTTGAATATATTGTGCTCGGATTCATATTTTACTAAGAATTAGGAATTATGTTTATAATCAGTATGACGTAATTTTATGTCGTAAGGCTATTTTTCGACGTCCGAGAAAGTCATGGTCATTTTAACGCTTCGTTTAAAACCCTAAAATACAGAAAATATTTATTTTCATTTATTTTCAAAACAAAGTTTCTCAATTGATAAAACTTTAAATTAAAATAGTTTTCTTGGCTTCCAGTCAAGAGAAAAGCAATACTAACAAAAATTTATGGTTTTAGGAAAAAAAATGTCAACTTTTATGTTTTTCAACGTTCATAATTTTGCATTTGTCATTTCTGTGAAAGTCCAGACTTGCACTAGCGCATAAATATTTATTGTCTAAATCTATTGCCACAATGCCTGACAAGACTTTATCACACACTGAAATTATGCTAAAGTATGTCAGGTTTGCTTTTAAAAAGGAATAGATAAGGTGCCAGCTAGAAGAGACTTTATACTTCCAAGATATCAGAAATACTTCATTGAGAACTATGATCTTAATGAAGAGCGTTTACTTTCTGCTATATATACTAGATTTTGACTAATTCTTAAGATTGAAAATGGGGAGAAAAAAATAATGATCTACCTGGCTCTTTTGATTTTTCCAAAGTTGTTCTTACGACTCTGATAAGATCAAATCCTTTATGCTGTTGCCTTATTTGTGAAGTCATCCAATACAAACAAGCCAAAAATCAGCTAAGGCTGTTCCTTTCCAAGTAGGAATATCTCCAATAGCAGCCGAAGATTTTTTACCATCTCGTGGGCCAGTTAAAGTATGGCAGCGCTGTTGGCAACAATAATGGACTTTTTTTGTTTGGTTGAACACATCCTTGAGCATTGAGACCTTTCACCAGATTATTTATGATCAAAGTAGACATTGATGGAGGTGGTGGTTTTCTCAATATTTATGTGTTAGTCAAAATCAATTCATGACTTTAGCGATTGTTGAGTCAGTGAAAGAGTCTTATGAGAATTTGAAGCAAAATTTAGAGTTGCTTTGTCTTGAAAGTGTTGCTTTTACCGCAGCTGTCGACATGAAACTTGCAAACAATTTTCTTGAAGTAGACTCAGCTGCATCCACAAACCCCTGTTCTTGGTGTGAAACTTCTACAGAAGAAAGATCTCAGTGCTATTCAAAAAAAAATCAAAGCTCTTGGCAGTAAGCTACAAAAGTGGTATGAACCTCCATCTACTTGATCTTCCAGATGAAAAAAAATTTCGATATTTTGCCAATCATAGAATTGCATATCTTTTTAGAAATTACCAACAGGCTAATTGATCATTTGATAGCTATCCTTTGCTAAATCAATTATTGTTCTTTGAAAGCATCTGTCTGGTCAAACAAACTAAGCATGTAACAGCCATTAATCCATAAAGAAGAATTCAATGGAAACCAATGTAGGCATTTCCTAAAAATGTCTTATAAAAAATGCTTGCAAATGCCAAAATTGGAAATGAAGGAAAAAACTTCTTTCTGCATTTAAATCATTTGATGCAGTCAGACAGAAATACTTTTGGAATGTCCAAGTTTCATATTGTAGAGGTTCCATACTTTCTTTAGAGAGAGCATACAAAGCACTTGGAATTTCAATTACACCTAAAGTTCATGCTAAAGTTCATAAACTCAAGTATGTGCTTGATACACTTACCTAAGTTTATTGACAATCAGGATTAAAAGCATAATATTACCCAGCAAAGACATTCCTTAACTCTACCAAAACAATTTTCAAGAGGTCTTGGGTTTTAAAGTGAGCAAACATCAGAATCAGTTCATTCAAATTTCAGCAGGCTATGGGAAACAGGTGCTTACAAACGAAATTTGGTTTATCCAAGATACTGCAAAAAGCTAAAGAACTGTGTAATTAGGTATTGCTCAAGCCACCTCTAAAAATTGATAGTGAAAACCTAGCTTATCATGACAAAGTGTTAAGATGTTGTTTTTAAATAAAAAAATTTTTATGAACAACTATTACTGTAAATAAGTTTTGTATAAATTATTAGTTTATATAAGGAAGAAAAATAATTAAAATTCAAAACATATTAATGAGTTAATGATTTAGTGCAGGAAAGTAAGTTTTTTTATATATAAAATTATTTTGCTCACATTTAGCAAATGGTGAGTTCAAGTTTAAGGGTTTATTGTTTTCAGAAATATATAGTAGAGTAATAACGTAAAATAACGTAAATACAATACTTTTTTTTTTTTTTTTTCAGCAACCACTTATAATTCAAGATGATTTCCATCATGAAAATATTTAAAAGTATTAAACACAAACAAACTTCATTATATATAGTAGTTTCAAGAACGCAGAACCTGAAGAAGAAAAAATCTTATCATCAGTAACATTTAATAATTAAAAAGAGGATAAAATTATATTGTTAGTAAAGATCAAGTAAAGAATTTTGATTGGCAATAAGCTCAATTATGTTCTTTTTAAATTTTTGAGCGGTATTGGCTTCTCTAAGTCTACGACTCAGGGTTGTAAAATGGTTCTATAGCATTGGACCACGATAAGAAATGGAGAACCTGGTAAGTTTTTATATACGAAAAAGTTTTACAAATCATCCAGTAGGTTAAGTATTGTATTGGTTTGATGTTTTAGGAAAAATATTTTCTAATAATAAAATAAATAAAAACATATATAATATGAGCAATATTGAACAGTTTAAAAAACAATCATCGCTTCATTGGAAGCATATAAACTTTAATGACGACGCAAACAAAATTTATGAAAGTTTTTTTTCAACATTTTATTATGTCTATTATGCAAATTTTCCTATTTAAAAAAAAAACAAATTATTAACTTTATTTTTAAAAAAAAGTACAAATGCTCCTTGGATAACTAAGACCTTAAAAAAATCATCTAAGATCAAACAAATGTTATAAATAAATTACTTAAAAATAAAAACACTTTTAAATGAAAAATTATACAAAGATTACAAATATCTATTTGAAAAAACTCGTAAATACTTAAAAAAGTATTACTACTCAAAACAAATTGAAAATGTTGTGAACGACTCTAAACGCATTAGGAAAATATTAAGAGAAAATAATGGAAAACAAAAAACTTGCTCAGGTTCTCTACCGCATGTGATTGAGTGGATAACAAAGATATTTTTAAACCTAGATAATTTGCTCAAGAGTTCAACAAATTCTTTAATGACATCGGTTCCAAACTGGCAAATAAAATTCCTAATACCGAAGTTGTGTTCAATAACTTTTTAACACCGATGGGTTTTTAACACCGATAATGAGTGCTCTAATGAATTATCTTCTGATCATTTGAGAAGTTTCAAGCGTTATTTAAAAAAACAAAGACTCTTGAGCGGACAAAATAAACGGAAACATAGTCCTAGAATGCTTTAAACAATTAAAAAAAAGATATTCTCTTTAAAATTTTCAAAGCGTCAATACAACAAGAAGTTTTTTCTGATCAGTAAAAAAATAGCCAAGATAATCCCAATATACAAAGAATATATGTAACTACTGACCTATCTCTATTTTATCAATATTTTTAAAAATCTTAGAAAAAATTATTTAAAAAATAGATTATATACTTATTTTAAGGACAAGAATTTTTTATGTAAGTATTTTTGGTTTTAAAAGAAATAGTTTTACACTCGTCAAATGAAGTACGTTTAGGTAAAAAATTTGATTACTTCAAAAATTTTAATTGCATAATATTAAGTACTAATACTTAATATCATGCAATTAAAATTTTTGTATATTAATAAACAGATTTATCTAAGAAGAGAATAAGTTCTTTGATGTACATCCTGACGAGAATATCATCATTTTAGAGAGAGGGGCAAATGAGCTCCCCTCCACAGTAAATTTGGGATCTACAATGTTTTTTTTTGTTTTTTTTTAACTGTCCTAAACAAGAATTAAATTTATAAAACAGTTTTTTTTAAAATAATATTTTGGTGTTCATGAAATAAAAGTTTAAATAATTATAAAAATTTTTTGTCAAAATTTATTTTATATTTGCATATTCACTAACTTTACAGAGCCGAAACCACAATTTTGATATAGGGTGGCCTATGGTTCCTATAAAGGAGAGATGGCGTAACGAAAATTTTTGATTTTCATTTATAATGTATATTTAATAAACATCAAACTCCACATCTTGTGTCAAACATTGTTTATCTCTACAAAAATGCTAACTGAAATTTCCGAAAATGTTTATTCGTATTTGACATTTATTAATAAACTCATTTACAATCTCATCCAAATCAATTTCGTCCACTGTTTCGACGTGAGTATGAAGAACTAGCAAGTTGTTTAGGTGGGAAACTGTTGTTGTCAATCGAAGGTAAATTTTAACTCTTTTCAAAGCGGAGAAAGATCTTTCACCAAGAGCATTAGTAGCTAGCATGATCAGAAATAGCCAAGCAATCTTTACAAATTTGGTAAGTAAAGCGCTTTTAGAGTGAATCAAACTCTTGAAAAACAAGATGAGATCTTTGATAGTAAATTTTTTGGTTTCGTAACCTAATGATATTACAATACTTGGGAGAAGGGAAAATTGTGTTTCAACTAAAGATTGGGCAATGTTTTGACAATAAAAGTGACAAACTGATTGCTGATGATTTTCCCAACTTTCCCTTTTCATTGACTTAAGAAGAACTTCCTGAAGATCAATATATATCTTATAATCAGGTTGATCAAACCTCTGTTTTATAAAACTAATTGTATAATTGAAAGCTTCAAAATACAATATCCGCACGTGTTACAAACTCATTGTTTTTGATGAATAGTTATTTTTGCAGATCGCGTGAAAATGAATTATTTCTTAACAATATAAGCTATGGTACTAGTCTGGCTGTTACAGAACATCATTAGGTTTTGTATGTTAGGAGCATTTTTGTAATAAAATGTAGCATTAAAATAATGCAACAAAACGTTGCCACCATTTGTTAGCCACTATAACTTTAGAGAGAAGACATGAAAGTTGATTGATTCAGTACACATAAAATTCTAAAAGAAATGAAAGGTATGGAATGTCTTAAAACATATCTTGCATATATGAAAATATATCTGTTAAATTTTTTTTACATACATCGTCCCCTCAGTATTATCTTGTTCTACTTACAAATGTAATAAATAAAATGTTCTATTTAATATATAAAATAAATACACTATGTATATATATATATACATACATATATATATATATATATATATATATATATATATATATATATATATATATATATATATATATATATATATATATATATATATATATATATATATATATACATATATATATATATATATATATATATATATATATATATATATATATACATATATATATATATATATATACATATATTATTCAATATATATATATATATATATATATATACTGAGGGGACGATATGTAAAATTTTATATGCCAAAGCCTCCTTCCCCCCCCCCCTTCATCCCGCACCGGTGGATATGGCTCTGCTTTATATGTATGTGAGTGTATGGGTGTAAGTGCAATGCGTGTCTCCATAAATAAGTACACAAATGAACCTAAAGTAACAATTAATTAAAAAAACTTGTTTCAATAATTATCAAACAGTTGGATTTAGCATTTGACACTCCTGTAATAAGAAAGAGTGGAAAACTTAAGAAACCTGGTAATCTCAAAAGTTTAAAAACAGTTCAACAAGTTCTCTCTAAATCTCTATAGCAAGTTAAAAATATTCATTTAGACAAAACTATGAAATTGTCGACAGGTGGGACTCCATTGAGTCTGCAGATTGAAAAAAAGTACATCATGAATAAAATTTCAAGCTAAACTTTCTATAATATAAAAAGAAAACACGATCTGTCAGATTATACAATAAACCCATTAGGAAAAAATGGAAGAAAAAATTTGGGTAGATTAGGAGTGGAAGCTAGTACTTCAAAGAAAATAAATTTATGATCATATACTCTCGATGATTTCTACATGGTAAAAAAAGTCCAGTTTACAACAAAGAAAAAAGTTGGAAATAATAAAATTCTGCATACTATTATTAAAGATCAAGTATATGTGAAAGATCACTTGTTAATCATATTTGCACTGTTAGAAGATTAGATGTGGATAAAATTATAATTTGTGTGGAAATGGTGGTTAAGGATCCTTGAAAGTTATAACTAATGTTTTCAATATGGAAACATACAATGACTGATTCAAATTTTTATAGAGAAAATAATACTCAATAATTTAACGTTTTAACAAGTAGCAGATCTTAAACTGCTAAACATAATTGTCAGGACATGGATGAAAGTACTCTTGTTTATATTGTGATGGTCAAAAGTTAAATCTGGGAGAACTGAGAACTAGTACAATAAGTTAAAGTTGATATATGGAAGCTTTGCTGAAAATGGATCTAAAAAATGTTTTATGCAGATTTACAAAAGTTTTACGCATCCATGTCTACCTTATGTAGCTGGAGATAAGCTTGTACTTCATGTAGTTCCTCCAAGAGATAATGAAGATTGTGACAGTGATCTCGAATATGTTATGTAAAGAGCCTGATATTGCTGTCTGGCTAAGTAATTGTGGTATAATTTGGAATAAATATAATTGAACAGAGCCAACGACACCAGGGTGGGGGGCCTTCACTTTTTTTGTAAAGGATCTTTTTTTTTTTTACAAAAATTCTAGATATAGTTGACTTTTTTAAACTTTTTTTGTATCTTTCTAACTTTTAATTAAATATTTATAAACACTCACATAAATACATACATTTATGTATTAATTTTTCTATTACAAAATTATTGCATAGTGTAAACTTAAACATTAACCTTTAGTAGTTGAAATGTGGTTCGGGATAAAATTGGTTGAAGGTTATAAAGCTGCCATTGCAAATTATGTTAAGAAGTTGAAGGTAAATTTGAATTTAGGAATTTTTAGGAAAGGAATGATTGAATATGAAATTAAATTAAACATGAAACTAATTCTTATTTATAAACATTTTATGTAATAAACCAATTATTGATATAGTTTTTAATATGATTTAGGAAAAGATTTATGTACAGATTAATTTCAATCAAAGCCTTTCAATGGGGGTGGAAAGGTCAAATTATTGAACACCACCTTGTTGATTTCTTAAACAAAATCAAAATACCATTAGGAGTGTATGCTGAATAGTATTCTAAATCTGTTTATCTCAACATGTTCTCAGCTTCTGAATCTAAATTGAATCATCGAGAACTTCTTTGAAGAGCAGTATCAGTATAATCAAGCAATAGAGTTTAGATGACATTAATTAGAAAATCTCAAAATTTCTGAGGGCCTAATATATATATATTATATATAAATTTTCAAATTTTAACTTATTCTAGTTATATTATATTATGTTCACCTAACAATTTGTTCTCTTCGTAGATAAGTCTGTTTATTATTCGTTTATATCATACAATTAAAATTTTTGAAGTAATCAAATGTTTAACCTAAACGTACTACCTTTGACTCGTGTCTACTGACCATGCAATCATCCAATTCGCCCATGAATTTTCTTATTCACATTAGGTATTTTTTTAGATTTATTAAAAGCATTTGATACAGTAAATCATGACATTTTGATTCATAAACTTAAATATTATGGAGTGAATGGCGTAAATTTAAAATGATTTAAAGTTATTTAACAAACCGAAAACAATTCGATTCTTTTAACAATCTTTATCAAAAAAATGTTTTCGATATTTCATGTGGTGTTCCGCAAGGATCAATTATGGTGCCACTACTTTTTTTAATTTACATTAATGATTTGCATAAAACTTCTAATTTTTTTAACTATTATGTTTGCGGAAGATACTAGTTTATTTTTATCTAATAACAATATTTAATAAACTTTACTTCTATAAATGAAGAACTAAAAAATGTTTCTAGCTGGTTCAAGTCCAATAAACTTACCCTAAATATTAACAAAATAAAATGAATTCTTTTTCAATCGATAACCAAAAAAATGCTATTTACCTAATAGCTACTAATGCTATTTATCTAATACGTGTAATTAATTTCTCACTCTAAACAAGTTTTTTTCTGAAATGAAAATACTTAATGTTTACGAACTCAATATTTTTAATATTTTATGCTTCGTGTATTATGTAAAAGTATACAAATCTCTCTCCTGCCGTTTTTAATTGTCTATTTAACTTAAAATCTATCATTGAGTATTATAAAAACAAAAAATCCACTGCATTGCACCTACATTTTTTGTGCAGTACAAAAGTATCAATTTAATTTTTTTACATCAATCTTAAAATTATAAACGTCATCTGACACATTAGCAAATATTACCATTAATTTACCTATTTTTTCTTTTAAAAAAAAATTTTTTTGGGACAAAGAAATTGCCGGCTCCTTTAAATAGAATCACTTGTGTATCAACTGAAAGTAAAAATTTCAGATACAAAAAAAAATACAAATTTTTTTTTTTCAGGAGATTAATTGCTGGTTTCTCTTGCATTTCTTTCACTTTGTAGTTTATATAATTCGCTATGATTTGCAACAGGTACCAAGATATAATTATATTGTAGGACATGCAAAACATTGGCATGTTTATTGACAAACATTACATCAAAAATTAAACGAACTATATATAATTCAACTATTTCTTTGCCAAAACATTTGATTATAACTTTTTAATACAGCAAAGAAATACATGCAATGACGAAAACGATAACAACACATCAGATAAAGACGTTTTTAATGAAAACCATAATATAAAAATATAGATTATAACAATAGAAATAAAACCTTTGAACTGCATTCGAATATACTATAACATTTCAATTTCAGATAAAGTTCGCTGTTAAAAGTTCGTCGTTAAACTGACATAAACAACTAATAAGTTTTTTAGTTTATTTTTAAGCAATTTTTTTTTACAAATTTCATAAACTTATCTTGCCTAAATTCATATTAAATCATATACAACTTTTTGCAGAGTGTGTGCTTTTCATAAATGCCTCAATCATTTTTTTTTTAAAAAAAACCATCTTATTTATTACTTTATAAAGTTAGAAAATCACTAACTTATACGCAAAAACTTTAGATCTTTCCAAATCTCACATAATCAACCAGGTACATTACAACTTATTATATAACTTTGAACATATTAAAAATATATAAATAAAAAAATTCGATTTCTATTTTTAAAAATTTAGATCCTAAACAAATACTGTAAACGATATTTAAAATTAAGTTACGGAATATATACAATTCTAATACAACATCCAAATACAATCATGCTAAGTGTTCCTAAAAATAAACTTAAAAAAAGTCGATCTAATACCAATGAAACAATTCTCCATTCAGTCTGAAGCCATTCAGCATCGTCATTTTCAACCATATGACAGAGTATGTAGTCAATTTTTTTGTGGATTTCTTTAACGTTTGGTTTACCTTGGAATAGCTCATCAAGATTTGTTAAATGACTTGCTGACCACAAAAGTCCTGGTTTTTTTTCCGATTCTTTTACAAACAATTTTTTTAAAGATATATTTTCTTTTAAATTTTCATGTTTCTTGAGAATTTCTAATTGTTTACGCCATTGAGGAAGCACCCTTTCTGACTTGATACCGTAATATCTTGCTAAAATGCCTAGGACATAATATCGAATCCACAGCGGAAGCTCTGATAAACTCGCATTCGCAAAATAGCAAGCGGAAGAGTAACATAAGCAAAACATTAAAAATACCACAACAACCAAACTAAGGCTCACAAACCATGAAAATAAAGGAACTCCTTCAGAACCACTTGTCATCGTATTTATCGAAGATACGAGAAACCAAACAATAGCAAGAACAATTGTAACAACGTAAGGCGTTCTTTGACCTAAGTATAAAAATAAAAAATATCAACAACAACAAAAAAAGAACAACTATTAAAAAGTTTTGATTAAATAATTACTAAAACTAAAAATTGTTTGTAGTTATAATAATAATTACAAAATCTAACTTATTAATAAAAGTTAATGAAGTTTTATGTAGTGGAGATAGTTTATGTTAAATATCATAGATCATAATGTAATGGTATACTATCCTGTAGTAGTAGTAAAATTTTTGGTTACCTTTATATACTGGCAAAACAAAAACGAGGACAGTTAAAAATACAAATATGGCATTTGGAATTACTAAATTCAAAAGAAGATATAGTGGCTTTCGCTTCATTATTAGGGTATACGTAACATCCACGTGTGGTGTAGTCGAGTGAGGATACATTTTTGGCTCGCTTACTTTTTCCATAGAGATATATAACCATTCGGCGCTAGCTAAATTATAAAGATTACTCTTACGTTTAGAGTTTTGTTTAATTATTTGAAAAGAGAAACAACCCCTTTTTTTTTTAAAATAATTGAAAATGTTATGAGAATATAGTTTAATATTAACATCATTAAGTATTAATATTTTTGAATGTATTTAAATTGTAGTTAATTGTAATTAAATTGTAGTTACACATTTTATTTCCAAAAATAGTAACAAATCTTACGAGAGTATAGTTTCATATCAACATTATCAGGGACTAGATCTACTTTTTCCGATGTATAAGTTAAACTGCTAAACTGCATCGGACAAGTTTGTGTTTCAAATGGAAAATCTTTAACGTTCATTGTACAGCTCATATGAAACATCACTGGTGCATTCCATTCATGCAAACCATCACTTGATACAATGATAAAAGTTTTAAAAGTGTCCAATAGACCATTATATTTCTTGTCTTCTTCTACACTAAATTTATGTTAAGTAATACTGTAAGATGCTCTAAAATTAATTGCTAAATTAGATATATGTTACAAAAGCAAAGTGAGTACACACACACATACACACAGACGCGCACCTATACAGATACACACACATATACACACACACACACACACACACACACACACACACACACTTAAAAAACAACAACCTAAAATAACCTTTTCAGCTTATACCAAATAATAACCAATAAATTTTTTGTTTAAAGATAACAGTAAATCTAATTTAGCGCAATTTTTTTAAAAAGCCAATACGATTTCTTTAAATCGTTTAAAAGTATTTAAAATTGAAATTTTAAATAAATTTATATTCGCAATAAAAGTTAAATATTTTAAATTTAAAAATTAAATTAGTTTTATTTTTTTTAATTTTATTTTACTCCCAACAAAGCTATGTTGGCAGTTACTAAAAAACAAAGTATAGATCTATACTCGAGTTAAAGAACAAAAAAACGGTCGACAAAAGACTTGAGCTGTTGAGGTTTGTATGAGTCAGGAAAATATAAAGTGGCTTTCAAAGCATTGAAGTGCATCGGAAAAATTAGATGAATATAAGTTTTTATGCATGAAGGGACAGTTACTGTAAAAAGATTTAACTTTGCTGAATGTCAGTCAAACGGGAACGAGTTTTGGTTGATGGAACTGAAAATTATACCTCCTTTGATCAGCAACTATGATATCTTTAAATTGATATTGTTAAACGCTAACTTTGCAATCCATTGTATATTTAGTTTCTATGAGAGATTATTAGAATGAAAATCCAATAAAACGTAAAGAAGAGGACTCAGCGAGAGTGCTACTGTTCATTAATATAGAAATGTCAACGATATTGCTATATTTGTTTGCAGTAAATAACTGAGTTATTGCTGGAGTTAAAATTTACAAGCCACTACAAGCCCCAAGTTGTTGCAGAAGAGTGATCAGATTAGAGATCGGCTGCCTGCTTCAAGCGATAAAAAAGAGCAGACGTTTTGTCAAGGCAGGAGTATAAAGTTGAGTTGTTCCAAAATAGAGCCACTTTTATGGTAAGATTGTCAGCTATATCATTAATGTATATAAGAAATAATATAAGAACAAGGATAAAATATTAAGGTAACTCCAAAGTTACTGCAATTGAAAAAGAGTGTTGAAAATGATTATAATACTGTGGTAAGAAAGAAATCATTTGACCTCTGGGTTCTGAGCCAGAACTCTAACCACTGCGCCACGGCTGCTCAGAAATCATTTGATAATCTAAAAGATTTTCACAGATACGTCATATGAAGCAAGGTTATGGAGAAGACCAGCATCGGAAACTTAATTTAGCATCAAAAAATTAATTATAGCCCTTACCTCGCCACCCCAATCTAATGCACAGTAAAATCTTTTAGTTAAAGCAGTTAGCAAGTCAGCCGTAGAACATGAAGATTGAAAACATATTGATCGTTAGAAACTAAATTATTAGACTCAAGATAAAATGGTAGAAGTTTTGTGAATTAAGACTCAAAGACCAATAGAGAGAAAAAAGATCGGACGAGAGTTAGAAGAGTCAGAATGTTCTCCAAAGTTTATAAAACTTCAAACTACAGATGCTATTTTCCAGTAGGAATAAAAGCAAGATTCATTCAAGCACTTACTAAATAATTAAAAAAAAAAGTTCGTCACAACCCTTGTAAAGGGCTATTAAAGAATATCTGTCTGGACCACAAACCACAGAAGAGTTTAATTGAGCAACGGAAGTCGGAATGATTTAGATGCGTAACGATGAGTTAACCTGTTTAACTTGAGTGGCATTACAAATCAAGAAGACCTCGGTCATTAGATTCAAAAGTCAAGTTAGAGGCAAAGTTCCTCGCAATAGTTCTACCTTGACTTAAACTTGAATTAATTAAGTTAGTTAATTGTTCTTCAAGTGCAGATGCTGATTTTTGAAGTTAGTGAGCTAACTTCCAGACATAAAACAAATTCCACAAATTTATACATTTGCATTTATGTCAAATAAAGATGCTTTACAAAAAAATTGCGGTAATTGGAGACTTGGAAAAAAAAGCCCTAACTCTAGCCACACTTGCCCCAAACATGAGATAAACAAGTTAATAAAATATTTTTTTTTTTTATTTTCAATTAAATTAATCTATATTGATAAATTTTAAATTTCATACCTTAATAAAATAATAACCTTTGACCTCAATTATAACCTTACAAAATTTGTAACCCCCTCAAATGGGGTGGTTCAAACTCTTTATAGTCATAATTTTTGAATACTAAGAAATTATTTTATGAAATTTAAAATTTATTTAAATTGAAGATAAGTTTAGTTGAGAACAGTAGAGTAAATATTTTATCAACTTGTTTCTCTTACATTTGGGACAGGTGTAGCTAAAAATTCAGGCCTTTTTTGTTCCCATGCTCCAATCATCACAATTATTTAAACATATAAATGTTTAGAGTTCGCTCTTTGTTTTGAAAGTTAGCTTTCTCAAACATTAAAAAAATGCTGCATCCACCCTTTTTCTTTCATTTTAAGAAGTTATAAGAAAGTTTTTATCGACGCTCACCGCTTTTACAAGTAGTATTTTTACAAGGTTGATTTTAAACGAGTTTACTTCTGTAATTTCTAAAGTAAATTAAAATAAATTATAATAAAGAATATAATATACTGTATAAAACTTATATATTATACAAAAAAAAAAATTAAAAGAAGTTAAGAATTATGTTAAATATTATACTCTTATATATTGTGTTTACATTACTTTTTAAAATTACAAAAATGGAGAAAGTTTTATCATATTATTATTTTTTTCTATAAAAAAAAGTTGTTGCCAGTAGTTACCAAAACTGTTGCCAGAGGTGGACTGAAAAGGTTTGGTTCAGGGAGATTCAAAAGTTTCAAAATAAACAAACTTGTTTCAACATTTAATTTGAAGAGCTTAGTGCTAAAAGTACTCAAGTCACAAAAAAAATGTTTTGAGAAAATCTACTTTGATCAGAGATATAACACTTTAAAGTAAGGATTTAAAATGGCTAATCAAAGTAGATTTTCTCAAAACATTTTTTTTGTAATTTAAATATTTTTAGCACAAAGCGCTTCATTTGTAAAGCAACCTTGGTTCTAAAAAAATATTTTAAATCACAAATAAGCGACAGCTAATTTAACTCATTTTAAAATTTGTCAACTTATTGATAACTGGTAAAAATCAGGAGATGATTCAAGATCTATAGTAATTTTAAAATGTAATTCAAAACCATTCCATTAAAAAACTACGCCTTTATTGTTACAGCCGTTTTACAAAAACATTACAGTGTGAAAAGTATACAGGCTGTTTTTCTTAATAATACTGCTTCTGGACCAATAAGAGACTAAGTGGTAAAACAAGAATAGTTTCTAAAAAGAAAACTACACCTTATTGTTGTTTTTTGAAATTCAACTAATTGTTTTATTGCACATTTAAACAAACTACCGTTAAAACTAACCTTATAATACAATAAGACAAACCTTATATAAAACATGTTAAGAGCTATTTTTAAGAAGCTTGATGATGATAAAACTAAGCCAAGATCTTTAATCGACAACTTGGCAAAAAATGTGTTGAAAATATTCAGAACACAAATCAAGTTTTGTTTAAGCGTGTTGAAAATGTAGTGTTAGATAAATATGTTCCAGAAAAAATGGTATTAGATCTTAGTTGCAATTAAAAACTATTATTTGAGTATTGTAAAGGGTTTGGCTCCGCGTATTTTACACTTTTTTTAAAATTGGAGTATTATACATTAATAAAAATTGGGAAAAAAATATTATAAAGAAAAAAAAAATACTTGTAAAATACAAAAATATCTGGAGTCCAAACCAGTTCAGATCTGACATTGATAAGTGAAATATTGTTGTAATCTTCCTTCTTCCATGTTAATAAAGGATTGATCCATTTCTAAAAGTAACATTTTATATTAAAGCATGTCTATATATTTAGAGTGATCAGATGTCCTGATGTTATCAGTATTATCCATTTTTTTTAAAAGCTTTTTCTAATTTTAAAAATGCTACATTTTCAAAATGTTTTGATTTCGAACAAAAACTCAATTTTAAAATCAGTACATCAAAAAAAAAAAATAATTCTGATAAAATTAGGATATTTTGGGCACATATCAAGTTCTCAAAAATAAGTAACACATTAAACTAATTACTTGTCGAACATTTATGTTTGTTATAACTATCTCATTTCCAATATCAATGTCAACAACAGAAACCAAGGAGAGGCCAAAGCTAACTTTAAGCGTACCACTTGCTAGGGGAAAAACTGTTCTCGTTCGATTTAAAAACAAATCATTATGAAGTCTCATTTCGTCAGTTATAATTATTGGACCTGGAAAAAAATGTTAATTGGTATAACAATACTGCATTTGATTTTTGAACTTGTATTACCTATGTATTATTATAAAAACTTTGAGCGGCTCTAGCTCAGTGGTGTTTCGGTTCGATGCCAGCTTCAGCCATATTTGCAACACATGTAAGGAAGGAGATGTGAAATTCTTAGTTTAATGTTTTTCGAACGTGCTTTTTTTATTTTAATAAAAGATTTTATATAGCAAATCAGTAAAGTTACCTCTTACAAACCTTTAACTAAGCTTTCTAGTTTTATTTATCACTCGCTCTCTAATCATTTGTACTTTTTTTTTTAACTTTTCGATAAATTTTGAGTAAAAAAAAGTAAAAAAGTGCATATGTTGGGTAATACCTAACATGACCAGAGAAAAGCGCAAAGTCAAATTAAAATGACAATAAACACAGCAAGAAGTCCAGCATAATAGTTCTTTTTAATATGCCGAATCTGAAAAATATAACGAGGATCCAGGGTTTTTTGTTAGTTGAGTTTAGTCATATTCAGGTAAATTCTTATCTTCAATTTTTGTATGTTCAGTTCTTACCTGAAAAAAGAATGTTTTAATGTGTGTGTGTGTTGCGTTAAACAAGTTTTCTTTATCAATATTTTTAAATATTAAAGTTTAAGTTTACATTTTTATAAATATTACAAGTTGACATAAATGATGACATTAATACTACATGAACTTCAAACAGTCACCGTTCATTTTTTATATCAAACTCAAATCCAAGTTGTTTTTGGAGAGATGTTTTAAAAAAAACAACTAATATTTAGTTTTTATACTTAACATAATATTTTCTCAGAAACAATTTTTAAAATCAAATATTTTTTAAAGAAACAAATTCCTTATTACGGACAGAGGATTTTCGGCCTTTATTAATTATAAGTTATAAATTATTTAAATTCTATAATTAGTTTTTTTTTTGACTATTGTTTAGTGTTCTGGAGTTTGATATTGAAAAAAAAAATTAGTTTATGATTTTTCAATAAATAAAAATTAAATGTTTTTAGACGAATATGTTTAAGCCAAGCTTTCTATATTTTATATAGTTAACGGAACTTCTTATTTTTAAACTAAACTTTATATTTAAGGAACTTATCAAGGGACTTAGAGATTGACATATTTGTCTTCTTCTCGCCTCTACTACCTATATATCTTGCTAGTAACTTACGGAATGTATATATTTACAAAGCAAAAAAAAAAAAAAGTAAAAAATAAATAAAAATTATCACTCAAAAAAATCATCACCGAAATTAAATAACTGTAAACTCGAATTTCCCCTAGGAGGTTCGAATAACCGGTTATTCGAACCTCCTAGGGGAATTAGAATTTACTTCGAATAACTTAAAATCTTCTTTAAAGTGACCTATTTCAAGTTACAATCTAATTTTAACAGAAAAATAGAGTTAAAGAGGAAAAACTTTGAAATAATATGCTTTTAAGTCTTTACCTTCTAAAAAACAAGTTTAAAATAAAAAAAATAAATCTTTACAATTTATCAAAAAAATTTATTAACGTAATCATGCTTTTCAAAACATAACTTTTATCTCTTAGCTCGAAAAAGACTGACTTTTAATGATTATGTTTTCTTAATACTTAATCCAGTAAGTGTTTTGAGGAACACTAAAGCTTTCGGCTACTTTCTTTTTAGTTTGACCTTTTTCCAATCTTTAAAAGCAAGATATTTATCTTTGATTGATAATTTGACATTTTTGCTCAATTTTTGTTTGCTTATAAAACGAAAAAGGTATAACAGCTTCTACACACAAATACATTACACGTACAAGCATGTATATTTTATTTGTATACAAAGTGTGAAAAGCAAAACTTTTGTCCTGATTATTCAGTTGTATATTAAAACTTAGTATTTCTGCTGCATAACTGTACTGATTGATCCAACGTTTCTTTAAATAAATATGAACTCTCTCCATAAAAGAGTTTTATAAGTTATTAGTTGTTTTGAAATATAATAATGAACTAATTTATCTAATTTAGCTCATTTTAACATCTCAGTAACAATACTAATTGGAAAGTTAAAACCGAATAATTTCTTGATCACTGCACATCCACGCGCACTAAACTGGCTGAAAGAAATGCTCGTTCATGCCTAGATAAATTGATCTTCTGTTTGTGAACACAGTCATTAAAGTAGCAAATATTTTACTAAAATAAATTTTAATTGTAGTCTCTATAAATTTTTTTCTATTAACGCAAAAATAATAAAATAGTTGTACAGATGGTATTGTCAGTAGATGGAATTTAGTGAAAGTTAGTAATGTTTACTAAAAGTAAAAATCTCTTATGCTATCACAAAATATTATTATCATTTTTTTAATATTATTTTAGGTACACCAAGAAGTCCTTACGGTCTCATCACAGAGCACCGCAGAAAAACATTTGAAAGGAAGTTCAAACGTCCCTCCTTAGCGAATTTATAAAGCTTGCCCAGAGGTGGCGTTGAACCACGGATCTCTAGCTTCTGAGGCAAGTGCGCTAACCACTGCGCCTCAGCTGCTCTAATTTTTTTCTGAAATTTGTTGCAAAAAATACCCATTCTACACTTAATCTATAATTGATCTTAAAAATCTAAAATTGGTACAAAAAATATTTTTTGTATTCGTATTTGCCTCCACCCTCCTTATTTTATTATTATGTTATAAATTTATCAGAGTTTTATGTATAAATAGTCGAACAAAATGTATAAAGCATTGTTAGAAATTTTTTAGAGTAGAATGTAAAAAAAAACAAATGAATTTTTTTAACAGCAATAATTATGATTTAAAAGCATGAAAATACTTGTTTAAGTGCAATAACATTTTCAAAAAAATTGCGAGAGATTATCTGTACTAGACCTTCAAAAGCTCATATATTTATAGTCCTCATCAATAAAAAATCTTAAAAACGAAAAATCCTCTGACTAAAAATAATTTTGCTTATAAAAATAACTGATTTGTTTTAATTGCTAAGACATCTTCAACTGTAATCCCAAATATACATTTATTTTATAACCAAAAAATTGAAATGAAGAGTTAATTGGTTTTAAATAGATAAAATTAAGCATCAAAAATGTGTATAATTTGCAATAATTTTAAAAGTTCATAAATCAACTAGTTTGCTATATTTCACATTTTAAATATTTCACTAAAAGTAGAATACTTTATTACGTTTATTAAAAAATAAAGTTTATTAAACAATATCAAACTTGATTTATTTAAACGTAAAGTAAATAATTATTTTTATTAATTCATATACCATCGTGTCCTACTCCTTTTGTTTCCACAAAGCATTTTACTCCAACAACCACTAACAGGTATAGAATAGGATTTTGATGCATAATTTGAGCATATTGTATAATAGGATCTTGATTTTAGTTCAAACCTTAACACAATTTTTGAACAGATTAAACTTTTTCCGTTTTGTAAGTTTGTTGATAAATAACGATCAACTTAAAAGAACAAAAGAATTCTGTTTAATAACTAAGTTTTCCGCAATTATCCATAACAATAGCGATAGATTAAATCAGTATTAAATTTTAGGATTTTGCTATTTGTTTAAGGATAAACATTTTGTTTCTCGTTAAGCCTATTCGTTAATTTAAGTACATACGAAGTGTAGTATGGTGGGTGTTTAAGTATTGCAATAAAAATTTGCTAGATGCTTACGTCTATTACGGAAAAATCTTTATAAATTTATTTGATGCGATAGTAAAATATACCGGAAAATTTACTGGTAATTTTACCGGTTAATTTTGAACAATTACTGGCCGGTAAATTTAAAATTGTATTCAACGGTTATCATCATAGTATTTTAATTGATTAGTTGAATACAGAGTTTCATAAAAATTTAAAATTTAGGGTAAAGGAAGGTATTTTCGTGATAAATTAACTAGATGTGTAATTACAAAGTCAATTTCAGTAATTTTACTTAATTACTTTAATTGTTTGATGTACATAGAGTAAAGTTACTAGAATCTATGCAGTTTTGGGATTTTAAGTCCTTTGATAAGTTTTTATAAAAGCTCAAAAGTCATTGAGAAAAGTTAGGTAATTTTGTGATATGATATTTAATTTCGTGATAGTGGTTAGGTAATTTCGTGAGTGCACAATAATATTTAAATTTTTCTTTATTAATTAAGTATAACATCTGGTATAATATAACAAAAAATATCTTGTTTTGAATTCATAACTATTCAATCAGACTTTAAGTTCATAAAATATAAATATAGTCAGGTTTATAAGTTAACAAAATTATAATAATACTTTCATTACTTTATATTTATATATAAAAAAAATATACTTTTAACATAGGTAGCTTAGAAAATAAAATAACAGACCTACAAAAAACTCTTAATATAATAACTATAATATTAACCATACTTATATCTGATTAACTTATTTTTCTAAATCACATTCTTGTTGACAACATGTATCACACATAAATACTTCACCAATGTCATCATATGTTTGACAACTATCATGATAAGGTACTAAACAATAGGAACACTGCAACCATTTTTTTCCTTTTTTTTTTTTTACATCACTGTTGTAACTTTTTTTACAAACACCGCACTCCCAATCATCATCTTTTGAAGCATTTTTATTTTTTTTACTTTTTTTAGAACATACAGGAATAGAATCCTTGAAGTTGATGGAATAGGTTGATCAGGAGGAGTCAGACACTTTGCACTTGAATCCTTTTTGGCCTATTAGGGTTAGGTGTGGTTGGCTCTACAGATGGAATAGTTAACAATGTTTGTATAGCAGTATTACTGTGTGGTTGAATTTCTGTACTTTGAATCTCTCTGTTTGTCAATTGAGATGGAGCTATTGCTTCTGGAGGAATGGCATTTTTATTTAAAGGGCAAATGCCTTTTTTTTTAAATGCATTTTCTATATTTTTTTTAGAAAAGCTTTTAATAAATGCTGGATTCAATATTGTATGAAAAGTTGTCCGATTTGGTTTTTCTCCAAGATTTTCCCTCATAAAGTCATTTAAGCTAGTGGCCCAGTTTGACTTAAGTGGCTTGTATATTCCTACATCTAGTGGTTGTAATAAATGACTCGTATGAGCTGGAAATGTAAATAAATATATTTCATTTTCTTTTGCAAGTAATATAACATCCATGTTAATGTGTGATGCATGTGAATCCATGAATAATATCACAGGTCGTTCACTTGGAATAGAATCAATAAAAAATTTAAACCATTCCAAAAATAAGTCACTATTAATCCATCCTTTTGGAGATAATTTTACCATACAGTTTGGTAAACAATCAGCTTTAAGATTATCGTTCCATCTAACGCCTTTGAATATAATTAAAGGTGGAATCCATGATCCATTGGCACATACACATCCTAAAAGTGTATGCGTTTCTCCACGATCAGCATAAGTTCTTTTATAAACATAACGTTTACCTACATTTGAGGTGAAAACGTTTACATTCATTTGAGGTGAAAACGTTAAAAAATGTGTAATTGCGATAAGGAATCATAAGTTATAGGAAGTTAATAAAAAAACAAAAGTTTTACCATTAAATCAAGCATGTTTTCTAGTTTAATATTTAATAAAAATAATTTACTTACCGTAAAACACAAGTCTGGAAATAAAAATGTTGGACAAGTACTCCAAACAAATGTGCTGAACGCACGTAAAATAATGCTAAAGAATGTACAAACTGATAGTAAACAATTGACGTATCACACGCACCCAACGACTATTTGTGAATCGACAGTAGTACCCCGGGTACCATTTGACACAATTTCGATGTTTTTGACTAATAGGTATGTTCGCTACAAATGCCGAAAGAAATATCACGAAATTACATATATCACGAACATACCTTCCTTTACCCTACCTTTTTAAAATTAAACTTTTCAAAATTTACGAGCAAGTTAACATCACTTTCCTATTGTGCAAAACTAAATCTGTAAAATTTTCCTCAACTTTGTTATTGTGCAACTTTTTTTAGAAACGTGGTTTTATTGTTAACAAATGTATTCATATTTGCAAGGTTTCAATAAAATACTTTTGACACATCGAGGAAGGTTTTTATATAAGGGTCTTGAATTACCATTTCTGATGCTTAAGACTTCAATAGATGGACTAACATCAAAAGCTTTAAAATAAATTTAAACTAATAATTCCATTTTAAAGTAGCAGTTTAGTCCAAACATTAAAAAACAAAAGAAGTAAGATAATACATTCTACAAAAGTACAATTATTTTTTGCTAACACCTATTTTGTTTTTGGTTTTCTAAAATGTTTAAAGACTTCTCAATATTTGGCTTTTGTTTTGACAGAATTTATATTCTTAAATATTTTGTTGACATAATTTAACAAGTTTGAACACAAGTCTGTGTTCAAACAAGTCTGTGTTTCAATGTTTGTTTTTATTTTTTATTTTTTTTGCAATCAGACACTTTATTTGGTGAAGGTTATTTTTTAATATATTAAAAATATTATTTCTAAATAGATTTTCCTAAATAGTATATGTTTTGCACGTTTCATTATTATTTATTAATTTAATATAGCATAATATATGAAAATATTATTGAACATATGTTCTATAATATTTTTATATATTATAATTTTTAAATCAATAATTAAAAATGAAAATAATAAGTTATAACACTTATGTGTAATAACTTATTATTATCATAGGTAAAACTGTTGTGAAATCATTTTGAAAAAAAATTACACTTTATCTCTGAAGCAAGAACTGTCATTTTAAAATCTGTTGATAAAATACTTAAGAATATACTAATTTGCTTTAAACAATCTATTCAAAAATTAAGATTAATTTAAACTTATCTTAATTTTTGCTAAAATATCCAAATTATCTGTAGATAAAAGTTCAACTTCCATCGACAGATAATTACTTTTACAAGTTTTTTCTAAAGCCATGCAGTACCACTTTGATATAACAAAACCACCTTTAATTATAAAAGTAGTAAAAGTTAACAAAATTACAATAATTAATTAAGAACTCTAGGTGGGACGCTAAAAACATCTAAACATCTAAAAGAACAATTTAACACTAATTAACAGTTTTAATGTAAAAACTTATTATCAGTACATGACTATAGAATTTCTGTACAACATAATCTATGCAAGGTTCAGCATGTTAACACCAGAAACTATATCTCTTCTAAGAGCACAGATAAGTCTCCTATCAAATATTGTAACTAAATTCACTACGCTACGTTTGTAAGGCATGAAAACTAGCATCAAATAGTTATTAAAGCTGAAAAATTTCATTTTTTTTAGCATTTGCAATCTCATAAAATACATAGATTCCATTAATTTAGTTAACTGCTAAATAAATTCACTTTTTAATTTAATCACAGAAATTATTCAAACCCTTTTTTAAAAAAGTAACTATATGGATTTCTTTGTAAAAATTGGGTTAAATATTTTTTTAAAATTGTAAATATGTGCAGTGCCGTGGCTAGTGGCTTTAGGGCTCCCCCAAACATTCCATTAGGGCCCCAAAGTTATTTTAAATGCGTTTAAATTGACACTTTTTTTTTTCAAAAAGCGCAAGGCGTATCTTTTATAATGCACCGAACATATTTTTAAGCAGTCGTTCACGAGAAAAAAAACAATAAAATTAACCCTTTAATTTAATTAAGTATATTTTATAATTGTTATATTTATTAAGAGTTTAAAACAAAAAGTTTCTTTGACTACTGTGAATGTATTAGGCATTCACAGGTCAAAAAAAAGGTTTGCGTAGTGTTTTCATACTTGCAAACTTATTTATTAGGCCTTCATAACTTAATTTCCTTGCCACCTCGTTCTCGATTGACAGCATTGCTAGGGAAGACAAACGTTCATCGACCATTGTTGACCTACATAAAGATACAAAAAAATATAGTTATATGTGTTTACGTATAAGGAAGTAAGAGTATTTATACTGACCTATGAAAAGTTTTAATTAATTTTAACTTGCTAAAGCTACGTTCTGCACTTGCAACAGTTACTGGAGAAGTAAGAATGATGCGTAACGCAATAACTAGATTAGGATAAGTTTCCTGCAGCTCTTCTTTGTAGACGTAGTTAAGAAAGTCATATGCAGATTTCAGGTTTGTATTTTTGTCCTCTTGTACAACTATGGCAAATCGTTTCAACTCCATTTCCAAATCCTCAGAATCTATATCACCGAGCTTCGTTTGCAAATTTGTGCAAAATACAGTAAGACAATTTTCATTACAGGCTTTGATAAGACTCTCAGACCGGTAAAGAAAGTCAAAAAGATTTGTGAAGATACTGACCTGTTCAAAACGCTCCTTTACTGATGCAATTGACATGTCAATGAGTGGCAAAAGGAAATCTGCTTTATACTGATGCTCAGGTTGCCGAGTTTCATCAGCACACTCGTATGAATACATTTTTTTTTTTTTGTAAGCGCACTGTTGGAAAAACCTTTTCAATGCCCAATTCTTCTGCAATTTCTTGTGCTTTAATATGTGCGTCAGTAAATACAGTCTCACGATACTCATAAAGAAATGTATTTGTTGCTTTTATTTCACTAGCCAAAATGTCAAGAGAGGTTGTAGAAGACTGAAGAAGCTTACTTGATTTGTTGATTTGAAATAAAACGTCATACCAAATAATGATTGATAATAAGAAAGGCCATGTCCTAATATATTCAATCAGAGATCGTACTTCTGTGGCTGTTGCCCCATCTTTCTTTTCAAAGGCATGTTTTTCCTATCTGTCGAGTGCCTCTAAAATTTCTTTCAGATAATAGCGAAGTGGTTTAACACTTATTTTATGATTGGCCTCGACAATCAAGAATATTTAGATCCCATTTTTTTGCCTGATTTAAAAAGACATCCAAAAGCCCTTTTCCAGTGGTATCATTTACTGTGAGATATCCAAAGAAATTTTCGGAAATGTTAATACCTACTCTAGAAGTACATGTCACTGATCTTAAAATTATGCTCATTTGTTCTTTGTGCGAAACGTCTGGCGTGCAATCTAAAATAACCGAATAGTATTTTGCTTTTTTTACCATAGAAAGGTTTTCTGATTCAATCTCCTGCGCTAAACATCTAATCAACTCGTTCTGTGTGTCATTGCTCAAATAGTGAGCGTTTGTTTTTTTGTCCTGAATTCTCAACAGAAGCTCCTTGAGGACGGCATCGTACTTAGCCAGTAATTCAAACACCCCAAGAAAATTTCCATTGCTCTTTGAATCAATTGCTGTGTCTGAACCACGGAATGCAAGATTTTTTGCTGATAGAAATAACGTAATGTCCAGTATCCTTTCCAACACAGATCTCCAAAATATCCGCTCTTTATGAAGCAACTTTTGTTACTGCTCGTCTATGATAGCTTGATTTGCTATGCCTGCATTGTCAAAATTGAAAAAAAATTAATATTTTAGTAATAAAAAAAGTAACAAAACAAGTTAAATGAAATATCAGTTACCTTTTCGTAATGTCATCCAATGTTCAAAGCATTTTAAATGTGCACTGCATGTTTCGTGTTCTTTAAGTTTTTTTGATAAGCCTTCCCACGTGTTTATTCCTTTTTGAAATGGTGAAGAAGTTATCCCAAAAAGTTTGCAACAGAAACAAAACACTTTATCACTATTTAAAGAATATATAAGCCATGATCTTTCAAAGATTTCTCCGTTTTTCATTTTGCGGTTATAATAACTCATGGAAAATCGTCTTCTTTCTGAATTTTTTGGAACCT
Source organism: Hydra vulgaris (assembly GCF_022113875.1). Taxonomy (NCBI): domain Eukaryota; kingdom Metazoa; phylum Cnidaria; class Hydrozoa; order Anthoathecata; family Hydridae; genus Hydra; species Hydra vulgaris. The sequence goes on along the minus strand of NC_061161.1, from coordinate 37,844,550 downwards.
CGTTTAACAACACCACACTTCTGAGCGTCAGAAACATTATCAGGCCAATCAAAAGGATCATCACTGAGAAATATTAGTGGATTTGTTGTGGCATTTGATTCACAGATTAAACCATGACTTACATTTGACTTTGCATTTGAGTCATAGATTAACCCATCTGACTCTAGTCTAGTACCCAAATAATCACAATCAAAATTATTTGTTGATATCAAAACACTGCTAGCCGGAACTGCTGGTTTTAAAAAATGTGTTAGCTTGGGGTATTTCATGATTTTCTCCATGGCTGCAGCTTTTTCTCTTATTTTAGTGGCACCACTTTTCACTTTTTTCATTCCAATAATTCCAAAATATTGTAAAAAACTATGAATGAAAGATAATTATATTTTTTGCTAGGCATAAAACATAAGTAATAGAAATAATAGTAATAAAATAAACTTTACCGTGGTGTATTGGTAAACAGTTGAATTACCAACAAATTATAGTTAATCAATAAATAACCTAATTAAAAATAATAAATTCGCTTGTAATCATAAAATAAGCGACATACTTTAAAATATTTCCCCACGAAACGCTGTTTAATGGTTTCTCATTAACATCAAACAAACCGCTAAATAACATCAGACAAACCGCTATAGTGGTTTCTCAAAAAACTTCTAACAAAACAAAAGAACTCGGGAGTGTAAATTGTTTTTGCGTAAAAATGACTTTTGCTTTTTTTACTTTTTAGCATGCATAACTTAGTTAATATAATGGTTAAAATGCAAATTTTTTTACTTCACTTAAACCTTTTAAAGTTAAAAGATATTTTAACTTTTAAAAAGGGCCCCTAAAAATACTGTCCCCCCCAATTGGGGGGGGGGTGTTTGGGGTGCCTAGCCACGGCTCTGAATATGTGTTACATATAAATTTAAAAAAAGCATCATATATTTTTAAAAGTTAGCCTAATTAAAGATTAGGTTAATTAATTTTGCACAATCTAGTTTCCCTGTATCATAGTTAAGTGAGATTTCACTAAAGATCGTATAAGTGAGATTTCACTAAAGATCGTATAAGACCTTACTGCAATCTAATATAAAAATATCATGGAAAAAATAAGTTTAAATATTTTTTGAGAACTTTATCAGCAGGTTAAAAATGTACATTGTAAGCGAATAAGACTTAACGTATTAAGTAACGTTTATACAAAAATATAAGGGTCTGTTCAGGCATCATAATGAACGCAACATTGGCTCAAGTGGTACAAAAGTTTAAGCGTTCATAACTGAAGTTTTAAATCTGTTAAAACAAAGAAAATCTCATTATTTTTAGTTTAGTAGCGGAAGACACAATTGAGGTTGTAGAAAAATGGCCGTGAAATTGAAAATGTCTTTTTTCCTACCGCGTGTTTCTTAATATTAGATATACTGTTGTTGAAGGCTGCTTTTAAATTATCACACTTGCTGTTTAAATACTGCACAAAGTAGTGTTCAATATTTAGAGATATGACTGAAACATTTGGCCATTACCCATGAAAAGGTGAAAAACGTAACTCAGCACATAGTGCTGCTAATAAACTAATAAACATACGTTGAGGTAACTTCTTTTTTAAATATTCGGTGCAGCCAAACAACAACTTTTATCTTTTTGCCAGTATTCATATGGATGTTGTGTCGCTAACAATCATCAAAACTGATTTTAACAGGTTGAACTCTTCTAACACATCTTTAAACCCTTTCACAAGGACTTTCTCCCCTTTAAGTATTTGGACTTTCTCATCTTTAAGTATTCGCGTATTCGATTGAATTTCTTTTCATTTTTGAGGACCACTGCCAGATATTAAAAGCCTTTAACGTGTTTACTGTCAAATTGCATGCTCCTTTCGTCCAGATTTAGCGTGCTCTTTAAGTGCGTTTTCACCTAAGGAACTATTTTATGGCTTAATTTTTTTGGATTTTTGTTGAGCCTAATGAATTGATGTTTAAGATGAATTTTTCAAAAGTTTTGGTTATTTATATTGCTATAAATGGCTTGATAAGACAAGTGCTGAGTATTCAATATTTGATCCATAGGTCTTTAAAATCATCAGCAATTACACAAGTGCACTAATTCAGCCTCTGTAGCACTGAATTTAAGAAACTTAAAGAATCCAATGACGTGCTGGGGCATATGACATCGTTTACTTAAGGATGCATTATAAATTGCTACGTTGCATTTTTTTAAAGGTGTTTGAAGCTTTGTTTCATATTCTTCTCCGTGCCTAAATAGCTATTCTTGAATTTTACCCATCAACTTACAAAACCATGAAGCATAAATATCAAATGCGCAACTGATTAAAGAAACTATTATTGAGTTTTTATTTATTAAAAAAGACAGCAATTTATAGAAACGATCTAAAAAACTAAAAATGATTCAAATACTATAAACGCAACTATACATTAAAATTTTAAATATATATATAATAAATTTAATTATATATATATATTTAAAATTGCAATGTATAGTTGCGTTTATAGCATTTGAATCATTTTTAATTTTAAATTTATTATATATATATAAATAAATTTAAAATTATCAGGAGAGTTCGATATATATTATTAGGCAAAACAAAAAAATCTTTAAAATAAACTCTTCAAAAGGCATATTAATTAGGCAATACGTATTATTACGCAATACTATTGTTAACGCCACTTTTAAACTAAGTTCACCTATCCGCTTAAAACTCTTTACCTCTATCAAATTTAAAACACACGTAGAAGCAACTGTAAAATATTTTATGAATTTTTAGAATGAATTTGAGCAATTGCGTTTAAAAAATCTCTTTAATAAGAATTTAGGGCACGAACTTTTTATTACACCTTTTCTTATTTCACTGCGTTAATGTCCGAATTATATCAACAAAAATGTTTTCAGATTCAGAGGCTTATTTGAGCACCTTTCACTTATCGTGAAGACCTGAATTTTAAGAAATAAATAAATTGTGTTTTTCTAAAAACTCAATGTTGTAGCCTTATTTTTATGTAAATCAGTATATTATTACAAAATTTTCACACACAAAAAAAAAATATATATATATATAAAGGATAAAAAATATCTTAGAGTACTTAAACTTTATTTTCAATTAACAACTTTTTAGTGTAACTCATAGATTTGTTTATTTATTTGAAATCAATTTTCTTAAAATCTGACTGTAGGATTTTAATAATTTTTTTTAAACTTCAGATAAATATGTTTTATATTTATGATACTTTTCTAGTGATTGCTTCAACTTTTTTTCAATATAAAAATTTGTTTCAACTGTTATGACTTTTTACTAATATATATATATATATATATATATATATATATATATATATATATATATATATATATATATATATATATATATATATATATATATATATATATATATATATATATATATATATATATATATATATATAAGTAGGCATTTTTTAAATGTTAAGTGCATATATTTGCATATATAAACTGTTTAAATGCATATATTTGCATATTTATACTTAAAAAATAGGGAAAGTCTTAGCATAAGAGTATTCTTTTTTACTGCATTTTTTACTTTTTTTGTTGCAATATTCAACAAACTTTAGTACAAAGTATAATAAAATATTTTCATCTAATAATTATCTCAATGCAATTTTACTTGTAGGATAATTTTTTTTATAATAATTTTAGTTTTTAGTTATGTTAATATTGATTTGATTTATCTAACTTACTTATATACAGTTAAACAAAAACTGCAAAGGGCAAAATATAAATAACTTTTCGAAAGGAATGGCGTTAAGTCTGGAACATCTTCAACACATAAACTAATAGAGGAAGCAGTTCTAAAAGTAGTTCTTCATTATATTTGCATTTTGATCATTATTTGTATAATGTTTTTGTGACATCATTATTATAGATTTTTTATTAAAGTATACAGAGCAAAAGTTTCATCTGCAACCATTCTTTGCACAACTTATGTTAAAGAATTATGCAAATCTTGTATTGAAACTATTTTAAAAATTACCTATTTTAAAAATTACCTAATAACTATTGTTTGTGAACAACAATTGATGAAAATGATGCTTCTGGGAGATCACAAATGCTATGATTGGAATATAACATTAAGAGCCAGCAATCAAACAAAACATTTTAGACATATGAGCATGTGAAATTTTATGGACAAAAATTTGGAAATTATTATGTTTTTTATTTCTGCAACACCATACTCAGTGCAGAAGAAATAAAAAGCAAAACAAAGACATTTCGTTTTTTATTTTGTAATATATATATATATATATATATATATATATATATATATATATATATATATATATATATATATATATATATATATATATATATATATATATATATATATATATATATATATATATATATATATATATATATATATATATATATATATATATATATATATATATATAGAAAATATATATTACAAAAAAATATGTGGCTTTTTAAATATTTAATTCAACATATGATTTGAACCGTTATTGCACAATATTACTATCAGCTTATTTATTATTAAGATATTTTTTATTGTTTTTAAATTTTCGGCAGCTATATTTAAATATAGCTGCCACCTCCTAATGTGTTTTATATGATAAAAAAACACTGGTTTTAAAATTTTTTTGAAGCAAAATCATTTTTGGAGTCTCTTAAACATATAAAGAGTTCCTATTATTATCAATTAAAAAAATCTTCAAAAGTGAATTTTGACATTTCGGCTCAAATTAAGCGAAATCATGAAAATTTTAAATATGAATAAAATATTGCCAAAAATTAGTAAAAATGGACATTTTTCTTTTTTAGTTAATAAAATTCATTTTTTATGGTGTTAAATCTAACATTGCAATTTTCATATAATTTTGCTTCATTTAAGACTCAACATGATACACTTAAATAAAACATAATAAGTTCCTAAATAAATAAAACATAACAAGTTCCTAAGGGTTATGATGGAGTCATCAAAATATTTTTTATTCAAAAAATTTTAAAAAACAGTTTGTTTTTTTACCTGAAATGCAAATATTTCTTCGCAGTAAAATTCTTTGAAAGTAATATAAAAAAATAAGTAATTAAAGACCTGCTTGTTATGATGCAAGTATTTTTTTTTTAACTGTATTAATGCATATATTTGCATATATAATGCATATATTTGCTTATATAAATGTTTAAATGCATATATTTGCATATTTATACTTAAAAAATAGCTTAAAAAATATGTTAGATTTAACACCATAAAAAAAGAATTTTATAAACTAAAAAAAAAATTATTACCAATTTTTGGCAATATTTTTTTTGAAATTTTCATACAATTTTGCTTCACTTGAGACCCATTATGATATAATTTATGCATTATACTTAAGATATGACCATTATGATATAATTTATACATAATACACTTATATAATTTTTTTTTTTAATAATTTTTAGAAACTTGTTATGTTCCTAATAATTATATATAAAAAAAAAAAAATAAGGGTCTTGAGGGAGTCATCAAAATATTTTTTTTTTTTTAAATTTTTAAAAACCAGTTGTTTTTTATTATATGAAACACATTAAGCATATACTATTCAAAAAAGTTTTTTTTGAGAAAATCCTATTAAATTATAATATTTTTTAAACTTTAGATAAATATGTTTTATATTGATGATATTTTTCTTGCTATTGCTTCAACTTTATTTCAATATAAAAACTTACTTTTACTCTTATGACTTTTTCTTAATATATTAAAGTGTTTTTTACTTTGTTATTTTTGTTACTATATATATATATATATATATATATATATATATATATATATATATATATATATATATATATATATATATATATATATATATATATATATATATATATATATATATATATATAATATATATATATATACATATGTATATATACATATGTATATATACATATATATATATATATACATATATGTATATATATATATATATATATACATATAAATATATGTAGATGTATATATATGTATATATATATATATATATATATATATATATATATATATATATATATATATATATATATATGTATATATATATATATATATTATATTATATGTATATATATTATATTATATGTATATTTAACTATTGTGTTTTTATAAACACAATAGTTAAATATACATTTAAGTTAGTTACCAACAATTGACTGATAAAGCGTAACAACTAACCAGAACATAAAACATTTATTTAAATTTAAAATAATAAAATATCAATAATAATTGTGGCTACGATATATATTTAAAACTAAAAGAAATAAAACTATAAAAAAAAACATGATGAAAATTTAAAATAAAATAAAGAAAAACAAAAAAGCATTTAAAAAAATGAGAAAGTTTAATATTGTTACATGCACACACAAACACATATATAAAGATATATACACATACTTATACATATACAGCTTTAAAAATATATACATTTTTTTAAATGTCTAACAAACATAAAATTAAAAACATTTAAATTAAAAAACATACGATGCAAACAAAATGAATTATACTATACAATGCCAAATTAACAATACACAAGAATACAAAAACAAAAAACAACAACAAAAAAGACAAACGTCAAAAAAGACAAATAAAATTTAAAAAATATTCTTTTACGTTTCTTCAAAAACGGAGCAATTTTTATATTTTATTTTAATTGCTTTTAATTACTTTTCATTTTTGAATGTTTTTTCTTTTAACTTTGGATTTTTGTCTTTTATTTTTCTTTTTTCGATTCTTTTTATGTTTTTTTTTTTTTTGTTGGTTTGATTGATTTGGTTTTTTGTTTGTTTTTTGCTTTTTCATTTCCTTTTTTTTCTTTTCTTTACTCTCTTTATATTTATTTTTCTTATTTTATTATTTTTTTTTGTCTTTCTTTCTTTTTTTTTTATTTTTTTATTTTGTTTTTCTTTAATTTATTTATAAAATCGTTATAAAAAAGCGTCCGCCATTGCGGATGTCTCTGCACTGTCCAATATATATATATATATATATATATATATATATATATATATATATATATATATATATATATATATATATATATATATATATATATATATATATATATATATATATATATATATATATATATATATATATATATATATATATATATTATATATATATATATATATATATATATGTATATATGTATATATGTATATATGTATATATGTATAGATATACATATATACATATACATATATACATATATATATATATATATATATATATATATATATATATATATATATATATATATATATATATATATATATATATATATATATATATATATATATATACATATATATATATATATATACATAAAAAAAAGTTGAAGCAATGAGCAGAAAAATATCATACATATAGAACATATTTATCTGAAGTTAAAAAAAAAATTGTTGAAATCCTACAGTCAGATTTTTAGAAAATTGATTTCAAATAAATAAACAAATCTATGATTTACACTAAAAAAGTATTAAGTAAAAATATAGTTTTAGCGCGCAAAGATTATTGTTACCTCTATTTATTTATATTTTTGTGAAATTTTTGTATTATTTTATTGATTTACGTTAAAAATAAGGCTATATCATTGGCTTTTCAGAAATTAATTAACAAATAAACTGTTGCCATATAAAATATTCTCTGTAGTTAAGAACCGTAGCCATTTTAAAAGTTCAAAAGTTTTTTGTATTTTCTTACGCATGCGTACCTGAACATAGCGCTTTTTACTACAGGGTTATTCATTCTTATATGCGCGTCTATTCGTTTTTAATTGCGCCTTTATTCATTCTTATATGCGCATTTATTCATTTTTATATGCGCCTTTATTCATTCTTATATGCGCATTTATTCATTTTTATATGCGCCTTTCTTCATTTTTATATGCGCATTTATTCATTTTTATATGCGCTTTTATTCATTCTTATATGCGCATTTATTCATTTTTATATGCGCCTTTATTCATTTTTATATGCGCCTTTATTCATTCTTATATGCGCATTTATTCATTTTTATATGCGCATTTATTCATTTTTATATGTGGTTTACAAAAGCAATTGTAAAAAAGCAATTTGAACCAAAAAAAATCATTTAATAAAATCATTATTAAAACAGTTTATTATTTCAAAGCAAATTTTTCTTATTTCCTGGTAAACGAGTTTAAAAATACTTATAAGACGAAGACTTTTTACATTCGATGATGGTTTATTTAACTTAGTATTAGTTTTTAGTTTAATTTTATTACATTATATTAAATTGTATTATTGTATTAAATTTCTTGATTGATTAAGTTATTTTTTATCTAATTATTTATTTTTCTAGATTTATTATTTAATTATTTAAAATTATTAATATCAAATTTTTACCCTATGGATGGAATAGAAAATAATCGTAAAACAAGGAAAAATGTTACAAAAGAGCACATTGAAATGTTTAAACATATAGTTAAAAGAAATCAATCTACAACAAGCATTTCCACTTCTCTTAATTTATCGAAGCGCACAGTTCAAAATCTTGTCGTTAAGTTAAACAGAGGAGAATTCGACGACATGACTGCATTCAAGTCGTCTTCTGATAAAAAACGAGGTGAAAGACCTATAAACGCTCAAATAAAAAATATTATCGAATTATGCGTACAAGAAAACAATCTTTGCACGCAAGAAACAATAAAAGAAAATCTTTCTGCAGCAGGCTTCAACATGTCTCAGCCTACTATTTCAAGAAAACTCAAACGCTCGGATTTATCAAGAAAACGTGTTGTGCATGTGCCAGAAGAACGAAATTCAACACGAATTATTAATGCACGCTATGCATTTGCAAGCGAAATTAACGGAATTTCAGATGAAAAACTTATTTATTTGGATGAAACTGGATTTAATGTGCACACTAACAGCACATGTGGTTATTCGCTAAGAGGTGCGCCAGCAATTTTACAGTCGCCTGCAAATCGTGGCAAGAATGTTAGTTTAATTTGTGCTGTTTCAACAATGGGAGTGCTTGCCTATGAAACAGAAAATGGAGGCTGGAATGCAGATTCATTTTGTACTTTCATAACTACAATGATGGCACCAGCGATTAGGAATGCAAATGTGGAAGCGCTGGTGCTTGTTATGGACAATTGTAAATTCCACTGGAGTCTTTCTGTTAGGCAAATACTAGCCTCTCATGGTATAGCTATTAAGTATCTGCCAGCTTACACGCCACAGCTTAATCCAATAGAATAATTTTTCTTCTTCTTTAAAACATACTTACAAACAGGGAGAAAGGCCTCGAAATACGGATGAGGTAATCAGGAAACTTAAAAATATTATGGATACTACAGAGTTTAATATAGTTCCATTTTAAAACCATATGCGTAGTTATATAAATCAAGCGCTGGCTCGGCAACCATTTCTTAAATAAATAACAATGAAAACAACCTAATTTATATTTTAAATATGTCTATATAAAAATTTAAAAGCGTAATTATCGTTTATATTAAATTATATTAGAGACTTTATGGGTGGTTGACGCATATACAAACATAGGGATGTATAATTTGATATTAATAATAATTATAAACAATTAAATTTAAATCTAGATAAATGAATAATTAGATAAATAATAACTTAATCAATCAAGAAATTTAATAATAAAATTACAAAGAACTAATACTAAATTAAATAAACCATCGTCGAATGTAAAAGGTCTTCGTTTTAAGTATTTTTAACCTCGTTTACCTGGAAATAAGAAAAGTTTGTTTTGAAAAAATAAACTATTTTTTCAAAACAAATTGCTTGAATGATTTTTTTTTGTTCAAATTGCTTTTTTACAATTGCTTTTGTAAAACGCATATAAGAATGAATAAAGGCGCATATAAAAATGAATAAAGGCGCATATAAAAATGAATAAATGCGCATATAAAAATGAATAAAGGCGCATATAAAAATGAATAAAGGCGCATATAAAAATGAATAAATGCGCATATAAAAATGAATAAAGGCGCATATAAAAATGAATAAAGGCGCATATAAGAATGAATAACCCTGTAAATATGAATAAATGCGCATATAAAAATGAATAAAGGCGCATATAAAAATGAATAAATGCGCATATAAGAATGAATAAAGGCGCATATAAAAATTTTTGCTCTCTAACTAATCTTTAAAAAAAAAAAAAAAAAAGGTCCTTGTTTTCCTACATTTATCGACTGCCCTGCCAGTTATTATAAATAACTGGCAGGGCAGTCGATAAATGTAGGAAATGTATTAATTATTCATTTATTTCGATTTAAATAAGACGCGCATATAAGAATGAATAAACCTGTAATATCTAAACGACCGTGAGCCCCCCTACGAATTTTTTTACTCGGCAAACTTGGGTTTATAGTTGGCAGGGCAGTCGATTAATGTAGGAAAACAAGGACCCTTTTTTTTTTTTTTTAAAGATTAGTTAGAGAGCAAAACTTTTTTAAGTGATTAAGAAAATTACATTAAACCGAAAAATTTAAAAATGATTAAAAAATTTAAAAAAAATTTAAAAATGATTAAATACAAACGTATTTTAATTAAATGCTGGGGCACTGGATACAAACTTACTACATAATAACTTCTCGGTGCTTTGTGATAACACCGGATAGTCATCGTCGAGCATTTTAAAAACCTAGAAATAAAGTCGGTTATTATAATAACTATTATGTTTGCTTGTTATTTTTGATATACATACATAAATAGGACAAACAGTAGTGCTCCTGTTGCTATATTTATTACTTTTTCTAAATTCAAGATTTATTTTGTTGAAATTTAAATGTTTCTCTCATTTGCAAAACAAACTCATTTAAGTGGTAACTCTTCTTTATTTGAAAACCTAGTTTCTTATATTTTAGGTTCGTTGTTGTAATATCATACAAAATAACCAATGATCCACCGAACTACGTTTAGAAAACTTAAACTTTATCTATTATTTGTGTTCACGGAAATTCAAAATTACGCTATATACTATATATTTAACTTTATAAAAAAATATATTTAGAGTATTAAACAACTAATTTGTAGTTTTTATACAACAACATGCAAAGTACATGTAACAACAACATGTAAAGTACATGTAACAACATGTAAATCTGATTATAAACTCTGTAAACTAAAACAAAGTGGAAAAAGAAAGACACGCACAAAAGAACTGATATACTCGGCTTTCATATCATCAGAGTTTAATAACTGCTCTCTTGTTAAAAATCAAATTTGTTGCAAAGTATCTTTTTCTATATATAACATTAGCAAATCCAGACTTGGAGAAACACGAATGCACACGTTGCGTTATCAAAGTACCTAAAATTTTACTTATTGACATGATTTGTTGGTAAACAAAATTTATCAAATGAGCATAGGTTAGACCAAATTTAATTATAATAGTTTATTATATCAATAAACTATCTTTATACAAATTAATATATAAAGTCTTTAATAAGAAATACTGCGTATTTATTATTAAAGATTTTATATATTAATTTGTATAATTAAAACTATTTATTATTTTTTAAATAATTTTTTTAAAATAAAAAAGTAATAAAATAATAAAAGATGTTGATTTTACAATTATTAAAGTTCTAATTTGTAAAAACACTACCACCACGCCCCCTCCCTGTTTGTAATAAAATATGTTGTGTAATTTATTAAAAAAAAAAAGTATAACGAAGATTGCAACACTTTAAATATGCGATTCATATTCTTATTTAAATGATCTTAATAAAGATCTTTAATCTTTTTTACAGATGAATTCCAATTTTTGATCCACATTTCTTCATCAGAACGTAGTCTACAGCACATCTCATCAACTTCGTGCTGTTTTATTGTAAGTTCTTCGTAAATTTTCTAAATAAAAATATTTCTTAAACGTACCCCAGAAATGTTAAATTTTTATGAATAAACTCTAGTATATTCTTATAAATATAAATATAAACATTCTTAAAGTTGAACATTTTAGGAAAAAGTAATATAAAGGGAAGTCAAAAAGTTAAAGGGAAGTCAGATCACGATATAGTCCACGCTTTCCCATTAAATTCATCATATTGCAAGACTAAACCAGCACCCACATTAGCAACATACAGATCTGGTAACCGTGTAGACATGGCAGAAGCTCTGAGACAAACAAATTGGAAACAAATTATCCTTTTATAAAACTTTTCCCAAGACAATGATAGCATTCGACTTATTCTACTAACACATTATTCAGATAGGAAATTATCACCAACCATTAAAAACAACAAAAACTGTCAATGATAAACCATCGATGGCAGCGGACATTAGGAAACTAATTCGAATCCGACAAATACAATACCACAATGGCGATCTTGAACTCAAAAATATGGCACCGCAAAAAATAATTCTATAGTGGCCTCATTAAAAAAACCAGCACCTGTTGGAACAAAATAAATAAAATCAAAAAAGCTCTGAAAACACAATCCATCAATACAGATTTTGCAAAGTAATTAAACGAAGGTTTTTACAATGTCTGAAATGTTTCAAAGCAGCCGGACATATCTCGTTTCATAATTAGTTCAAACCACCAAAACGTACCCCTACATCACCTGGACCTGACCAGATCTGCCCAAAACTACTCAAATGCGTTCG
>NC_061161.1:37719411-37826911 GCF_022113875.1 Hydra vulgaris | reverse complement strand
GAAAGAAGAGGAGGTAAAAAGAAATGAGAAAAAGAAAATACGAAATACTAAATAAAAATACTACAGCCTTAGATATCAAAACTAAACAGGAGAAAGATTAGAAAAAGAAAAGATCTTAGAAAAGATCCTGTTCCCGATTTTAATGTTTTTTAAATTTTATTAATCTATGATAATATTATAAAATTTTTATGTTGTCTTTTCATTTTACATAAAAATGCATTCACTGCTTCCACCTTCATGGCACAACCATATTTCAGGGCTGGGAAATTTAGGTTAATAAATGTTAACTCTCATATTTTGATTAAGCAACTAAAAATTATGAGCTTTTGAAGCATTTACAACACCTTTTTATAGTTATACCAACATTTATTTTCATTTTGACTTTGCATTATTACTTTTATTCTTTTTGTATTCTCAGCTGACATGTTTACTTTTAAACTTTTAAAAACTTCAGCACATGATGAAGAGGTAAAAATTATACTGTCAATGCTTGGCAATTTAAATTTTTCAAAACTTCACAAATAAAGTTTTTTTTTGGCATTGGAACTGTAGTAAACAGAAAGTTTGTTGGCACAATTTTCTCAAGAGCAGAAGCAACATGATTGGTATTCAATACTTGTATTTTATTACTTGATATAGGATTATATATTTTTTGTCACTGCTCCTGATTTTTGCTTTTTTTTACCTAATTGATCAAGATCTTCTTGACTAAAGTCAAGGTTCAATCTTAAAAGGTGCTACTTCTTTTCAAAATGGCAACCATTTATATAAAATACTTAAACACACAGGGTTTGTTAAACCATTTCTTACAGTAGCTTCCGCTCTATACATTGCTGCAACAACATTATGCAAGTCAATGAAAAGCTTTTATTTTAACACTTTTTTCTAATACTAACCTCAATTTATGATATGTATCAATGATAGATTGTGATTTCTGACATTCTGACTTTAAATTATGATACTTAAGTGGATGAAGCCAGAAAGATTTATAGTAGATGTATGCTTTTGGATATTTAGAATAACTCAAGTCTTGACTTCCAAGTTCTGATGAGTTTAATAATAAGTAGTTTAATATATTTGGATATAACAACACTAGCCAAAATAGCATACCCTCTTGTTAATCAGTCCAGCCTTCAAGAATTTTTCAACGGATCAGGTACCTGTATACCATTTAATTTAAATTTCAAGTGATGTTCCTTTTTTTAAATCTGACTCAAATTCTACTGGTCTTTTTAAAAGAAGAGCATTGTTTTCTATTGAAGCAAACACACAAGCCACAAAATCTTTTTTATACCGTTTAACATTAATTCATCTATCTTCAAATTTTATCTTTGAAATCATATCATAGTCCATGATTAACTTAATAGTAAGTATTTGTTTTAACAGATGTAGTTTGATATTTGTACTTTGTTTTCTCAAGTTTTCTCAAACTGTCTTATTACCCCTCCAGACCTCTTACAAAATGGTATATTTCAAATTTACTCAACTGCTGTGTTGTAGAATAGTTAAGAAAAAACGAAAATTTAAATAATATGTACTAATCTATAGCACATAACTAATTATATAAATTTGAAAGCAGGTAATTTCACAAAACACCTAATACAAGGTATAATATTAACATATAACATATTTTCCAACAGTAAACCAACATGTAACAACAATTTTTAAGTAAGCTAAAATGTCTAAATAATTTTAACTCTACAAAATACATCTTAGCAAGAAGCAATTATTTAACTTAATTCAAGAGTTCTTTTGAAGCAGGTTGTGAAATATGGAGCCCATATGTTGTCCTGATCCTAACAAGCATGCCTGAATATAACATGTAGGCTTTACAGATTTTACAACCTGCATCAATAGAATACTTTTTTGATCTTGTTTTGATAAAATATCCACACAAATAGCCAAATGCATCCGCTGGATGCTAACAACCTTTGCCATACAAATTAAATAGTTGCTAACCTAATACAATTCATTGTTTATTTAATCACTGAATAAGGGAGTGTCAATGTGACAAATGATACAAGACAAATGATGAGTCAGTCAATTATTGATTTTATGCTAGAAAAAAAAGAGAGATTATCAGTATGACAGAGATTATTGTAAAGCTAGGTACATATTATATTATTAGTCATAACAAATCATGTTGGTATATTGCACAAGTAAATAAAATTGTAGAGGAAAAGAGGACATATAAAAGAGAATTTTATAAAAGGAGAAAAAAGCCTGAAAAAGACATACTGCTTGGATAAGTGAAAAATTAAATTTGCTTGGCTAAGTGCAAGATAAAACAAGCTGGGCACAAAGTTTAATCAGATGAGCATATGTTATTATGTAAGATGATAGATTTAGAAGATAAATTAATTTAGGTAAAAATAAGGTAAATGAAAGTGGGTGAAGTCAGACTTGAAGGTTGTTCATAGAACATAAACAAAAATAATTGATCAGGTAAGATTTAAAAAAAGTATTCTTGTTAACAAAATAAGAAAGCATAAAAATTCTTAGAATGACTTGCACTTGTTAAAGAATTAAAATTTACATCTTGAAACTTTCAGAATGGCTTTTAAGGTTTTTCAAAAAAATTTAGGAAAAAAATAATCTTAAAAAAAACTACAACACAACACAAAAACATGATCATTTTTAATTATCATTAATAATTCTTTAATGGTATTCATTTTTTATTGAAAATTTTTGCTGTTGTTTTATTGTGCACTTTTTTATTAAGCTATTTAAATTATGTTGTTTAGTTGGGTTTAATAAACAACTAAATGTTTTTAAATGTCATCCAGTAGATTTAAGGAAAATTTTGATCTATCTAATCAAGGTATACTTTAATTACTTTAATCAAACAATAATACATTTTTGTGAACTTGTCAGAAGTAGATCAAACAATTTTTGTTAAGGCTGGAGTTAGGGTTGTTTTAAAAATAAAAAATAACAACCATCCTAAATCAGGAATATATTAAACAAATTACATTATCAAAATTTATTATGTTAAAACTTGTATTTTAAAATTTGCATGTTTACCCGTAAATTTGTATTAATATCTTGCTTTTTTAAAAAAGAATTTTTGATTAACTCCTCTCCTTTTATAAATTCAACTTTTTGGGTTGAGTATAAACTCTGCACAAATAGTTCTGGTAACATGCGAGCATATATCATAAAAAAACAAACTTGTGATTGAAGCTCTAAAAAGTTTTTTAGAACAAAGAAATTTAATAAAAATTTTAAAAGTTAAAAAAAGGAAATCTAAAAAAAAAAAAAAAAATTGAAATAAGTAATAAAACCTTGAACACAACTAAAAGCAAATTTATCAGCCTGTTCTCTGAAGTTTTTTAACTTCTGTATAAATAAAGTTGCACACTCTTCAAAGGTTTCTTTGATATCTTTTTGTCTTGTTGAAGGACGCTGTGCCCTCTGTCGATAATATAACTAAAAGGTTGAAAATATTAAAATTTTATTAAAATGTAAGAAATCCAGATTTGCTGTTTAAAACATACTTCTGCTGATAATAAGAGTTCATCTAAGCCAGTTTGCAACAAATAAGCCACTTCTGAATAAAATTGAGTTCTAAAAAAAAGTTAAAAAAGAAAATAAAATACAAATAAAAGACATTATACTTGCTTTGCTTTAAATGAAGAACATTTTTTTTACTTTTTTTCTTGTGAATCTTTATTGATTGTCAAAAATATCTTTTTGCATTCAGTTATTATTACTTCAGTTTCACTATTAAATTAAAGAAACATAACATAATATATAATTACATATAAAAGTAATATAAACATAAAAAAAAAGCTTCAACAACAAATTTTTTTTTTCAGACCTGGGGGTATATGGTATTAGTTTAAAATCACGGTTGTTTGTAGTTTTCTTAAAAAAATATAAAAACAGTTTGTAAAATATTTAAAAAAATACACACATTTTAAACCTTATTTAGTTTAGAATTGAATAATAAAAAAAGCAATATATAAAACACTAAACCTCCAAAGCAATAGATTGAGCTATCAAGAAAAAAAAAAGAAGTTTTCTTTAAAAAATATAAAAGGCTCAAAAAACGTAAATAGCAAAATATTTTAAAATAATTTGAATGGTATAAGAAACTATTTTTAAAAGTTTTAAATTAAAATTAAAATAATTAACAAATGACCTACATAAACTTGAAGAATTATAATCTGAAGACAATTGTTTGGTTTCTTGAGAACTGGATTCAAAATAATTAATACAGAAAAGTTTAATTCATAAATCTAATATTTAAAAATAACATTACTTATAGATCTAAATGTTTTGATCTGTTAGTGATATTCACTGTCTGTGATTTTCTTTATACAAGTATCACAGACAGTGGTGAAGTAGCAAAGGTTACTGGCAGTAATAATGAAGCATAAAATTTGATATTATTGTGTTAAAATATTGTTTAAATTTTTCTATATTTAGTTTTGGCTTTATTAAAGTTATCATAATTATCCAAGCATTTTGAAAAACTTTTTTATTTATTTTAATTCAATTAAAATTTAGTTATTATTTAATTTGATTTTCCATTAATAAACACAATTATATATTTGTTTCACAACATGATGTATTAAATAAAAGTTACAAAAAAAATAAATATAATAAGCATTGCAAGTCAAAAACTATATTACCTAATTATTATTACCTCACCATGGAGATGTTATTATTAGTCTCTTTAGTTTTATTGAAATAGTCCAAATAATTAATTCTCTCTTGAATTGATAGAAATAAAGAAGGAAGAACTTTGTGAATTTCTACTTTTAACAAATCCTTAAAAAAATGAACATTAATATATATATATATATATATATATATATATATATATATATATATATATATATATATATATATATATATATATATATATATATACAGTGGCGGACTGGCTGTATATATATTAAAGGGCCCTCCCAGCCATGCATATATCGCAAAGACTGTCCGGTCCGCAACTCTCTAAAAATAAGTCTTAAGAGGAGCAATTAAATCACAGATTAATAAAATTATATTGAATTAAAAAAGTAGAAGTGATGTGCAATTTGCACAGTGCAAAGTATAGCAATAACTATTCTTTAAAAAGTTTGCTCAATTCAGAGGACAAAGATGCATATCTTTGAATGATCGTATCATCTCAAGGCTATCAAGTAGATTTTTTTCTACAGACATCAACATATACGACTCTAAGTGGTCATTTGACATAGAATTATGCAATCTTGTCTTGATTAACTTTAACTTAGAAAACGATCTTTCACATTTGGCTTGTGTTACAGAAATAGTACATATTATTTTATAAATATGATATAAATTATCATAGGTTTTGTTGTTGAGTCTATATGCAGCAAAAATTTGTAACACACAAGATGGACACGATCCGCATGCTCCATTTGTATGCTGATAACAGAGCGGTTCTTCTATGTCATCCTTTTGATATGCATTCTCTTTCAATGTTATTGTTAAGGGCAAGGACAATTTTAAAATCTCATAGTTAGTGACAAATGATAACAATTCGGCCTTTTTTTTATCAACGTCAGCATCTGGTAAAAATTTGATAATGCTGTGTAAACTGTTTTCAGGAATTCCCGAAATGGCAAGATCACCAAAGTTTGATGTATCAAAACATGCCATGTCCATATATAATTGTCGATGTGAAGTGAAACATGACTCAAGACTTTGGACTACCTGATCCATCACCACATTGTAAGTGTGAATTTTGTAGTGTTCCAAAGCTTTAGATTTGTCACGTTCGTCTACTGTATGTTCATCTAACATCGTTGATGTCTTCCGCTTCCGTTTAGCTGGTAGTTCTATCTTTACCTCTAATATGGTTTCAGTTCTCTGAATGATGCTTGCATTTGCCATCCGTACAAATTGAAGAGCGTTATTATGAACATCATCAAAAAGTCTTGATTAACTTTTTAATTCAATTACGGCCTTCTCCATCATCTTGAATGCAACCAACACATTTAATCCACGAGTTTGCAGGTATATTGAAAGTGGTCCCACTTTTTCAAAAAATCGCAGGTAGGTAAAGGCAGTCAAAATGGTGTCAAATTTCAGGAATGGCGTTAGCAATGTCTTAGCTTCATGACGTGTCTTTGCATCAAAATTTTCTGATTCGCTTATACATGACAGACATAAAATTAAATTGACAAAAACTGTTGAAGATGGCTCAGCAAATGTTCCAAATATCGCTGTTGCAGCATTTGATTTACCTGACCACCTTGTTTCACCAATCAATTTCAATCTTTTCATCTTATCCATTCCAATTTGTGTTTCAACAAGTTTAATCCATGTTGCCATTCGCTTATATGACACTTTTATGAATGTTGAAACATTTTGCAAAAGGGTAAAAAATGAAACTGCCTGAATGCAGCAACTGGTTGCCTCCTTCACAACTAAGTTGAGAATATGAGCATAACACCAAATATGTACATGGTGGTCTGCAGCTTCTGTAATCTTTTGTTGCAGTTCATTGTACTGGTCATGATAACTTGAAGCACCATCAGTGCTGTCCGATAGGCAGTATTTCAAGTTAAAGCCAATCCGCTGTAGCGTTAAATTTAAGAGATCGAACAAGCCTTGGCCAGTACTGTCATTGCTTGGTACAATAGAAAGCAGCCGTTCATGCACAGTAGCATCTAAAACATAGCGAACCACAATGCTGAATTGGTCAATTGCAGATATATCTTGTGTTGAATCAACTTGTACGGAGTACACTTTTGCTTTGGATACTTCCATTGCAATCTGTTCCTGCATCATATTTTTCATAATATTGAGAAGCTTTGATATAGTAGTCTTACTTAAAAACATAACCAGAGCACCGCGACCTTTACTGCCGGCTTTACCTTGACGCTTCAGTTTTTCTATTCTTTTGGTTGATTTCTCACATGGAGAGATGAGAAGCTAAAAGTGGGTCATATTTGGCCAAGAGCTGTACCAAAGCCAAAAAATTTCCATGA
Source organism: Hydra vulgaris (assembly GCF_022113875.1). Lineage (NCBI taxonomy): Eukaryota > Metazoa > Cnidaria > Hydrozoa > Anthoathecata > Hydridae > Hydra > Hydra vulgaris. The sequence goes on along the minus strand of NC_061161.1, from coordinate 37,819,949 downwards.
TTTTCTTCATCATTGTCCAACGAATAAGCACCTTCATTTCTATGACCTCGAAATGGCAATGTTTGCTTACATAAATGTTTAATGATATCAATAACTCGAGAAAGTATTTGTTTCCGTATCAGTACTTCATCATTATATTTCTTTATTGCTGTACAATAAAATCTGTCAAAGTCTTGATTATTCATTATACGAATGTAATCAAGAACATGCCTGCGGTGAGTGCTGCTTGATTCGTGTTCTGCAACCCGTTGGCTAACTCGTCTAAAATCTTTGAAGCCAGACACAAATGATGAAACGGTGTTAGGCTGTGGCGATTCAAATGCAACACAAAATGAGCAATATAGAGACTGAGAATTTTGGCTAAATGACAACCAATTTCTCGGTATGCTATCCTTCAAGTCCATTTGTCTATGGTAGATCTTGTTATCAAACGGCAAATGTTCATGTGGTTGAATTGGATGTTTGCTAAAAAAACATTTGAACTACAAACGTGGTGGATATTCAAATGCTGATGTACTCTGTGAATTCGACTCAATATCTCCACCACCTGGAGCTTGTATTATTGCTGATGCACTCTTCAAATTCGACTCAATATCTCGACTACCTTTTGCTTGTATAACTCCTGATGCACTCTGTAAATTTGACTCAAGATCTCGACTACCTAGTGCTTGTATTATTGCTGATGTACTCTGTGAATTCGACTCAATATCTCCATCACCTCGTGCTGGTATTATTGCTGATGTATTCTGTAAATTTGACTCAAGATCTCAACTACCTAGTGCTTGTATTATTGCAGATGTACTCTGCGAATGTGATTCAATATCTCCATAACCTCGCGCTAGTATTATTGCTGATGTACTCTTCAAATTCGACTCAATATCTCGACTACCTTTTGCTTGTATAACTCCTGATGCACTCTGTAAATTTGACTCAAGATCTCGACTACCTAGTGCTTGTATTATTGCTGATGTACTCTGTGAATTCGACTCAATATCTCCATCACCTCGTGCTGGTATTATTGCTGATGTATTCTGTAAATTTGACTCAAGATCTCAACTACCTAGTGCTTGTATTATTGCAGATGTACTCTGCGAATGTGATTCAATATCTCCATAACCTCGCGCTAGTATTATTGCTGATGTACTCTTCAAATTCGACTCAATATCTCGACTACCATTTGCTTGTATAATTCCTGGTGTACTCTGTAAATTTGACTCAAGATCTCTACCACCTTGTGCTTTAATTACCTCTGATGTAATTTGTACATTCGACTCAATATTGCCTAGACATTGTGGTTGTACTGACAAAAATGATGTGATTAACTTGCACTTTTTTGCAGAAACTTCTATCTCTGTCTGTAGTCTTTCTTTGCGCTTTTTTGCTCCAGATTTTGACATGATGATAGTGACCTGAGTTAAGATTTTAACATTTAAAAAATAAAGCAAAAATAAAGATTGTCTCCTTTTAGAAAAAATGATATTTAGATCTCCCTAAATAAATTTTGTCCGATCAAATTTGTTTGAACGGCAAAAATTGCAAATCAAACATATTAAAACTCAAATAAAGACAGGCCACTAATGACAGATTTTTGGTAAAGAAAGGGGGGCAATGACTCCTTAGCCACGGCACTAATTCCGGTATATTTTAGAATCTTGACTATAGCTATAATTTCCAGATCTGTGAAATTCTTGTATTCTTCTTTTATATTATGACTTTGCTTACTGCTGGAATTATTTAAACTATTGCATTTAAACATTAGAAAATTCATTATAGATGAATTTTCTATTGTATTCCTTGAAGGAAATAGAAGGAAAAGAGTAGCAACTACCAACTTATTCTTTTTTTTTAGTACTTTAACTTGATAGGTGAAGAACATTACGATTATTAATGAAAAAAAAACATGTTTTTAAGAAATAATTTGGATTAGACATTTTATAACAGTTCTTACTCTCTTGATCTATAATCATGCTTAAATTAATGAATTTTTAAACTTTGTTTATAATTTTTTTAACAATTTGAAGCGACAGAACAAAATCCTAAAGAATTTCAAATATAGACTTAATAAAAATATAAAAATCTGTTTAAGCAAAAAAGATATACACATATTTTTTTCTTTCAACACAAACAGAAGTAGCTGTTTTAAAAAATACCTTTTCATGTATTTTATCTCATCCTAAGTTATACATTGTCAAAGTTTAGGATTTTGCTAAAATTTCCGATTTAAGTTTTACTAATTTGCTAAGTTATACATTGTCAAAGTTTAGGATTTTGCTAAAATTTCCGATTTAAATTTTACTAATAGGGCAAATTAGTAAAACTTAAATCGGAAAATAGCATAGTTAAACTACGCTGAGGTACTTTAAGCTGACTAACACAAAAAGTGTTATTTATGTGTTACATAAACAGTAATGCTTATAAAAAGTTACAGAAAACTTGATTATCCGGAAATTTATTTAATTCTCTACCTTTTAAATCTTATCATTTCAGCCGATTAGTATGATCAATGATCACCTTTAAATAATTATTTCGAGCGCGGAAGTTAACTAAAAGTTTTAGATTAAAAAAAGATAATAAATTTTATACAAACTAAATTACCAACCTCAAAAGAAGACTAACATCGCTTCAGTAAACTGGTTGATCAAGTGTGTTTTTGTGTTGAACTATTATTTTTTTAATTTTGAAACGAATATTTAATTCATTTTTTAATTAATTCAAGCACCGCAATTGCAATAATAGTTACAAAGTCAATTCCCTTAGGAAATCATTGATTATATTTGTATCTGAAAATCATTAACAATTGCAAAACCTTACCAATTCCCTTATGACAATTATATGTAAAACTTTTCTTTGACAATAATAACGATTGTAAAGTTTTACGATCATTATTGATTGTCAAAGGAGAGTTTTACATGAAATTAGTTTTACAGTAAAACTATTTCTTTAGAGAATTTCGCACTTAATAGAGTTGAATAGTATATACAAGAAATTAAAAATAGTTTAACTTTATAATTAATTGTAATATATATATATATATATATATATATATATATATATATATATATATATATATATATATATATATATATATATATATATACATACATATATAACATGTACGTTTAACTAATTTTTAAATATTTTTTATAATATAATAAAATAAATTACAATATTTCGCTAATCTATTGTGGTCAGCATCATCAGTTAATATTAAAACGTTGCAAAATAACATAAAACAAACTGTTTAAAAAGAAGACATTAAAAAGCGTCAAATATAAAAAACAATTATATATATATAATAATGACGCCAGTTAAATTTTTGTCAAAATGGGTCCCCAAGTTTTTATTTTAACCTTATCCACGTCATCTCGATTTAGAACACCTTGCCGATATAAGGTATTGACCTTATTGACCTCGATATAAGGTATTGACCTTATTGACCTCGATATAAGGTATCGACCTTATATCAAACTCTTGCTTTGTTAATCTCGAGAGGTTCTATAATTTCTTATCTTGTATTCTGGAACAACTGCTAAGGTCTTTAGCCAATCAAAGTTACCACAGCATGTTCTAGAATGTTCTGTGGCTCCTGAACTTGACCATTTTTGATTTTTACAAGCTCTTTGGTGTTCTGTACTTCTTGAAACAATTTTCTTTTTGGTCTCTTCAATATATATATACTTTTTCAAATGAGCATTAAAGTTAAGTTAACTCCCAGATTTGAGTTTGGAGGTAGTTTTGTTTTGTTGTTGGATAATATTTTATTTAAATTGGGAGCTAAAGTAAATATAACTCTAATGTTTTGATATTATGCAAACAAATGTTTTACAAATCATAGTTATGGCCAAAAGCATCTGACCACTCAATATTTATAGCAAAAAAAAACTTTTTTTCCCCACATTTTCTTGAATCCATGTCTTCATAATTTTTTTCCTCATAGCATATTGTCATGTTGAGCATGAAAATATCATCCTTGGTATTTTAAAAACCATAACCAATTAGACGCATTAATTTTTAAAATTTTCAATTTTCAAGAACAAATACAGAAATTCCATTTGTATTTGACAGTTTTACCTTTGTATACAAAAATAACCAGCAGTTATTGTGCTTCAAATCATAATTTCTGAACATTGCTTAAAAAAAAGCAGCATGTTGGAAATTAAAGCTTCAAGTAAGTGGCTAGTGAATATTGAATTTGTGTGCTACTAATTGTTTTACTTGCACTTTGTCTGAAAATACGACTTATTGCTACATGCTAACAGTCTAACCCTTTTGTTTATGTTGTTGGATTTTAGAATAGTAATTTTTGGTCTTTTATCACATTTTTCTTAAATGATGCCACCTAGTAAATTGATGCTGTTTATTGATGGAAATTGTTTTATTCATCAGAATAAACTTACATAAAAAAATCCAATATTTAGTTATTATTTAAAAAATGAGAAGCAATTGCAGTTAAACTTTTTTTTTTAAGTTCATTTTTATTTTACATGACAAGGCTTCAACTACTTTTCAACACTTTTAATTCCAAAAAACAAACCCAGTTAAGAAAACATCACCTAAAAACATAACCCAGTTGCTTTTCATTGATTCAAATACAAAAAACAAATTTTGTTGCTGCTATAGAGAAAAACAAGTCAAGTGACATAATGTTAAATAATAGAATTGAATTTTCAATAAATGCTTTAATTTTAAGCTTATATTTTTAAACAAGCTATTTTTTGTTAAAATGTTTTTTGGGGCTCTCCATAAAGGATGTCACTATTTTTTAGGCAATTTTTGACCCCTTACCCCCTTTTGTCACCGGTTGTCCTTTTTTCTTATACCCCCTTTGAAAAGGATGTCATAAAATTGCCCCCCCCCATCATTATTTTCTAAAACATAATTCTTTCTTAATTTAAGCATTTTTGTTGAAATTTTTCACCTGACTTACATTTTTCTGTATTTTAGCGTTCTCTTCTAACATAATTGCAGCCATTTACTCTCTTTTGCACTTAGCGGTAATGCAAAGAGGTCTTATTCACAAAAAGACAATAACCATATGGTTAATAAAATTGGAATGAGTAATGCTGACATTCTTTTTATACACAATTTGGTAGACAAAGTACAAGATACAATGCTTACAGAATCTCTAAGATAGATTTGATTGCACAGAGAGATAAAACAGATCATAAAGAGGAATTTTGAGTGATTTCAATGATGGAGGAATGGTGCTCTGAATATTGGAGGTAGTAAAAAAAAGTACAGATGGAAAACGATTCTTGCTGGTGACGACTGAAATGACTACAGCTTTCAAGCCATCTTCTGACTGGTAGATTGAAATAGATAAAGGCGGAAATTGAAAGAAAATAGCATGGAAATAAGAGCTCCTTTTCAAAGAACAACATCCAGGATTCTCACATTTCACAATTTGCGTGAAATATTGGCTGGTGCGCACATGAGAGGCTAACCATTCCTGATCCTTCAATAAGAAATGACAAGCATCGAGCTCCCTCTTGCCGTCTGGATCGATATACTCAACGACTGTTGGAAACTGATCAATTATCAGACCTAAAAAGATCGAGGCACATATTTTTCTAACGAAATCAAAATTCTGTTTTCTCCAAAAGAAGATCTACTGTCCTACCTTAAATATAAGTTGCAATGCAGATAATTAATTCCTTAAGTCTTGCTATATATATTGTATTTTGATATAGAGTTGATATTAAAAATTTAACTTCCTTGAGAGTCTAAATGAATTCCATAATCATCATGAGGGATAATCATCCCTGAAGACGACCACTGGCTTAACCAAGTTGGTCAAAGGGTCTTTTGTAATGGAATTGAACTCTGGCAGTCTAAAGTCAAATCTGTGAGCATATGCTGTCGACGATGAATGCTTTTCAGATCAAACAGCAATATAAGTGGGACCAAAATAGGAAACTGCGTCAAATTTTCCAAGCCCACCTAGTTTGATTTCAATGCCTGCATAGAGAGATGGAATGAGTTAGTGTCTTGCGGCAATGAGCCAATCATGATCAGGAAGAAAAACTTGATATTCCATATGCATTAATATAGGAGCTTGTTTGTTAGCAGTGGTGATTTCAAATGGGATCTGAGCTATATTGTCTTGACTTATAAAGCAAACTTCCTTAGGGCCTAAAAAAAAGTGAGCAGCTTCCGCATTCCTAATAGTTGCTGTACAAAATGAATCATCCACTTTATAAAGTTATTTAAAAATTTTAAGTGAATAAATAAGGCTAAACAAGTATATATAGGCCTAATATAGTCCGTTATTAAAACTAAAATAAAAAAAAAAAAGAATTCTATAACATGATGTCCTTTTCTGATGGCCCAACTCCCCCTTGTCCTTTTTTGTTCTTTTTATCTTGATCTCCTCCTCTCCTCCTATTAGCATGACGTCCTTTATGGATGGCCCTTTTTTTGAAATTTAAACTTAGCTCTAAAAAATTTATTATATACTAAAATATTTTAAAATCAAGAACCATATTATCTAAAAAAACAATTCAAGGAATTGAATTTTTTTTTCTAGATAACAGAGTTTAAAGTACATTTTACTGCAAGTGCATGTTTAAAAATTTAATATTATATAACCTTATAAAACATAAAACAGGAAAATACAAAGTTTAAAAAGCAAACTTTTACCTAGAGCTTTTTTCCCATTAAATAATTTGATAATACTAAATATAAATCTAACTTACTGTCTCAGCAGTTGGTTTCTTATTGAAACTTTCAATTTGTTGACCAAATGCTAAAATCTTCTCCTTAACATTGATGCCTTGAGAACTACATTTAGCCATCTTGCATAAACAAATGTACACAAATAAAAAGCATTGAACTTTTATTATTGAAAAAAATATTTAGTATTTAATTCTCATAAAGTTAACAAAAATGAGATATACTAAAAGTATAAATATCTTACCTCACTTTTAATTTTCAACTGAATACCTCTCAAACTGCACTTTGTCTTCTCCACAAAAGAAACATCAGCAAAATGATAGCTAAATCTAGAAAAAAAAAAAATTCAAAAATCTTTTCTGTAACTTTTGAAAGTTTTGAACTTTTATTTCCATTTTTAGTTAATATGAATTAAGATGTTGGAATTAATTTAGCTATTGAAGATAGTACATGTAACAATGTGAATCATAAATTGTAACCTGTTTAAATTACTCTGCTTTACTACATTTTAAATTTAAACATTATAAACCTTTCTTGAAAACATTGAGCAAATTCTTTGGCAAACCCTTCTCTCCTTTGTTCCAATAAATCTAATTTTTTTATCACTTTACTCTCTGATAAATTCATTTTACGAACCATTTTTGCCTGAAAATAAAATTTTCTATTTAAATATTTCCCAATAGAATCATAAAAAAGTTGTAATAGACTTAGACTTAGTTGTAATAGACTTGAAAAGTTGTAACAGACTTGATCTTAATTGTAATAGACTTACTAATTTCTTTTTTAATGCCACAGTTTCATCATAGGAAAAGTTTCCACCTTCGGAAAATAAGCTAATGAAAAATAAATAAATTTGTTATAATTATTATATTACAGTCACTTTTTTTAAAAAATACAAGTTAAAAAAACCTGCAATATAGCTATATAAATGGTGGCATTCCATTGCCATTTTTAAAATAAAAACAATATTGTATAATTAAAAAAAAAAAGTATGTAGAAGCAGTTTTGTAAATATGGAGAAAACAAATAAACACATGCAGAGAGAGCTTCAGGTTTAGTACTATTTTGCACAACATACTAGTAAAATGAAAAGGTTTCATTATACAACTTTTAGCTCAATTATTGATAATTTTTTTACTTTTAATTTTCAATTTAACATTTCAATAATATGTACTACTAAGACCATGCTCAGCCCTTCATCAGTTTTGATTTTATTTCTTAAGTAATTAATGATTAAATATTCTTTTTTAACATATGGCAAATTAAAACTTAAAAACTATATTTTACCTTACCTCTTTTTAACATAATATTATTCTAATAATTAATGTAATAATCCCCTTTACTTTTTTAAAAAACTGTGGTTTCAATCACAATGCTTAATATTAGCTATTTATAAGTTATATCTCATAAAAATGATTGTTTTTTCATTTACCTTAAATAAGTGCTTAATTTTTATTTGCACGTTTTTAATGATTTCATTATAATAGGCAACTTTAATTTAGAACAATTATAATTCAATAAATGAATTACTAACTGATCTGAATTACTAATTAACCAATGCAGTGATTTAATATATTTACTAACATGTTTTATATTGGTTATTAAGCTTTCCGTATCATTTTAACAAACAGAAAGTTTTGTTTTTTGCATACAAATACTGTTTGTACAGGTTATGGTACTCAACATTTTTTTTATTTTACTGAAGAAAAGGTAGGAATAGTTGTATAATAGAGATATTATTGGTTTCATGGTTATGGATCTTTCAAAAGCTTACAACCTGATTTCTATTAAAAACTTACGGTTATTCTCTTAATTTTCTTAAAAGTCTTAAATTTCTTAAATATTTAAGTGATCATAAACAAATCATTAAACTGAGTTTATCATTTTCTAAATGGTTAGGAGTTTTAATGACAGTACCTCAAGGATTAATTCTTGAGCCAATATTCTATAATACTATTATAAACCAACTTTTTTCGATTTAATAAAGGCTTTGAGACTTACAATTTTGCTTACGATTATACTTCCAATATTTTTGTGATAAGATCTTGTAAGATTGATAATTATATTTTTTTTCATTGCAAAATAAAACACTAAATGAAACTGAAGTTTAAATTTAATTTTATGATCATAAGTTCCAAAAAATTTCAAGTATTTATAGTTGGTCAAAAATATTCAAATAACCAATTTTTAATAAGTTGTATCTCATAAAAATGATTGTTTTTTCATTTACCTTAGATAGGTTTATGAGGATGAGATTTTTGCTTTGGATAAAGTTAAACTATTTGGTGGTTACATATAATAAGGATTTAAAATTTAGTGATCACATCAAAGCTCTATGTGGAAAAGGTAATAGAAGTACTTTGCACCTTCTAGTATAAAAATTTGTTTATTTTATATACAAGCTACTTAATTACCTAATGTATATTGTCTAACTTTTTATACCTTTGATTTTTTGTTCAAAATTGATGTTTTGTTCAAAATAAAATAACAGCCTCATAAATAAAATTCATAAAACAGCATTCCAAATATTCCATTAGAGATTTGATTTGTCTTTAAATAAAATGTTAAAATTAGACAATAACCCAAGAATCCATCTCTAACCAAAGCAGCACCCAAGAATCTCCAAAACTTGTGGTTTCTAATGACTGAAGTTTTTAAATACCTTAATGGTTTAAATCCTGAAATTAAAAAAGAATTTATTTATAAAGAAAAATTTACCATTTCAACTTAGATGTTGCAATAAATAAAACAAGTTGAAAAGTATTAAATTTTTTTTAAGATACTAATGTTTGAGAGTTTGAGATACAAATGCATTTCTTTTCTATTTTGTCCATGAAGTTAACTAATAATTATCAACTAATAATTATCAACATACATGTTATCTTATAACTTTTTAAAATGATAAGTTTATAATTTTGGTCAAGTCAACCAAATTTTTTTTAGTTGGTTCATATAAACTAGATGCATCAAATCACTCTTTGTTTAAAAGTTAGTGTAAATGTGTCAGCGTATTTTTATACTGTAGATAAAATCAAATATTGCATAGTAACTAATTTTTTATTTTTGAAAGATAAAAAAAAAAAAAAAAAAATCATTAATGTTTATTTGAAATTTTAAAACAAAAGATAATGCACATATTAAATGCCTGTAATAACAAACGTCAAGCATGCAACACATCTTGCAAACATGCAACACATCTTGAATTCTTATTTAAAGAAAACTTAGTTTCTAGGACATTGTACCAGTATCAACCATACTGGATGGCATAAACATTATCTAGGGTTGTAGACCAAGGATACATAAAATAATAAAAATTACATATTTTTAAATCTATTTTTAAAATACCTCTATACAATTAATTATTTCACAAAACCTAATTTGGTCAACTTCATTTTTTAAAAAGAACTTTTAATTTATATCGCCAAGGCATTTGTTGCACATTTATGATTCAAGACAAACACAACAAAAACATAAAAAAATACAAAGGGCATGATCTAAAAAATAAAAATAAAAAATAAAAAGCCTCAACATGACATCTCCAATATATATAGCTGATCAACCACATATATAATAATAAACTAAGAACATCATATCAAGATTTAAGATTCACACATGACACAATTTATATATTTTTTAAGTTCAAAAAAATTTTTGGTATAATTTTATATTTAACTTTTATTATAAAGTACTCTTAGGATACATAGGATAGATTTTTCCCAAACTCTTATGCAACTAATTGTTCATTCTCAACTGTGTTTGAATAAGAAATTCTGGATTATCTAAAATATTTGCTAGCAATATGTAGCAAACATTTAAAAATAAATAGATAAAGAGTGTGGATTTGCAGATATATATCCAGCTGATTAGATTGTTTACTGAAAGTAATTATAAAATAACTTTTATTTTTAGGAAATAATCTACACATACTTAAAGCAGGATAAGCTTTTTAGCCGTGGTAAAAAAACTTATCTTGAAGAAAGAAAACTTGAAATAAAACCACAAAATTAATTGTGGCTAATAGAAGGAGGAGCAAATATAGCTTGGATGGTAATCTTTTTAGTGATACCACAATAAATAATATTTAGTCTTGATCTGCAAAATAGTTTGACACTAGGAAAGACATTCACTTATAAAAGACTCCTTTAACTCTTACATGCCAAGTTTAAGTAAGAAAATGGAATTATGGGAACTTGTTTAAATTACATAAATGTGGAACCACGGATGTATAATATTTAGTCATTGTGATAAAGTGTCATGTGCAGAGCATTTTATGTACACAAAGAGCGACTTTATGTTACACTACACTATTTATAATAAGCTAAAAGAGCTTTATAATTTGGAATAATATATAAAAAACTCTACAGATATTTTTAAGTGGTATTTTAATGAAGTAATTAACGTTTATTTTAAAGGTAACTCAATGAAGTAGTTAACATTTTAAAAACCACAAACCGTTGTTACAAAAGTTTAAATTACAAATATATAAAACATTTGTAAATTAAACTTTTAAAAAATACAGATTAAGAAAATTTTTTTTAAAAAATTTCTTAATCTGTATTTATTATATTTAAAAATAATGCTCATTATTTTTAAATATAATAAATACAGATTAAGAAATTTTTTTATATAAAACTAACTTTTTTATAAAAATATTAAAATAATCAAAATATTCAGCTGCAGAAGAAAAACTTGCCTATTGCTTAAAAGCAATGTTAATAAACGAAAATTAAAAACAAAAAAAAAACCTAAGAAAAATAATCTAGCAAGCATGTTTATTTCAACTAATATTACTTTAAAAATCTTTCCTTTTAACTAACTTAACTTGACTCTTGAAAATTTTGTTGTTTTCTATATTATGATTGATTTTATCACTTGACACCTGATTTATTTTATAATTTTAGTGTGACTATTATAATTTATTGTTCAATTAGCAAATTTTTTTTTGCCAGAATTATCTATTCTTTAAACTTATAAGGCATTATCATTTTCCCACCTTTTTATTTGAAAACCCTTATAAACATTAAAAATATAAAGTTTTATTAACACATTTTGAGAACAAAAAAAAAAAAAAAAAAAAAAAAAAAAGAATCATTTTGTGAAATAAAAAATTGTAATTTTACATAAAAATAAATACTTTTTACTTTATTACTCACTGACATTTCAGAAATAAAAAAAATTGTTATTTGCAAAATTGTAAATACGTATTCAAGAAATAAAACAAAATCTTTTTTATTAACTTAATTTTAGACAAAGGATGATTGCCTCAAATGTTGTGAAAATAAACAAATATTTTTACATAAAAAAAAAGCCGCAAACCAAGTAAACATTTGATAACACTATTACTTATAACATTTCTACATCCTTTTGAGTTGATTGTTCAATTGAGCTATTTTAGAATAATTTAGTAAGTTGTGGTTGTTTAAAAAAATCAATTTCAATAAATATGAAAAACAAATAAAAATAATTTTATGTGAAAAATTCTTTTTATTTTTACTCAAAATTCTGTTAAGCAAATCCCTTAAACATTTTTTATTCATCATAAGTCCTGAACATAAAAAATGAAACAATAAAATAATCTAAACTTGATAAGAATCACTGAACGAAGTAAAGAGAGTGAAAACTTTGCAAGACTAAGGTCTAGACTCCAACCTTACCTAAAATAAATCTTGTGAATTAAAATAAGAATATACACTTATTTTAAATTAATAAAGATTAGTGGTATCTTCTGATTTTTTAGTTATTTTAGAAGATATTTTCTTTTTAGATCTTAGAAGAAGTTTTAAATTTCAAATGCTTTTGAGAGTGCAACTTATTACAGAGTTTTTTTTTTTTTTTGATGTTGAGGTTTAGTTGTTAAGCAACCATGGCATAGTGGTTAGAATGTTAGACTCTAACCACTTTTGTTTAAACAATGAAACTAATTGTAGATAAATAATGGAACTAAATTAACATAAATAATAATAATAACTAAAAAAAAAATTTGGATAAATAAACAAAACTTTATAAATAGTGGAATAAAGTTAAGCTAAATAGTGGACTAAAGGAAACCTAATAACACTCACCGCATGGAATTGCAGAATTCAGTGTTTGCACTTCTTGACTTGTTTAAGATATTAATGCATTCAGTTCGCAGTTCTGAGATAGATTTACTAATTATTTGTGAAACCTATATACATATATATACATACATACATATATATATATATATATATATATATATATATATATATATATATATATATATATATATATATATATATATATATATATATATATATATATATATATATATATATATATATATATATATATATAAGTATATATATATATGTATATATATATATATATATATATATATATATATATATATATATATATATATGTATATGTATGTATGTATGTATGTATGTATGTATGTATGTATGTATGTATGTATGTATGTATGTATGTATGTATGTATGTATGTATGTATGTATATATATATATATATATATATATATATTATATATATATATAAGAAAGAGAATGAGAAAAAAACAGATGAAGGCAACTAACTTTTTTCTTTTTCTTTTTAAAAATAAAGACTACTTTACAGAAAAAAAAAGTATTCAATACTAGAGACTGAGGAGGGGGGTAATTTAAAAAATTCTTAAACATAAGTAAGTAATGAAATTTTAAATTATAAATAATGATGTTTTAATGATAATTAAAAAACTGAGATTACCAAAATGATAAAAATGATAAACAATAAAAATCTAAATAATAATAACACAACAATTATAATAATAAAAATAAATCACCTGGTTTAAGCGCTCTATGCATTTCACTTGAACCTGATTAAATCTGAAAAAAATTATACTTTTATAAATTATACATGCATGCATGCATGTATTGCAATGTATGTATGTATGTATGTATGTATGTATGTATGTATGTATGTATGTATGTATGTATGTATGTATGTATGTATGTATGTATGTATGTATACAACCCTCGGAATTAAGGTCAGCATTCAGCAATGCTGACCTAACTGCCGACCTGAAAGTGTTTGAGGTCAACAAAAAATTGTCGACCTCATTTCTATGTTTTATTGTCAGACCTTTGTATCAAATAATTTTTGCCAACCTGATGCTGACCTCAAAAGGACTGAGGTCGGCAAACTATTGACCTCATTTTCCCTAATTCCGAGGGTTGATATATATATATAAATATATATATATATATATATATATATATATATATATATATATATATATACAGGCCTTGTTTTAAATAAAAAGGTGCTTAACGCATTAGCTTAACGCGATATTTGACGTCATAAAATTATCTTTATTTTTTTTTATAGACGTTAAGTGTTTTAACTACCGCAATAAATAAATAACTGCTAACTAGTTCAATTTAACAATTAACTCAAATAACTATAAACGTTTTAAATGTAAATTTATAATAAAAAGTTTGTAATGTTTTCAATTGTTATTTTATTATTAATTTATTTATAAGTTCAATATTATTTAGTAAAATATATATATATATATATATATATATATATATATATATATATATATATATATATATATATATATATATATATATATATATATATATATATATATACATATATATATATATATATATATATATATATATATATATATATATATATATATATATATATATATATATATATATATATATATTAACCATTTCTGAAATTTATTTTTGAATAATTATTGTTTATAAAGCGTTATTGAATAAAAAATAATGATTTTTTTTTATTTTTAAAAATTTCTGGAGTAAACAAAAAATATTAACATTGATAAACAAAAAACTATGTTAATTATTTAAACAGCGATTTTGTTTTGACTAGCAAATCACAAAGAAACAGAGCTATAGAGAAATATCATTTTTAACGATTAAAATCTTTTTTTTTTAAATTTAAGGAAATTAAAAAAAAATTAAATTAAATATAAAAGTCTTAATTATGCAAACTCTTTTGTTAATTATTCTTAAAACAAAAAACAAATACTTCTCCGCAAAACTTTAATTGTGCAAAGTATTTTCATTCTACGTATAATTACAAAAAAAAAAACTCTTTTTTTTCTTCGTTTGTAAGCAATTCAACTTAATAAAATAATAAAAAAATAAATATGAGGTAATCTTTGTTAAGAACAAATTTAATTTATTTATTAAACTATATTTTTATTTTTATTTATATATCAACTTAATTAAAATATAGTAACATGTTAAAATATTTTAACATGACTTGTGTTATTTATAAACCGTAGGGCAGCTGCCCTTACGGCACAATTGTTTTAGGATAATATTTTATTTTGATGAAGATCACATAACTTACATTTGATTTTAATAACGCAAGTCTTCTCTTTTTCTGTGATCATCGCATCGGCAAAGCATCGGCAAAGTCCCAAAATTTAAAAGTTTTTAAAGGAAATCTTTTGTCTTTCAAAATACAATCCATATTCAAACTTTAAACAATTTAGAGAGAATAAAAATATAAAAGTTTTTTATATACTAGTTTGTCTTGTTTTATAAAGAAAAATACATATTCATTATTAAAAAATAGAGACTGCCATTAAACTAAAACGTGCGTATTTAACGGAATCTGTAATGTGCGCGTGAATAATGAAACCTCTATTATATAAATATATTCAACATATTTGTGTCATCAGCGGATGTTATAGTCTACTCGTGATTTCTTTACCTTATAATATAACTTGATCTATGAAAAAAATTTATTGAATAGTACGCAGAAGAAATTTAACAAATTGTTTTCATTCAAAAATTGCGAGTAACAGGTAATTTTTCTTTCTGTGCTGGCCCCCTCCCCCCGCATAACTTAAAAGCAAAGGTATCTATATACCTTTAACTAATAAGAAAAGCAAAGAGTAATAATTGATGAAATAATTTTTAGAAAAATACAAATAGATTGTTCATTCATTGGCACATTTTTTTTAATATCTTGAAAAAATATTTTTGTTATCATGATAACAAAAATATTAAGACGTTTTTTTAATTATATAAAAAAATGTCAACCCTTAATTACAAACTTTTTGCAAATGTTTTTTAATATGAATTTAGTAAAAAACTCTTAAAAAATCTATATTACAAAAAACTTATATTCTGTATTAATAAGTTTGGAAAAAAATCTATATTACAAAAATTTATATTCTGTATTAATAAGTTTGGAATATAGATTTTTTAAAAGTTTTTTACTGAAAACTTTAAAAAGTTACTACTTTTTATTAAAAACATTTGCAAAAAGTTTGTAGTTAAGGATTGACGAACAATTTTTCATGTTACTAAATATTTGAATAAAAAGTTTAGCATAAAATTAAATGTTATAAAAACGTATGATATATCGCGACGAAAAGTTACTTCAATTATTTTTAACGTAACTTCTTTTTTCTCATAAATACTTTTACATATCGTTCATATTCAAAAGTTAATGTGGTTTTTTTAAAAATTAATTACTTCTTTTATGTTACCGCTAATTTAAAAGTTAAAAAATGATAAAAAGTAGCTTAACCAAAACAGCTCTACGCCTACGTAAAAATCGCTTAAGGCGTACATAAATCGCTCTAGGCGTAACGCTTTAAAACAAGCCCTGTATATATATATATATATATATATATATATATATATATATATATATATATAGATATATATATATATATATAGATATATATATATATATATACATATATATATATATATATATATATATATATATATATATATATATATATATATATATATATATATATATATATATATATATATATATATATATATATATATATATATATATACCTAAACAATATAAGAGTTTAATAATAATAATAATAACAATAAAAAAACAAAAATAATAATACAATTTAAAAAATTTTAAAAACTAATTACTCATTTATATGAGCCACTTTGCTTAAAGATTCTTCTAGGTTATCCATTGAAGATAAAAAAAGATCTCTCTATAAAAGTAACATTAAGATTTTAAAAAGGTTTGGTAATATTCAGAAGCATCAGACTGTCCTACATATTTTAGCATAACATTATTCCTCTCGGTTTTAACAGAATTGATTTTATGTAAATTCTTAATAAAAATAATATTCTGCAAAAGACAAAGAAAAAAACTTAATTCTTCCAAATAAGGTAATTTGCTAAAACAACTTTGTACAATAAATTGTTTCTAGATATATACAAGATAGCATTTTTGCAACTTTAAAAAAAGGTAATTTATAAGTCATATAGCAAATAAAAAACTTAATGGGAATAAAAAGGCTTCATTAAGCACAAAAGAAAAAATGAAAATAAAAGTTAAACATCAATTTTTTTCCAGAGCTGGATTATTTGATACAGTTTTAAAATAAAATCAAGACAATTTTAACTAAAAAAAACTAAAAGTGTTTAACTATCTAATCTAAAATCAATTCCTTTAATCAATGAGTTGTGGAAAAAACGTATATTTTGCACATATATCGTCTCAATTTAAGATACAGAAAATTTGTTTAACATTTACAGCTGGATAAAAATGGTAGGTTATTTCTGATCTCATAGTATAATTTTATATGTTTATTTTAAACATCTTCATTTAATATCACTGCAAACATAAAAAGGTTTGTCACATGCAAAGTTATCTTTATTGCAAAAAATTCTCCACCGTTGAAAAATTAAATAAGTGTTTTTCATAATACCACGTTTAAATCTATATTTATAGCAAAAAATATACATAATTATATGATTAAATATGTTAAATTGTTTGAACTATAAAACCTTTTTTTCAATAATTAATTTAGTTTTTAATTTAAATTAAACAAATCACTTCATAAATGTAATGTGATGTGCTCATTTTGTCAAATATCTTTAAAAAATGTTTTTAACAATGTCAACAATTGTAGAAATTTTCAGTTTGTATCCGTAATGCAAAACAAAGATTTTTTGGTGCTTATAACTTCAGGGTATATGCTAAATGTTTGTATTTTTATATTAGTATCAATTGTGTATATTATACACATTTTTCAAATAAAATCCTAAGCATTTTCCAAATAACATCCTAATTATTTGTCAAACCTTGCTTTTAAATCTATGATTTTTTTTTAACTGGTCAAACATGACTGGCAAGAGTTCATTTTGGGTTAAAATAGCATTTTTAGTCATTTCAGGCGGTTATTGACCGGCCATTATTTTCCATGCTTTATATATATATATATATATATATATATATATATATATATATATATATACATATATATTTGTCAGGTCAGGTTATTCTGCTATTGGTAACATGTAACCCAGTACAATCTGCTTCATGTCCTGCTGTCTTGTAAGATACGGTTTTTTAGGCAAAGACTAGGAGATGCAAACTCCAACATAAAATACCCCCTGCCTTGGTTGAGTAAAAGCTAGAGATGGTGTCTCGATAAAAATACTCATCTTGGGCAGATGTTAAATGCATCTGGCTGCTGTCTTGTAGAAGGCCTCCTAGGGACCATCTTGTTGACCAGCCTTGAACCCCTTCTTTATCTATTAGGCTGGCACAAATGTATTTCTATTACATTGTTTCCAGTTTAAGATGTTGAATGTTGGATCTTCTTGACTCAATGCATGGGTTTTGCAATTTGCAATTCCAGGTCAAGCCTCACTCTTCATGGCTTTCCTCACATTGTGCTGCTGCAATTGCCAATCGAAACAATTACTTCCATATCTATAAGCAAAACAATTCTCCAGAAAAAAAGATGCCTGTTTGCTATGACGCCAAAGTTTGCTATTCTCAGGTCATGAAATCTCGTATTTCATCACAAAAATTAGGTTCTCATGACTTCTGGAGAATCTTTAATAGTAACAATAATATAAGCAAGTCTGTAATTCCACCTCTTTTGCATAGTTTAGACTTTGTCACCTCACCTGAATACAAAGCTGAATTGTTTGCTAAGAACTTTTCATCAATATCATCCCTTGATTCCACTAGTTGCGTTCTACCTGATATAGCTGTCAAACAGGTTGATCCATTGCTCGACATCTGTATCACTCCAGCTTCTGTATCTAAAGTGATTTCCTGCTTAGACTCTTCTACAGCTTGTGGCCAAGACAACATACCTGTTATAGTCTTGCAGAAGTGTTTTCCTGAGCTGTCATCTATCCTTTCAAAACTATTTAACAAGTGCTTATCAGAGTCTTGTTTTCCAGCCTGCTGGAAAGCAGCATCTGTTATCCCTGTTTTTGAAAATTCTGGAGAGCGATCTGATTCGTCTAACTACCGTCCCATTAGTCTTCTTCCTATCATTGGGAAGGTTTTTGAACCTTTAATTAACAAACACCTAATCTCTCATCTTGAATCTAATAACTTACTTTCTGATCATCAATATGGATTTCGATCTTCTCATTCGATGGCTGATTTGCTAACAGTAATAACCTATAGGTTTTATCACGCATTAGATAAAAGTGGAGAGTGTAAGGCAATCGCCCTTGACATTTCTAAAGCTTTTTATAAAGTTTGGCATGCTGGTCTTCTCCATAAACTTTCTTCTTACGGTTTATCTGGAAACATCTTTAAAATTATCAAATCCTTCCTTTCCAATCGTAGTATAAAAGTTGTCCTTGATGGACAGCACTCTTCTTCTTATTCTGTAACCTCAGGGGTTCCCTAAGGTTCAATCCTTGGCCATATAAACTTTTTAATTTACATTAACCATCTTCCAGATATTCTCACATCTAAGGTGGCATTGTTCACTGATGATACTACCATTTATTCTTGTCACGATAAGAAGCCAACTTCCTCTGATTGCTTGCAGGGGACATCTGAGCTTGAAAAGCTCAGATGTCCCCTGAGAAAAAAATCTCACTTCTGCTACAGCATGGGGCTCACAGTGGCTGGTGAACTAAAACTCAATTTTTTCAGCCAATCATTATTGCAATAATTTAGACCTTCCTATATTTATGAACGGTAATGTGCTCGATTGGTCATCTACTCTTTATCTTCTTGGATTGACTCTTACTTTTGATTTTGGAAACCATATATCTAATCCGTTGCAAAATTAGCTCGATACTTTCTTACTCTGGATTCTATTCTCTATCTCCATAAATCTCAAATCTGGCCTTGTATGAAATACTGTTGCCATATCTGGGGGAGGGGGGATCTTCTAATGATGACCTGCTCTTGCAGCCAACCTTCAACCTTTGTCACATCATCGTAATGTTGCTTCTCTTTCTCTTTTCTACAAATACTATAATGGGCACTGCTCTAAAGAGCAAGTATCTCTTGTGCCTTCTACTAAAATTCATTCTTGTGTTACTTGTCATTCAATTAAGTCTCATCCTTTTTCTGTGACTGTTTTTAAGTGCTCCAAAAACTGTTACTGCTCTAGTTTTTTCCCTCGAACATCAGTTTTTTGGAATTTGCTTCCTTCATCTTATTTACCTGATTCATATAATTTG
Source organism: Hydra vulgaris (assembly GCF_022113875.1). Lineage (NCBI taxonomy): Eukaryota > Metazoa > Cnidaria > Hydrozoa > Anthoathecata > Hydridae > Hydra > Hydra vulgaris. Next base: position 37,799,828 of record NC_061161.1, on the reverse strand, counting down.
CAATCTTTTAAGTCGTTTGTCAATCGTTATCTTGCTCTACAATCTTCATCTTTTCTCTTCCAGTAACTTCCTACTCTAATTAGTGGTTGCTTGCAGACTTGTTGGAAGCAAAGATGTTTAAAAAAAAATATATATATATATATACATATTATTTTTTAAATGCAGTAATTTGAGGTTTGTAACAAAAAACTCAATTAATGTAAAGTTTAAAAGAACTCAATTAATGTAAATTTAGCTAACTATTGATATCTCAACTAACAACCAAACAAATTATTGATATCTTCACCATCAATCAAACTAACACTTTAAATAATGTTTATACAAAATTTCAAAAAAATATCTACTTCCTTGTATTCTTTTAAATCAAAGAAAAGAAATAAATGAAACATATATGCAATTTTGTATGCATTAATTTATTTTGTATGTAGGAGCTTTTAAAATAAAGGAAAGAAAAGAAATAAAATTAAAAAAATATATGCAGTTTCATATGTAGTAATTTGTTGCAACTTACTTGCATTTAAATTTTGTAACAAAAAACTAAATAGTTGCAATTTTTAATTCCATAAGTATTTTAAAATGTTTAATACTTTTAATTGGTAAATATTTCAAAAATAAGAGTATAATAAATTTTAATTAATTTTTTTTGAATACATTTTGCACAAAATTTGTCTTTATCTTTATATTTATAGATTAAAAGTTACTCTTTACCTGCTTTTTAGGATTGTAAAGAACCTCCTGAACTTTTCTCTTTACTAATGCAATAGATTCAATCACTGCTGTGTTGTGTTCAGAAACTCTTGCTGAATGTGCAGAAAGTTCAGCTAAAAATATTTAAAAATAATTAAAAAAATTAAAATCTTGGGGTAAAAAACTTATTATCCAATTTAGTACACTATGTTTTTTCTATTAAGCATCAGGTTTTTTTTTGTGTTCTTTCTGAAGTTCGGTATGATATGGTACAAAATGATAATCGTAAAACTAAAACCAGAAAAGTTTTAGTTATTACAAAACAAAATAAAACGTGTTTTGTATCAGTTTTCTTGAAACAATATTTTTTACTGTTTCATACCTTGCCATTTTTTTGAGATGCAGATGCTTTCTTTTAATATTCAATAGACTTTTGGCTGGGTTTTACCTTATCAACTATTGACCTTTTATTTGGCTGGGTTATACTGACTCAACTGTCGAACCTTGGTGCTTTCTTGCTTTATTGAAAAACATAGGCATAGAGACAACTTTTTTTACAACTTTATCTTCTATAAAATTGCTTTAAATTAATTTAAAGCATAGTAATATATATTTTGACATTTCTTCATAGTTAAAAATGCAAAATTTTTTTTTTTTACAAAATTTAGGCTAAGAAATATGTTATCTAACAAACATCATATAATAAAGCAGAAAAAAGTTTTTGCTACTAAAATTAGTCTCAACAGCATTCTTAACATTATCATTATAGAAATGTTCAAATCTGCAACCTGCAATACATCTGCAACACATCTGAAATAAATCTGCAATACATTTGTAACACATCTGTAATGCATCTTTATCAATATGCAACTTTACTTAGGTTATTTTAAATTTCAGCGCAATGAATCACCTGTATGGAAAGGTTATGCTGTTTGAGGTAAAATTGACAGAATATAAATCATTCAGTACTTACTGAAAAGAAAAGCTTAGCTTTTCTTTAAAACTTTAGAAATATTCGGATTTAAATAGCATTAGTTATTAATATATCAATCAGATATTTTAAAATAATGTAAAAACACTGTAAAAGTCACACAATTAAACAAAACAAACAAAAAAAAAGCTTTTTCTTCTAATTGTTTTTAAAGAAGTTTAAAATGTACCATCCATAGTATCAAATATAAATAACATAGATGATCTGTAACTCTACAACTAGTAATTCTGAAACTAAGCTGTCAGAAACTGCTGAAATTGTTTACTCAAATTTATATGATATTGTAAGGAAAAACTGTAAAGTTTGTAAAGTAAGGAAAATAAAGATAAAATAATTTATAGTTCCGTTGGGTTAGCCAAAATTTAGCTTTATGATAATTGGTGTCTTCTTTATGCAATGTATCATATTTTTAATTTTTATATACACCTACATTGTTCTGGGTTTCAAAAATTTTTGAAAAAATAATTATGTTAAAATAATTTGAATTTGAACCCCATGAGTGAATTGTATAATTTAATAAAAAATCTTTAATAATAAAAAAAAAAAAAAATCACTTAGTTTGAACTAATAGTTTAATATTAGATATTCTTTATAATTTTTATTTAAAATGATAATAACAAGAATAAACAATAAAGTGATTTCTTTTTGCACTAAATTTAAACCATTATTTATACAGCTTAGATTACCCATTGCCTTTTTAAATTTTAATAAATCATAAATGTTATGCTTTCTAACACAAATTACCTGTACGAACATCATGTATATCTTTTTTACAATTATTTTGTCTAGGATTATGAAGCTGCAGCCTGAACTCAAGTTCATTGTCTATTTCAAGTATCTAAAATAATTTACAAATCTAAAATAATTGTATTTAGAATCAAAAAGTTTTAAATTCTAAAAATCTCAAAATTAACCTTCTCATTCATATGAAGAAGAGCATGATCTTTTGAATTTTCTTTAAGATTTTTTAGGTTTTCCATAAATTTAGTAAAAAACCTTTAAAAAAATTATTGAATAATAATAACTTAAAATAAATTAAACTTCAAAACTAAATTAAAAAAATTAAAACTGTTTACTTATTTAAATTAATATAATGATAAATTAAAAAAAAAAAAAATACTTTTGCTTAAGTATTGATAAATAATACTGTGTTCACCTCTTGAAAGGTTAGACATTCACTGCAGTCAAGAAGGCTACATAAGTTACTACATAAGTTAGACATTCACTGCAGTCAAGAACTAAAACTATTTTTATGATTCTCTCTCAAAACTTTAATTCCAAAATATTTAATGAACATGGTCAAACCTCCTTAACTGAAGCTTTTTATGTCATCTGTAAAGCATTTTTTATGCGATTTCCAAATTCTACTTATTTTTCTCCTGAAAATGCCAACTCTCTGAACATGCTGATTATCCGCTCATCTGCAACTTTACACTCTACATGCCTAAAACATATAAATCTTCTTTGAGGCATTCTATCAGATACACCCACTATTCCCATACACTAATATCATTGATTTATCATTGATTTAGTGTAATATCATTGATCTATTTCTTATCTTTTAGAATCACACATTCATCTGGTCATCTTCACTGTCCTTTCAAGACACTGGACATTATCAACCTTATTAAACCTTCATTTTAATCATACATACATACTTCCTTTTAATAATACACCTTCTGCTGTTAAAAGTAGAAATTTTCTAAATTTGGACCAAGCACACCTTAATCTTGCACTTAACGCAAGATCAAGGTGTACTTGAAATGTTGAGCCTTCAACATTTTAGCCAACACACTAGAGGAACCAGCCTAACTGAGCCCTACAAACTTCTGATTTAATTCCACTCATTTCATTTCATTTATTCACTGTAATAAAACCTCTTTATTTTAAAGTTTTCATTTAGTAATTTATTGTAATAATTAATACAACCTAAACAACAATTGTAGTTTACATATTCATTTGCTTTTAACTCTAAATATTCTTAATAATTAATAACTCTTTAACTTTCTATTGTTCTATAAATCTAGATTAATACCAAATTTTCTTCATCCAATTGAGCTTTGTATACAGCATACTTACATTTGTCTTAATTAAGCAAAAAGAGACGCCATCTTCATTCTAAGACTTAAAACTTTAAAAAACTTACTTATTTCTTCTATATCTTTACTGATTGCTGCAATCCACTAGAATTATTGTTTATGTCTCTGATTATTTTTTTATTACTTCAAGAAATCTTTTCTTTATATGCTTTCTATATTTCTTTCTAATCTGATTTCTGCTCTTGATTTAACTTTCTTCTCAAAATAATACCGAGTTTTAACTTCTTCTTAAAAAAGATCTAGATCTTTAAATCCCCTTTTCAAAATGATTTCATACTTCATCTTCTTCAATATGGTTTCACACATCATCTTTTCAAATTGATTTTGTCCTTCATCTTCTTCAAAAACGCTAAAGTGTTATACTTCCTTTTTTACATCTACAAAAATTACTATTGTTTCTTTTAATTCTGTGAAATACAAACTTTACTTGGTACATACAGAGTTTAAAGTAAAATGGGGTATTTTATCTATATATATTGGTAAATATACTTTAAAGTATATTTACCAATATACATTGATCATTCAAATTTCATTCTGATCATTAAAAAATTGAGATATCAATCTGAGATTTCTGATATCTGATCAGAAGGTGATAAAAAATCATTCTGATACTTTAGCTTTTATTTTAGGTAGAGTCCTTGGAGAGTCTTCAACGATGGCGGGCGTAATTTTATAATGGAAAGATAAAGAAAAAAAAAAAAGAAAAAAGAAATTTAAACAAAAATTTTAGTAACTAAACAACAAATCTAATCAGTAAAAAAAGTAAAAATTTTACAAAGAAAGAAATTAAATTTAACGAAAAAAGAAATAATAATAGTTAAGTGCATATAAATTTAAAAAAAAATGTCAAAAAAAAGTCCAAATAAATAGAAGAAGGAGAGAGTTTACGTCATATAAACTTTAAAAAGAATAGACAAAAAAAAAAAAAAAAAAAAAATTCGAATTTTTATTCACCTAAATTTAACTAAAAGAAAAGATAAAAATTAAAAAAGAAAAGAAAAAGATAAGAAAAAGAAAAAAAGAGGAAACCAACAAAAAAGTGGAAGAGAAGAAAAAAAAGATCAAGTTTTAGAAGATATTTTTGTAGCTAGTCTTTGTTTTAATTATCATTTTTTTATTTTATTTTAATTATGCAAAATAATTAATGTTACCATTAATTATATTTATTAAATATTATATTTGTTAAATATTATCATTTTGTGCATGCATTTCGTTTTGTAGTTTTTGTGTTTTTTTTTTTGTTTGTGTAAAGTTTGTTATTATTTGTGCAAATTATTTTTATTGTTGATTCCTATTTTTCTATTTTACCAAATTTTCTACACCTTTTTTTTTTCTTCTTTATTTTGCAAAAATAACTAAAGTTTGTTCTTTTTTTTTTTTTTTGTAGAAGTGTTTGTGTTTTGCCTTTTCGTTTGTTTAAGGTTTGTTTTTTATTTGTTCTGTTTTGCTTATTATTTTTATTTTTATTTGCTGTTGTTATTGAGTGTTTTCATACTTTTTTGTCTTATTGTTTAACTTTTGTTTATCGTAATCGTTGTTAATTAATATTATTTTTATTTTATTTATTTTCTTAGCGATTTTTGGTTCATATTTATTATTTTTATAATTATTTTATTATTATAATAATTTATGCGGTAGTGGTGTAGTGGTAGAGCGCTCGCTTCATAAACGAGTGGTTCCGAGTTCGATCCCCACCACGTCCCTGGTAGTACCGCGCTCAACTCGTTTCTCCGCGCAGCGGCCTTGCTCGTCAAGGTTCGTGTTTCGGAGTTATAGAGTTGAGAGAGGGTTATAACCATTACTAAGTAGCCTCCTCGCCTGTAGTGGCCTTCTCGGCCTTGAGGAGGTGAATTAAAATAAAAAAAAAAAAAAAAAAAAATTGTTATAATTATTTGGTGTCACTCATTTTGATTATGAATGACACTCATGTCATCATATTATTTGTATTATTATAGATAATATTATTGTTTTTAATTATTATTGTTATAATTATTTGGTGTCACTCCTTTGATCAGGCTTCTGTTTGAGTGACACCTTCCTTTTCAAATAATTATTTATATTTATTCTTATTAGTTATATTTTATTATAATTATATTATTTGTATCATTATAGATAATATTATTATTTTTTAATTATTGTTATAATTATTTGGTGTCACTCCTTTGATCAGGCTTCTGTTTGAGTGACACTTTCCTTTTCAAATAACTATTTATATTTATTCTTATTAGTTATATTTTATTATAATTATATTATTTGTATTATTATAGATAATACTATTATTTTTTAATTATTGTTATAATTATTTGGTGTCACTCCTTTGATCAGGCTTCTGTTTGAGTGACACTTTCCTTTTCAAATAACTATTTATATTTATTCTTATTAGTTATATTTTATTATAACTATATTGTTTCTATTATTATAGATAATATTATTATTATTATTGTTTTTATATGATTATATGTAAATTTTGAAAAAGGAAAATAAATATCTTGTTGTTGTTGTTGATGTTGTTGTTGTAGCTTTCGACTTATCTCCAGTAATTTTGTTTGTTGCATACAAAACTTTAGCATATCTGCTTTTATCATTTCTTTGTGCTCATATTTTTATTATTTATGATGAGTAAAAATTTATTGTAAGCAGTACAATACAATATAGGCTTTATACATTTTTGTTTATTATGATAGGTTTAAAAAATAATAGCAAAAACAATAATAACTCTAATTATGAAAACAACAACAACTATCATAATAACAATAGAAATAACAATAACAACAACAACAACAATACCAAAAATAAAAAAAAATAAAAAAACTAACCATGATTTAAGTTCAGCAAATACTTTAGTAGGAATTTCAAAAGATTTAATATATGGTTGAACATTAAAATGACACTGTTGCTCTGCCAGATTAAAATCTATGTTTTTATAATATATATTTCAAATTTTTATAAAATTTGATTTAACTTAGTGAAGAAAAAAATATTTTAAAATGCAAAAATAACTAAATTAAACTTCTTTTTAAAAGGTTACAAAATTATTATAATTTAAAATAGCAGCTAGTTTGATACCTGGATATTCAAAATAGCTACCTGATAACTGTTAAAGGTAATACCTTGATTGTCACCTGGTTGATTAGAAACCAAAGAAATATTATCAAAGCTTAAATTGTTTTCAATCACTCCAGAAAAATATTCAAAATTTGGATTCATGTTTTTTTGACAAATTTCAGAAAAATCGTTTAAAAAGTTACCAGAGTCCTAAAGCAGAAAAATAATTAAAACATGATTAAAATGTAAGCGATTGTTAGAATTGTAAAATAATGTTAAACATACAGTCATTCTATAAACTCAGCTTATCATTGATGCAAAATAGTTGTCAGCTTATTCATAGGTGCACTTAAAGGATTAGGTGTGTTAATTTTCTCAAAAGATTATATGTCAGCTGTTAATATTTTGTATTATATAATAAGACATTAAAACTTTTTAATAAACTGTTTAAAAGCTGTTTTAGTATAGAAATATCATTTACTTAATAAAATGTTTTTAATAAATAAATAGTAAGGAAATGTAGAAACAACAACAAAAAAAAATAAAGCTCAATTAGTTTAATTGTTTACTTAGAAAAAAAATATTATTTAGTAAGTAAAAAAAACAAAACATAATAAACTACAAAATAAATACCTCACTTATATCAACACCAAAATAAGCACATATTTCACTAGAATATTTGTTCAACTCCTTTATGTACATCTTTGGAAATCTCTCACAAATTGTTTGTTGTTGTTTGTGAAATTCATAGTAGCTACAAAAAACCACAAGCATATACCAACTCACATGCACATAGACAAAAGCAGAAACACACACATACACAAATGTGCATGTGTGTGTTTTGGAATTAGGACTTGAATCTGCAATAGATGCAGATTCATGTCCTAATTCATGTGCACATTTAAGTGTTAGTATGCAGACAAAATGTTTGTGAAAAAGATAAAAAAAAGTAACTACAGAATTAAAGTAAATATTTTTTTATAATAGATCTTTTAGATGAAGATACTCCTGAATCATAACCTAAAACAGTTGATATGTTTTGCATTAATACTTTTTATTCTTTCTAGGATATAATTACTATATAGCCCAATATAGTCTGCTATATAGCTACTATAAGGCCTGCTACATAGTTTTTAAATATACCGATATATAGGTGCTATATTACCTGCAGATAATCTGCCCACCACATAGCTATTATACAACATGCTACAGCATGTTGTATAGTAGCTATTATACAAAAGCAAAGCAAAAAATTTTTTTATTAAAAAACAAATTTTTAATGAATTAAATTAGGGTAGGGTGGGGCAAGAGGCCCAGGTGGGGTAAAAGGCCCATCCTGCAGTTATAAAGAACCTAGGTAAAATATTATAATTATTGTTTTGTAGTATGAATGATAAATGTATAACAGTGTTGCGAGCAAATTTTGGTGAACTTTTAGTAGAAATATAATTTTTAACAGAATATTGAAGACTTGACAGGTAATAAGAATAGGACATTTTGATTTTTTGTGTAATTTTAAATATTTTTTGTAGATTATTGTTAAACTTAGTTGATTATTTAAATGAGTTTATGTATTTGTAAGCGTACAAATTATGTATTGATTATTTACATAACGTTCATTGTATCATAGAATAATATGTTTTTATCAATTTTTGCACCGACCATTTTGGGGCAAAAAGCCCAGTTTGTTAATGGGGCAAAAGGCCTATCCTGAGCTTTTTACCCCTTGCATTATTTAAGTAGAATGTTTAACTTTATATAACTTTATTTTATTTATAGATATGGTTAGAAATTACAAAAGGAAGACAAAAAGAGGAAGTTATGGAGCAGAAGGTTTACAACGGGCTTTAGATTCAGTAAAAAATGGTATGTCTTTGCGTAAAGCTGAAAACAGTTTTGGAGTTTCAAGGAAGACATTGAGAAGGCATTTGCAGGGCAAAGTAAGACAAGTTGGGAGCAATAAATTAGGAAATCATGTGAATACTTTTTCTATTGAAATTGAACAAGATCTTGTTAAACACATCCAAATGATGGAAAGAGCATTATTAGCTAGAAACGAAACAAGTGAACCTATGAATACAAATGAAGAAGCCAACAATGCGGTGGATGATGAAGCATCGGTTAATGTGATGGAGACTGATAGGATTGCAACAGGAGATAGCAATGAGTTCGATGAAAATAAACTAGATAAAACAGCTGATCATCCTGGTTTATCCAAAGCATTGCAGATTATATCAGAACTAAGCCCTATTCCAAGGATAAGTAATGTACGCAGTCGCAAACGAAAAACCGAAGCAGCAACTGTAATAACTTCTAGTCTTTATAAAGCAATGTTAATTGAAGCAAATGCAAAGAAGACAAAACAGAACAAGCAAGTAGTAGTTGAAAATAATAATGAGGAAAATGATGAAGGCGAAATCGATGTAATCGCAGACAAATCCAAGAGAACGAAAAGTGGAGATGACAAAGAAACCGGGAAAAGGAAGCAATATGCGAGAACAAAATCAAAAAGGACAATCAAAACGCATCGAATGCTAACGTGATAAGAAAAGGGTCAAAAGAACGAAGATGTGTAGGTTCTGTTACTAACAGTGATGATACGCAATGTTGCATGTGTGGTAAAAGATTTAACGAACCACCCATTGATGACTGGCAGCAATGCCCAGAATGTCTCAACTGGTACCACGACGGCTGTGGTCCTGATGACACTGCTGTCTGCATTCACTGCCAATAGGCATAATCAATTCAACTAGTCTTACTGTAGTTTTTTAGCTGTCTTTTTAGCCGTATGAATTAGTTTTTTAGCTGTCTTTTTGGGTTATGAATTATTTTTTTAGATATCTTTTTAGCTCTATGAATTAGTTTTTTTTAGCAACTTTTAAGCTCTATGAATTAGCTTTTAGCTGTGTTTTTCAGCTCTATAAATTAGTTTTTATAGCTATCTTTTTAGTCTATAAATTTTTAGCTCTTTTTAGCTCTATTAATTTTATGGTGCTGTTTGCCATTGTCATATGATAGCATATATGGTGCTACTTGCTAATATTATGGTGCTAAGTGTTCTACTAAAACTTTTGTTGGACATTTTTACACACAAATATATTGTGACTAGTAAAAAGTGTATTGTTGCGATAAATTTTTATTGTAAAAAAGGAATATTTCAAGCTATTAACGTTTGGGGTAAAAGGCCCAGGGTAGGGGCATTTTGCCCCAGCAATGGGGCAAAAGGCCCACTCTATAGCAGTTTATAAAAAGCATATTTCCATTAAAACTTGAGTAACCATTAAGAAAATAACTTTAGATACTTAAGTTTATTATGCATCTGAAATAATGGTAACATAAATTTCTAGATACGTTTATTGGATCAGTAAAAAAAAGACGAAATTGCTTTTGGTGGGCTTCTTGCCCCACCTTACCCTACCTGATTTTCGTGATATCAAATTAAAAGTTGTACATGTTAATTTGACATTAAAAAAGGTTAAATAAATTGCAATGTAGTTTTTTTTTTTTTTAATCCAAAACATTTTTTTTTCACTAAAATTTCAATAAATTAAAAAAATTTTTTTTTTTGCTATTGATTAAAACAAAATTCATTTTTTACTTTTTTTTTTATGCAACATAATTTTTGAGTTTACCTTGGAAAACAGAAATATCCACAGACAGACAGATAACCGCTACGGTTTATGTATATATATATATGTATATATAAATATAAATATATATATATATATATATATATATATATATATATATATATGTATATATATATATATATATATATATATATATATATATATATATATATATATATATATATATACACATATATATATATATACACATATATATATTTATATATGTATAAATACTTTATATTTTTATACATACATATCTTGGTCACTTCTGGTTATTTAGGCAAAGTCTAGGAGAAGCCAATTTTGACTCAACATACCACCTGCTTTGGAGGTCTTGGTTGAGTAAAGGCTAGAGATAGCTTCTTAATAAAAATACTCATCTTGGGGTAGTCAGTTTTCAAACTGGTAGTCATGTTTCAAACTCTCTGGTAGCTCTCAAAAAAACTGATTCCATCAACAGCTGTAAAGTATCAGAGTACTAACAGTGCCATGTTGTGCATGGATGATGTCTCTTTTTGAATTTTTGTTATGTATTGTCGAGGCCATTTTAGGAGGCTTTTTGCTACGGCTTAGGATTTATTATTAGAAATGAAGTAATTGTTTAGATAATTAAATAGTGTACTGAGTATTATCTGTGTACTGAGTACTGGTTTTTTTAAAAAAAAAAAAAAATTAAATTCATAAAGCAAGATAACAACTAACAGACAAGTAAAAAGATTGCAATTATATAAATCATGAAAATAAGATGAATCAAGAGAATTCCTAAGAACTGATGTTTAAGAAAAAAAACTAAACAAATAAGAATTTTTAGAGCACTTAGGAACAGTCACAGTAAAAGGATGAGACTTAATTGAATGAAGAGTAACATGAGAATGAATTTTAGTAGATGGCCCAAGAGACGCTAGCTCTTTAGAGAATCACCCATTATAGTATTTATAGAAAAGAGAAAGAAAAGCAACATTTAATAATCTTGAAAATGTTACCTGATACACTGTATGAAGAGAGCTTATGGAGAAGACCAGCATGCCAAACTTTTTCAAAAGTTTTAGAAATGTCGAGAGTAATAGCCTTAACCTCTCCACATCTACCTAATGCACAATAAAACCTATCTGTTATTACCATTAGCCAATCAGCAGTATAATGAGAAAATCGAGAATCAAGAAAATCAGCAGTATAATGAGAAAATCGAAATCCATTATGATGATCAGAAAGTTATAAGATTCTAGATAAGATACTAAATGCTTGTTAATTAAAAACTCAAAAACCTTGCTTATGATAGTAAGAAAATAATGGGATGATAGTTAGATAAGTCAGATTGCTCTGACTTCTCAGCATTTTTGAATATAGGGATAACAGATGCTGCTTTCCAGTAGACTAGAAAACAAAACTCAGATAAGCACTTGTTAAATAGTTTTGAAAGTTTAGACAACAGCTCGAGAAAACATTTCTGCAAGACTATAACAGCTATGTTGTCTGGACCACAAGCTGGAAAAGTATAAGCAGAAACTTGTTTGTCGGCTATATCAGGTAGGATGTGTTTAGTGGATTCAAGAGATGAAGTTGATGAAAAATTCTTACAAAACAATTCAGATTTATCTTCGGGTGAGGTAAAAAAATGCGAACCATGCAAGAGAGGTGATATAACGAATTTTCCTTTGTTGCAGACCCTGTTGAAGTTTAACATACCTTATGCAATATTGAGTTAGTTGTTGTAAAAAAAAAATCATATTTTAGGAACTAGTTATTTGTGAGCATTTTATTATATTTAAATGAAATGTAAAAATCTTAGTTCAAAAATGTTTCATCTATATAAATATAAATAAAAAATTTTTTACTGTTTTTTTTTTTTGACTAAAACAAAAAAAATTTTTAGGTTACAATTCAGTCAAAAGCACAAGATATTATATGTACAGAGTGTGCCGTATTTTCATCGCCATTTAATGTATATACACCTTATACAGTAATAAATGCTGATGGTTATTCCTTAAAATATGTAATTTGGAAAGAAAAAAAAAACATACAACACTGATATAGCACACTGATATTTACAAAAATGTAAAAATATAGTATATATTTTTTTCCTTCTTTTTTTATTATCAAGTCAGAACAACTACAATAGATATACAAATTATATTATTAGCATCAATTATGCATACCACATGGTTTGCAATTAGAAATAGTTTATATGATCAATTATTTTACAAACTTCTTAACAACTAATGAATAGCTAAAGATTATTCTGAAAGATAACTTTGATATTTAAGTTATAAATAGATTTATTATCGTGACAAATAATGTGATACGAGGTGGTATAGTTAAAACTGATGAAAAAACTAATGGTTGTATATTACCCTACCCAGCCATTTAAAAAATTTGAAAAGTAATAAAAACATGATTTCTTTATAAAAACATAGCTTATGCTAGTTTTAAAAAAATAACTGATTTTAAGCACTAAAACTAGATAATTATCTATTGGCAGTAATTAAACAGTTTCCTTTTAAAAAAATGTGTGCACAAAAAGGCTACAGTGATTTAGATATTAAAACTGTTTTTTTGAACATTAACTGAGGTCATTATATCATAGTTTTACCTATAAAGTCATCTGTAGAACCTAAATGCTATAAAAAACTGAGTACTTGAACCTTTTTTAATTTTACATTTAAGAGATTTTATATTTTTGGAATTATTGTACCTTAGGTTTCATAATGTTATTTTTCTTATTAATATATGCAACCCTCGGAATAAGGAAAAATGAGGTTGTTAATAAATTGTAGACCTCAAACTGTTAGAGGTCGGCAAAAAAAAATTTGACACAAACAGGTTAATAAAACATAGAAATGATGCCAGCGTTTTTTTGCCAACCTCAAACACTTTAAGGTTGGCAGTTAAGTCAACATTGCTGAATGCTGAACCTAATTCTGAGGGCTGTATTTGACATCATAGAAGAGAACCTGATGTTCATAATTTAAAAATTTTCTTTTTTGATGTCCACCTAGTTTGAATTCTAGATACTTACCTCTTTTTTATAAACTCCAATAACTCAATTGTTTGTTTAAGACTTTCTGCAAGCATCTAAAAATTAAAATAGATATAAATAAAGGTTCCTTTTTTTAAACTTATTTTATTTACCTCCCAAAGACCCAGGGATCCATATAATCAAGAAAGCTACTCTTTTTTCATAGTCAATGATACTACTCTTTTGGTTATGAAGCAAGTCTTATACCACTACCATATATTTATTGCCATTAAATAATAAACTAAGTTAAAACCATTGAATGAGATAAAAAAAAAACCAAGTTAACCAAGACAATCAGTTTAAAATCAACACTTGCAATGCAACATTAATGGTGCATCACTTACAATACAACATTTATGATATGAAAATTACTCTACAATATTTACTATACAACTGTATGAAATTTACAACAGTTATTTTATTGTTCTTTAACATTTACAATGTAAATATGGCTATTTAACAGTTGAAATAAAAGTGTTTTAAACTAATGTAAATCATCACATACATTTTTAAAACATCTGATCAGTAAGCTGTCTTAAAATATCTCAAAGACAATGATTTCTAGCCTAAGACAAAATTGCAAATATTAAAACCGAGACAAGATTAAGGTTTAACATCTAAAAGCTTATGAAAAATGATATATAAAAAGTATGCTAAAATAATAAAAATATCTCAAGAAATGACATCAGGTGCTGAGACAATAACCCTACACTAAGATATTTATAACAGGTGCAACAATACCAGTATAAAAACTATTAAGAAACCTATACCTTGGTTGACAATACAAAAACAGATAAAAGGTTATGATAGATGAAAGGTTAAATCATTATTTAAAATGCAGAGAAAACATTTTTCATGATGAAAATCAAGTAGCTGTAGACAACCTGTATTTCGAAAACATTTTAGATTCTAAGTAAAATGCAAAACTATTATACCATTTAATATAAATAAGATCATGGTTTACAAAAAATTTGCAACTTAACAGTTTGCAGTTTGCATTTTACTGACAACCCATTTTTTGCTCTAACAATATTTCTACATCTCCAATCCTATATAATATAACTACAAAAAACGTACCTTAAAAAACGAGGCTATTGTGTAGAAAAAAAATTGACAACCAAGGACACAGTGCGAAAAAAGCATTTGATAAATAAAGCCACTGTGCAAAGTTGAATTCTTAGATGTTTGAATTCCATACTTTTCTCATACAAAACATTTTTTCTACTAAAAGTTTTGAATAAATATTTGAAGTTTAAGTAACTCTAGTTTTAAAATAAATTCAAGTAGCTTTTATTGTTTTATGTTCAAATTTTATGGTTTACATTGCTTGAGTTCTTCTGATTATTTACACTTAACTAGAGCTTGATACATTTGTAGCTTTATTCAGCTAATAAATTTTATGGAAGCCAGAACTCTCTTACTCTGTGTTAACTGAAACCCCCTAACACAGAGTTGGGGAGTAAAAAGCAGCTGTGGCTGTTCAGAAGAAAAGTATTATCAGTTTTCATTATGTGTTTTCATTAATATTATGATGTTTAAAGTTCTTAGTAAAAATATTAAAGATTTTGTGAGAAAATCTTCCTTAAACTAAAACTGTTTATTAGAAGTATTTGTACCATAGATAGAAGGTTGTAAGCATCTATGTATAAAATATATAATAATATATAAAATATTTGAAGCATAAGGTTAATGACCCCACTTCGAGTTAATTTATAAAAACTCCTGTGTAGCCATTCAATTCTAAATAAGTAAAACAATAAATAAAAAACAAAACAGTATAAATGCAATCCAAAACGCTGTAATTATAATCAAATAATACACCTCATTAGTAGAACCTTGACGCATTTTATCAAGAATTGTATCAAGCATGCATTCTTTTGCCTATAAAATATGATATATATATATATATATATATATATATATATATATATATATATATATATATATATATATATATATGTATATATATACGATATATGATATATGATATATATATATATATATATATATATATATATATATATATATATATATATGAATATATAACATATATATATATATATATATATATATATATATATATATATATATATATATATATATATATATATATATATAAAACATATAAAACCTATTTCTGTTTTGATATTGATAAAATTTTGTTTTAAAATCAATACAATTGTTTTACTTTATTTTCTTTATCATGTCTTTGACGATTTCCATCTAAGTATTGCTAATTCATAAAAAAGTTATAAAAAGTATATACAATCATAAATTTTAGAAAAAATAAAACCAAAATTAATTATTATCTTACTTGCAGTCTTTGTTTTTTTTCACAAACTTCTGATTCATGATTACTCCATATATGAGCAGCGCCATGCACATATTCAAACAAAAGTGATAAATTTTGCTTGTGCTTTGCTGAAGCATTAAGGATACAACTCTATAAAAAAAGATTTTTATTTTAACGGTGTGTGTTTTTATTATTACAACGATATTTGTAATTTTACTTTTTACTTGAAATGATAATATAAAATTGTTAATGTTGTATGATTGATGCTTTAGCAAATCACAAGTATAGTTAAGAAAAATATTGGATGTAATATAGAACACATACTTCAAGCTTTTCTAACTGCTTTGAAAATAATGCCTTTCTTTCCCAGAGCAATGGGTAAAAAATATTGTTTGCTAACTAAAAATTTAAAAGAATGAAATAAAATTTTAGAACATTTTATAAAATATTTTTAGCTTCAATAAAAACACAAAAAAGCATTCTCAAAAATGTTGCACAACAAAATCTTTAAAAATATAGTCATCTGTACTTCTAGTGGCAGCCGATGTACCTGGAACTTAGTGGCAGCCCATGTACTTGGAACTTCATAATGATCACAGCATTATGTTGCTGTGACCATTAGTTCATATTTCTAATGGTCACAGTAACACAACTATTTATTAGAATAATGAAATCCTATTGATGAAATGGAAGGAAAGAAAAAAGTGTAAATTTGTAAGTTATTTAGTTCAAATATTTTTTTAATTTTTTAAAAATGTAATATACTATTTTTCATAAGCATACTTTGAGTTTTCACATTCTTAATTTATCACTTATTTAAACAAAAATGTAACCTAAATATAAAACAAAAATGTATAAAACACAGTGTAAAGTGTTTGCTTGTAAAGCAAAAAGTTATTAACTTAAATTAGATTATTTGATGATTATAAAACAAGAAAAAAAAACTTAAAACAAATACTGTTTAATTTTTAACATAAGGAGAAATTCTTTAACACATTTTAACATTTTTAAAAAGAAGAACTTATCTTGTACCTCCTTCACATTGACGGTAAAGTAGAAATTAACTTGTACCTCCTTCACATTGACGGTAAAGAAGAATTTATCTTGTACCTTGTACCTTGACAAGATTACTGATAAACATTTAGTAAAGAATAAAAGAAAGCAAAGATTATTCTTCATCCTATTAGATTTTATAATTATTTAATCAAGATTGCAGTAAAGCTTGCTTCAGATAAATGGTACTTTGCTACAAGCTGACAGTAAAAGTTTAAAATCAAAACTATTTCAAAAAGAAGTCATTACAGCTTAGTTCCTGGTAAAAATGTAACTGATTCATTTGATTGAAATGCTAAATTTTTTTACCGCTGATTAAAACATAAAAGAACATGAAGTAGCATTCAAAACATAAATGCTTTCAAAACATAAAAGAAATTGTTTTTTTCAGAAAATATTTTGTAGAATCGATTCTACAAAACTTTTTCTGAAAAAACAATTTCTTTCATGTTCATGTTTGAAGTAGCAAGTCTTGTCTTTGTTTATCTGACTGGTACCTCTTTTATCAATGATATTAGAACATTTAAGCATGTATTCCTCTACATTACTAAACAAAACATTCTATTGTGACTTAGTAGGAATGTTTTTGGTACCTCTAATTTTACAATTGGTTTTAATTCTAACATGTCTAAGTTGTATAATGAGCAGTGTTTATCGTATTTGCTTACAGCTAAGTATGTATGATCATCTAACATTTTACATACAAGTTCGAAGATTGTACATTGCAAAATATAACCTGAAAGCTTTCAAAATTCAAAAAAGTCAAATTAAATTGATATATAAAGAACATCAATTAAAAAACACCTTCTATTTTGGAACAAGAACATTAAAGAGAAAGTGAGATGACTTGAACCTACTAAAACGGCTATTTTCATAGCCATATATTTTTTTAAAATATTATTGGTATATAATTAGCTCCTAGAGTAGTACAATAAATGCTTCATGTATATTTAATAATTTTATGGTGTAGTAACTTTATAATAAAATAACAATAAAAGATTGAATAATAAAAATAACGTAATTGTCTTTTTAATTTTAAAATAATAATGACAACACTACTATTTTACATATATAAAAAATATTTAGTTATGAACAACTATAATAACATCTTTTTTTTTTTTGGCATAGCTTAATACTATATTACTACCACTTTACAACACCGGTGTAGCTAAATACATTACATTTCCAGCTACTAAAAATATTTTTTATTTTTTTATTATTGAAAGTCATTAAATGATGGGTTACCCTTGCAAGCACTAAGTGATTGTCAGTGTTGGAAATAATTTTCAAATAAGCTATTCCACAATGTAATAAAATTTTTAATACAGCAAAAACTTATTACTTAGGCAGCAAGGTTAACACTTTTTAATAAATATTTTGTCAACTTTATATGCTCAAAAGTAAGTTTAGGTAAAATACAAAGGCCACATTCTCTGTCTTTATAGAGTATATAAGCAATATGGTTCCACTGTATAAACTTACCATCCTTATATATATCTTTTTTTTCCCATATGTTTTAAGTTGGATAAGTCATATTTAAATAAGACAGTAATGAGTTGTCTTATTTTAATGCGGTGGATTAGGCATTAATGACATTTAAAATGCTTTTTCAACAACTTGCGATTTGCATAAACATCGCAAGTTACAAGCAACAGCTTTTAAGAAATTTAGTTTGTCAAGTATATCATCATACACTGCAGCTGACTTTGAAACTAGATAATTAACATGAAA
Source organism: Hydra vulgaris (assembly GCF_022113875.1). Lineage (NCBI taxonomy): Eukaryota > Metazoa > Cnidaria > Hydrozoa > Anthoathecata > Hydridae > Hydra > Hydra vulgaris. The sequence goes on along the minus strand of NC_061161.1, from coordinate 37,781,281 downwards.
TATCTTATTTTAGTTGAAGATAAACTTAGATTATGAGATATTATTTTTCTGCATTCAACAAAATAGATATTAAATCATAGCTTAAAATCAAGATTTGAAATAATTCTATAATCTTCTTTTAATACACTGTACTTTTTTTATAATTAAATTAAATTTGATTTATGTATGATAGTGATGCAATATTTAGTAGCAGACTTTTGCATCATCTTTATTGCATCAAGTATATTTTTTTAATTTGCTATTATATATATTGCAATACAGCATAATAAAAACAAAAATTTATATATGAGCTATTTTTAAAGTATTTATTAAAATCCTAATTTTTTTTACTGATTAAGTTTTTTACTTATTAATAAAAATAGAAAAATATTTTTGCACAACATTTATTGTTAGTATAGCACTTATAAAAAAGGTAGAAGGTCTACCATAGGGTAGAATATGTGATATGCACATAGCAAGGTAAAATCATCTACCTTCTAAGATAAAAAATTATATCTTTAAAGGTAAAAATTTTTTTCTTTGTAAGGTAGAAAATTAAACAAAAAATAATTATTTTTAATATAAATCAGGTAAAAATTAAGATATAATTTTCTCTCTAAGGTAGATAAAAATGCTGTGTTAAGGGTATAACACATATCTTTAAAGATACCAACATCTAATTTAGCTTTGAAACCATTCAAAATGATAAAATTGTACCTGATTTTTTCTTGTTTCCAGAAAAGATACCAACATAGTGTAAAGTGTGATATATATATTAATAACTTATCCAGCTAAGTAAACTATATATAAAATATAGAGTTTATTAAGCTCTATTAGCTAATATTTTAAACAAATATACTCTGAATATAATACAAAGCATTTATACCCATATACATCCATCAAGTTATACAGTCAATGAAATGTTTGCATCTATAACATATTTTTATATAGTATATAACTTAAATGCTTATATGATATAAGCTATATGGTTGAATAAGCATATTTATACCACTACAAACTCTGTCACATAAGTACATTTATCAACAGATGATGTCTTTATTTTGTGCTATATTCATCATTTTTATTCGGAATAAGAAATATATATGCAATCTGAAACATTAACTTGAAACTGAATTACCAAAAAAATCACAGTTTGTTCATGCCATTTCAATATTTATTATAGAATATATGTAACTTATCTATAGTGAAATACAATGTTTACAATTTGATGCACTTTAAAGTAGGCTGAGCACTAGTATAGAGAGGAACTTAAGTGTTTTAAGAAAACAGCCCGCGTTTCCAGACTAGTTAAATACTATGACTATGAGATAAATGACTAATGATGATATAGTACAGAGAAATTAACAACAGTGTTTGAAAATTCACTCTTTACATTTATGTATATTAATATAAATATATATATATATCTATAAATATATATATATATATATATATATATATTTTTTTTTTTGTAATTTAGACTAGATATATAATATGTGGAGGCCTAGAAACATGCACATTTTTGAACACAAACCTATTCACAACCTTAGCTATCCAGTCAAAACCATAACTGCTTTTACTTTTCTTTGCAGCCTAGTAGAGTTCATTAGGTATTTCATATATAAAGTAAACTTAATGTGTTTAGAAAATATATAAAGTTAACTATGTGTTTATAAAAGTGCAACAATTCAATTTTAAGTTAACTATTTATATATTATCTACTTAATAATGTTATAAACTAATATTATTAAGGGTTCATATGTAATTGTGATCTTATTGACAAGCTGACACCATGTTCATTACAGTAAATTGGATTTTGTAAACTGTATGAAATTGTACACTGTGTGTAGACTTTATACACTGTGCACAGTGAATAAAAGATTTTTTTCTTTTTTTAAGCCTGAGATAAATCTATAGCAAAATTAATTTCGAATCAATCACTCTTCTTTATTGTCACTCGCATATCTGGTTTTCATCTTTACATAATTTAATTTATAATGTTACAATCAATATATCATTTAAGTTCAAAGTTGTAATCTACATAAAAACTATTCTGTTTAAAGAATTATAGGTAAGTAAATTACACGACAAATAGATTATTTAGAAATATTGCACATAACAACATGAGTAATTAGTTAACAATGTTACTCCTAATAGTTTTAGTTTATGATTTAAAATACAAATAAAAGCAATAAAAAAACAAAGTAAAAATCAGTTAGCTATGTTTTTTTTTTTTTTTTTTTTTTAATTTTACTTCACCTCCTCAAGGCCGAGAAGGCCACTACAGACAAGGAGGCTACTTATTTTGTGGCTATAACCCTCTCTCAACTCTATAACTCCAAAACACGAACCTTGACGAACAAGGCCGCTGCGCGGATAAACGAGTTGAGCGCGGTACTACCAGGGACGTGGTGGGGATTGAACTCGGAACCACTCGTTTATGAAGCAAGCGCTCTACCACTACACCACTACCGCTTAAATAGTATGTGCAAATTTCATAATTTATAATAATTTATACCTCCTCAATGTTTGTTTCATTGACTATCTCTTCTTTAACAAGCTCATTCTAAAAAAAAAAAAATAACTTAAAGGACTATAAACAGCATTTAATAATTTTGTTTAACAAACTTTATTAAGTTTAACAACTTATTTACTTAAAACGTTTAATTGCAATCAAATTTAATAAAAAACTTTTACTAAAATATTATCACAGTTTTTAAAATATTATAAAAAAAATAATTTGTCATTTTTCTGCTTGAATTCAAACACTGCTATTTTTTCTAGAAGCAACTTTTAATGCATTTATTATTATATTTTATTATTTTTATTATTATTATATTTTATTATTTTTATTATTATTATTGTTATTATTATTATAATTACTGCTGTTGCTATAATTATTATTACTATTATGTTTTGTTTACAATAATGTATTTAAAAATTATTTCATAATCATTATTGTTATTATATTCTTATTTACATCTTAACTATTTTAATAACTTCAAGATTGATTTTATTCAACATAGTTGCTTATACCAGTTTTGTTTTTAGATTTTAACTGGGAGTAACTGTCTAACAAAGTATGTATATAAGTTGTATACATAAAAACAACTTAATAATATTATTACTTGCTTATTACTTTTAATGTTATTTTATTCTTATCTATATTTCTCTTTTTTTTTATTTTATTATCATTTTTTTTACTTTTAGGTGTCACTTTATTGACTTATTTGTAACAATATACACAACATCTAAACTAATTATATAAATCTGTTTTGGTCGATCACTAGTGACATCTAAACTATTACTAATTAATACAGTTAGCGTTGTACATGAGTAACTTTTTACAATAAAATTTATGATTTATTTTGCAAATTTATTTAATATGAATAAAATGATTAAATGAGATAAAAGGTTACTGTTAGTTGAACAAATAAATTTAACAATTGGTTTAAAAAATGTTTTTTGAATATGTTTGCAACTAAATATTCTAATAAAAAAATGTCCCTTCAACGATCTGGTAAACATATTTTTTTATGTTAACCTCATTCAAAATTCCAATCTAGTTGATAGGTTGTAACCGTTATTCTATTGTCCTTATTATCAAAGAATTAAACTTGATAAAAAAATATCTACAACTCCAAATGCATGAATTAAGTATTCACCTTGGTCTTGGTTATGTAATCTTCACATAAACAAAGGATATTTTGCTGTTCCTGTTGAATCAAAGATTTGTATTTGTTTTGCACATTATCTAGTTGAAAAAGTAAGCATAAATAATTGATAAACAATGTTTAAATTATTGTTAAAATATTAAGTAAATATTAAACAGGCATAAATTATTAAATAAGCATATATTATTAAGTGAGCATAAATTATTGACATGATTATTTAAGAAAGTAAAATGATTAAAAACAAAAAAGAAATGAGAAATATGGCAAACATGGAAAAAGCTACAACAATAAAACAACCAGCAAAAACAACAATAACTATAAATAACTAAGAAATATAAACAACAACAACAACATAGTTACTCTACTAAAGATTTTCAAATTTTTTCATGTTAATTTTATATACTTTATAAATCTCTTATACATTTTATATACTTTATAAATCTCTTATACATTTTATATACTTTATAAATCTCTTATACATTTTATATACTTTATAAATCTCTTATACATTTTATATACTTTATAAATCTCAACATGTATAAACTTTCTATAGTTTTACCTTCACCTATTTAACACAACTAAAATGATGTACTCATAAGGTCACATTATGTCTAACACCAACATTTGCTACAAATTTCTCAAATTTACTATTATCACAACTAGTAAAGACACAAGTTTAGTATTTATATTGTGTGAACCACAATTTGTTTTCTAATTTATCAATTAGTTCTGTCAATGAAGTTATTCAAACAACTTTTTAAAATACTTTGATGCTGTAAAAACTTTAGTATTTGATTTAATTTTTTTTAATCTTTTTTGTTTTTGGAGTTAAAATGAGCGCAGAATCTTATTCTGAAAACATAAATATGTGTATTTCTTGTTTATTTAAAAAAAATCATAAATGTTATATGTTTATAGTAACAGATTTTGTTCTTTATTTTCCATATATTGTTCAGAGGTTGTAACTAACAGTTTTGCAAAACAGAGAAAAAGCGGTTCAATGCAAAAATAGTTATTAAATAATTGTTCTTATCATAAAATAATGTCTTCTAGATCATGCACAACTTAAGCAACCTAATTCATCGGAAGATTAAATTTAAATCATAAAAAACCTAACCCATATCCTCCACGTGGCACGCAGAAAACAAGTTTAGGAAAATTTACCCATATTCAAGTACTACCCTAAAGACTACATAAGGAAAATTTACCCATATTCAAGTACTACCCTAAAGACTACATACACTAATCTCAATTTTTCAGTAATTTTCTGAGTTTTTCTTATTTGTTCTATTATAAAGTATTTATCTTGCATATTACCTGTATTATTTTTAATAATTGAAATAACTTAACCATAATGGATTTTAATGAATGTTATTTGTACCAGTTTTGTTTCAAAATTTCTAATAGCAATCAGTTTGGGTTTTGTTTTATACTGTCATTATAAAAAATTGTTACAAAGGTAACAAACCATTTAAGCGTAAAACAATAAATATTAAACTAATAAGGTGAAATGTTTGGATTAAATAAAACGTAAAGCGCCTAAACATAAACTCTAGACAAACTTGTTTAAGCTATTATTTAAATATGCATCTATCAAACTCCAAAAAGGATATAAAAAGGTGAAGAAATAGTTCAGAGAGCGATGTAAGTGGTGTGGGGAGCAATAGAGAGCTATGGAAGTAGTATAGAGGTCCAGACGTAGAACAAGAAAAGTGGAAGAAGAGGAGGAAGAGTAAAATATATAGTCATTTATAATATATTAATAGTAAATATTGTATTGGATAAATTCAAAGAGTTGATAAAGATATTGTACTTAATAAGACTTAAATACAATTATGTAACAGTTTTAAATAACATTTGAGTAACTCTTTTAAATAACATTCACACAACATTTAGATATGGTAGAGTAACATCATATGCACACGAATCCATACTAAATCACAGTTTTAATGCCTTCAATTCAGGAAAATTGATTTAATTTTTCGCATTTATTTGAAAATTTCATTTTTTTTTTTAATTTATTAAGGATATACTAGAAAAATAAAACTCAAAAATGCATAAATTGTATTGTATGTTTTATTTACAGAAAATCATACCAATATTTTGTGTTGCTAATGTAACATCGTGGCTCCACTGGTACACAGCTGTCTCTGAGCAAAATGGTGGTACAATTTCTCTATATAAATAAAACTTAATTTTCATTAAAAATAAAAAAATAGCTTATTAAGAAAAACAATTTAAAAATAAAATATTTTGTAGTATTAATCACACAGAAAAACATACCACTAATACTAAAGCAAGGTAACACAGGTAAAACAGGTAAAAAGAACTTGTAGCAGATGCATTCTCCAATTGCAGTGCACTTTGTTTTAACAAGGGCACTGTAATTGCAACTAAGATTTCTTTTTTTCATTTCAATTATATACTGAATTTTTTATTTTCCTTTTTCTCAATCCAAATTCTCCAACTTTATTTAAATTAAAATTTCGATTACAGAGATGTAATGTAATGTTATCAAAACTTTATTACAATTAGAAAGTTTCATAAATATTATTAGGAACTGGCTGAATTTACTTTGATGAGACTATTGAGAGATTCCAATTTCAAAAAACCAGAGCTAATTATTAGAAAAAATGATTAAAGGATTATTTTACTTAAAACCTAAAACTCATAGACAAAATTTATAAAGTAAATGAAGAAGCCAATGAAGCAAGGAAGAAATCAACAAAAAAAAAATAACTGAATGGTTTCTTAGTTGAGCCAGCCAGATAAAAAAGTTTGTAAGAATATTTAGTCTGAAAAGAGCTTCTGCAGAAAGTATTCATTGAAAAAAACATATGTTGAACAAAGACACTTGAATGAACTTAAATATTTTGCAGAATGAGTCTTCCAATTTAGTTTCAATAGTTATGGTGAAGTATTTTAAATTTCAATGGAAAAAGCTTCATCCAGAATATTGGATTTTATATGATTTATATCAAGAATTTGAAAACACCCACATCTTAATGTTGTGAACAATTATTCAGAGAAGGCAGTAAAACTAGTTTAACAACTTAATAACAAAATACATTTAGAAGTGAATAGTTTCTTTTTACCCATACAAGCAAATTAGAAAAAGCTAGATCACGCTAAAGCTGCACTCAATAGCATTAACTAATATCTACTTTTCGATCTAATTTGTTATTTGAACCTGACATTTTTTGATTTTTATTTTGAATTGTTACTAAATACTTTTTAGTTTTTCATTGAGTAAAAAACAACAAATATGGCTTTTAAAGTAGTTTTGCAATGTTATTTGATTGTTTATAGTTACCAAAAAATATAATCATGAAAAAACTCATTATATTCAGATATTAGAACTCACTATTGGTTGGGAAATTAAATTATTAAATAGCTTGAGATTTAAGGGCCCCATAAATAATCAAAATTTTCCTGAATACATGCTTAAAATTAGTCCATTTTCTCAAGATATGTGTGTGTGTGTATATATATATATATATATATATATATATATATATATATATATATATATATATATACATATATATATTAGGGTGGGTCATAAAATTTTTTTTTAGAGTTGCTAACCTGGCTATGGTCTAGAAAGTTGTTTTTTTATGTACTAATTTAGGAAAGTATTTACTTTAATGGATTGAACAATGTCTTCCACTCGCAACTATAATTACAAAAATTAGCAGGCCCTATTATTATTCAAAAAAAAAGTTTTTCAAAATTATGTGATGTAGGTACTCAAATAAAGCGAATTTTATAAAAATTTTAAAAATAATAATTTTTTCATATAAAAATTATTATTTTAGATTTTATTGCATAATAACAATAGTTTTTTAACTTAAAGTGAAAAAAGTGGTGCATTTTTACATGTTTTTTAATAACAATTTTTTTCGGCAATATGATTTTTATAAAAAGATTATTATTTTCGAATTTTTTTATAAAATTTTGCTTCTTTCGAGCACCAGGTTGACCTACTTTTTTTCTCCAAAATATTAGGGTACCGGTAATTTTCCCAATAAAGTTGCGCCCTTTAAATCTATCACACACACAAAAAAAAAATCTTATATGTATACCTTAATTGGTCTAAAATGTTTAATCTTTTTACATTAAATGATTCCTGTTCATAAAGAAGCTTTTCCAAGTAACTTGAGATTATTGGTGAGTTAATAATTGATTCACTGGACATAAAATCCCTGTTAAAAAAATAAAACAGAGGATAAGAAATATTTTATTAAAAACAGTTTGTAAGAAATATTTAATTCAGCTTCATATATCAATTTTGAATGCTAAATTATGTTGATACTTAAAACAAATCCTAATTTTGTAATAATACTAACAATTTTTCATTTTTTTCAACTTGTAACTTACCAATAGCATGACACTTTTATATAAGTATTTGCAAAAAAAACCTTCTAACTTTGTAAATTTGAATTCATTGTTTAAAAAAATGACTACTATAATTTCAATAAGGAAAATATTTACAAATTTGATGCATTTTTTCACAGTAAGTTAATTGACAAAAATATGATTATTAAAACCAAAAAACATTAGATCATTGTACTATATTATGTTCTTTTTATTTAAAAATCCATTCTGAAGTTACTAAAAAAAATTTACTAATTATCATAAAAATATATGTATGAATTAGAATATGCACTTTTGTAAGAAATATCTGTGATACCTCTATTTATTTTATAGGTAGTTATCATATGCCGCACCAAAATTTAGACTATTAACACTGCAGACCTTAGAAAAATTCTAGAAAAAGAATAATACCAGTTACCAAACTTTGTTTATAACTTAGTGATAAATAATTCTAATTAATATAATATCCATTAGCTTTGATCAAAGCCTCAATTCAAGGATGAAACTCAGATCAGGTTTTCTGGATATAGTCAGCTAACATGTTGGACCATGCCTGAGAGATGGAAATTGTCAGGGCTCCAACATTTGGGTGTTGTTGCTCACAAGACTTGGCCTGAATATATGCACAAATAGAAAAATCCAGAGTGTTCAAATCTGGAGACCAAGGAGGCCAGATTTTCCTAGGGTCAGTGCGAAATAATCTCTGAGAGCTATGTCTGGACATAATTGCAATGTGGCAGGGTACACTACCCTTCATGAAAACAAAATTGTTACTACACTTGAAGTAACCATGTATCTAGGAAAACACATAGGGCTTGAGAACTTAATCAAATTAATCTTATGCACCCATTCTGATGCCTGTTGATAAAAAAAATGGAGGCATTTTAAAACCATTGAAAGCTACCAGGCTAAACATCATGATCTAACAAGGGTGCTTGGCTTGACTAACTGTTTTAATGTGGTCAAGGAAATCTTGAACACGTAGGGTCACATAATACCTATCAGCAAAAAACTGAATGATTAGATTTTTTCTTTCAAAAAAAAAGAGAACCTTCTTACTTCCTTCAGCTTCTTAGCCTTCAGAGCTTCAGTTAAGAAAATTTTTTTGGTTCTGACGCAAAATTTAATCTCTATGTTGTATTTAACAATCCTGCCAACAGTCCTATGAAATGTTGAGACCATGGCCATCTCATTGACTCGTGTGAATTTCTCTTGATTTGGCCTTTGAGACTTCTTACCAGCCTGTTATTAACAACTTAATTCTGTCTAACAGATCCGTCATTTTTTTTAACATTGCAACATTTGAAAAAATGTTTTTAACAGCAAAAACTGTTGACCAGACAAATGCTGTTTTTTTCAAAAACTCCTGGACACTTACACCATTTTTGTTATAAAATACACTAACTTTATTAGCAAGAATTTTTTATTTTTGCTTATTTTTTTATGTAGAACTGTTTTTTGAGGTAAGAACTTTTTTTTTAAACTTATCTTTAACTTCCTTATAACTTCTTTTCTTCTTAAACTTATATTATTAAATACTTTTCATACATTTTTTAAAATCAATAATAAATGTGTTATTTGATAGAATAAATGAGAATTATTTAAATAAATATTTTTATTTTATTAATGAAATAATAAATGCAAAATTCAAAAGTATAAATATGTAAATGTTAAATAAAATCTTGTATTCTACTTTTATTGCATAGTTTTTATTGCTTTGTCTTTTTCTTCGTTTTTTTTTTTTTTTTTTTTTTTTTTTTTTAATTTAATTTTTTTTATGTTATTGCAAATAAATTTGTCAGCATTATCTCAGAAGGCAGAAATAATATTGGTTAATCATGCTATAAATAATGTTGTATTTAAGTATTTAAAAAAAATTAATATAACTTTTTAAGAAATGCTTTGAAACAAAAGCATATAATTCATGGTACGATATTGTTTTTTGAGTACTTAAATTTACCAAATTGTTAGTAAATTAATTCATAAGCACATTTGAGTCATACAATTATCCTAATTGTACCTCACTAATTACTGAATGATGAAGTTATTATAAAATATAAAAAGTGCAAAGTGCAGTTTTAATTTCTAATCAAAAAAATTATTATATATATATAATTATATATATATATATATATATATATATATATATATATATATATATATATAAAACTATAGTTATATATAATAATTATATATATATATATATATATATATATATATATATATATATATATATATATATATATATATATAATTATTATATATATATATATATATACATCAAAATACATATATATATATATATATATATATATATATATATATATATATATATATATATATATATATATATATATATATATATATATATATATATATATATATATATATATATATATATATATATATATATATATATATATATATATATATATATATATATATATATATATATATATATATATATATATATATATATATATATATATATATATATATATATATATATATATATATATATATATATATATATATATATATATATATATATATATATATATATATATATATATATATATATATATATATATATATATATATATATATATATATATATATATATATATATAATTATAGTTTAGTTATTATATTTAAATCTTTATAAGCATTAATTGTAATAAAGCAGTCTGTGGTCTCAAATAATGAATAAGAAATAAATTTGTTATTTATCATTTAATTTTAAACTCACAATGGAACAAAATTTAAAAATAATAAAGTTTTTAAGAGAAAAAACAACCATATTTTACAAATCAAAAAAATCTTATTTTTATTACTTCTTTTGCTTAACTATCTGTTCGCATTAAAGTAAACAAAAACCCTTTAGGAATTTGTGAAGCTCATACAAACCTATATTTAAACCCAAATAATAGCAAAAAAATACTTTTTTAGGCAAAAAAAAAAAATTTTTTTACAACTATATCGAAGATATACTTATGCATTTCTGTGATTGCTGACAATTTTGTATTTTTCCATACTTTGACTTTGTTTTCCCAAAAAATCTTTTGATTGTTTTCCTTTTCAACATCAACTGTATAAAAAAAAAATATTTTCTTGAAAATGATGAAAAACAAAACAAAAATAAAAAGTATATTTTAAAAACACAGCTAATCTTGTAAAACAACCTGTTAGAAGTCGACCAATAAGCTCAGTATATGATTTATGATTTTGCAGAATTGACATATTAATTTCCTTAAAATTACTTAAAATTAAATTGACTTGAAAAAACAATATTACATCAACAAAACAAAAAATGACTTGAAAAAACAACATCAACAAAAAAAAAAAAAAAAAAACTTAAGCCTAATGTTCAATCGAAAAAAAAAATTAATAAAAAAACAAACCATGGCTTTATCTTCCAAAAGTTTGTAGACTTCAACAGGCTTTATGTAAGCTATACCATTGAGTTTTTTACAACAAGTATGTAACATGTCAGTTACCTACATTTATAAAAAATTGATGTAACAAGTCAACTCAAAACATTATATAAAACATAAAACAAAAAATAATATAAATTAGAAACCAATTTTGCACGATTTATTTCAATATTTTCCAAAGACTCTCCAAGCTGATTAATTCTCATGCTTCGTTTCACTGAATGTTTTTCAATCAAATTCCACAACATTTTCAAATTATTCATACTGAGTTTCATCAAATTCTAAAAAAATTTTAAATTTTAAACCTTTTTATGACTGAGAACATATTAGTCAAGTACTGTAAAAAGGAATGTGACAAGTGGAAGTGTTGTATATGTTTGTGTTTAGAAAATCAAATCCATTACAGCACAATCAAATGAAAAAATGAAAACAACAAATTAGTTACAATCAGGGTTGGCAAAAACCCGGTTTTTTTTTAAAAAAACCCGGCCCAGTGGGTTTTTTTGGGTTTTATTGGGTAAATTTGGGCTTTTTTGGGTTTAATTTTTTTTGTGTTTTTGTTTAATGATATTGAAAATTAGTTTTTTTCTACTTTAACTTTATTTAAAATATATTTTATATATTGTTGTTTAATTATTTATAACAAGAATTTTTCAAATTATTTTGAAAAAGATTTTTAAATATAATTTAAAACTATAATAGAAAAAAAAAAATTTCACGCTTAATCTATATGTATTGATTTCTTTTAAATTTAAAAGTATTATTCTATATAATTAAAAATGTCAATGAGAAAATGTGAAAAAGAAGGCTAGAGAATGGGAGGTAGTAACTGAAGTTTCAATTAAACTTTGAACTTGAAATTCGAATGAACAAACTTGTTCCTCTGCACAGGGGCCTTGTTTATAGAGATTCATGTTTAGGAGTTAAAGAGTTTTTTTTTTTTTTTAAATCAATTCACCTCCTCAAGGCTTAAGGCTGCTACAGGCGAGGAGGCTACTTATTTGTGGTTATAACCCTCTCTCAACTCTATAACTCCAAAACACGAACCTTGACGAACAAGGCTGCTGCGCGGAGAAAGGAGTTGAGCGCGGTACTGCCAGGGACGTGGTGGGGATCGAACTCGGAACCTCTCACTTATGAAGTGAGCGCTCTACCACAACACCACTACCAAATAAGAGTTGAGAGAGGGTTGTAACCACAACAAGGTAGCCTCCTCGACTGTAGTGTTGGCTTCTCTGGTCACTACTACTCATTTAAATTCAACTTGGGAGGTGAATAACATAAAGTAATAAAAATCTCAATCGATAAAAATATTTGAATAAAAATTGTAATAATGTATTTCCAAATAATGATTCAAATAATAGTAAACCTGCTCTGATAGCTGTTATTGTTGGTTATAATAGTTAATAATAATAGTTAATAATAATTAAGTTAATAATAATAGTTAATAGTTATTTTAGTAAATAATATTATAGTTATAATGTTAAAATTGGTTATAATAGTTCATAAACTTATTAAATATCTTTAAAAAAACCCAATAAAACCCAGATTTTCCAGGGTTTTATTGGGTTTTTGAAATATAAGTTACTTTGAAATATAAGTTACTTTATTATTTGTTGTATTATTCTTGTTAAATAAAATAAAATACATATTAAAATTTATTACTATTTTGATTGTCTATTAATTAATTAACTACATTAACATAAAATATAATTTCAAGCAAAATAGACCAAAAGAAAACAATGTTGTAATTACATTGATATGAAAACTCAAATTATTTATACCTCATTATCTCTTATTCGATCAAGAATGCTGTCAATATCTTGAATTATGAAACAAAAAGAACAATAGTTTTAATTGGAGTAAAAAAAATCGATCATTAAAAAACAAAAAGTGAAAACAAAACAAAAAGTTTGGTAGAAGATAAAAAGAAATAATCTGTATGTATACACAAATAAAACTAATAAATAAATACACAAAAACTTAAATTTCAAAAAAAATCAAAACATACATATTTTATTTATTATTATGTGACAGTGTACAAAAATTTACATTGTCATGCAGTGTACAATTAAAGTTCGCTACATCATTTTTATACATAAAAATCATCATATTGTTCTACATATTATATTGATAAAAGACAAACAATATCATAGTGTACAAATATATGCAATAATCAGTGCTAATGCCATGTATTTGCTAATTTGTCAAATTAGCTTTTAGTTTATGCAAATATTTAAAAATATATATCAATCAAGTGAATCAATAATTGCATATAAAATCCACCTTCAGTATTATTGTCTAAATAAGATTTGGTAGATTTGCAGGCATCTTCAACATGACTTTCCAATTCCTAATAAATAAACTACAATAGTTGCAAACAAAATTGTAGAAATTATTTTCAAATGAGATAGTAACTAAACCAATTAAAATCTATTGAAAAATTTGCACAAAAGTACAATTGAGTACTTATCTGATAAATGAACAAAAAATCATTTTTAATTAAGTACTTGCTGACAGAATACAATAATAATATTTATACCAAACTTATAAAAGCAAGTTCTTGATTCATAACTTCAATTACATCATCATGTCTAAAATTAAATTCATAATATATTACAGCCACTTTGTTATTACATTATTATTATAGTTACAACATTATCACACTATCTACTTTCTACTCAAATAAATACGTTTGAAGCAGTTTAAGATGATCTTTTGCAACCAACCAACTGCCCAGTATAAAAAATATCTTGCAAATATTCACTTTTTAAAATCTTAAATGTAATTTTTATATCTAGTTTTTATCTAATTTATGTACTTAGCCATGAATATAAAATGTAATTATTTTATTTAGAACTGAAATAATTTTTTTTTGCTATTTCTATTTTAATTATTCTAATTTAGTACTTAAATAAAACATTCATTTTGATATTTTTATTTTAATTATTTTATTTAGAATTTAGTTAAAATGTTTGTCTTTCTGTTTTTATTGTAATTATTTTGTTAATTTATTTATTTATATAAAAAATTTTATATATTCTATTTTCTTTGCCATTTTTATTTTTATAAGTTCATCTAGAATTTAAACAAAACCTTCACTTAATCAGATTTGGTTTTATTATTTTGTTTAATATTTGTATAAAACCTTCATTATTATTATTTTTCAACTTTTATTTTCGTTATTTTATCTGAAACTTAAATAAAACATTCATTTTGCCAGTTTTTTTTTTTTTTTTTAATTAATTCATTTAGAATTTATTCAAAGCATTCTTTTTGCTATTTTTATTTTAATTTGAATAGCAAATAAAAATAAATTTTCAAAAATTCGCACACCAGCCTAAAAATGATCATTCAGCTTTTTTGTGTGCTGGCATTTATTTATTTATTATGTGCTGGCATTTATTTATTATGTGCTGACATTTATTTATTATGTGCTGACATTTATTTATTATGTGCTGACATTTATTTATTATGTGCTGGCATTGCATTTTAAATAGAGAAGACTGAAATATATTTTTTAGTTGATTCAAGTTTATATAGGAGCACCAGGTTTTAATCCAGCAAAAAATGATTGCCTGCCCAACAAAAATAGGAACCAGAAATCTAGTTAGTCAGGATAGAGCATATGAAAGATCAATCAATAGGTATGTAACTTCACTGACATCTTAATAAAAACTGTTTTTTTGTGCATTATTATTAATGAAAGATGAATTAGGTATATATATTTTTGATATGCTTTGCTTATTTAGTTTTTTAGTAACTTCAGCAATGCAATAACTTTTCAGTGAAAGGATCCTAAAACTTACAGAGAAATGAAAGGGTAAAATAAAATAAATTGGAGTTTCTACTAAAGAGAGCTGGACTCAAACGCAAGTAGATTTCCAGGTGAGGTTACCTTGTTTGATATATCTGTTCCACAAATAACTGACATGATAATGAAAGATGAGAGAAGAACAGATGAGGCAAAAAGAGAAGATGTAGCATCCTATACAGACCAGAGATCTAAAATGAATAGGACAATGACTGCATGAGGGTTCTGCAAAGAAAGAAGAGATTTGAAAAAGTTAGGCAGTTGATTGATCAGAAAAATACAAAGACAGCTAAGAAAGTTCCTCAATAAGAGAAATAGACTGCAAATATTTGACAAATCACAAAAACCAACAGACAAGAAAAAAATAGAAAAAGCTTGTAAATATAAATAAGTGAACAGACAAGAAAAGAATAGAAAAATATGAACAAAGATATTGTGAAAATGATATTCACTCATTTGAAAATTTAATTTCATGCAAAGAAAATGATGATTCTAAATATAATGTATCTAATTTTTAAAAATGTAAATTAATTTTAGAATTAACACCTTAACTAAATAAAGCTACTTTTGCTGTTAGTATTTGGTATAGAATTAGTGCTAGACCCTAGGCTGCTATGATTTCTGCTATCTACAATAAAGCAGGTGCTGATTTGCATGAAATTAATTCATCAACATCTACTCTACACAGAAAAGATGCAGAGTTATTGAAAATCTTGATAACTATTATTCACTAAGTGATTAAGTTGTTTTATTATTTTGAATATATACATTAATTGATAAAGGAGAAACTGTAAAACAAGATCTTGTTGATTTTTTAAAAGGAAAGAAACTCATAGTCCATTTTGATGGAAACATGTTAGAGAGCTGGATGAAGGTAGGATAATGTATAATGGCAGGATTAAAATCTCAAGTTGGATGAATATATATTCTACATTCTTTAAGTATTTGCAAAAAAAGTTTTTTGCAAACAAGGAAGATACAGAATTAGATCTGGCAATTATATTTAAACAAACTTTAATAATCAAAATCAAAAATTTGATAATCAAGAAATTAATAACATTTATCTGTTCAAAAGCTGAAAATAATATTAAAAAAATCTCACTGGTTGGAATGTACAGTTTCACTTTGATTTTAAGAATAAATGTTTAAAATTGATTTCTCAATCTGTTAATATATATATATATATATATATATATATATATATATATATATATATATATATATATATATATACACAGGGTGTTCGGGATAAATTTGACATATTTATAATTGATTATATTTTTTTGTAGATTAGAGGTATTAACACACACTACAGGTCATTTAAAAGTTTGAACCCTTCTTCATACATATACAAGATGTCAGAAAGGATGGATGACTGTAACCCACCTGAATCATGGAAGAGAATAACTTGCATCATGATGATTCGTGCCGGCCATCAAAATAAGGATATTATGACTGCTGCCCAATGCTCCCTGAACACAGTAAAAACAATCAGGTATGAACTAGAGACTTGCAATGGTGACTACGAGGATGTAGTAAGAAGAAAGATCCCTAGCAGACAATCTGATTGCGTTCGTACAGCAGAATTCCTCGCAAGTCTGCAGGAACAGGTGTTGAAGAACCCTGGCATTGGAATTCGGGCTTTGTCACGTGAAATGAATGTTGCATCCTCTACTATGAAGCTTGCACTCAATGAAGACCTTCGCTACTACTCATACAAGCGCCACAAAGGTCAGCTACTCACAGAAAAGGCCCGTAAAAAACGTTTGATAAACGCGAAGAAACTTCTAAACAAAGTGAAACATCCTCTAGAACCACAAACAATCTGGGTTTTTTCCGATGAGAAAAACTTTTGCCAGGATCAAAAACACAACACGCAGAATAACAGGTGGCTTGCATGCAGTACAAAGGACATTCCTCGTGTAATGCAGACTAAATTTCCCCAAACTGTGATGGTTTTCGGATGTGTATCCTCTGAAGGCGATGTGATGGCTCCGCATTTTTTCCAAGAGGGCCTCAGGTTGACTTCAGATGGCTACGTGGAGTTGCTGAACACTGTAGTCAAGCCCTGGATAACAAGGGTAGCCAATTGTAGGCCGTATGTATGGCAGCAGGATTCGGCCCCTTGCCATACCTCTGTGAAAAGTCAAAAATGGTTGTCTGAAAATTTCTACGACTTCACCAGTCCAAATGTTTGGCCTCCAAACTTGCCAGACCTTAACCCCATGGATTATTTTGTATGGGGCGCAGTTGAAAAAGACACTAATTGCACTTCCAGTAATACAAAAGCCCAGTTAGTGGATAAAATTAAAACAGTTTTTGAGGCCCTTCCCAGGGAGACTGTAGCATTAGCTTGTTCGAAATTCCGAAGCAGGATTGAAACAGTGATCGATGCTAATGGTGGTTATTTTGAGTGAATTTTGTTCATAGTATTGTAATTTACTATGCCTGTAATTTTTTTTGTCAACTCATTAAATTTAATGGATACAAAGAAGATTTTCCTTTTTCTTTCGAAACTGTCAAATTTATCCCGAACACCCTGTATATATATATATATATATATATATATATATATGTATATATATATATATATATATATATATATATATATATATATATATATATATATATATATATATATATATATATATATATATATATATATATATATATATACAACCCTCAGATTTAGGAAAAATGAGGTTGGCAATAAATTGCCGACATCAATCTTTTAGAGATCAGCATCACATGGGCAAAAAAAATTTGATACAAAGGTCTTACCATATACCATAACATTGAAACAAGGTTGGCAATTTTTTGCCAACCTCAAACACATTGAGGTTGGCAGTTAGGTTGTCCGACCTTAATGCCGACCCTAATTCCAAGAGTTATATATATTATATATATATATTATATAAATACATATATATGCATATACATACATATATATGCATATATATATATATATATATATATATATATATATTTTTTTTTAAAAGTAGAAAAAGTGTGTGTGCTCAATGTTCTTAAAAGAACAGAGCATTAATAAATTAGTAGAAAATCACTTGAAAATTTTTTTTCATTTAACACTGTGTTTCATTTCATTAGAAATAAATGATCAAATTAACAAAACTTAAATTTATACCAAATATTAAATTACAGGAAGTCGTAAATGTCTTAACTACTGTAAAACTAATATTGTAAATGATGACAGTTTTTTAAAAAGAAGTCTTTAGAAATGATTACTTCTCTTTCTTTTTTTTTAATATTGTTTAAAAGGAGGGCGAGGGGGGGGGGGGTTTGGAGGGGATATAATATAAATATTATTTGAGCTCACTTATTTTTATAGTTTTTTAGGAAAAATTTATTTTCGTGCCTGCATTTAAAAATCAATTTTGATTTTTTGTTTAATAAATATTCTTGGTTCGCATGTGTAATTACTTCAAAGTTTTCTTGTAGACGTAATATGCATTTTTTAGAAATAGTTATATGCAGGTGCTGTTTTAAGGATAAACCAATTCAGTATAAAATTATCAATATTTTTATCTTTTAATTCCCATATTTATGTTGACAGCATAGTGTCTTTTGAATACTTTTTTATTTTTAAAGGACTGCTTATGATTGGCAAAACGTTTTTTACCATTCACTCTCTGTTAAACCAATATATTGTTTATCAGGTACATTCTTAGAGGAAACAACACATTTATATACCACATTTTTTGATAAAAAGGTTCCACTTATTGGACAATTGTTTTTTTGTTTACAAATATAATTTTCTGTCATTTTTTCACTTAGGATCCCTTTTTTGTTTAACAAAGCATTATTGTGACCTTTTATAATTCTTTCCATGTTTTTTGTGCAACTGTAGCTAACTTTATTTGTATTTTGATTGAAAATTTTATGTAATTTTTTAGAGGGCAGGAAATGCTTATCAACCATTTTTAAAAACATATTTCCTATGTCAGTGGAAACATTTTTGCTATATGGGGGGTTAAACCAAATTATATTGCTAGTTGTATTTCGCTTTTTTTATTCTTTTTTTCAGGGTCAAATTTTAGTTTTAAAATTTTGAAAACCACTTTTTTTAGGGGTATTTTCAATAATTCGTTCAGAGGAATTGAATAGTTTTTCATAAGAGGAGTTTTGATTTAGCCTGCTATTAATTGGAATCGGAATTTGTTTTAGAATTTGGGGTGGATGATTAGAGTTAATATTAATGTACAATAATTCATCATTTGGTTTCTTGAAAGGCTTATATGAACTTTCAGACAGGCTAAACGTGACATTAAAAAATTCACAATTTTTTTAATGTCACATTACCTTGATAACAGAATTTAATCAACTGCTGTTGTTCCCTCTCCCCCCTCCCCTACTCCTTTAAAAAAAAAAATTAAAGAAAAAAGTAGAAGTAATCAATTCAAAAGAATTCTTTTTATAATACTGTCAGAATAATTCACAAATGTGTAAACATTTACAGTAGTTAAAACATTTAGGACTTTCAGTAATTTAATTTTTGGTATAAATTGAGGTTTTATTATTTTGATCATTCATTTCTATTAAAATGAAAAACAGTGTTAAATGAAAAATTTTTGTAAAGTCATTTTTTACTAATTTATATATATGTTTATCTTACAAATTCTTTTCTCATACTCTTTCTTCTTCTACTCCACTGCAGCGCTGCATATATTGATTGGACAGAGCCAAAAAAAAAATATAATACCAACTGTAACATATATTGAAGATAAATAAGAAATCAACACAAAATTGGCCATAGTTTCACAACAACACAGCAATTAAGATCCAATTTCCAAAGATGTATTAAGAATTGTATATTTGTATTAATTAATTATTATTAAGAGTAATATATTTGATTTATTGTTAATCCTAATATATCATAGACGCTTTCATTTTAGGAGAATACTTTTGAATATATATATATATATATATATATATATATATATATATATATATATATATATATATATATATATATATATATATATATATATATATATATATATATATATTTATATATATATATATATATATATATATATATATATATTCATATATATGAATGAATGTATATATATATATATATATATATATATATATATATATATATATATATATATATATATATATATATATATATATATATATATGTATATATATATATATATATATATATATATATATATATATATATATATATATATATATATATATATATATATATATATATATATATATATATATATAACTATATATATATATATATACAAATAGTATTGCGTACTTAGGTAAGCAATCTGACGTCATACTGAAATAGCCTGCTGCTGGGGGCTTCAGTACATACATTGAGTGACAAATAGCCTGACTCGCAGTGGAGTGCTGCTACATCGACTGAGGGTTTGGGATGGGGAAGTAATTGTTTTATTCATTATTTAGTAAGTGTATATATAAATATAATTATATATATATATATATATATATATATATATATATATATATATATATATATATATATGTGTATATATATGTATATATATGTATATATATGTATATATATATATGTATATATATGTATATATATGTATATATATGTATATATATGTATATATATATATATATATATATATATTATATATATATATATATATATATATATATATATATATATATATATATAAATATTTACGTTTTTTTCTTAAAATCAATTTGCCCTATTATTGCCGGTAGAGAAATATTATAAATAGTTTTTTAAAAATAAATTTAACCGTAACAGAATCAAAAACCTTCTGCGCAAACTCATTTTTTTGAAATGATAAAATTTGTCAAAAATCAAGTTATTAAATCAAGTTGCCACAGATAATATTAGTAAAAAAAAAACTTACATAGGGAAACAAATTTAAATAGGGATTAAAACACCTTACAAACAGTGATGTGGCTAGAGGTCAGAGCCCCATTCATCCAACTTGTCATTAGGGCGTTAAAATCTTAAAAACCTTCTATTACTGTATTTAAAAAAAAAGGAAAAGGACACTTAAAGTTGATAAACACCCCTGTCTTGCAAATTGTCTACCGAGGCTAGCCTCCATACTTTCAAACTACGCCTAAAAATTTATGTAACTTGGAGTAAAGATAATGTTTGTTGAGTTCTAAAGTGAAAAAAATATTAAAATAAAGTTGCCTCAATAACTAAAATAAAGTTGCGTCATGGAAATAAATATAGTTCTAACAATAAATTATTTTATTACAATAACACACAAAGGCAGATTAAAGTTTATTACAGTGTCTCCGAAATTTGGCCACTAAGTTGATAATGTTTCTTTGAAGAAATAATTTAACTTATGCAAGAGACCTTTCGCACACCTTCAACAGTTCCAAATATCACAGTATCTTTCCAAACACTCCAGGCAATTACCAGTTAAAGCCAATTTTAACTTTGTTATACCGCCAACAATTTCTCTGCAAGAGAACCATGGCTTAGCCCAGTTATCTACAATAAAATTGCACGCCTCTATTATAGATTCTTTTTTTGTCTGAGTCAAAACCATATATTTCAAGCAATAGATAGCTCTTGAAATCGATTGTGCATTTGAAATAAGCCCTGGTTTAGAAAAATGAATTGCAGGTAAATTCATTGTGTCTCGATAAGACTTGCATCCTTTAAATAACAAATCCAGCTCTGTATAATCATTCCTGCCATATTTTTTACTTTTAATAACTGGCCTGTTAGGCTTGTATTTTTTAATTAAATCATGGTAGTTACTAATCAGCTCACTAATGAACCAGTAATTAATATTAGGCAATGTTGATAAAGAATCAAACTTTGAGTTTATAAAATGCTTATGAATCAGGTTGTGAACATGAAGTCGACAAGGATGGTACACTAAACCAGGAATAATTTTTGTCAAACGCTTAATTACTCTATTTTTAAAACCTGTATTTACTGCAGTGGTGTCACATATTACAATGGAAATTTTATTTAATAAATTAAATTCCAAAATAACAGTGTAACATGTTATAAATAGAAACAGAGTTGCCTTTCTCTAATTTTTTCAACAATATTACCAAAGATTTAGACTTGCTCGAAATGCAAGTGCTATAATAATGTTGTTTGTCTATGCTCTTACTATCAAAATGTAAGCATCACATTTCTTCAGAAGAGTCTATATAAGACCGAATTATGCTTAATTCATGTATGAGTGCTGTAGTCTCACCAACAGCATTGTGTACAACTTCTGCAATCTTCGCCGCACAATTTACTGGATACCCTTTATTTTCAGATATCTTAGCTAACATTTTACCGGTGATCTTTGCACGTTTCAATGGGGTTATGTAATCATCACTTGTACTATTATCTTCTGAACGTTCACTACTAGAATTCTCTGTATCATCAAATGATTGACTATAATTTGATTCAAGTTCTTTTTCTTTTAGATGGCAGGTCTCGCGGATGTGTTGTAATAGGGTCTGTCACAATACTGCAATGACCTTTGCACCCATCGGAAGATTTCTGAAGTTCATAAAAGAGTTTGTCTTCCAGATTTTTAAATTTAGCATTTTTGGGCAATAAGTAAAATAATTTATCCCAGCTGTTTATAATAATTGTCTTTTATTTGTACTTTGTGAAGATTTGATAACAAATTTATAATTTTGAATAACAGACTTTATTTTTCTTTTGATTTTTCCTGATTTTTCCGTAAAAGATGGTATTGTCATTTTATTCCATAATTGACAAACTTCAATTGAGATTTTTTCAATAACATCACTTGTTCTTGAAATATAACCCAATTCTAAAAGAAAATGATATCTTCCTAATATCTGCCTTGTCTTACAAAATTTTAAAAAATCCATCAGTGACTTCTCAATCAAATTTCCATTTATATGATTACTTGGTTTTAAAATATTGGAAGGGTAATCAATTTTTCCAATTAAATTATTTTCTGATATCTTTTACATCTAAAATACAGATTATATTTAAATATATACAACATATAATAGTTGAACATTGTTTAACTATTATATATTGTTTAATAAACAATATGAGTTATTTAAACAAATTTTCAATTTTTTGAAGATACTTTAAAATGGATTTGCGCAGAGGGTTTCTGGCGCTTATATAGTATATTTTTATCTTTTTGTGAGTTTTAGGTAATTACTCCACCGATAGTTATAGGGCCGTTACTTGGAAAAAAAAATTCCCACCCCTAATATACATATATATATATATATATATATATATGTGTGTGTATATATATATATATATATATATATATATATATATATATATATATATATATATATATATATATATATATATATATATATATATATATATATATATATATGTGTTATTAGTTATTGTCGTATTTTTGTAATTAAATTAATAGTTTGTACACAGATAACTACATTTTGTATTGGTATTGTAAAAATCACTTATATAGGTATTTAAACAAATTTAAAAATTTTAATTCAACTGAAGATGACTAGTGATAGTCGAATATATATATATGTATATATATATATATATATATATATATATATACATATATATATATATATATATATACATATATATATATATATATATATATATATATATATATATATATATATATATATATATATGTATATATATATATATATATATATATATATATATATATATATATATATATATATATATATATATATATATATATATATATATATATATATATATCAGACTTGGACAGAAATGGCGTGCAATCACACTCTGTAAATCTGTAAATGACAACGCTAATATATTTATTTCTTTACAACTTGACCACGGCTATTTTGATGTTTTAACAGTTGAATGCAATAAAACAAAATGCAATAAAAAAAGTGTAATGTTATAAATATCTTTTATTTGTTGATCTTTTCTAAAGTTTTTTATTTTATGCAAAGTCTTTAAATAAAACCGTTAAATTAGTTATAGTTATAGTTTACATAAACGCTTGTATAAATTAATAAAAAACGTTATAAGTTTTTTTTATGTAGGCATTTATTTTTTATGATAAATATAAACGTTTGAAACTATTTTCTTATGTCTTCCTAAAACATTTTTAAACCATTATTTTTAGAAATTATTTTTACTTTAATTTGTGAATAAGTTCAAAAACTTTTGTGACTACTAACTTTTACACATTTTATGTGAATTAAACAAGAATATAAAATAACTTTGTTTACTTATGTAAGCATGTATTTTGTTGATTTAATGAAAAAGTTTTAAAGCATTTTGTAACGTTCATACAAATAATTTTTATGATTAAACTTACAATTTTATAAAATGTTTTAAAATAAACATTTTATTTTTTGTAAACAACTTTTCTTTTTTTTTTTTTTTTCAATTTCGTTAGAAATGAATGAGATTAAATCTTTTGTAATAATTTTTAAATTCGTTACACGAAGCGCTCATTAAGTTGTAATGCTCAAATTAAAATTTAATTAAAAAGCTTGTTAGCAGTTTATTTTATTTAAATCGCAGGCGCATTTTATTTATTTTTCCTATTTTTACGCATAAAAAAGTTCAAAACCTTTTTTTTATTAGACTCGCTAATTATAGCTTCATTGAAATCTAAAAATATTGACATGCTAATATAAAGATTTGAAAATGTTTGACCCAAGCAAAAAATTAGTAAAAATTACTATTTTAAAAAGACTGTTATTTTTTTTAAACAATTATTTTTGTGCAACTTTTTTGACAAAATAAATGTTTATACAATTTAAAAATATTATATAAAACACTTTTTAATATATTTAATAAAATTTGTTCTTTTATTAAACCAATCATCAGTAGTAATTTGTTACTTAATTTAAAACGTTTTGCTTAACTTTAATAACGCTTAAAAAGATAAGCTTTAATAACGTTTATTTCATACGTAATTAAAAACGTAGCAAAAACTCATCAAAGCATATAAACATTGTTTATTAAACAATAATGGTCAAGTTGTCAAAAAATAAAATTATTTGCGTGGTCAGCAATAGCGCTCGATCACATGCCATTCCTGTCCAAGCCTGATTGATATATATACATATATATATATATACAATATATATATACAATTTTTATATATGTATATATTGATATATATATACATATATATATATACAATTTTTTTCAAAATGAGATAGTGTGCCCCCTCTTTGAAAGCTGTGTTGTCAGCCCTGCAAAAACTATTGATTTCTCGTCTTATCCAAACTTTTTTCCCAAACTTAATGAGTAAAAAATTAAAAATGAAAATCGCCTGTGTTGGTTAAAAGTTTAAACGTTTATTTATTGTAAACCATCATTTAAAGACCATTTTTTAAAAACAACCTACACAAAGTGTTAAATATTTTCTTTTTCTCGCGTTCTATCATCAGCTAGAAATTACGAAAATGTAAGCAAAAATAAGATTAAAAAAACAATCTATTGTATATTGTATCTATTGTATCAAAACAAAATTGCATAAACCGACCACTTTTATCAAATGAAACAAATGTTAAAAGTATCTTGCTTGCATGGAGCTACATCATCTCAGTGGAATCACCAAAAGCTTTTTAATTCTCTTGATAAATTCACTAACTTTCGAGAATTTCTTTTAAAGCAGAGGAGTGGAATGATGGTAATCGTAATGTTGCATCTCTTTTTCTTTTTCTACATATACCATGATGGTATATGTAGAAAAGAAAAAGAGATGCAACATTACAATGATGGGAAAGAGGCTCAAGCTTAGCAGATAGAGCAGGTCCAACTACATTTACAATGTGTTTTTGGACTTTGTCTAAAAGAGAAAGAGCATCATTAAAAAAACCAGCTCAAATATAACAACAGTATTCCATACAGGGACCAATAAGAGGTTTATAAAGGTAGAGAATGGAATCATAAGTAAGAAAATAGTAGGATAAAAAGTAAAGTAAGATAAAAAGAAAAGTAAGATAAAAAGTAAAGTAAGATAAAAAGAAAAGTAAGATAAAAAGTAAAGTAAGATAAAAAGAAAAGTAGGATAAAAAGTAAAGTAAGATAAAAAGAAAAGTAGGATAAAAAGAAAAGTAAGATAAAAAGTAAAGTAAGATAAAAAGTAAAGTAAGATAAAAAGTAAAGTAAGATAAAAAGTAAAGTAAGATAAAAAGTAAAGTAAGATAAAAAGAAAAGTAGGATAAAAAGTAAAGTAAGATAAAAAGAAAAGTAGGATAAAAAGAAAACTAGGATAAAAAGAAGCAACCTTGGCATGTGCTAATTTAGTAATCAATTGTATATATGGTGTCCATGAAAGGTCAGTAGTGATTGATAATCCAAAAAGACATAAAGAAATCAGTGAGGGGGTTGCTGTGTCAGATATGTGAAGAGCAAAAGCCCTAGCCTCTCCGCCTCAATCTAATGCACAATAAAATCTTTCAGCCATAACAGTTAGCAAGTCAGTTGTAGAGCGAGAGGATCAAGAACCGTATTGATTGTCTGATATAAAGTTATTTGACTCAAGATGGGTTGTGAGAACCTTGTTGATCAAAGACTCAAAGAACTTGATAATAAAGCAGAAAGATTTATCAGACAATAATTATAGGGATCAGATTGTTCTCTAGAGTTTTTAAAAATTGGAACAACAGACCCCATTCTCCAGCAGGAAAACAAGACTGAGTCAAGCACTTATTAAACAGTTTATTAAACAGAGAATCAAAAGAAGTTCTGGAGAACAATTTTGTAAGATTGTGACAGGAATGTTGTCTGGACTACAACCTGTAGTAGAGTTTAATTAAGATATGACTTTAGTAACAGAGGCTGGGGTGATTTGAATGTCTAACAATGGGTTAAACTGTTTAATTGGAATGGAAAGATGAGAATGGCTGTAAAATTCAAGAAACAAATTTGAAGAAAAGTTCTATGCAAATAGTTCTGCCTTATCCTTGGGAGAGGTAATAAGATTAGGCCCATGAATGAGAGAATTTTAGACCTACCTTTGTTAATGAAGTTGTAGAAGTCTTTAGTGCTTAACTTTTGAGATTAGATGCGAGATTAAGCGAACTGAGAATAATGGAACTTTGCATCAGACAACCCATTTTACACCGATTTCTTGCAACAATAAATAGCTGCTTGTTCTCAAGAGAGTTGCTCTTTTGAAAAAGGTTAAAAAAACTGATTACAATTAGATATAGCAGCTGCACAAGAAGGTAAAAACCATGGAGTAGAATGAGGCTTGACTTGAGACCAACAAAAAAGAATAAAATAGGGCGGCCACTCAATTTTGAAAATGAAATTTTGACTTTTCCATGACTCTTCATAAACTTATATGATAAATTACTAGAGTAAAATATACAGTATTTGCCATGCACTTAGCCATTGGCACTTAGTCACTAGGTGTTTTAGCCTAACTCTAATTACCAACTCTAATTATTGTGCAGATTTAAAAAAAAAATACTCTTTAATATTTTAAAAGAAAACTTATGTATTTTTACAACAACATGTTCATTACTTTACAAAAATAAATAATAAAAATAACCTTTATTAGATAAACTTATAAACAAATATATAACAGTTATAATCAGATAAAATAGAGTATAATTGCTAACATAACTTTATTCTAAACACTTGAGGTTTTTGAATAACAAGTTACTATCAACTATGACTTTTTTTGTGCAAGAAATATTGATATAAATCTTTTGTTTAAATCGTTAAAGTAACGAAGTTAAAAATTTTGAACAAAAATAAATACTTGAAAAAAATCATACTTAACTGAAATAAAGCTTTCTTCCAAGA
Organism: Hydra vulgaris; assembly: GCF_022113875.1. Lineage (NCBI taxonomy): Eukaryota > Metazoa > Cnidaria > Hydrozoa > Anthoathecata > Hydridae > Hydra > Hydra vulgaris. Next base: position 37,753,237 of record NC_061161.1, on the reverse strand, counting down.
TATGACTTGACTTAAAAAAATACTTTCAGCTTAATATGTTAAACAAACTATAAGTATATATCCTAGTAAAACTAACTCTTTTTTTAATCTGTTTCTAATTTACCAATAACATTATCCAGATGTTTAATAAGAGTTTGCTTTTCTTTTACTTTTTGCCTGAAAGCATTGACTTTAACTAATAATTCCATGGAATTAGATTCTTCTGGTTGAATACTAAAACCTTCATTTTCTTTGTTTGAGGTAAAGATATATCTTTCTTTCCCTCTCTTACACCAATAATTTCTTAAGTAATGAGCTTTTTTTTTTCTGTTTTTTTAGTAACAACATTTTCCCTTTTACTTCCATCTAAATAATGCACATATTAAGAATGAGCTAACTTGTAACTTTTTGTTAATAATAAGTTATTGTAAAAATATGAACATCTGGTTTTGATGCAGTTAGATGGTCATAAACAGTGCACTGACTAATGAAAGAGGTTTGTTACATGTTCTCGATAAAAAGCTCTTTGTTGGCAATAAAACCTCACTCAACAACACACTGAATATAAGATAAAGTGAAAACTATATTACACACTTTCCTTGATTAGTCAAAATGCTTATTCCCATTCAATTAAGAAATTAAAAACTTAAACGCCCATTTTTAGGCAATTGAACTGCTTGAGCTCTTCCTTGTTTACTGCTACAACAGATTTTGTAAAATCTTCAAACTGATCTTTGGCAGAATCAGTTTAGGCGGTTATCAACCTAGTTCTATACAACTTATCAACTAGCTGACCGAAACAAACAAATCTAACTTCTTTGTTATTAACCATATTATAATATATACTTCAAAGGTCTTCTTTCTTACAGTTTTTCAACAATTTTAACCAGTATAGTAATGCAACATTCATTAAATTTGTGTTTTGCGGTTTCTGTCACATCTTTAGAGCTTAAAATAAATTTGACTGCTGTTCCAAAGTGTATTTGATTATCTGGCAATTAATTTTCCTTTTCCAACACATCAAGCTTGATAAGTTGGTATTTAGTGCTTGCAGCATTCAATATATCTTCTTTTAGAAAGTTGAGCAAAATTTTTAAAGTATTCTTTTTAAGGTCTCATTGAAGAATAGAACAATTGGAGAATCAGTATGGAATGCCACCAAATACTCTTTTAAAAGCTGTGCAATTTCCCTGAATAATTCCAACTTTGTTATTTGAAGGTTGCCTTATAATGACTTATTAGTATATCATAAGATTTATATATGGGTCTTTGGCTTTTGGTAAGACTTTTCCACAATAAATGGTGATAGATGTACTTCCTTAAATAATGCATTTTTAAATTAAGGATACATGTCAAAGTTTATTAAATAGCCACATTTTGTTCAAATTAATGAAAACATTTTAACATATTTGCTATCTGTAACTCACTTAAACCAGTAATCTAAGTGAATAGTGTGACACAACAACTTTTAAAGTCCACAGTATTTATGTATTAAGAGTACAGGCAAGAACAATATATGACTCCATAAATTTTGGAATCTTTGAAAAATACGATTCCATAAATTTTGGAATTTTTGCTTCAAATTTTTTTTTTTTTTTTTTTTTATTTGCATTCACTCCCAACAAGGCTGCAAGCAACCACTATTAAGTTGGGAGTTACTAGGAAAAAAAAGAACAGAGTTATAGAGCAAAGAAACGGTTGACAGAAGACTTGAAAAGTTGAAGGTTGTAGGAGTCAGGAAAACATGAAGATGGGAGAGAGTTCCAAAGGATTGAAGTGCGGGGAAAAAAACTAGATGAATAAAAGTTTTTAGAGCATGCTGGGACAGATACAGTAAACAAATGAGACTTAGCTGAATGACGAGTAAAACGAGAATGAATTTTAGTTGATGGAACTAGAGACGATAACTCCTTTGAGCAGTGACCATGATAGTATCTGTAGAAAAGAGAAAGAGATGCAACTTTACGACGATGGAAAAGAGGTTCAAGCTTAGCAGATAGTCCAGGTCCAACAACATTTACAATGCATTTTTGGACCTTGTCAAGAAGAGAAAGTGAATCGTTAGAAGAACCAGCCCAAATATGACAACAGTATTCCATACAGGGACGAATAAGAGATTTGTAGAGGTAGAGAATGGAATCAGAAGTAAGGAAATGGCGAGCACGATAAAGAGAAGCAACCTTAGCAGAAGCTAATTTATCAATCGATTGTATATATGGTTTCCATGAAAGGTCAGTAGTAAGCGATAATCCAAGAAGACGTAAAGAGGACGACTCAGTAAGAGGATTGCCATTCATTAATATAGAAATGTTGACCATATTACGGTAGTTATTTGCAGTAAGCAACTGGGTTTTTTTAGAGTTGAAATTCACAAGCCACTGTGAACCCCAATCTATTACTGAAGTGAGATCGGATTCAAGATCAGCTGCTTGTTCTAAGCGATCGAAAAGAGAAGACTTTTTGTCAAGACAGGAGTATAAAGTTGAGTCATCAGCAAAAAGAGCTACTTTAGATGAAAGGTTGTCAGGAAGATCGTTTATGTAGATAAGAAACAAAACAGGGTCCAGGATGGAACCTTGGGGAACCCCAGAAGTTACTGGAAATAAAGAAAAGTGTTGGCCTTCAAGGATAACTTTAATAAACCGGTCAGAAAGAAATGATTTGATAATCTCAAAAACTTTCCCAGAAACACCATATGAAGCAAGCTTATGGAGAAGACCAGCATGCCAAACTTTGTCGAAAGCTTTAGATATGTCGAGAGCAATAGCCCTAGCCTCACCGCCTCCATCTAATGCACGATAAAATCTTTCAGTTACAGCAATTAGCAAGTCGGCCGTAGAGCAAGAGGATCGAAAACCGTATTGATTGTCTGACAGCAGTTTATTTGACTCAAGATGAGATGTGAGGAATTTGTTGATCAAAGACTCAAAGACCTTGCTAATAACAGAAAGAAGACTGATCGGACGATAATTGGAGGGGTCAGAATTTTCTCCAGAGTTTTTGAATATTGGAACCACAGATGCCATTTTCCAACAAGCAGGAAAACAAGACTCAGTCAAACACTTGTTAAATAGTTTAGAGAGAATTGAAGAAAGTTCTGGAGAACAATTCTGCAAGACTGTGACAGGAATGTTGTCTGGACCACAAGCTGTAGACGAGTTTAATTGAGATATGACTTTAGCAACAGAAGCCGGAGTGATTTGAATGTCTAACAATGGGTCAACCTGTTTGACTGGAATGGAAGGAAGAGAATGTCCATAAGAAAAATTCTTTGCAAACAGTTCTGCCTTATCCCTGGGAGAGGTAACAAGATCAGTCCCATGAATGAGAGATGGAATGTTAACAATGTTGTTGAAGATTTTCCAAAAGTCTTTAGAGCCTAACTTCTGCGATAAGATGCGAGATTTAGTGAACTGAGAATAATGGAGTTTAGCATCAGAAAGCACCTTTTTACATCGATTTCTTGCAATAATAAATAGCCGTTTGTTCTCAAGAGAGTTGTTTTTTTGAAAAAGATGAAAAAAATGGTTACGATTGGATATAGCAGCCGCACAAGAAGGAGAAAACCATGGAGTAGAGTGAGGCTTGACTTGAAACCTACGAGAAGGAATAAAAGCTTCCATTCCAGCCTGAATCCAGGAGGTTACGCAGGAGGCGCATTTGTCAGCTGAGAGAGAAAAAACATCAGCCCAAGGACCATCACGAAGAAAATCACGAAAGGAATCCCAATCAGCTTTAGGGTAGTAGTAGGTGGTGCGATGATAAGGTGAGCCCAAAAAAGAAGTACGAGAAGAAAGATTTATAGAGATCATTGCATGGTCAGAACCACCTAAGGGAAAAAAAGGGAGAAACTGAACATAAGCTAGGGTCAGAGACAAGACATAAATCAAGGAGTGAAGGTAAATGATTAGGGTTGTCAGGAAATTGAGTCACAAAGTTAACTATCTGAGTAAGAGATTGAGAAACGCAGAAGTTAAAGGCTTTAGTGCCAGCAGGATCAGTGGTGATAGAGCCAAGCCATTCAGTGTGATGGGCATTAAAATCACCAACAACAACAATATTGGCAGAGGGGTAAAGAGAGAGGGCATGGCCAATTTGATCAGAGATAACATCTAAAAGAGTGCAATCATGGGAAGAAGGAGAACGATAAAGAACGAAGAGAAAGGTGATAGAGTGAAGAGGTGCTAGGCGAAAGCACATAAAAGAATGGTCAAAGGATTCGAACCTGATTTCACTACAAATAGGGGAATTAATGCGTATGTAAACCCCTAAACCTAGCATGTGACTATTGGAGTCTTTACAAATCAAAGGATAGTACCCATCAACACTGACATCTGAAGAAGGAATTGCAGAACTTAAATTTGTTTCACTGAGTGCAAGCAAGTCTGGTGAATTTTGAAGGAGGTAAGACTCAACTGATGGAAAGTTGCTTCGTAGACCGCGAATATTTGTAAAAGATATATTAAAATATTTAGGTGGTGGGGATGGTTTTTTAGGTTTTAAATTTTTGGTTACTTTGGTCATGATTTGGGTTTAATGAGAACTTGACTCATTCATAGATAGAGCACAGCCTCCTAATCAATGAGCTATGCAGTTGTCTCAGTCCTGTTAATTAACCCTAAGCCGTGACATAGGGCTCCTTATGTGGCCTTGACAATGCACACCAAAAGCATTAACAGGGACACCATCCATGCGCAACATGGCACTGTTAATACTCTGATATTTTGCAGCTGTTGATGGAATCAGCCTCTCTGAGAGCTACCACAGAGTTCGGGAAACCTTACTACCAGCCGGCCTCAGAACCATTAAACTGAGTTTTAGAGCTGTACCCTCATATGGAGATAACAGGAAGAGTTGCATAGCCATTATCAAGGAGGCATAAACAAAATTCTATGAGTAGAGTCAAGGAGATCCAGCATTCATCATCCTAAGCAGGAAACAATGTAACACAGGTTACATCTACGCCAGCCTAATAGATGAAGAAGGGGTTCGAGGCTGGTTAGCAGAATTTTTCTGCTTACCCCTAAAGTCTTTGCCTAGGAGGCCTTCTACAAGACAGTAGCAGGATGCAGTTAACATCTGCCCAAGATGAGTATTTTTATCGAGACACCATCTCTAGCCTTTACTCAACCAAGAGCCCCAAGGCAGGGGATGTTTAGCTGGATGCAGTTAACATCTGCCCAAGATGAGTATTTTTATCGAGAAACCATCTCTAGCCTTTACTCAACCAAGAGCCCCAAGGCAGGGGAATTTTTAGTCGGAGTTTATTTCTCCTAGCCTTTGCATAAGAAGAGCACACTCTGCAAGGCAGCAGGGCTTGTGGCAGGTGGTACTGGGTTACGTGATACCAGTAGCAAGATTGATCTCGATTATCCTGACCTGACCTGGAGTAGTTAAAAGGAGTTACTTCCCGCAACAGTACTTTGAGAAAACCAGGCATGACATTTCGGAAGTGCATTAGGAAAAACACTGCATCTAACAAAATACAGGAGTCTAAGGTGAGTGTACGTTTTGTAGTTGGAGTAAGTAGTTAGTTACTGAGCTCACGCTGCATTAGACTATAAACAGAACACAAACAAACATAGACATAAATCAACTTACGGGTGAGTCAACACCGCGCCAGAGGTTCAGACAGAACACAAACATACATAAAAAACATAAAGTAACTTACGGGTGAGCGAACACCGCGCCAGAGGTTCAGACAGAACACAAACATACATAAAAAAAACATAAAAAACATAAACATAAACATAAAGTAACTTACGGGTGAGCGAACACCGCGCCAGAGGTTCAGACAGAACACAGACATACATAAAGAACATAAAGTAACTTACGGGTGAGCGAACACCGCGCCAGAGGTTCAGACAGAACACAAACATACATATAACGTAGATTACAGGTGAGCTAATACAGTAACTAAGGCACCTCCAACTATATTTGGGGAGAAAAAAAAAAAAAAAAAAAAAAAAAAAAAATTACTATAGGCATGACTGATATAAGATAGTACTGATGACAGGAAGAACACTCCTTCCAGCCTTTGCTTAGATAGCAAATCCTGCAAGGCAGCAGAACATGGAACAGGTTGCACTGGGTTACATGTTACCAGTAGCAGGATGATCATGAAGACCATACTCCTGACCTGACACTAAATGAACAGGATTTTTCTGTTGGAGGTGGTTCAGAAAAGATTTTTCTGAAAAACAACTATTTTCAACACAGTTCTGTCGGTAGAAATCCGATTTAAAAATCTAGAATCTTATTGGCACTCATTTTTGAAACTGCAATTTTTTTTAGACACTTTTATATTAATTCAGTGTTTACTCTAAATAAGTTTTTTTAGTTAAATTTTATATACTTATACGCAACTTCTTTTAAATCATAAATTTAATATACTTATACGCAACTTCTTTTAAATCATAAAGGATTAAACTCATAATCACACAATAACCTTTACTTTTGCTATTAACTACTGACATTCACTTATTGCAACTGACATTTTTTTATTGGGGTTTTTCAATGTGTTTTAATTACAATTTATTTTACTTAATTCCAAACATTATTTCCAAAATAAGATTTTAAACACGGCTTTAGAGATAGCAGAAAGCATTTCTAACAAAACTGCAAAAAATAAAACAGAAATATCTTTATTGACAATTTTCCTGTAACCAGAGGTATTACAATGTAAAAATTACACATAGGTAGCCAAGTACATAGGTAGCCATACAAAAATAACACTTATTTAACATTAAATGGTGTATGCTCTATATGTAAATAGCTGTATCTCAAGGATTAAGCCTGTAGCCTTGTCAATATGTTTTAGATCGCATGTTGCACGCCAACATATTTTTTCATAATAGTTTTTAAATTAAATTTAAAAATATTAATAAAATTATAAATGTATTTGTCAATAATCAAGAATATACTTAACCTTATTTTGAAATGAACTTGTCGTCAATAAAGAGATCCTTAAGTCCTGTGACAACAATCAATATAAAATACTTTATTTAAAGAAACAAAAATCAAATGCCTACCATGCAGCTAATCTCTTTTGGAGATCAGGGATGAGTATTCTTAATGTGATTTAGAAAGATTACAATCCAAAATTTATGAGCTCCTCCTATCCTTGCCAAAGCTAAATTAGGGGATTTATATCATGTTTTTCTTTTCCTAGGTACGTTGTTTTTACTGTGGCTCAAGAGTCCTTACAATAAAGCTATACTATAAGTTGATTCTATGAAACAGGTTGTACTGGATTACATGTTACCAGAGCAGGGTGACCTAACCTTACTATAATTGATTGACTGATACAAACTCAAAAAAAAATTTTAATGTATTCTAATTATTTATTAAACTAATATCTTATTTTAATAAATACTAAAATTTAAACTATCTTCTGAAAAAAGTGATGTGACCTGACTGATTGCAATAAAATGATAATCAATTACTTATACTGCAAAAAAAAAATTTCAAAAAAGACTTAGATCAGACATACTAGTACTTATAAGTGGAAAAAAATAAAGATCATTTTGAAAAGATCCATATATTCTCCACTGCTTTCAATAAAAACTAAGGAATTCAATGACTTTTTCCATGACCAAATAAAATTCCATGACATTTTCATGATTTCCATGACCAGTAAACACCCTGTAAAGGCTCCATTTCTATCTGAATACAGGAGGTTAAATGTAGGAATCAGATTTTTCAGCTGAGAGAGAAAAGACATCAGCCCAAGGGCTGCCACGAAAAAAATTATGAAAATAATTCTAGTCAGCTTTAGGGTAGTAGTAAGTATCGCAATAATAGGGTCCAAAAAAATAGTATGAGATTTATAGATTTAAAATTATATTTATAAAGATCATTGCATGGTCAGAACCAACTAAGGGAGAAAAAGGAGAAATGAAAACAAGCTAGGGTCAGAGAAAAGACATAAATCAAGGAGTGAAGGTAAATGATTGGGGTTGTCAGTAAAACAAGTCACAAAGTTGACTATCTGAGTAAGAGATAGAGAAATGCAGAAATTATATACTTTAATACCAGCAGAGCTAGTGGCGTTAGAGCCAAGCCATTCAGGGTGATGAGCGTTAAAGTCACTAATAACAACATAACTTTCAGAAGGCTAAAAAGAGAGGGCATGGTCAATTTGATCAGAAATTACATTTAAAAGAGTGCAGCATTGGTAAGAAGGGGAACAATAAAGAACAAAGAGGAAAAAAATAAAGTGATAGAGTGAAAAGTTGCAAAGCGGAAGCACATAAAAGAATGGTCATAGGATTTAAAACTGATTTCACAACAAATAGGTAAATTAAGTGTGTGTATACCCTTTGCAAATCAAAGGATAGTACCCATCAATACTGAGATCTGAAGAAGGAATAGCAGAATTTAAATTGATCTCACTAAGACCAAGTAACTCTGGTGAATGTTGCAAGAGGTAATACTCTACTGATGGAACAGTTAGGTGGTGGGGATGGTTTTTTATGTTTAATATTTTGCGTTACTTTCGTCATGGTTGAGGTTTAAAGAAAACTTGACACATTCATTTATACAGCACAGCCTATTGAATGAGCTGAGCAGTTGCCTCAGTCTTGTTAAACAACCCAACCCAACAACCCAACCCAAACAGTCCGAACATAGGGCTCATTATGTGACCTTGATAATCGCATCAAAAGCAATAACAAGGACACCACACATGTAAAACATGGCACTGTTATTACTCTGATATTTTGCAGCTGTTGATGGAATCAGCCTCTCTGAGAGCTACCATAGAGTTTGGGAAACCTTACTACCAGCCGGCTTCAGAACCATTAAGCTTAGTTTTGGTGTTGTACCCTCATTAGGAGATAACAGGATAAGTTGCATAGCCACTATCATGTTTATGAATAACTTTAAAATGCAACCATGATATAAAAATCAAAAAGTATCAAGAAGCCTAAAAATTTTTAAGAAGAATTTTTTTAAATAAAATAAAACAATTATCCAACCAAAGAGCTAAGCTATCCATACATACAAGCCTCTGAATCTGTCGGGTAATAATAAACTATAGAAATAAATAACTAAAAAAACAAAAAGTTTTTTCTTCAAATTTTTAATCTATTAATTAATTTTTATATAGTTTAAGATAAAGGGACCATAATTTGGGGTTTAATATTGTTCCCAGAATCTTATTCCCACAACTTTTCTCAACCATTCTCGTTTAAAACAAATGTATATATAAATATTAGACAAAACAAACTAAACTCAAACCTTTCCTTACGGCTTTCTTCAATCTTTTTTAAAATTCCTCTTTCCTCTTCAGGTTTTTCGTTGACTAAAAATAACTTTTATAAGAGAAATCTTGTAAATAACAAACTTTTTGTTAACTATTTAATTATTAATAACGGTGTTCAAGGGTATTATTTAATTATTAGTAACTATTTAATTATTAGTAACGGTGTACAAATCTTGCTTTGTTAGAATTTAACATAAAATAACTTATTAGGTAAAAATATTTTTAGCGAATCAGTATACATTTAGTATGTTTTAAAAAAGAAAATGTTCATAAAAAAAAAAAGTTTTATTGAAACACTTAACTTTGTGATAAGCACTTCCCAATTGAAATATGTTAAAGATAAAGTGGGTTTAGTTAAGAAAGAGGAGAATCAAGAGATTAGAAAGTTTTTAACTGTGATATACCTGAACTACATAACCTTAGGTTCCAATATTTAAAGAAAATGAAAATGAAATATGGAGAGGAAAGTTTGATTATACAGTACAATCATCTCAATATCTTTTTAAAATTTTCTATGATGGTTGAAATAAAAATGGATCTAGGCTGTCAAACATCTACTATATTACCAAAAACGAAAAAAAAAATCTTTAAAAAAAAACTAAATATTAGCATATTTTATTATATGCTAATATTTTAACTTCAGTTCATTCCTCAGAATGAACCCGAAAATATTTGCAAATAAGAGTTCCAATAAAAAGATGGATTCTTGCAAATGTATTTAATCATCATATTTTAGTGTCATATTTATAAAACTTGTTTATGTGCAAAACAACAGTTACAATATTTGAGTTTTTAGAACCTCAACATGAGTGTCAGAGTTCATCATGCCAGCAACTGGGTAATGTGATCTTGGTCCAACAGCAGAAAAACAACCTCAAAGCATCTAGTTTTTGTGATGGTTGATGTGTTGTCTGAGTCATATAGGCTTATCAGAAGAACAATTAACAAAATGTGAACATTGACCTTTTAATTTAAAATGTGACTCATCAAAAAATAAAACATGCAATTAATCACAAATAAACAAGTTAACGATAATTAAGTTTTTTCAATTCAATAGCTTCAGTTTTCAAGTATAGTAGGGCTATACAAATATAATTAACTGTATAATTAACAATTGTACATTTTTCCTTAATTTTTCATGTGTTTCACATGACATGGAACTCCACCAACTCAATTAGAGAAGAAAAAAGACTCCATACAGTTTAGTTATCTTTATCTTGGGAAAATTATTGAAGAATGTGCTTGTAAATTATCAAATGATTTATGCTTGCATAAAGAAATTCGAATTCAATTTTCAAGGCAGAATTTTTCTTATAGTTCTGAAAGTTCAATTGCTCTTTTCGAAAAATTTCAATGTTTTATTTTGAAATACAATAGTGATGCAGAAAAATTTTTTTCTCAATTTTATGCACTTCTTTATAAAAATTTATTGCCATCAAAGTTTGACAATATCTTACTGACCAATACTTTGCTTACTGAAGTTGGAAATCACATACTTCGAGATCTTTCAGAAAGTAAACAATAATTCATCTAATAGAGAAGTTTTGTCATCTTATGTTTTTTCTGATAAAGATTTAAGTATAATTCAATATTTGTCTGGCTATTTTGTTCAAAAACTTTACTCAAAGTTCAAATTTTTATAAATTTGATGAGCAGTATAAATAAAAATGCATAGAAATATTATCAGCATGATTCAGATGATACCCAAAAATATGTTAATACTAAGAACAGAGGTGGTTTATTTAAAACTAACATCTATACTCAAATTATCTCTATCCAATGTGAAATAATTTTTCGTAAACAAAGCAAAGCTTTTGTAACATCTATTAACAGCAAAGCTGGTTAATGAAATGCTTAAGGACTCAGTGATTATAAGTAACTTGAACAATATATGTTACAGTACTGAAGTGCAAATTGATAAAGAAATATCTTTCTCTTTTCTTGAAAGTATGGTTGTTTTGTTTACAAGGGTAAGAAGCTTTTCCTATGCTAGAGATGTTTGTGAGAAACATCAAACCAACATGCGACAAGCACGCAAATTTTCTATAAAAACAGAGATTAAAAAAGCAACGTGCAGCAATATAGTTGATCCATATATTTGGTCTTGGGTTCATCCCCAATCTGCTTTAGAAGATACAAAACAATTATTTTTATAGCCACAAATTTAATTAAAATGTTATGGCTAAAACAACTTAGTTACTTTTAAATAAAAATATTTATATTTATATATTGTTGAATAAAAAAAGAGTATTAGTTTTTAACAATTCTGATTTCTTTATTGCCCTTTTTAAATACTTCTTACTGATAACATTTATTAATTAATTTTTTTATCCTCTAATTATGCCCCATAAACGCGTTGCCTGTCAAAAATAGACCTAGATCCTCCACCCTTTGTGCGCCCTTGTATACACAGAAACAATGTGTAAAAAAAGTCACACCTTAATAATTTTTTATAAAAAAGGAATTTTTGTATGGTTTAATTTAAATTATTTACCTTACCCAAATTTAAATTCTTAATATATCATAATTATGATATATTAACAATATTCTTAATATATTATTGGGATCATCCCCTAATCCTTTTTGTAACTTTTCTGCAGTATAGGTTAGTATAATTGCTGAATGAAAAACATAAACAAACAAATTTGATTGTTATTAAAACAGTTTTTTTGGCAAAAAAAGTTTTTTTTATAAGTTCTTGATAATACAATCATGGTTAAAAGATTATATTTAGTAAATGTTACACTTTTAGGCTTTTTTACATTTAGTAAATGTTAAGCCTAATAGTGCAGGAAACTTCAGAAAATATATAAAAAGTCCTATATACTTTCGAAAAAATAAAAACAAACAAGACATCTTTTTTATTTATTTTTGTTAATGCAACTTTTTTTTATTATATTTATTAATGCAACTTTTTTTTGTACTAAATTAAAAAATAGGCTGTTCAATGCTGCCAATACTAAATGACCCAGAAAAAAAAAAGCATTGACTTTGGATAAAAAAAAGAGATGTCATGCTTGTACTGTTGAGGGGAGTAGTTGTCAGTTGCAATCGACCCCTTTTTTAAAAAAAAATTTGTCGCACAAATTTAAACATATTTTCATTATCAATATAAACATATTTGCCTTAGCATTAAAAGTATAATTCTGGTAATTTTAATTGTCAATAGACTCTTTCCATTTCTCAAAGTATAAAAGAAAACTGTCAAGCCATTCAAAACATACATCATTAACAAATTCATATGGTTTTAAATTTTCTTTTAAATTTTTAATAGCTTTATTTTTACTTGAAACATTTAAGCAGTCAAAATATTTATCCATCATGAGACAAAATTGAGAAGTTCCTGCGCATTCTGGTGGACCAAATTCTTTTAATATATTGCCAACTGTTTCACTTAACACTTGAGCAGCCAAGTAAACATGCATTACTGAATATGGTGTTAAATTAATGTGATCACTTGTAAGTTTATTTACTAATCTTAAGCCACATTTCTCATCAGTCCTCATAATAGAGTTGAGAAATATGACTACAGAATATGTGTAAACCATTATTCCACATATAACGAGTACCTCGTCCAGAACCAGAATTTGCAAGGCAGTTGTAAGTGGTTTTAATTATGTGTAGCATCTGAAAAGAAATATATGTAACATTTTTTGTTAGAGTAAATATTGTGAGCTCTGTAAACTAAATCATTACACACATTTATATTTAATTTCTCATGCATTCTAAAAAATTTTCTGTTAGGAGAGGCGCCATCATCTGTTACAGAAATTACTTTTAAATTTATACTTTCAAGGAAACAAACAGCTTTCCAAAAAATAGACATCAGCTGAAATGACGTAGTTTCAGTAGTTGAAAAAGGAGCTAAACTGAACAATAAAGGATCAACAATGCTCTTTACGAAACACAAGTATATGAGTAACTAATTCTCTAACATTTTTTAAAGTAGAAAAATTGATTTCTTTATCACCTAAATCAACAAAACCAATAAGCTTTTCAGTATATTTGTCCCAAACTAAATTTTCTTGGATTTTCATTTCATCAAAAATAATTGAAACAAATTTTTCATGAGGAAGAAAATTTTGTGTTTTTTTTGCAAGTTCACTTAAGACAGCTGGATTAAATCCCCTAGTAGGTCGGATGTAATTTTTGTAATCTCTTAAAGTTCTTAAGCTTGGAAGAGTTAAAATGCTTACACCTATCTGTGGATCATATCCAAAATCGCTATAAGCAGATGGTGATTTAGCAGCTAGGTTTAGACAATATTTTATTCTTGCATAGTTATTTTTGATAGATGAAAGATTGGAACAACTCAAATACTTCTGCTGCTCCTCCCACAACAACTTCATAAACGGTGGAATGTTTTTTTATCACTAGCTGAATAAATCGAGATTAAGTCTTTATTAAGTTTTGAACAAATCTTCTTACTACATATATTTAAAGCAGGTTTCATTAGTTCAATTACCTCTTTGTATTGATTGCATTGAAGTCTGTATTGCTGCAAAGTCAGTTTAAGTCTACTAGGAGGAGTTACAGAGAATGGCACATTTAATTTAGCAGGAGTCTTAAGAGTAGATCTTGTACAGTGTATACTAAAATTTACTTTAACATTAAGTTCATGACAAAATCTGCAAGGCTGATTCTTTCCAAAGGCTAATAATTCACAAGAGTTGCTGCAATAAAATTTAATTTGATGCATTTTAGACTTTGATAAAAAACTTTTATAAATAAAATAATGAAAAGTTTTAGAAACAACATGCTTCTGAAAATGTAACACTTCAATAGGATCAGGAACTTTTGTTCCATTGCAAACTTCTAAAGATTTTATTTAAAAAATAAACTGTGAAGAAATCACACTTAAAAATGACCTTTTATATTTCAAATATAAATTATGTGTTTCAGGTAACATCCATCCGTACACACGAATAATAAAATGTAAGGAAACTTCTACAAAAATTTCAAATTTTGGAATCACTTCTTTTAATAACTTAAATGAAGTATAACAAAAATTAAAAATTATAAAGAAGAACTTTTAAGAAGTAATTGAGAATTTTTTCGCTTAGATAAGGATCTAATAACAGAACATGAAGCTGATGATTCTAAGCTCTTTTTTGGTAAATTTAACAATGGTAGTTCTCTATCTTTTAATTCTTTTTTGTTTCATAACACCAAATTTGCTCAGGGGAAAAGTGAAGCTCACATATCCACAACTTTTTATGTTCAAAATCGTTTATTTTCTTTCGAAGAATATCATCAACAACTCAATCTTTTGTTATAATGCTAATTAATTCTGAAGCCCATTTTTTTGTAAAATTGTCCGTTTCTTTTAGAGCTTTAAAGACATCGGAAGTAAGAGTTAATTCTAGAAGATAAAGGGTAGATGACTCATCAAGTTCATTACCCTTTATAAATAAAGGAAGATCTAGATTGTTGCGATAATGATTAGCTTTAAAAAAATTGAGTTTTATCTGAGTTAAAGTTCACCAGCCACTGAGAGGCCATGTTGTAGCAGAATTGAGATCCTTTTGAAGCTCAAATGCCCCTCCAAGCAATCAGAGAGTGTTGGCTTCTTATCAAGACAAAAATAAACGGTAGTATCAATATGGATGTCTAGCAATGGGTTAATCTGTTTAACTGGAATGGCAGGTAGAGTATGACCATTAGATTCAAGAGTCAAATTAGAGAAAAGGTTCTTTCTTTTTAAATAACTCTGCCTTTTTCTGGGGATATGTAATAAAATCAGACCCATGAAGTAAAGACTTTAGTTATCGATACTTTTAAAGATTTTCCAAAAGTCTCTCTCTCTCTCTCTCTCTCTCTCTCTCTCTCTATATATATATATATATATATATATATATATATATATATATATATATATATATATATATATATATATATATATATACATATATATATATTTATATATATATATATATACATATATATATATATATATATATATATATATATATATATATATATATATATATATATATATATATATATATATATATACAAATTTTATCTACCAGTATTTAATAGTCAAAGAGCTGGGCTTTGTGAGTCACACAATGGTAAATGCAACTGTAACAACAAGAAAATAGAAACTCTAAATTATGAAAATATAGGCTGTTATTTAGAACTGCTTTTTTTTTTATCTTATATTTGTATAATATTTATATTATAATATAGGTTGAGTTTTTTTTGAAAATGTTGATCATTCACATTAAAAACTTCATTAAATAAGCTTTCACTTTTTCAATTTTACTGTTAAAGTTTGCATTTATTAACAATCTTATTTGTGAACAAACCCAATCTTGTTTCTGAATTATGAGTTGTTTATTTATGTAATCTTTGTTTGCGACTACATCCTTGTGAGTATTAATTATATATTGGCGGATATCCTTCAGTTTATTTTATATATGTTTCTAACCATCCATTTTCTAATATTCCATCAGTATTTCACCAACATTTTGTCATATTCCATCGTATTCTTTTCTCTACTTGTTTTCTAATATTGTCAAACCAAAAATTTTTAAACCATCTTAAAAACATTTAGTTCTTGTTACTCATTTTGATTAACTATTAGTAGTTAATAGATAATCAGTTGTTGTAAGTATTAGTTAATAGTAATTATTAGTAAAAATAATCAGTTGTTGAATGTACAAACTATATATATATATATATATATATATATATATATATATATATATATATATATATATATATATATATATATATATATATATATATATATTACTTATATATATATATATATATATATATATATATATATATATATATATATATATATATATATATATATATACATATATATATACATATATATATATATATATATATATATATATATATATATATATATATATATATATATATATATATATTTATATATATATATATATATATATATATATATATATATATATATATATATATATATATATATATATATATATATATATATATATATATATCCTTATAGTGTAGTCGAAAGAGTCTTTTAATGTAAAAAAAGTCTCTTTCGACTACATAAATTACCTCGTCTCTTAAGCTGTTTTTGATTGTCGTCGAAAAGTCAAAGCAATTAAATTAATGCGGAAGTACATTAAATTTTATTGTTTTTTTAAAAAATTTTTAAAAACCGCAATTATAACGACTAGAAAGTTTTTTTTAATTAGTGGTGTTTTTTTTTTTGTTTTATTAAAAAACATTTTTAAAACATGCATAAATGTTGCTACATCGACTACAGAGTGCTGCTACATCGACCGACAAATAGCCTGACTCGCAAGGGAGTGCTGCTACATCGACTGAAAAATAGCCTGACTCGCAACGGAGTGCTGCTACACTGACTGACAAATAGCCTGACTCGCAAGGGAATGCTGCTACATCGACTGACAAATAGCCTGACTCGCAAGGGAGTGCTGCTACAACCACTGACAAATAGCCTGACTCGCAAGGGAGTGCTGCTACATCGACTGAGGGTTTGGTTTGGCCAGGCAGTCTATCAATTGAAAAAGAAAATTTAAGTTTTAAACTTTTTCTGGTCTGGTTTATTAACGCGCTCTTTAAAACTACAGTTTATGGGAAACTCTTTTTGACTACTGTGCAAGATTATATATATATATATATATATATATATATATATATATATATATATATATATATATATATATATATATATATATATATATATATATATATATATATATATATATATATATATATATATATATATATGTATGTATATAGACATGTAAGGTAAGGTATTGACTTTTGGATTTTATGAAATTCCAAGCACATAAAAAATTATATCAATTTTTTTACATCAAGTAAAAAAAAAAATTACCTCGTCTCTTAAGCTGTTTTTGATTGTCGTCGAAAAGTCAAAGCAATTAAATTAATGCGGAAGTACATTAAATTTTATTGTTTTTTTAAAAAATTTTAAAAAACCACAATTATTATTGACTTTTGGATTTTATGAAATTCCAAGCACATAAAAAATTACATCAATTTTTTTACATCAAGTAAAAAAAAAAACTTTTTAGACCTTAAAACTATAAAAAAAAAAAAAGATTGGAGCAGAATTTAAAGATTTCGAATTTAAAGTCATTCCCTAGAGAATAGTATAATAAACATTTCCTGAAAATTTGGAGTGACTAGAACTTCTGCTTCTCAAGAAATCATGTTTACAATCAGACAATGTTTCACAAAATTTGAAAACAGAGAAAAACGCAAAATAAGATTAAATATTCCTATATAATTTTTTTTTTAGTTAGTTAATTTATTGAAAAATTAAAAGATATGTTGGGAGTAAGCTTTTTATATTATTAATCTACAATAAATTGCCTATCAAATGAGCAAAATATCAAAAATTCACTTTTTTTTTCAATTTTCAGAAAACGTTATACCAACTTAATATAGAATATAAATGTTTTTGTAATATAGATTTTTTAAGAGTTTTTTACTAAATTCATATTAAAAAACATTTGCAAAAAACTTGTAATTTTTGACATTTTTTTAATATCTCAAAAAATGTCTTAATATTTTTTTTATCATGATAACAAAAATATCAAGACATTTTTTCGAGATATTAAAAAAAATGTGCCAATAAATGAACAATCTATTTGTATTGTACTAAAAATTACTTCATTAATTATTACTCTTTGCTTTTCTTATTAGTTAAAGGTACCTTTACCTTTAAATTATGTGTGGGAAGGGGGCCGGCACAGAAAAAAAAAATTACCTGTTACTCTCAATTTTTGAATGAAGATAATTTGTTAAATTTCTTCTGCGTGCAATTCAATATGTTTTTTTTTCATAAATCAAGTTATATTATAAGGTAAAGAAATAATGAGTAGACTATAAAATCCGTTGATGACACTAATATTACGTTGAATATATTTATATAACGGAGGTTTCATTATGCACGCGCACATTACAGACTCCGTTAAATAAATACTAAGGCACATTTTAGTTTAATGACAGTCTCTATTTTTTACTAATGACTATGTATTTTTCTGTATAAAATAAGACAAACTAGTATATAAAAATCTAGTATACTTCTACTCTCTCAAAATTGTTTAAAGTTCAAATATGGATTGTATTTTAAAGGACAAAAGATTTACTTTGAAAACTTTTAAATCCTGGGATTTTGCTGATGTTTTTCTAATTGAAACTATTACAGAAAAGAGAAGACATAGAAAAGAGAAGACATACATTGTTAAAATCAAATGTAAGTTATGCGATCTTCATTAAAATAAAATATTATCCAAAGCCAATGGTGCCATAAGGACAGCTGCCCTACGGTTTATAAATGACACAAGTCATGTTAAAATATTTTAACATGTTACTATATTTTATTTAAGTTGGTATATAAATAAAAATATAGTTCAATAAATAAATTAAATTTGTTCTTATCAAAGATTACCTCATATTTATTCTTTTTTTATTTTATTATTCCAAGTTAAATTGCTTACAAACGAAAAAAAAAAAAGTTTTGTAATTATACGTAGAATGAAAATACTTTTTAATTTACTAATAGGTTAAAGAACTTATTTTTTAATGAACAAATTTTAACAAACGTTTATTATAAACAGATACGATTCAAATTATTAAATATACTGATATTATTTTAGTTGAGTATTTTTTTAAGTTTGCACGATTAAAGTTTTGCATAGAAGTATTTGTTTTTTGTTTTAAGAATAATTAACAAAAGAGTTTGCATAATTAAGACTTTAATTTAATTTTTCTTTAATTCCTAAAATTCAAAAAAAAAGATTTAATCATTAAAAATGATTTTTCTCTATAGCTCTGTTTCTTTATGATTTATTTAAAATGTAAAACATTTTTATGATAACGTAAAAAATTTATGAATTAAATTCCTGGCGTAGGCGTTCTAAACTACGTATCAAAAATATGCTCAAAGCAGACATAAAACTTTTTTATATTTTTATATAACCCAAGTTAAAACGCTAAGCAACATAAATTTAAAAAAAATTTAAAAATCTAAATTATTTTTTGCTAGTCAAAACAAAATCGCTGTTTAAATTATTAACAAGGGTTTTTGTTTATCAATGTTAATATTTTTTGTTTATTCCAGAAATTTTTAAAAATAAAAAAATCATTATTATTTTTTATTCAATAACAATTTATAAACAATAATTATTCAAAAACAAATTTCAGAAATAATATATATATATATATATATATATATATATATATATATATATATATATATATATATATATATATATATATATATATATATATATACATATATATATATATATATATATATATATATATATATATATATATATATATATATATATATATATATATATATATATAAAATATATATATATATATATATATATATATATTTTACTAAATAATATTAAACTAAAATTAATATTAAAATAATAATTGAAAACATAACAAACTTTTAATAATAAATTTATATTTAAAACGTTTATAGTTATTTGAGTTAATTGTTAAAATAAACTAGTTAGCGGTTATTTATTTATTGCGGTAGTTAAAATGCTTAACGTCTATAAAAAAAAAAGAAGATAATTTTATGACGTCAATATTGCATTAAGCTAATGCGTCAAGCACTTTTTTATTTAAAACAAGGCCTGTAACATTATCCCACAGCTCTACTCACAGGATTTGTGATACAATAATAAGAAAAGATGCTGCTGTTCTTAGAGCAAACATAACCACATAAATGGTTAAAGAGAGCAACAAACCCATAACTGTGCATGTTGATGGCAAAATTATTAAAGATTATATGGTAGCATAGATGAGACAAAAGACTGAATTTGTGTGTTTTTAAGGCATGACAAAAAGTGCCATCTGTTAGGCGCTCCAGGGTTGGAACACGGCAGTGGTGAGGCTCAGTTCGCAGCAATTCAAAATCTATTAGATTCTTTCGATCTAGGGCAGTTTATTCACGGAGTAAGTTTTGATATTACTGCTTCAAACACTGGCTATTTAAAAGGAGCTTGTTGAAGATTAGCTTATTTCCATAGCCAATCATTGCTCGTGTTCGCATGCCAACATCATATAGGAGAGCTCCATATAAAACACTTTTGCAATGAAGTTGCAGTAAACAAATCTGTTGGACCGGAGAATCAACTATTTAAATCTCTAAAGCAGAATTGGCATGCTATTGATGCAAACAAAGAGAAGATGCTGTTGAAATTTAATTACCAGAATGTTAAGGGTACCTGGTTGGAGAAGCAGGCTCTATTGGCGCTCAAAACTTGTAAGGACCTGATAGATAAAAAAAAGAAATAGTCAGATAAGGTTAAAATTAAGAAATATATCACTTTAAAACACCTTTATACCAAAATTATAGAAAGAAGAAATATATAAGTTTCTAATTAAATTGTTAATAATATAGATTTAGACTTTTGAGAAGCGCAAAGATTATTGTGAACTGGCAGAGCTTGTAGTTATGTTCCTTAAAGAAGATCAGACAGTTAGGTATAAAATTCACAAAACCGGAGCTATTTCACACGCCAGGTTCATGGCAAAGGCATTGTATTATATGAAGTTCAATTTGCGTCTTCCTAAGATCAGACAGGTTCTTTTTCTAAGTGATGAAATTGTCAAAGAGATTAACAGAATAACTGACTACATTTCTCTTTTCTGGACATCGTGGTTTTTGACGTGCGAGTTTTCTAATTCTGCAGCTTTTAAAGTAAAACTTAATTTCCTAAATATTAATATATTAGTGTCATAATTTAAGAATAACTTATTTCAAAAAAGTAACAACTAAATTATTTTAGAATAATGGCCTAAACAAATGACATTTATTGCATTAGATGTTATAAGTATCATTATTAACCTTACTTACTATACATATTGCTATACTTACTACATATTATTTTTAACTCACATTCTTAGGATCAACAAAACTATTGGCAGATGTGCAGGCCTTGTTTTAAATATCAAATGCTTAATGCATCAGCTTTATGTGAATTTAACGCCATAAAATTCTTTCTAATAAAGAAAAGTTTTTCTTGAACTTCTGAGATTTATTTCATTATTATTCGAAATTATTATATGTAATTAAGAACATAACCCTTTAAATCCTCAATGGCCTTTATATATTTTATATACATATATTTTTTTTTTGTTCAAGTTTTAGTAATAGTTCTTCTTGAATAAACTGAAAAAAAAAGTACCATATATATATATATATATATATATATATATATATATATATATATATATATATATATATATATATATATATATCAAATCTGTTTGAAGACGGATTCAAATTGTTTTACTAATCACTTATCAATTATGCATTTATCAAGCCCCTAATTTAAAAGTTATGTTACACATTTAAAAGTTATGTTACATATTATTATGTTACATGCAAATTGCCGTTACTTTTATGTATACAAGACGTAACACAAAATAGTAAAATAAAACTATAAAAATGAAATAATAGTGTACATATATAAACTTACGCGCTAAATCTGACAAAAATACGCTTTTGTTATTAGGTTGCAATCTTTGTTCATTAGTTTGTTGTTCATCTAAAAAAGTTTCATTGACACCAAACTCTACGTTGCTCCTGTAAGAAATTATTCTTTACAAGTTTACATGAATTATTTTTGCATACTTAGTATGTACTACAAATTTTTAAGTAACAAATAATTAAGCACTAAAAAAAAAATAACAACAAGCTAATATTAGTTAACTTCTAGTTTTCTACTATTAGTCAATTGACAATTTAGTCTAAGAAAAAATAGTCAACTAATTTTTAGTTCAACTAATTAAAAACAAATTTAAGATATAGTAAAACAAATTAATTTGTTAATAGTGCAGTTGTAGTGTGATTGTCTAATAATAAAGATGCTTCTGTTTTTTAAAGTTCGATCAGATTTCCCAGTGAAAAAAAAAACCTGTTCCACATGGGTTCCCTGCGGAATTTATTGGATTCTTGTGGAATGGATTTTCCCATGTGGCAACCATATGGAAATTTGTAACATCAACCCAAATGGGCAATTCCACATGGGTTACATATGGGTTTCATATGCTACAAACCCATATAGGATATTATGTGGTATAAAGTTACATGCGAAGTTCCACATCGGTTTTTTGTAGAATTTGTATAGATTTTTATGTGAAGCCTGGATACTAAAAAATGTTATATTTTCTAATTGATTTTGAATACGCCATTTTATTACTAAGAAGGCTTTGGACAAGAAATATAGTTACTTAATTTCTAAATATTATGTTTTTGATATAAAAATTATTCATACTAAAAGTATTTATTAAATTTGTTATTTTTTAATTCTATAATATTAAATTAAAAAAGCATAACAGTAATAATGTTATTTTCAAGAAAATAGTTAACTTCAAGAAAAGAATATGTCTATTATAAATGAAATAAATTTTAATTTTATTTTAACTCCTGAAGAATTTGAAAGGTCGTTGAATAGGTTACAAGGTAAGAAAAATGTATATATATATATATATATATATATATATATATATATATATATATATATATATATATATATATATATAATATACAGGTCTTGTTTTAAAGCGTTACGCCTAGAGCAATTTTCGTACGCCTTAAGCAATTTTTACGTACGCGTAGTACGTAAAAATTGCTTAAGGCGTAGAGCTGTTTTGGTTAAGCTACTTTTTATCGTTTTTTAACTTTTAAATTAGCGGTAACATAAATAAAATTAATGAATTTTTAAAAAAACCACATTTACTTTTAAACGATATGTAAAGATATTTATTACTAAAAAGAATTTACTTTAAAAATAATTGTTGTAACTTTTCATCGCGTTATACTATTTTATACCATTATATTTTATATCATTATATATCATTACCTTTTGATAGCAATTAATTTTAAGCTGAACTTTTTATCCAAATATTTAGCAACATGAAAAATTGTTCATCAATCCTTAACTACAAATTTTTTGCAATGTTTTCAATAAAAAGTAGTAATTTTTTAAAGTTTTCAGTTAAAAACTTTTAAAAAATCTACACTCCATAATATATTAATACAGAATATAAATGTTTTTTGTAATATAGATTTTTTAAGAGTTTTTACTGAATTTATAAGAAAAAACATTTTCAAAAATATTTGTAATTAAGGATTGACATTTTTTAAATATCTCAAAAAATGTCTTAATATTTTTATTATCACGATAACAAAAATATCAAGACAACTTTTTGAGATATTAAAAAAATGTGCCAATGAATGAATGATCTATTTGTATTTTTCTAAAAATTAATTATTACTCTTTGCTTTTCTTATTAATTAAAGGTATATAGATACCTTTACCTTTAAGTTATGCTGGAGGAGGGAGGTCTGCACAGAAAAATAAAAATTACCTGTTACTCACAATTTTTGAATGAAGAAAAATTGTTCAATTTCTTCTGCGTGCGATTCAATAAGTTTTTTTCATAAATCAAGTTATATTATAAGGTAATGAAATCACGAGTAGACTATAACATCCGCTGATGACACTAATAGTACGTTGAATATATTTATATAACGGAGGTTTCATTATGCATGCGCACATTACAGATTCTGTTAAATAAATTCTAAGGCACGTTTTAGTTTAATGATAGTCTCTATTTTTTACAAATGAACATGTATTTTTCTTTATAAAGAAGACAAACTAGTATATAAAAACCTTATACATTTCTATTCTCTCTAAATTGTTAAAAGATTTGCTTTAAAAACTTTTAAATCTTGGGACTTTGCCGATGCTTTGCCAATGCGATGATCACAGAAAAAGAGAAGACTTACGCTATTAAAATCAAATGTATGTTATGTGATCTTCATCAAAATAAAATATTATCCAAAAACAATGGTGCTGTAAGGGCAGCTGCCCTACAGTTTATAAATAACACAAGTCATGTTAAAATATTTTAACATGTTACTATATTTTAATTAAGTTGATATATAAATGAAAATAAAAATAAGGTATATATAAAATATAATAAATAAATTAAATTTGTTCTTAACAAAGATTATCTAATATCTATTCTTTTTTTATTTTATTAAGTTAAATTGCTTACAAATGAAAAAAAAAAAGAGTTTTGTAATTATACGTAGAATAAAAATACTTTTGAGTTTGTTTATAAGTAAAGGAACTTAAGTTTTAATAAACAAATTTTTACGAACGTTTATTATAAACAGATACGATTCAAATTATTAAATATACTTCAATATTATTAAATATACTATAATATTATTTTAGTTAAGTATTTTTTTAAGTTTGCACGATAAAAAGTTTTGCGTAGAAGCATTTGTTTTTTGTTTTAAGAATAATTAACAAAAGAGCTTGCATAATTAAGACTTTTATATTTAATTTAATTTTTTTTCAATTTCCTAAAATTAAAAAAAAAAAGATTTAATTGTTGAAAACGATTTTTCTCAATATCTCTGTTTCTTTGTGATTTGTTTAAAATATAAAACATTTTTACAATAACATAAAAAATTTATGAATTAAATTCCTGGCGAACGCGTTCTAAACTATGTATCAAAAATATGCTCAAAGCAGACAAAACTTTATTATATTTTTATATAAAACAAGTTGAAATGCCAAGCAAGATAAATTTAAAAAATATTTAAAAACCTAAATTATTCTTTGCTAGTCAAAAACAAAATCGCTGTTTAAATAATTAACATAGGTTTTTGTTTATCAATATTAATATGTTTTGTTTACTCCAGAAATTTTTAAAAATAAAAAAAATCATTATTATTTTTTATTCAATAACGATTTATAAACAATTATTATTCAAAAACAAATTTCAGAAATAATTAAAAAAAATATATATACAGGCTTGTTCGGGAAGCGGGTGCGATTGCACTCGATAACTGACCACAGAAATAATATTTAGTTGTGAAAAACCGACCAGATTTTTTAGTCGTTTTAAGAACATTAAAGTTTTTGTATGTTTCCTTGTTTGTCCGCAAAATAATAAGTTCATTTTATCGTAAATTTTAAAATACTTTGTTTTACTGACTTACATGGAAACATATATAAACTTGAATGTTCTCAAACATCTTAGTACGGAAAAATAAAAAAAGAATATTCGCGAACACAAAAAACCCGCTAAATCTACGAACAACTAATTCTATTAGTTCAAAAAATACTAACCGAAATTTTTAGAGTATTCAAAAAAATACTAACCGAATGTCCTGATTATTCTGTTGAAATATTTTAAAAAATTGTATTATTTGAGTTTTGTTACGTTTTTGTTGAGGTTTCTAGCATAAATTATTTTAAGAATATACTATCAAACAAACTATTATTTTAATTCTTGGAGCCACATCTACAAAGCTATAAATGTTGTAAACTAACAATATCTGTTTACAATAATAAATGTTTTTAATATATATATTTTTAACTTGTCAATGTTTTGTAAATATATTATAAACTTTATTAGTATATTCTAATTTTTTATACAAGGGATGTATTTTTTATGTATGCAAAGTATTTTTATGTATGTATTTTTTATGTATATAACTTTATGTATATGTATTTTATTCAAATGTAATCTTTTAAAGCAATATGTGCGATTGATTTTGTAAACAAAAATATTTTCAATAATAACTGCGTTTTTTATGAAATTATTAATAATCGTCAAAGTTAATACAAATAATTTTAACCACTAATCCATTTTCCTCAATGTACCCGATAACTGATGATTTCTCCTAAGAAAGAAAAGTTCTTACATTCTTAGAAATTGGTTAACTAACTTCTATTATTTTTGCTTCAGCCATTCTTACAAACTCGTTATACATAGAGTTACTTTTTTCTGTTTTAAATACTAATTAAAATTATAAAGCCACTTACTAAAACATCATCAACAGTATTGTGAAGCAGTTCCGCTTCCTCCTCGCAATGTAATTTAACACTTTTTTAAATTTCTATCTAGCTAATTGAATTTCTACAGTAACTAAATGATTTAATTATTTTATTTGTTTATCTTACTAAGAAATAAGACATAAGTATATAAATAAAAATTATATATACTCTTTGATAAATCGAAGAACATTTGTTTCTTTATAGCTGTTACTTTATATAAAAAATTTCGCTTAATTTTATTAAAAAAATTATAAAAGAGCGGCGTTTCAAAAATAATTGCTTTAATACATTTATTTTGCTTGAAGTTTTTTCCGTTAAAAGCTATTTTTCTTTTTTTAACCGCTCTCATCGGTCCAGTTAATCTTACAGCGCTTTTTTGTTTGTTTTTTAAATGTTCTCAAAACGACTAAAAAATCTGGTCGGTTTCTCGCAAGTAAATAATATTTCCGTGGTCAATTATCGAGTGCGATTGCACCCGCTTCCCGACCAAGCCTGTATATATATTTTACTAAATAATATTAAACTAAAGTTAATATTAAAATAATAATTGAAAACATAACAAACTTTTCATAATAAATTTACATTTAAAATGTTTATAGTTATTTGAGTTAATTGTTAAATTGAACTAGTTAGTGTTATTTATTTATTGCTGTAGTTAAAACACTTAACATCTATAAAAAAAATTAATAAAGATAATTTTATGACGACAAAATCAATTAGGGCATAAGTTGTATTTTAGTATATATTTTTTTTGCTTCTTTTTTTTTAAATGTGTTATAAGAAGTCTTAATGGTCTTGTCTAAGCACACCGCTACCAAGAGAATAGTATTTAATAAGTTGGTTTTCTGTTCCATAGTAACTGTGCTTCGGGGATCGAAATCGAAACCCTTGCGCCACGGCTGCTATTCGATCATCGAATTAAACATTTAATAAATCCAATAAATAATCATTATTAATTTAATAAGTCATTTAAAAAGAAATCTAAATTTAAATTTCAATTAAATATAAAATATATAAATTTTCAATATAAATTTCAAGAATTTAACAAAAGAGCAAAGCAAATAAATCATTAAACGACTGAGAATAACATCCTTTTGAGAAACCTTTGCTACATTTTTTGGCTAAGTAATTTTGTTAGAATAGATTCATGTCTGGCTTAAAATCTATATGCAAAATATGAAGCTTCAGAAACTAATAATTAACTAACTAATAACTTTAAACTCTGCTTGAGGTTGAATATAAGTTTCTTCCGAGCGTATATTCTTCCGAGCGTATATTCTTCCGAGCGTATATTCTTGATTGGTCCACTAAATTTTAATTGATCGGCTATTTTTCTATCAAACTTTTTAAAAGGAGTTCTACTAGGATTTCATTTCGATAAAGGCTGAAGTTTTCCTATTGATATCTCTTCTAGAGTAACCAACAAAACACTCATCTAACTTGTGTTTGATGCATTATTGTCTAAAAAAAATAGCACAGATGCTCTCCAAGCTTTTATGCTATTCAAGTACACTAAATTTCTTATGAGCAATAACATCCTTGGTAACAGGTATTATTCTGTGGGTCACTTAAATTCAATAATATTACCCGTTATCATGTGTGAAAGTAAAGTCATGATCGGCAGCAACACATTTTGTTATGAAATATTTTTCAGAATTATTTGTTTTTGAAAACATTTTTGTGTTTTTATCTGTCTTTCCATCTAAACCAATGCAAACTAATTAAGTCTTTGCTTCTGAATCTGCATTTTCTGAAATTACTTTTATATTTGACTAAGCTCTGTGTAATTTACACTTATCCACCAGAATATTACGGATGTCAACTGCCAGTAAAAATAGATACTTGATATCATGTTGTAAAGTTTCCAAGAGCTATGCCGAGATTTGAAGAATATCTGTCCCTGACCAACTCCATAGCATGTCTTGGAAACTTTTGAATTCTATGATCTGCTAGAGTTCTCTTACTTTGTTACCATTCATCATGTTCTATATGTAAAAAGTAAAATATTAAAGATAAGCAAATTACAATAAATAAGTGTTAAATATATACCATAAATTAAAAGTTTAAAGTCACGCAAACAAAAATACTTAAGGTTTTATTATTTCAGCAATACATTCTAGGGGATCTAGTAATAAACTTTAGAGCTCATTATTATTATGTTTGTGATGAAAAATATTTCCTTCCTTCTGTTAAATCTTGTTAATGTGTATAGTAGGTATATCTACCGAAGACATCTATAATAGTCCCTTTAACCTGGTTTTTAAACGATGGTCTTGTATCTAAGCCCTTTTTTTGATAGGCGCCTTTGCTTTTAGCGTATACACAAACTATTTGTTCCATTGAGTATTTATCTTTTTTCAATTAACCTAAACATTGCTACATGTCACAATGCCTAATAAACAGATATGTCAAATAGTTTATTTAGTTTAGAATCCAGATTACGCTCGATATTTGCTTTTGCATATTTACGGTTTCACAATGGCAACCTCCAAAAGTTAATTGCAATAAATTAATGAGAGCTGTGGCTAAGCTTGCCCAAAAGCAAAAAGGGGGGCAAACTGCACAAATTTAGAACCCTTTTTTCAAATTTGAGAGGTTTTTTTTTCAACTTTAGGGCCTTAATATCAGATTTTGGAGAGGGGCTTCTGACTTACTAGCCACGGCGCTGGAATTAACATCAATTTACTAAAAAACTAAATAATTTAAATTTTGCACAAAATTTTAACTTAATAATATTTAATTAATAATATTTAAACATAGTTAATAATATTTAAACATTTGTAAAACATATTTATTGTTTATATTATATATATTGTTTATATTAATCTATTTTAACTATGTTGCATCAAGATTATCTAGAAAAGTAACATTTATGAAATACAACCAATTAAGTGTGTAAAACTAAGCCAAGTTAAAAAGTAAATTCAAATTAAAAAAATTAAGAAAATTTATTAGCTTCTTATAAATTCGATTGGTTTGCGCTCTAAATGTTAAGTTAAAAGCGGTAAAGATTAAGAAGTTACGAAGTTAACAATTGTTTACAAACAAAGTACAATACATGCGTACTTTATAAAACAAAGAAAAATAAGTTTTATAAAACAGAGAAAAATAGTTTATGATATATGCAAACCCACAAACTAAATCGAAGTTCAGCAAAAAAATAATCATTTAAAACACTAAAGTTTCAAATTTTCTTCACTTACATACAATTATCTAAATTTATATTTCTTAGATTCCAAAATCGACCTACCCTAATATATATATATATATATATATATATATATATATATATATATATTATATATATATATATATATATATATATATATATATATATATATATATATATATATATATATATATATATATATATATATATATATATATATATATATATATATATATATATATATATATATATAGGCCTCAGCAGGAATATTGGGCTATGGCCTGTGCCCGTCTCGCACCCGTCCTAGTCAGTTTAGACAGATGAAATAAAGCCTGTCTCAAACATAAATTTTGTGTAAAAAAAAGGTGAACTTTTCGATATGTTTTTATTTAGTTACTTTTTAAAACTTCATGATTTTAATATGGATAGCAAACTCCAAGTTATAAAAAAGATAGAGTCTGTGGAAAAGAAACTGAGGTGGAGAATGGACCAATTTTTGTTGTGAAGATATGGTGTAAGATTTGTATTCAATATTAAAAATAAGGCTTCGCGAGTTAAAAGGTTTTCCAAAGTCATCAGTATTAGCATTTATAGAGGGCAGTACCAACATTAAAGCTAGCAAAAGCCAGCGCGAGATCATCGAGATGGGTGGCCCACCTAGCCTGCCAAATCTATTTAAGACAGGCTTTTTATAGCCTGCGCAGTTTTTACTCCTGCCGAGGTCTATATATATATATATATATATATATATATATATATATATATATATATATATATATATATATATATATATATATATATATATATATATATATATATATATATATATATATATATATATATATATATATATATATATATTTATATATATATATATATATATATATATATATATATATATATATATATATATATATATATATATATATATATATATATACATACATACATACATACATACATATATATATATATATATATATATATATATATATATATATATATATATATATATATATATATATATATATATATATATATATACAGTATTGGCCATTAATAACAAACTATCAAGTCAATTTAGTATGAGTATAAGTTTGAAATTAAATATTTTATAAACTAAAAGTGATTTTTTTAATTTTTTTTTATCGAAATAAATCAAATAATCACAATATAAATTTATTATAAAAAAATTAAAACTAAAAAAATTAAAAAACAAAATATTGAAATTAAAACAAGTGTTCATTTGTATATAAAAAATGTGACTAAAATAAAAAAACCACAAAAACAAAATTAACAAACCTTAATAAAAATATATCAACAAAATATATAAAAAAAGAATTAATACTTTGTTGACAATCATTTTGCTTTTAAGCATTTACTGATATGTTTTGGCTTAGAGTTCACTAAATTCTGAGTAATCTCTTTTGTAACATTATTCGGTAATTTTGTTACTAAATCTTTCAGCTAGTCAGATTTTTTTATTCCAATTTTACTAAGATTGTGGTTTAATCCAGACCACAAATTTTCTATGTAATTCAGATCTAAAATATTGGCCACACACGGTTTGGCTAAGACATAGCTTCAATATTGTTTTTTTCAAACAATTGCTAGCTAATCTTAGAAGAATGGAGCATTATCTTATTGGAAGATTCCCATGTCTCTTAGGAAAATGTCAATAGAAAGCATTAAATAGTTATCCATATGTCTATATATCTTTAAGAATCGAGCCTTCCATCAAATAGTTAAAAACAACCAACACCTACATAGTTCATGCATGCCCAATGTTCTTTTCATCTGTGAAAAGAACGTTATGCCACATGCTTATAGACCAAATTTTACGAGCTAAACATCAGTTTTTTCTTGTATTCTGATGTTTTATCAATAGACGCAACTTTTCGCAAGTAGTTTGCCACAAAACAGCACTGTAACATTAGAGGTTAGTAAAAATATAATCATTCTGGTTATCCGAAAAAATATCAACTTAAAAGTTAAAGCTAGATGTGTGACAAAATTAAATTTTTGATAAATAGTTTATCATGTAATTTCTAAATTATTACTAGTCCAAAGAAAAACTGTTAGTTAGAATGCAACAATAAAGTCTATATTATACAAGCATCTTTTGCACCAGCATGAAATAAGGATGCCACAAATCAATACATTCCAGGTTTTCATAATGACACTACCAACATAGCAAATGCAATATTTTTATATTGCAAATCTATATCTTTTTAAATAAACAATTTAAAAAAAGGCATATTTTTAATATAAAATGAATCTTACTTTTTATCAAGATATAAACTCCTGATATGCGTTGTAGGAGTTTGAGTTAAAACATCATGAGACATCTCTTTAAGCTTCTTGCAAAACTATATTATTTAATTAAATTGAAATAAAAAATAATATCTTTTATTAGGCAATTTACATTGAACAACTTTTATCTCTATTTTCAATATCAATATTATTGATAAAGTAATATTATAATACCGTATTATATTATATTAATAAATATTTGAATATAAGTATAATATTATACTTAAAATATAACAATATATTATTATATAGTATATAATAATGCAGCGTAATATATTTATAAAACACATAATAATACAATATTAAATATAAAAGAACTTATAATATTTATATTATAAAATATAAAATAAAATAGATATTTTATTTTATATTTTATAATATAAGTATTATAAGTTATAAAATAATATAACAATATTAAGTATATTAAGTTATAAAATTTTATAACAATATTATACCTATAGTATTAATTTATATTGGATAATATATTATTTAATTAAAATACATGTGCTTTAAATTATTAATAATTTTTTCTGATAATGGTGATAGTTACCTAAAAAGTAAAAAATAAAAAGTTTGATTGTAATAAAATTAATAAGATATTAATGATGCAAAAATTTATTTTTTAATTTGTTGTAAATATTTATTATAATCAAACTTGATATTTTTTGTTTTTTGATAAATAAATACGAAATTTTAATATTGAAAATAAAAAATTATAAATTTTTATCAATAAAAAATTGTAATTATACAAATTTGTGGTCCATTCAAAAACAAAATAAAACGGACTAAAATTGTAATAAGAAATGCTTCTTTTTTTGATTTGTTGACTGAATCTCTAAGCGACTACCGTAACAACCAAGAAGTTTTCTACTGCAAAGAATAGCGGGTTATAATAAAATAGTACTTTTTTTTTTCATTATTATTTATTTACAACTTTGTCGTTGTTCAAAGACAAGTAAACAAGGCTTCTGAAAGCAGATTGTAATGATCTTATCATCAGAACCTTTTACAAGTCTTTTAAAATCAATACATTTACAAAAAATAAATCGTGATAGGTATTGGAAATAAAAATCAAACCACTAACGTCTGATCTTAACGTCAGAACTTATATATATATATATATATATATATATATATATATATATATATATATATATATATATATATATATATATATATATATATATATATATATATATATATATATATATATATATATATATATATATATATATATATATATATATATATATATATATATATATATATATATATATATATATAAATACATATATATATATATATATATATATATATATATATATATATATATATATATATATATATATATATATATATATATATATATATATATATATATATATATATATATATATATATATATATATATATATATATATATATATATATATATATATATATATATATATATATATATATATATATATATATATATATATATATATATATTAGCAGCCGTGGCGCAGTGGTAACGCACTTGCCTCAGAAACGTAAGATCCGTGGTTCAAACCCACATCGGTTGGGAAGGAGGCGTGAACTTCCTATTAAATGCTCTTCCGCGGTGCTCTGTGATAAGACCGTAAGGACTTCTTGCGGCACCTTAATCAACTTTAAAAAAATATATATATATATAATATATGTGGTTTCCATGTAATGTTCTCGTTGAGAATTACTCTTAAAAATTTAGTAACAAAACCTCTTTTTATTTCAACCTTATTAATAAATATTTTGGGCAAAATTTGGGGTAAATAGCGTTTTTTAGAGAGTGAATCTTTTTATTTCAACCTTATTAATAAATATTTTGGGCAAAATTTGGGGTAAATAGCGTTTTTTAGAGAGTGAATGGAAAAGAACCCATTTGGTTTTATTAATATTAAAAGTTAACTTGTTACATTTGAACCAAGTAGATATATTTTTAAGTTCATCATTCATTGTAAAAAATAGCTTGAATATGTCATTATTAGTCAGGAATAAGTTGGTGTCATCGGCAAATATGATACTAATTAAGTTTGAGACTTTATTTAAGTCACTTATATAGATTAAGAACAAAAGTGGTCCCAAAATAGAATCTTGGGGAACACCACAGGAAATATTTAGTCGATGGCTTTGGCCATAGTTATTAATAAAAACAAATTGTTTGCGGTTTGATAAGTATCTTCAAAGCCA
>NC_061161.1:37696911-37714411 GCF_022113875.1 Hydra vulgaris | reverse complement strand
TATATATATATATATATATATATATATATATATATATATATATATATATATATATATGTACATTATATATATATATATATATATATATATATATATATATATATATATATATATATATATATATCTTTATATATATATATATATATATATATATATATATATATATATATAAATATATATATATATATATATATATATATATATATATATATATATATATATATATATATATATATATATATATATATATATATATATATATATATATATATATATATATATATATATATATATATATATATATATATATATATATATATATATATAGTTATACCTATAGTGAAGGAATTGGATAAACAATACGTGGTAAAAAAAAATTGAAACTCCAAAAAAAAAAAGTTTAGTTAAAATGATTTTAAAAAGCAGACGAATCCTGTGACGAATAGCTAGTTAGTTAGTTAGTTAGTAGTAAACGCTGTAACTGGCAGAGCTAGTGAGTATGTTATTAGGCACACTTTGACAGTTAAAATGATCGATTGTTGCTCATCCAGTAATCAATTGCTTCTTTAAAGCTGTTGACTGAAGGCAATTTAACAGTTTCTTCTGGAAGAGAGTTGCATAAATTCGCTACTCGATTAAAAAAGAAGTTTTCTTTGCGCTAAAGTTTTGTCGTTTCTATAAAAATTTTAAAGCAAAACCTCTTCTAAAATTGTTTGCCAATGAAAAACAAATGCCTTTTTCTAATTTATCAATATTATTCATAATTCTGTACATTTTTTTTTTAGATCTCCTATTTGTCTCCTTTCCGCTAGTGTAGTTAGTTTTAGTTCTTTGAGCTTTGTTGTATAGGAAAGATTTCTGATTGATGATACTAGTTTATTAGCTTTGTGCTGGATTTTTCCGATTTAGTCACAATCCGATTTATGATATGAAGACCATACCGGAACTGCGATCTCAAGTAATAGACGATCAAAAGTATTATAAAGCAAACGAAGCAACTTATAATTAATACAAAAAAAATTTTTTTAACGATTAAGCATTTGATTTGTTTTGTTAGAAGTTTTAGTCAATTGATTTTTATATTTAAGATTTGTATTGAAAAGTACTACTAGGTCTCTTTCTGTATCTGACTTCGTTAATTGAAATTGTTGACAATTTCTAGATCATTTTGAAACTTAGTAGCGCATATCTCTGATGCGAATTGCGCTACTAATTTTCAATATCTTTTGTATCTTCAGCATATACCTTGGTTGCATTGAGCAAATTTTTTAGACAGCTGTTAATATATAAAACAAATAAAAGTGCTGCAGTTAACAAACTTTGTGGTACACCGCTAAAAATCTTAACCCAGTCAGAAATGATTTCACCATAAATAACTCTTTGTCTTCTGTTTTCTAAAAAGCTGCAATCCATTTAAGTAGCAGATAATCAAAGCCGTATGGTCTTAGTTTATCTAACAGACTCCAGAGCGGAACTGTGTCGAAAGCTTTAGTAAAGTCTAACATAATATTATCAACTGGAATACCAACATAAGTTTGATGAAATGCAGTCAATGCTTTTTAATTTCTAGATTATTAGTACATGTCTTGTTCCTAACAAAACTGTTGGTCTTTTTGAAGATTATTTTTATGCAGGTACCCTTCCACTTTAGATCTAATTATACTTTCCATAATTTTACATGGAACAGAAGTCAATGAAACTGGACAATAATTGCAGGAAAGAGTCTTACCACCTTTTTTGAATAGTGGAGTTATGTTCGTTAATTTAAGTTAAACTGGAAGCGTCTATTAAATATAAATTAATGTTAGAGTAATAGCTAATGCTTCAGCACAGTTTTTGATCTGAAATGGATGCATATTATTAGGACCACATGCTTTGTTTTGATTAAGGTTTTTTATTTTTTCTAATATAATTTCGTAGCTGATATCATTTAGATCTTGATCAACAAAGATTAAGTTATTTTCATAAAATTCAACTGTTATATGTGGAAGTTCCCTTCCTTTTTCATTTAAAAAAACATCTTGGAAACATTTATTGAGTAGATTAGCTATCTCTTTAGGTTCTTGAGTTAAGTTACCATTTTTAAGGCTCTGATTGGTTTTCTGACTTAATGTTGGGTGTTTAGGCATTTATAAAGAAGTTTCGGATTCGTTTTGGATCTTTTAACTAACTCATTTTCATATGCAAGACCCCAGCTAGCGTACATATATTGGGCCAACGTATGTAAAACCATCGCAAACGTCAGCTCTTTTTTCCATTGCAAAACCCACGTTGATCCAATGTCATTTGGTTAATAATAAAAATTATTATCGACGGAACTAAAAACATGTGTCAATTTTACATTGGCCCAATGTATGTAAAAAAATCGCAAAAAGTTAATTGTTTTTTTGATCTAAACCCAATATTGATAAAATGTATATGTTTCGACGTTGATTCAATGTATGTAAATCAAGATTTTTTTAATGCATGTAAAAACGTCGCATGAAGTTGATTGTATTTACGATTTAAACCCAACATGCCCTGATTTTATAAAATTAAATAGTTCTAAAAATATTTAGAGATTATTCGAATTTTTATCTTGCACAACTCGGTTGTGGTCTCTTTTTCGAGTTTTTATCTTGCACAACTTCGTTGTGGTCTAATATTTTGCGCTTTTGCAGAAACATTAACAATATGCCATTAATCTAAAACCTGATGAATATATAAGAATGTTTCATGAGCTAAGTTTAGTTTCAAAGTAGCTACCACTTTCTCCTAAAATATTTTTAAAACATGTTGCACATTCTGTCGTTGAAGTCTATAAGGATAAACAGCAGCATGGGATATAGAAACTGATTTCAAATATTATCTTTTTGATAATGATATAGGTTTTTGACATTAAAAAAAGAACCAATTTTTTTATTGTCAAAAGATAACTTTCGATACTTTGCAGAAATCCACTAGTTACGCAAACATTTAAGAAAATGAACTGTATCAAACAAAAAAAACCAATCACACTGATCATCTTATGGATAAATGGCCTGACAGTCAGTAATTCTTTTGAAAATTTTGCAGTATTGCTGATTGATTTTATGATTATCTGTTACAAATCCTAAAATAAATGCCCCATTTTTTTTCAGCTAAAGCAGCAGCTTTATTTACAATACTGAATTGATACATTGATGTTAGTGCAGCATTTCATTATTACACATAGTATAGAAGCTGCTTTAGACTCTGGATCAATTTTTTTATTCAATATAAAACTCTGCCTGAATAAGCAACTGTTGGTTTAATTTTTACCTCATCAACTATCAAAAATGCATTTTCTGATGATTGTTCTTTAGTTTTTTAAATGTTTTTTGTAATACAAGATCAATGTTTGTGGCAGAAATTATAGACTGCAGTTTTCATTTACTTGGAAGCACTAAAAAATCACAAAATTGATCATAGCTGGTGTTATAAAAAGACTCAATAGCAAAGCCATAATGAGCTATAGATTTTGTTACACAATAGTTTAAATTGTCTTGTACTAAAATTCAGTTTCTTTTGCTTGATGTCATCTTTGATTTTATAAAATTCATGTTCTGAAAGAACAATTGTCACTTTTTCAATAATATCATTAACATACAGATTATAATTATAAACTAAATTAATTGCTTCAAAAAATTGTGAGTAGAAGACTAAGCTATTATTGGGATTCAATATATTGCCTAACGAAACGCTGATACCATGTTTAAGAGCATAAAAATTTATTGGTGAACCCAATATACACTTATTGTAAACAATTACTGTCATGAAGCTATCTTTATTAAGAATTTATCTATTTGTTGAAATATTTCAATTTTTTAAATATATACACAAAAGTATGTGTAATACTTTGTCAGAATAGAATTCAAAAAACGAATTTATTTTATCTTTTTTAAGAAATTAATTAATTGATGATCCTCAGACTTAGATTGGCGAAGCATTGACTTTGGTGTTGATAGACAAAAAAAAGGAAAACTATAATACTTGGTGCACATAGTTATCGAGTATAGCCACCAGGAAGCTGGTGGCTATACTCGACCACTATGTGCACCAAGAATTTTTTTGGCAATATCATTTCTGTATTTTCAGGCCAATGTTTTTCACATATAAAAAATTTAGATTGCTCTATAACAAAATCTTTACGTAGAGGAAGCACGTTAATCCATTTTTGTTTTTCAACTTCATCTTTAGGTAATTTA
Organism: Hydra vulgaris; assembly: GCF_022113875.1. Lineage (NCBI taxonomy): Eukaryota > Metazoa > Cnidaria > Hydrozoa > Anthoathecata > Hydridae > Hydra > Hydra vulgaris. The sequence goes on along the minus strand of NC_061161.1, from coordinate 37,710,206 downwards.
AAAACATTACACTTATTAAGTTCATTATATTTTCTTTTACAGTTCACAATTTAACATTTGTTTGGCATAATAAAAGAGATTTTCAAAAAGTATTTCTGTAACAATAAAAACGCTTCCACTTTATAGAAATAATGGCCCTCGCTAGCGAAGTCAGAACATCGAATTTGCGCGTCCTGTGATATACTAGTCCTTGAAAATAAAATAAAGGAAATCAGTAAATTATTAAAATACAGATTAAAGAACTCAAATGCAAAAAAATTTGTTGTGTTTAAAACAATAGATTTTTTAAAACGCGTAATAAGTACAAGATTCTAAAAATAACAGTCAAGTGCATGTTACAGGATTATTAATTTTTACTGCGTATTTATTCATTCTTAAATGTGTTTTAAAAAAGCACAGTTTTTTTTAAAACGAATTTTTCTTTATTCCTGGTAAACGAGGTAAAAATGCTTAAGACAAAGACTTTTTACATCTGACGATGGTTTATTGAAGGTACATACTACTCTTCTTTTCTTACTAAATTTAGTAGTAAGTCTTTGTTTAACTTTACTATTAAATTTATTTATTGATTAGTTTATTGTTTATCTAGTTATTCATTTATCTAGATGTAAATTTTAATATAATACTTTTTTAATATAATATCAATACTTTCATTACTACAATATTGGCACCAATAACTAGGAACGCAAATAAGGAAGCGCCGATGCTTGTTATGAACAATTGTAAACTCCACTATAGTCTTTCTGTTAACCAAACATTAGCCTCTCATATCATAGCTGTTAAGTGTCTGCCAGCATACATGCCACAGATTAATCCAATGAAAGAATTTTTTTTTTCTTTAAAGCATACTTTCAAACAAGTAGAAAGGCCTCGAAACACGGATAAGGTAATCAGAAAACTTGAAAATTGTCATGGATACCACAGAGTTTAATTTACTTTATTTTACAACCATATACATACAGTAGTCTCTCCCTTAGTTGCGCAAATTGAACTGTTTCTTTTGCTTTCATAATTGATAACGATGGAGGCACTTAAATCGTTGAACGATGCAATGTATTAATCAAAATATATAGCTCATTTTCTATTGCTTCAAATTTTCCAGACGATAATCAAAACACTTTTTTTCTAGATTCTTATGTCATTATTAAACTTCTTTTTTCTATTTGATCTCGATTATTCCAGAGAGGTCGAATTGAATTTTCAATTACACTATATTCTCTTGCAATCGCTCATTAGCTTGGCGCATCACTTTTTTTAAGTTTAGTTATAATTTCGACTCGATCTTCTGATAATCTTTTTCTCTTGCCTTTTGCCATAAAAAGTAAGGAAATAAAAGTTGGAATAAGAGAACTGTGAATTGACGGCTGAATTTAAAATGAAGTTTTTTTATTAAAATTTTTTAATGAGACTTGAATGGTAAATCGTTAAAAGTTATTATTATCTGTTTAGAACAAGATTTATCATTTACTTTGATTCGAATTATTTACGTTCTGATAAATCATTATCTCAAAATATTTGCGATAAAGTCTAGTTTTTAACCTAACACAGGAAAATAAACGTTTTCTGATCTAATTTCACTTTCATCAAAAAACTCAGTAAAATATTGAATTTATATCATCAATGATATAGAGCTTGATAACTATACTAAGAAAATACATTATGAAACTAAACCATATAATAATAAGTTTACTATTTCTAAATATTTTCAAAACAATACTTGTAAAGCAGAATTTTAAACTTTTTTTTTTCAATTAATATAGTACTAAGTTTAGTTGAAATATTGAACTCGAAAAATACGCTTGCCTTAAACAAAGTAAATACATTTCGTACCAAAATCTAACATCAGATGAGCAAAAGAACCATTTTTCCAACTTATATTAAATGCTACCAATTAACATTTAAGGTTTTGATTTTAAATGATCTTAAATGGTACTAATTACCATTTAAGATTTCGTTTTTTTAAGTATTGATATCTTTATAACTAAACCAAGTTTGCAAGTTTGCGAAGTAAAGTTTTTTTTGTTATATAGTGCTTTTTTAAAGAGCTACATTACAAATGGAATTCTTTTGAAAAGTTAAAACTTTCTTCAAAGAAAAATTTAATTAACAATTGGTTTAGTTATAAACATATCATTACCATAAAACGTCCAAATTGTATATAAGAAGACCAGCTGGGGCAAAAAATTTTTATCTCCTGACAAGTTGATTGTCCTCAGATAGTTTACTATATAAGAACAAATCTTTATGAGAAACTTAAACCTGGTGGCCATATTCTTGCTGACAGAGTGCTGATTCTAATCACATACTACAGTTATTCGATAACAATAGTGTTTTTTTATGTAAATTAATATGATTGTATCTTTAGATTATTTATCTATTAATTGGCTTAATGATGCCTTTTTGATTTTTTCATATACTATCATTAATTCATTACATCAGGAAACGATGGAAAAAATGCTATTAAGACAACATTTCTATTGTTCCTTTTATCTTGATGCAAAATCTAGACAGCTTTTTAATGTTTATGTACATAATGTTCATGAATAGAGGAATTTGATGTATAAAATGATTCCCATTAGTTATATATGACTGTGAGGATCACTCAATTTGTTAGATAACACTATGTTAACTTTGAAGGATTTTAAATATTTTAATATGAGTGTAGTTGATTAATGTAAATATATATAATCAGAGTGGCCAGCAAATTTTCATGTTCTTTTTCCATGACTTTTCTTTAAAATTTTTACATAAAATATTACTATAAAATTTTAGTAAACATAAAAACTTAACACAAAGTTTTAAAAAAATTTTACATAGTTCTTTACTTTTACCCAAAAACGTAAACTTGCTCTCATTGACTTTTGTCTCATAATAATGTTATATATAGTATGTCTCATAATTTGTTTCTCATAATAATAATGTTATTATGAGATTTTAAAAATACATTTTTTGCGATCATATTTTGAATGTCAATTGAAGCAATAACATGTAGCATGCAACTAAATCAATCAAAATTCTCTGTGTTTTGCATAATTTATATAATTTCCTGACTTTAGCAAGATGTCCAAGTTGCTGTCCACCCTGATTATTGATTAAAAAATTGAATAAATTATAAGCAAAGCATTAATTTCTTATTTAAAGATTAAAAATCTAAATACAATTTAAAAGGAGGGTATTAATTTTAATTTTACTATTGTCTGGTTTAAAAATCTTTTCTTAACCAATTAGTACTTTTTGTACTGTACTGAACTCATTTTGTTTTAACACAAGTGTAAAGTTTTTAAAATTACCTAATTTTTTTACAATGTTATAATTTTTTTTAAGACTAGGTCATTAATATTTGCTGCTACCTTTCCTACCATTTTCTGTTTATTTCTTACTACCTTTTTTTACAATACACAATATTAAGTGTCTTTAACCACTGCACCTAGCGGGCTACATTACTTTTACTTAAAAATATTCAATTGTGATGATATTATTTATTAAATTTCAAAAGATTTTTAAAAACAATAAAGAAAAGCTTATAAGGATTTTTGTTGTTTTTGATTTACTAGATCATTCTGAGTGTTAAATTTGAAGAAAAACATAAAGTATATACATAAAAGTTTTTAATAGCAATCAAAGTTTATAAAAGTAATAAAAAAACATTTATTTTTACAATATTAAAAAAAAGTGTTAAAAAAATGACTTATTGATTATGTTTTTTATTTACATTTTTTAATATAACTAAAACTTTAAAAATTTCCAAAAAGAAAACAAATTTTAAGTATATAAAAAAATCCAAAAAACACTTATAAAGTGCATTTATATTATAAACTTAATTATTTAATCTTTATAAAGTTTTAATGTTTTCTGCGTGCAACTATGCGCGCTCATGTTGTTTACAAAAAGATGTGACGTTGCACGTAATTTCATCTATATGTAAAAAGTTACAAATATATTGTACAATCCTATATTCCTATATTTTGATTTTTTTTTTAATATTAAATAAAACTTTATTTTTTGTAGTCCTTACTCTATGGTCAATTCATTGATTTATGATTGGTACATTGCTTCGGTGCCCAATGCCAATGCCACTGCATTTTGGCAGTACATTTATGTCAAACATCAGTCGAAAATGGCGCAACATTATGTGAGTTTATTTAATGATTTAAATTGCATAAGTATGTATATGTATGTATATATACACATATATATATATATATATATATATATATATATATATATATATATATATATATATATATATATATATATATATATATATATATATATATATATATATATATATATATATATATATATATATATATATGTATATATATGCATATGTATGTATATGTATGTATATATATATATATATATATATATATATATATATATATATATATATATATTTATATATATATATATATATATATATATATATATATATATATATATATATATATATATATATATATATATATATATATATATATATATATATATATATATATATATATATATATATATATATATATATATGTAGCATACTAGATAGATACTTTCGGGGACATGTTATTTTTTTTCGAGTTCGGTTGTTTTTTTTTAACTTTTTTTATACTATTTTTATCATATTAATATATTTTTTTTAGTTTTTATTTTCTTTTTTATTTTTATTTATGCATATTTAAATTTATTATTTTATTGCAAAAATATAGTTTTTATATTAATTTTTGTTATTTTTATTTATTTATTTTATATTATATTTCATTTTTAACTACATCTATTAACAAAAACAATTAATAACAGTAATATAACCAAATTTAAACCTTGCCTATGCCTGATCTTGATGCCTGGCCTAACCAAACCCTCAGTCGACGTAGCAGCACTCCCTTGCGAGTCAGGCTATTCATCAGGCGATGTATGTTTTTTTAGTTCTCTTTAAAAGTTTTTTATTGATACATTATTTTAAAAAAAAAATCATGCTTACGGGGACAAAAAATTAAGGCGTACACTAAAATGTCCCTGATAGTGCAAATGTCCCTGTAAGCGCTCGTTTTTTATGTATATATATATATATATATATATATCGTTTTTATATATATATATATATATATATATATATATATATATATATATATATATATATATATATATATATATATATAATATATATATATATATATATATATATATATATATATATATATATATATATATATATATATATATATATATATATATATATATATATATATATATATATATATATATATATTAATGATATTATGCACAGAAGTGTTAAGCACAACATTTAGTCAAATTGAACTAAGTTTACAAAAATTGTTGTAATTTTTCAAACATTATTGTGCCCGAATATGGCAAGTGTACGACAAATTGTTACGAGTTTACTCATTCACATTACTTGACAAGTACAAAAACAGAGCAAAAAAATTATATGCACAAACGTTAAAAGTGTCCTCGCCACATTCGCATTTTTAGTTTCTTGATTATTTGGAGCGCCGAATATGTCTAATCAAATCACGTTTGATTTAATTCAGTCTCGGTACATTTCTTCATTTGATACGATTCTTCCAGAATATTCTACACATCTACATGGCGCAGATATTGTGTTGTTTGATTCATATGTAATTAATGACGTAGTGGCCGATGAAGATGTACAAAAACAATCTTGTAATATTTTATCTCTAGATATTTATTAGTATTATTGTCTAATCAAATCAATATCCATCATATGACTTACGAGAGATTGTATTGATTTTCATATAGTATTTTAAAAATAAAATGTGATGGTTTTAGATAACACTGCTTCTCTAGTAAACCATAATTTGAGCATAATTTGAGTGATGAATCTTCCAATTCTTTTCCGAAAATGTATCGTAAACTGAAACTCCGGTAAGACTAGTTTCCAAGTTATTTTTTTTTACATAAATAATACTTGTTGAATAAAAATAAATGTGTATTTATTATAATACACAACTATATTCAATAAATTTATTATAACGTTTTTTTTTTGACAGAAACCAAAAAATAAATAAATAAGAAATCAAATCCTAATACTTGGGAAAGAACTATATGTAAGAATAAACGTATTAGGGGAGGATGGGGGGAGGGATATATTAACAGAAGTGGTAAAACTATAACGGGTGATGACAAAAAAAGGAAAATAATTCTGGCGCTGAAATCAAACTGCAAAAGTCAAAAAAAGAAAAGTACTCCTATGTGAAACTATAGTCTCTCTATTTACAACATATCATATGTTTTGACTTACATCAGCTAATTCAGCTGTTTTTAAAATGCCGTCAAAACAACATGTACTACGCGAGCGCATTGTACAGTTCTATCAAATGCATTAAAGTCTTGGAAAAATGTTTACTATAAATCGTTTTAAAGCCAAAAAAGTTCCAGTTTCAACTATTTACCGTATTTTGGCATGCTTAACAATCAATCGTAAAAGTAATTGTGGAAGATCAGATAAAATAATGGACAAAAAGGGATTTCGTATGCTTCATAGTGCTTTCAACAACAATGGCTCAATAAGTCAACAAGAATAATAATATTCAATAACTCAACAAAAAAACACCAGACTTCTTGGAAAGCTAAAACATCCAATATGTACCAAAAAACCGCAATTCGACAAACTTGCCACAAAGTTGCACAACTGAAGATTTCTTTAGATATTTGAATTAGTTAGTATATAAAAGCAACTGGAGGGCTTAGAATTGCAAACAAATGATTACCAGAATTAAAATACGTATTCTTCAAATCGATATAAATGCTGTACTGTGCTCCTGTTCCAACATCATGACAAAACATGTCGAACTGCTGATGATGGACCATATTTGAATGTTCATTAATTTTTTCTTAAAGATAAGTGATGTACTTTCAATGAAAATAAATATAATCTTTATTTTCTAAACATTTATTTTTATTATAGCCCGATATAAAAATTGTCAATTTTTAGTTATCATATGTTACCAGAAAAAATACCTTTAAAGATGGATTGCAGTAAGTACAGGTAAAAAAAAAAAAGTTGTTATTAATAACAAACAATTTGAGTTTGTCATTGTTTTGTAGAATATTTTATTATGTTGTATTTTGGTTTTAGATTTAAATGCAATGATAATTTTAATTATGAGATACGAATGAATATCCATTGCGAGTACCGGAGTTTTGGTGATTCCGAGAAACAAAAACAATACATTGCTTCTTTATTAATATCAGTCCCAGTTGTTCGTCGGCGTACTGAAATTCTTCTATGGCACCTTTTCATTCAGTCATTGAGTTATAGAAGACATTGCAAAAAAAAATTTCTGAAACAGGAAACTACAGTGGATGTGATGAAAAAATTGGTCTTTAACCTTAAACCAACAACAACATACCATCCAAGGTCAAGGCTCATATTGACTAATTCCCCAGGATGGAGTTGCTTTATTGCAGGAGGGATTTCAGTAAATTATATTTTGCATATGAATTGGACATCAAAATTAGCTCCGTCTTTATCTAGGGCAAAAAGATTCAATTCCTGTTTCTTTTTTTGTATAGAAAAAAATATTTCATTTTTATTATCCACAACTATGTTTTTATATCCCGAAGAAAGACCCATGTGTAAAATGTAACTTGTACAGTTTAAATTTAAATAAAACAGCTTTAGAAGATGACTTCCAGCAATATAAAACGAGAGAATGCAAATCTATGAAAATGAAAGAGGATAGCAAAAATAGGTCGTCCATAGACTCATCTTTTAAAGCTGTAACGTTTGACCTGCAGAGTACATTAACTATCTTGAATGGTGGGGATTCGGAAATATATTACAAGAGAAAGCTGAATGCGTACAATTTTACAATATTTGAATACCCATCAAAAAATGGATTTTGACATCTATGGGATGAATGTAATGGGCAAAAAAGAAACAGTGAAATAGGCGCATGCATTGTTAAGTTACAATGTTTAACTCAATAAAATAATTCATATAACTTTTTGATGACAGGGGAAAAATTGGGATAAAGTTATATTAAAAGAGACATATCCATGCCTGCTTCCAATTAGCGAGAAAAAAAAGAAAGATGTAGAGTCGTTAATTTGTAGCAATGGTATTCCAGAGGGTTATAAATATTTTTAATATTTCTGGGACACCACCTTCAACATCAAAAGGAACAAGAACAAGTTGCGATTCAAATAAAGATATGCCCTGATTAATTGATATAAATTTAAATAATAATTCTGTTTTATTAAATAAAAATGTTTTTTTTATTTTACGTACATAAACACTTAGTTTTAATTTACCTTTAAGTAAAACAGAATAATAATAAAAGCATAATAATTAAATGTGTGTCCACAAATTGTAAGGACACATTTGTGGTAAGTACATTAATAAATATGACAAATGTGGTAAGTGCAAGCATGTTGGTATATTTTGTCATATTTCTCTCTCAAATACAAATGCTAGATAGCTTTCTAGCTTTTCTTACATATATGATGATTCAGCGATTATGATAATGTATTAATTGAGTTTTTAAAATCATAAATAAAACAAAATTTAAATATTTAACTTTTAAAATGCTCCCCTGTAAAATTGTATCTGTTGCACTTAACACTTCTGTGCAAAAAGTCATCGATATATATATCTATATCTATATCTATATCTCTATATATATCTCTATATATATCTCTCTCTCTCTCTCTCTCTCTCTCTATATATATATATATATATATATATATATATATATATATATATATATATATATATATATATATATATATATATATATATATATATATATATATATATATATATATAAATATATATATTAATTTATAAAAATAAAGAAAACAACTTTTTTTTGGTACTAATAGTTTCATGCCTAAAGGCAATCATCAGCCATGTAATACAAAACAAGAAACAAAAAAAAAACGTTAAAATATAAAGTTACAGTGGAATGTGCTCCGTCGTCAAAACAAAACAAAAACAAAAACCTTAAAACGGCTGCCTAATCACCCGTATCGAAATTCGAAAGGAGGAACTTGCTTTTATGTCTACATTTAGATACTAATTCATTCCTCTTATTTAATAAGTTATCATAGGTGTACGATATTATGAAATACTTTTCGTATAGACATAAGTTGCATCGTTTTGTTGTGGGATTGTAAGATCTACAACGTTTTAAAATTTTCCATTTAATTGTCGGGTTTACTCCATTTTCCTTTAACTTCCATACTTCCTTAGACAACTCAGTATCGTTTTTATATTTTTCGATCTTAAAAGATTTTGTATGATTAGCGTATCTAAGTTTAAAAGCAGTTTCACTTACTCCAAAATACACTTTTTCAATCCCGTCTGGAGTGCCTGGATATAGAGTGGCTTGATACACTATGTTATTAACGAGACACTGTTGATTTAAAGGGCACTTGCTTTTAGTAATACAATTGCAACTTTTATCTGATTCTGGGGGGATGCTTTTCATAATATGACGGTTATGAAAGTTAACGATTGATTTGATGTTTGGCATACAACTGTAACTCACCTTTAGAGTATTTCTATTAAAAATCTTGTGGTATTTATGTCTAACTGGAAAGTGCTTGTCAATTAAATCCAAAAAGATTTTACCAATTTTAGTAGAAACATTTTTACTATATGGGGGGTTAAACCAGATAATATTGCGCTTACGGTTTTTTGGTAGAGGTTGAATGAGTTTCGGAATATAATTAAGTTTAAATTTGTAACCAGACTTTTTTAATGCATCCTGATACAAATGAGCAGAGCTTCGAAAGCTAGTGTCATTAGATGAATTAGCTGACAACCTTAATTCTATAGATCGAGGAAGTTGCTTTATTATGCTAGGAGGGTGATTGGAATCAACATGTATATAATTTAGTTCATTGATTGGTTTACAAAATGGTCTAAAAGATTGATCATTGAGATTAAGTGTTACATCAAGGAAGTTCACAACTTTCATGTTACATTGTATGGAGATAGAAAGATTGTTATTTTTAAAAATTTGAATAACATGTTTTTTTATCGTGTCCATAAGGTGGCCACTAGCATTTTTAAAAACCGCTAAACCATCATCTCGGTATAAGCCAAAATCTGTCTTGTTATAATGCTGTGATAGCTGAAAAAGAAGAAAAACTCCGACAAGCTCACATACTTCTGCGCCGTCAAAAGCACCCATTGCAACATCAAACAAACCACTGTTCTTTTTAATCCAAGGTTGCTCATTATTAAACAACAACGATTTTCGAGCTTGTTTAATTATAAGTTTGTCTTCGTTTTTAATGGTTACAAAATTCTCAGCAAATTTAATGGCATCATTCAAAAGACTTTCATTGATAGAAGGATAAAAATCAACAATGTCAAAAATTAAAAATTTATAAAAATGCTTGTTTTTAATACCTTTGAACCAATCTAAAACGTTTTGCGTGCTTTTCCATTGATTAAGAGAGAGAGTATTTTTCAGCTCAGCAATAACGTTGGATAAAATAAATTTACTGATCCTTCCAATTTCATTTTTTGCTGGATTCAAAAGGCGGACTGTAGGTTTGTTTAAAAAATTGTCTTTATGATCTTTTAAAGTGATAAAGCAGTTAGATGGTGTATTAATTTCAATTCTGCTAAAAATCTCATGATTTTTTAACAAAACTTTCCCCTCCATATTTAACTGACTATTTATTTGCGAGTCTGTTTTTTCATAGGATGTAGTGATAGAGTTGATAAGCAGTTTATTGTATTGGTCTTTAGATAACTGATATAAATTCGATGTTTTATCGGCTTGTGTAAATGCTTTGTCCGACTTACATATTCTTTTGACATCGTTACTTAGCTTGTGCTGAAAAGCGCTTTTTATTTTACGAAATTTTAAATATTTAATAAGATTTAGTAGATCATTTTCAAAAGCAATCAAATCTTTAACTTGCTGTGGAAATTTATTCGTGCTGATGCCGTAGGTTGAAGGAATAAAATCATTGTTATTGTTCTGCAGATTTGTATTGTTGAAGAAAATTGCTTTCCATCTCATCCTTTTTATAAGCTCTTCCGTTTTTTCTAATAACTTTAATTTATAGGTTTTTTCCGATGGTATAGGAATATTCTTGATAGAGTAATTAAAATTTACTTTCTCCATTCTTTAAACGACTTGAGAAAAGTGCTCAGCTGTTGGAGCGAATATTATATTGTATGATATTTTGTATTTGCAATAAAATACAAAAAACTCTTGAACGTATAAGAGTGCTCAATAATAAATAAATAGGATTTATTTATATTATTTAAATTATTTAATAGAGCATTATATTAATTTATAAAAATAAAGAAAACAACTTTTTTTGGTACTAATAGTTTCATGCCTAAAGGCAATCATCAGCCATGTAATACAAAACAAGAAACAAAAAAAAAACCGTTAAAATATAAAGTTACAGTGGAATGTGCTCCGTCGTCAAAACAAAACAAAAACAAAAACCTAAAAACGGCTGCCTAATCACCCGTATCGAAATTCGAAAGGAGGAACTTGCTTTTATGTCTACATTTAGATACTAATTCATTCCTCTTATTTAATAAGTTATCATAGGTGTACGATATTATGAAATACTTTTCGTATAGACATAAGTTGCATCGTTTTATTGTGGGATTGTAAGATCTACAACGTTTTAAAATTTTCCATTTAATTGTCGGGTTTACTCCATTTTCCTTTAACTTCCATACTTCCTTAGACAACTCAGTATCGTTTTTATATTTTTCGATCTTAAAAGATTTTGTATGATTAGCGTATCTAAGTTTAAAAGCAGTTTCACTTACTCCAAAATACACTTTTTCAATCCCGTCTGGAGTGCCTGGATATAGAGTGGCTTGATACACTATGTTATTAACGAGACACTGTTGATTTAAAGGGCACTTGCTTTTAGTAATACAATTGCAACTTTTATCTGATTCTGGGGGGATGCTTTTCATAATATGACGGTTATGAAAGTTAACGATTGATTTGATGTTTGGCATACAACTGTAACTCACCTTTAGAGTATTTCTATTAAAAATCTTGTGGTATTTATGTCCAACTGGAAAGTGCTTGTCAATTAAATCCAAAAAGATTTTACCAATTTTAGTAGAAACATTTTTACTATATGGGGGGTTAAACCAGATAATATTGCGCTTACGGTTTTTTGGTAGAGGTTGAATGAGTTTCGGAAAATAATTAAGTTTAAATTTGTAACCAGACTTTTTTAATGCATCCTGATACAAATGAGCAGAGCTTCGAAAGCTAGTGTCATTAGATGAATTAGCTGACAACCTTAATTCTATAGAACGAGGAAGTTGCTTTATTATGCTAGGAGGGTGATTGGAATCAACATGTATATAATTTAGTTCATTGATTGGTTTACAAAATGGTCTAAAAGATTGATCATTGAGCTTAAGTGTTACATCAAGGAAGTTCACAACTTTCATGTTACATTGTATGGAGATAGAAAGATTGTTATTTTTAAAAATTTGAATAACATGTTTTTTTATCGTGTCCATAAGGTGGCCACTAGCATTTTTAAAAACCGCTAAACCATCATCTCGGTATAAGCCAAAATCTGTCTTGTTATATATATATACATATATATATATATATATATATATATATATATATATATATATATATATACATATAAATATATATATATATATGCATATATATATATATATATATATATATATATATATATATATAAATATATATATATATATATATATATATATATATATATATATAGATATATATATATATATATATATATATATATATATATATATATATATATATATATATATATGTATATATGTATAAATATATATATATATATATATATATATATATATATATATATATATATATATATATATATATAAATATATATATATATATATATATATATATATATATATATGTATATATGTATAAATATATATATATATATATATATATATATATATATATTTATACATATATACATATATATATATATATATATATATATATATATATATATATATATATATATATATATATATATATATATATATATATATATATATATATATATATATATATATATATATATATATATATATATATATATATATATATATATATATATATATATATATATATATATATATATATATATATATATATATATATATATATATATATATATATATATATATATATATATATATATATATATATATATATATATATATATATATATATATATATATATATATATATATATATATATATATATATATATATATA
>NC_061161.1:37683047-37690547 GCF_022113875.1 Hydra vulgaris | reverse complement strand
TTCTAACCGACTAATTTTCCTACTTTCTGACAAAAACCGACAGAATTTTGTAAATCCCGGGGGAATTCTACCCTCATACACACCCCCGTCGGTACGGCTCTGTATATAAGGAATATAATTTTAAATAATATTCTTTTAACAATATGCCGTTATACAATCTACATCACACATAAAATCACATTAAAAAAACATGGTTTAGTAATGATAACAAATTCTATATTACAATAAGTAAAAGTCCTAACACGCATAGGTTTTTGTTTTTTATTTTATATATTTACACTTTTTCTTTTATATATATTTATTTTTATCGCTCAAGCATTGTTACAATTGTTATAAATTGAAAATTATCAAAATGGTAAACCGCATGATATCATGGAGTATTCTAGAGTTTATAATGCATTGCGATAGAATTATTACAATTGGTTAAAGTTTAAAATTCAAAATGAGACAAGATCGTGAGTTTTATATATATGGACCATATGATAGCCACATCAAATATAGCATATATTTATTTAAGGATTATGCCACATTAAGTAGAATAGTTATGTGAACCGCATTATGTGTTCCACATGTGGGCCACACTTATCATCATCAAATATGTTGTTCATCAAATGTAATATATTTTTTCACTTTTTATCCACACGAAAGCACTATGACCATATGGGCCACATATAGCTTTCTTGTCAAATTAAGAAGAATAATTAAATCACAGAATAATAAAGTTATATGGAATTAAAAAAGTAAAAGTTATGTGCAAAGTATAGCAATAACTATTCTTTAAACAGTTTGCTCAATTCAGAGGACGAAGATGCATATGTTTGAATCATCGTGTAATACTCAAGGCTATCAGGTACTCTTTTTTCTACGGACAGCAACATATACTACTCGAAGTAATCATTAGACATAGAATTTCGCTACCTTGCTTTGATTAACTTTAACTAAGAAAATGATCTTTCACATTCAGCTTGTGTTATAGAAGTAGTACATATTATTTTATAAATATAATACAAATTGTCATAGATTTTGTCGTTGAGTCTATATGCAGCAAGAATTCGTAACACATAAGGTGGACACAATCGACATGCTCCGTTTGTATGCTGATAACAGCGCGTTTCTTCTCCGACATCCTTTTGATCTGCGTTCTTCTCAATGTCATCGTTAAGGTCTGGGACAAATCCAAAATCTCATAGTTAGTGATAAATGAAAACAGTTCGGTCTTTATTTTATCAATGTTGGCATCTGGTAAAATTTTGATAATGCTGTGCAAACTTTTTTCAGGAACTCCCGAAATGACAAGATCACCAAAGTTTGATGTATCAAAACATGCTATGTCCATATATAACTGTCAACATGAAGTGAAACGTGACCCAAAAATTTGGACTATCTGATCCATTACCGCATTGTAACTGTGAATACTGTAGTGTTAAAAAGCTTTAGATTCGTCACATTCGTCAACTGTATGATCATCTAACATCATTGGTGTCTTCCGCTTCCGTTTAACTGGTAGTTTTATCTTCGCCTCTAATATGGTTTAAGTTCTCTGGATGATGCTTGCGTTTGCCGTTCGTACAAATTGAAGAGTGTTATTACGAACATTATTAAAAAGTCTTGATTGGCTTTTTAATTTAGTTGGGTCCTTCTCCATCATCTTGAAAGCAACCAACACATTTAATCCACAAGTTTTCAGGTATTTTGAAAGTGGTACCACTTTTTAAAAAATTTGCAGGTAAGTAAAGGCAGTCAAAATGGTGTTAAATTTTAGAAACGGCATGAGCAATTTCTTAACTTCATTACGTGTCTTTGCATCAAAATTATCTGATTCGCTTATACATGACAGGTATAAAATTAAATTGACAAACACTGTTAAAAATGGCTTCGCAAATAATTAAAATATTTCCGTTGAAGCATTTAATTAACCCAACCACCTTGTTTCACAATCAATTTTAATCGTTTTATCTTATTCAATCAAAGTATGTACATGGTAGTCTGCTGCTTCTGTAATCTTTTGTTGCATTTTGTTGTACTGGTCATGATAACTTGAGTCACCAATAGATAGGCAGTCACCATCATCATAGATATAAATTAAAGCCAAGCTGCTGTAGCGTCAAATTTAAGAGATTGAACAAGCCTTGGCTAGTTCAATCTCTTAAATTTATCATTGTTTGTACTTGCTTGGTACAATGGAATGATGCTGTTTATGCACAGTAGCATTAAAAACATAGCGAACCACAATGCTGAATTGATCAATTGCAGATATATCTTGTGTAGAATCTACTTGTTTAAAGTACACTTTTTCTTCGGACACTTCAATTTCAATACGTTTCTGCATCATCATTTTTATAATATTGAGATGCTTTGATATAGTAGTCTTGCTTAAATACATAACCAGAGCACCGCGATCTTTACTGACGGCTTTACCTTGACGCTTTAGTTTTTCTATTCTTTTGGTTGACTTCTCTTGACACATGGAGAGATTATAAGCTAAAAGTGGGTCATATTTGATGAGAAGCTAAAAGTGGGTCATATTTTGCCAAGAGCTGTACCAAAGCCAAAAAATTTCCATTTTTTTTTTATCATAATCCAATGAATAAGCAACTTCTTTCCTATAACCTCGAAATGGCAATATTTGCTTACATAAATGTTTAATGATATCAATAACTCGAGAAATTTGCTGTACTACAAAATCTGTCAAAGTCTTGATTTTTTTATTATACGAATGGTATCAAAAATAACTTGATAGCGGCGAGTACTGTTTGATTCGTGTTCTGCAACCCGTTGGCTAACTTGTCTAAAATCTTTGAAGCCAGGCACAAATGATGAAACGGTGATTCAAATGCAACACAAAATGAGAAATATAGAAACTAAGAATTTTGGCTAAATGACACCAATTTTTCGGTATGCTATCCACCAAGTCCGTTTGTCTATGGTAGATTTTTTTATCAAACGGCAAATGTTCATGTGGTTGAATTGGCTTTAACTGCAAACGTGGAGGATATTTAAATGCTGATGTAATATGTGAATTCGACTCAATATCTCCACCACCTTGGGCTGGTATTATTGCTGATGTATTCTGCGAATTCAACTCGATATCTCCACCACCTCGTACTTGTATTATTGCTGATGTATTCTGTAAATTTGATTCAAGATCTTTTTCACCTCATGTTTTTATTATGTCTGGTGTAATTTATGATGATTTATTGCTGATGTACTCTGCGAATTCAACTTAATATCTCCACCACCTCGAGCTTGTATTATTGCTAATGTACTCTGCAAATTTGACTCAATATCTCCACTACCTCGTACTTCTATTATTGCTGATGTATTCTGTAAATTTGACTCAAGATCTTTATCACCTCGTGCTTTTATTATGTCTGATTTTTTTATAAAATCGACCCAATACTGTCTTGATATTGTGGTTGTTCTGACAAAAATGATGTGATTAATTTTCACTTTTTTGCAGAAACTTCTACCTCTCTGTCATTTCTATTTCAAACTGTAGTATTTCTTTGCACTTTTATGCTCCAGAAATTGACATGGTGATACAGATCTAAGTTAAGAGTTTAACATTTAAAATATAAAGCCAAAAAAAAGATCGTCTCCTTTTAGAAAATTGATATTTAGATCTCCCAAAAAAATTTTTGTCCGATCAAATTTGTTTGAACGGTAAAAAGTGCAAACCAAACTTTATATTAAAACTCAAATAAAGACAGGCCATTAATGATAAATGTTTGGTAAAGAAAGGGGACAATGTCTCCTCAGCCGCGCCACTAATTCCGGTATGACTATTAATGAAAAAAAATATGTTTTTAAAAAGTAAATTGGGCATTTCGTAACAACTCTTACTCTTTTGATATATAATCATGTTAATATATAAAAATTTTAAATGTTAATATAAAATTTTTAAATTTTATTTATAACTTTTTAACAATTTGAAGCAACAGAGCAAAATGCTAAAGAAATTCAGATATAAACTTAACACAAATTAGTTTATATCTGAATAAACTAATTTGTGTTAAGTTTAACTGAACGAAGTAGTTGTAATAAAAAATACCTTTTCATGTATTTTATCTCATCCTAAGTTATAGATTGTCAAAGTTTAGGATTTTGCTAAAATTTCCGAACTAAGTTTTACTAATTTGCCCTATTATGGCAAACTAGTAAAACTTAAATCGGAAATCAGCGTAGTTAAACTACTTTGAGATACTTTAAGCTAACACAAAATGTGTTATTTATGTGTTACACAAACAGTTATGCTTGAAAAAAAAAAAAATTATAAGTTTTACAGTCATTATTGATTGTCATAAAAGAATTTTACGCAAAAATAATTTTACAGTAAAACTATTTTTACAAAGGAGAGTTTTACATAAAAATAGCTTTACAGATAAATTATTTCTTTAGAGAATTTCGCACTTGATAGAGTTGAATAGTATATAAAAAAAATTACAAATAGTTTAATTTTCTAAATAGTTGTAATAATTATATATATATATATATATATATATATATATATATATATATATATATATATATATATATATATATATATATATATATATATATATATATATATATATATATATATATGTATATATATATATATATATATATATATATATATATATATATATATATATATATATATATATATATATATATATATATATATATATATATATATATATATATATGTATATACACGCGCATCTATTAGAATAAAAACATTTTCCCCAATGAGATCTGATATCATAAAATAATTTTCTGAACTAAAAATGCTAAAACTCCATAATCTTGTAAAGTTTTACAATTGTCTTTTTATGTTTGACTTTCTCCAAAATAAACTACTAAGCCCTTTTTTAAATTTTTTTATTAAAACAAACGAAGTTCATAATCATCACACCAGAAATACAGAAAATAGTAAGCTATACTACTCTTTTTCAAAACAATCAAATATACTAAGTTTTCCATAAAACAACAATGAATTTCTCAATGGAACAAGTGTATTTCTGCATTAATAAAAAAGTTTAAGAAAAAATATCCACTTGATACGAATTTTTTACTGCTCAACAGAATTCAATTTAAAAATATATTGTTGGAGTGTGTTTATTTATTATTTCTTTCTGTACTGTAGTTGTCTTCAATATGATATCTCTTTAACGAACAAGTGGTTTGATTTTTACTTTATTTATTATTTACCTATCTTATGTTTATTTATTATTGTGTAATTAATGTTGCATTTTATGTTATTTTTTTTATCTAATTATCATCTTTGATTTGTACATACAGTTTACATTGTATTATAATATTCTTAATATTATTGGTACTTTATTATTATTGTTATAATTTTGTATTATTACTATTATTATTACATATATCATTATTATTTGTTAACAATCTTTTCTTCTTTTCTCTTTTATTTATATATACAGATGTTGAGTTTTTCCTTTTATTTTTTTGTTTTTTTTTTCTGTTTATTTATTTATTTATTTTTTCGTGAAATTTTTATGTTTTTAAGGTGTGACTCTATTGATTAGTTTGTAACCCGTGTGCACTCTATTGACTAGTTTGTAACCCGATTCAGCGTTCTTCGAAAATCACACTGAAACTAGTAAAATATATATTCATTTACAACAAAATACAAACCATGTGCAAAGAGTAATTCAAAAAACCAACTTAATATCGTTAAAACAAAAAAGTAAAAACGCAACATTAAAAAGAATGCCTTGCTATTGCAAACCTAGAACAGTCAATATTACAAAAACGTGTCATGTGATTCCTATTACGCGTGGTTCCTATTACCTCTTGTTTTAAATTTAAGACTATATAGGTTTCACGATAATCTTTAATTCGGCAACGAGCATCTTATTTTATTATTAAATAATATGATCAATGCTCAATCAATAAATAATTTAGGTACTACCCAGCGGGCATTTTGACGTCCTAAGAACGTCCGTAAGACGTCTTAAGTCTCGTCCGTAAGACATCCTTAGTTGGTCTCAAATGAAGGGCTTGAGGACGTCTATTCCAAATGTCCTAAAGACGTCTTTTTAAGTCGTCCTAGAGACGTTTTTTTGACGTTCTAGAGACATCTCTGGCTGGTCTAATTTTGAAGACTTAAGGACGTCTTTTTCAGACGTCTAAGAGACGTTTAAATTTTACCAAGACATTTTTTTAAAAAATATATAAAAATGCAATGATTTACAACACAAACCTTAGATTTGCCTTAATCAAGACAAGGGAAGTTATAAAAAAAAATCAATGTAAATAAAGTGTAATTTGATATATTTAAAATAAAATAATAACTTTACAAAAAATAAGAATAATTCTTCAAACAAAGTTACATTTTCAAATTAAAAACTAATAGGTACAGTAGAATATAATCGATAGTGCATTATAAATAGAAGAAAATTGCTTAAAAATGGAAAAAAATAAATAAAATACAACAGTTAAGCCATCATTGATCGAAACCCATATTAGTGGATGTTCTCTTTATTCGGTCAGAAGAATGCCTAATTACTTTTCCAATAAGTTGGATGGTATCCATTTTGATTAAGTTTTTATTTGACTTTAAAGCAGCTTCTAATAAAAACAACAAAACATGTTTCAAAAAGATCATTAAAAAAAAATGTCATGTATACATACACTTGAATACATGTCATGTTCCATAGCCATAGAAATTAAATTTTTTAGCTTACTAATGTGTTTGATTAATTAAAAATTAAAAAAAATCATTTTTAATTTTTAATTAATCAAACACATTATTAAGCTAATAAGAATATTCTGACAAAATAGTGTCTGTCGGCAGTCTACATAATAAAAAAGAAGATAAATGTTGTACTGTCAATCATAAATGTTAAAATTCAAACTTTTGCTAATTACTTACAAGAGCAAAATATTTTTAATTGTATCAGCTAGATTTTTACCCCCAATTAATGATAACTGTTTTACCTAAAAAGAAACAATGTATTAGAAACATTGAAAATGTTTATAACAATTTAAAATAAATATTGTAATAATATGTAACATATAAAATATAAAGTTGAAACTCATGTATACAAAAGTGATGTATTGGATATCTCCATTTGCGAAATTTTTTTTCAAAACCTTAAATTTATCTGAACTTTTACGTTGTTTAAAACTATCTTCTGGATTATTAGAGAACAGTGCAGTTCTATCTACTAAAATTTTTTTCATTTCAGCAAGTTGGAATATAATTTTTTTCTAAAACTCTGAAAAGTAAAATATATAAGTGAAGCCATATAAATAGTATATAAAATAGTAAATAGTACTTCCTATATATGGTTAAAAAGAGGTAGATTTAAACTGAATAATGCAAAAAATCTCAAGTTTCATGCTTAACCTTAAAATAATATAGAAACAAGTAAAGTTCAAAAAAATTATAGGGTTTTTGTCTAACGCCAAAAACTGTAAATAATTGCTTCCGATACACAAACGCACACACACACACACACACATATATATATATATATATATATATATATA
>NC_061161.1:37635547-37678047 GCF_022113875.1 Hydra vulgaris | reverse complement strand
TAAACAATTATTTTTACTGTTTCATCTAAAAATCTTATTTAATTTAGTTTAATAATTTCTTAAATATAATATATATAATGTAATTTAAAATATTTTATTAACCCTATTTAAATAAGTATCAAAACTTTTTCCTTTAATTTAAAAAGAATTTAAAATTAACGTAGGCTATAACGATATTTTACCCTTTCATCAACATTTATTTAAAAAGTAAATTTGGATATAGAAAAACAGGTTAAAGACTTATTATTTTAAATAAGTTAGCTTTATCTATTTAATGCTTTTCGTAAAAGCGTTTCTTTAAAGAGTCTTAACAAATCATTCAAGCTGTTTTTCCTGCCTAAGTTATTAAACCTGTTGTGTGTGCCAAAAATCGATACTTAATGCAAATGGAAACTTCGAGTGCTAATGGTGATTAAAGCATAAATGGTTCCTATTTATATATAATAAAAGGAAATATAAAAGACAAAGCAAAAATGATTTTTATATCCATTTAAAACAATAAATCCCAAAATAAAAAAATATAGATATTTACTTAAAAACATATTTTTCTTGATATAAAATAAAAATATAACCTTTAGTACAAATTACAAAAAAAAATTTTATTCAACAGAGCTACTAATAATACAATTTAAATTGAATCATTGTTTCATAAATATTAAGCTTTAGGTAAGCCATAATCAAGTCAGCTATAAGAAACGGAACTAAAAATGGAACAAAGTTATTTAAACGCATAATCATACACATTAATTACAAATTAACATGTCATGCAATCAATACTTTTGAAAACTCAAAAATGCGAATAAGAAACTTACTTTTTTATTTTTACATAACCCTGACAGACCAACATGAATGTGAGCTAAATCTATTTGCATAAAACATCACAACAATTAATTAAATAGCAGAACCACCTTCAAAGGACAAAAAAATTAGTTTTTTAAGGAAAATTAGAGTTATTGGGAGGGAGGTATAAATAAATAAAAAAGCTCAACTTGAATTTCAAAATTAGTTCATAGTTTTGTTGAGGGTTATTGAGTTATTCTGAGTTTATTATACATATTTTAAACTACTAACACCACACACTTATATTCTTAGTTCTGGAAGGTGCTACATAGAATTTGATTGTGTGAAAACCAAATCCCTTTGAGATTAACATTAACTTTATCAAATGTATGACCGTGACATTTATTTCTAGTTAATGAGCATTGTTGATAAAGGTGTCTTTATTTAAATGATTTACTTTGATAACATTTAACATTCATGGGAAAAATTAAAAAACAACACAAAAATAAATTTACAAAAATATATTACAAAAAAAAAATTACAAAAAAAAAATGAAGTGGCTCAAAAGTTGTCAATTTCTTTACATTTTAAAATGTAAAAAAATTATTGACAGCTTTTGAGCCACGTTGTCTTCTCCTCCCAGCATCCGCTCTATTCCCCGTGTTGTATGGGGTGCCATCCCTCCATCTAAAGGAGGGATGGTCGTCCCCATACAAACACCAGCGATGGAAGGCCCTCATAGATAGAGGGCCTGGATGCTGGGAGTGATACTTTCGGAAATCTTCCCATGACTTCAAGCCTGAAAAAAAAATTATATATAAATACAACTATGGGCTCATCTCCTTCAATTCGACGACGATTTATCTCAGCTCGCCTGGGCTCATCTCTTTTATTTCGACGGCGGTTTATCTCAGCTCGCCTAGCCTGCCTTCTTTCATTTTGACGAAATCTAATAATTTCATTTCTTAAATTATTAGACATAATTAGGCATCAAAGGAGTGTGTAAAAATGATGCCTAATATAATAAAAGTTGAAGTTTCTTTTTTAAACTTATCTAAAATAAAGTGTAAGCAAATAATACAGAGCATAATACTATAATCTATTATATTCTACCATATATAGCATTGTGTTAAGATAACATAGTTTTATTAAAAACTTAAACTAAAGTTATAAATTAATATAATATTTTCAACTAAGTATTGTTTATATATTTATGGTAGTTGTTATTAATTATTGACAAAATATTATAAGTATTTCATCAAAAAAAAAAAAAAAATGTAATTTAAAAAACAAATTTTTTACATATAAGAACTCATAAATAAAGCAAATTAAAAAAATTTAAGGCCTGTCAACTCAGCAAGTACTGCTAGCATGGAAGGATAAAATGTAATCATCCATCAACAAAACCCTTTCATTACTTTGAAAGGCATTTAACGCAAGATTTGCAATAAATAAATACAAAACTACTAAAAGAACCTCTATAAACAATCATATATTTGCTTCAAGTGAAGAAACTTGGAAATATTGAAACTTCTTTTACTATTTTAATTTTTTTTTTAGATATTTAATACTCTAAAGAAAAAGGGACAATAATTTAAGGCAAAAAAATTAAAATGTCTATACATATAAAACATATATATATATATATATATATATATATATATATATATATATATATATATATATATATATATATATATATATATATTATATATATATATATATATATATATATATATATATATATATATATATATATATATATATATATATATATATATATATATATTATATATATTGATGTACATACAAAACATTAAAATAATAATATAAAGAAAACATTCTCTATACAAAAAATCCTAAAAATTTAACAAAAGTTTTTAAAACTTATGCTTCAACACGCTTTATACTTACTTTTATATATATATAAAAAATTTGAGTTAAACATATTTAATGAAGAAAATCGAAACTCTTAAAAATTTTAATGAGGAGGAGCTGTTAGTAAAGCCTGCTTTTTAACAAAATTTATTTATTGTCAAAAGCATACATTGTTAAGAACAGAGGATAACAACATTAAAACACATTTTTTCAACAATATTTTTTCAACACATTTTAGAAATACACTAATTACAAACAGAATTAATTTATGTGTTTTATTATGACAATACACCACTCTGCTGGCGAGGACAATATTTTTGCTCTCAACAAAGCCAGGTCACATTATAGCAAAGTACACCACTTGGCTAGCAAGGTCAACAGTCTTGCTGTAAACTAAGCCCAGTCACAACAATTTGAAACCATGCAAACAACATAATTATCACTTACAAACTATAAACATATTACATATAACACACCGCAAACATTGAAACATTTCATATATTTACACACTTACAAAATATAAACCCATATAACCTTAACACATATATACACAATAAAACACTATATAAATAACACACATATATAGATAAATATATAAATTAAGAAAAATATATAAATTTGAAACTTTACAAATACAACCTTATTTTTGTTTTTTGAAATACCTCGTAATAAATGTTTAACAACTTTCAAAAACAAACTATCAAACAATCTGGTTTTTTATACGGATTTTTATAACTTCTTTTAAATAAGGTATTAAACGATCTTGTTCTTTAACATGTAACATTAAGTTGACCGTGTGAGATGCAAGTGTTTTAAACACTAACTTTATCAAGACTTTGACCTCTTGACCTTTGAAATGAGCAACGTCTTCTTGAGTCGTCTTTTAATTTAAAAATTACAGATTAATTTTATAAATTAATAAATTTAAATACAATTGACAAAAGACTAAAATGCATGATTTAAATAAATCACCTGACTTTAAAAGTTACTTTACTAATTCAATAATAACATAATGTACATCCTTTACTACAGAAGTTATCAAATAAAAATTGTTGATCTTATCACTAATTAAGCTGATGAAACAAAGTTTTTGATCTCATTACTGATTAACCAGATACTGACAGATAATTAAGATTTGAAAGAGCCTCATTACGCGAGTTCAGAAGTAAAGCAATTTATAATAAAACTCAAAGGCCAAGTATGGTAAAAAAGTCCGTGTAAAGGTGCACGAATGGTGAGCAGCAGCAGCAGCGGCAGCGTTAAGTTAAGTATTAATTATAAGCGATTACTGAAGAAGTGTAATATTGTAAAACTAAAAATTAAATAATTGCAATTATGAAATAAAATGACTGAATTTAACTGAAACTAAAGATACCTATTTTATATGGGGCTTAGGTCTTATGATTATTAAGAGGACTTACCGGGATCTTTCCACTGCACCAGTACGCGCCTGCTAATCTGCGTTGCAATACCATGGTAATATTTGTTGTGATTACGGCTTCTGTAGCTGAAAAGCGAAAATGAACACAAAATCAATTTAAGAAAAGTACGCTGCTTTAAGGGAAATTGGAGAAAGATTATAAAAGTCTCAGGTTGTTTTGAAATGTGGTATTCCAAAAAATGCGCTGTCAACATGGATCAAAAACAAAAGAAAAAAAGATTTGAATGTATGAAGACGCAAGGGAACAATTCAAAATGTATGAGAATTAAAGAACATTTTCAAATTTAGTTAATCTTGTTTTAATAAGCCTTTAAATGTAAGGAGTAAAAAGGTGGTAGTCTCAGCAACAATTATAAAAACCAAAGTCAGAGAACTTGCTGAAAAATTTATATAAATGGATTTCAAGCATCTGATGGTTGGCTTAATCGTTAGAAAAGCAGGTATACTGTTTCTTTCAAGACGGTATGTGGAGAGGGTAACTCTTGTACAGCTGAAATGACCACGCCATTAAAGGAAACAACTCTCCTTACAATTTTATTCTGGTATTAACTTGATGAAATTTATCTTTCAGATGAATTTAGATTGTTTTTTTGTATGAAACCGAATAATTCACTAAATTTTCAATCTGAGATGTGTATTGGGAGAAATCACAGTAAAATTTGTCTGACATCGATGGTTGCAGCAAGTGCAGGGGAAATTTCTTTTATTGCAATCAGGAAAATCAAAACCACCTTGCAGCACCATAGGAGTTAAGCACTTATCTTGTAGATACAGAAATCAAAATACAAGATGGATGGATAATGTACAGTTTGAAGAGTGGATACGAAAAACGGATACAAAGTTTACAAAAGAAAAAAAGAGATTTGCGTTCATAATAGATAACTGCTCAGCACACCTAACGGTTGGTAATTTAAAATCTATTGAGCTCGTTTTTTTACCACCAAATAATACATCTAAACTTTATCCAATAGATCAGTGAGTTATACGAAGTTTGAAAGTTAATTACAGATTGTTGGCAATGCAAAAGTTAGTCGTAGCTAATAATGAAAAAAATAGATCTTCCTGTTTTTTTTATTTCAGATGCAATAAAGTGCTTGATCCTGCATGGCTAAAAGTGTAAACCTCTACCATCTTTAATTGTTTTGCAAAAGCAGGGCTTTCCGAAGATTAGCAAAAAACTACCCATTCGGATGAAGACGACAACCCCATTAAAGAGGTTCAGAATCAGATGACGAGGAAGATGTAGACAATAATAACGCACTCAATTCAGTTTGCCTAAAAGTTAGTAATATTTATGAGACACTAAAAGTGTTGTATGGCTATATGCCCTTCAGTCTGGTGAAAATTTTCAAATATATTTAATAGAGACGTTTCTGCGAAACTAAGATAGAGTGACATTAAAACATTTTTCAATTTATAATGTATTGTTTTTACCGTTGAGATTAAAACTTTTGAGATTTCAAAATGTTTTAACTTATCAGCGAAAGTTCGTGTAATACGAATGCCAAGATAACCTGAGCATTTGCTAACTCGAACTATTTTCTAGGTCCCAAGGAGGTTCAAGATACGAGGAGTTTACTCTATTTAAATATTAAAATTTAAGAAGATTAAAAACATTTTCAAGATTTAAATTCATCTATTTGTAATTTTTATGCAAAATTAAAACAGACAGACAAAACCAACAAGAAAGATATAAAATAAAGTTTTTTATTTTTAAATAAATAAAAGAGTGAATATTTTGATTAAATTTATTAACTGTGTTTTTATATTTCTTTTAAATATATAAATGGATTTAATTTTTTTCATATTTTCGTCAAGAACAGAGTTCCACAAGCGTGGAGACGAGGATCGGTTTTGTCACTATACCTATATAACATATAGACTGAGAAGCTACTAAAAACTATAAAAAATGATTAATTTGTTGGTACTACTATTTACGGAAACTTGACTTGTGTTGTAGCTTATGCTGACGACATCATTCTTCTCAGGTCTACTCTCTCGGGCCTAAAAAAACTTATTTCAACATGAAACATATATAACAATTTAAACAGTATAAAACTTAATGCTGTCAAAACGGAAATTTTGCTATCTGGAAAAAGACAAATAATGAACTGCACAATATCTCTAGACAAACATTGAATTATACTTCGTGAGAAACTTAATCATCTTGGCTTTACTTGGCATAGAGAAAAATCAACTTTTGCTTCACTAAATAGAATGAATATTGATAGTAGGGTATCAAATTTTCGTGCAACAGTGCAAACTCTGATTCAATCTGGAATCCGGTTTGCACATCCAAGATCCATTATCCAATTACATAAATCATTAGCAGTTCCGACGTTAACCCAAGGTCTAGAGCTCTGTGAAAAAAAAGATTCAACAATAAAAAGACTTGACACATTTGGACGGGACGCAGTTAAATCAGTTTTTAATGTCTCCAAGTATAGTAAAAACTATATTCACTCTCTATTTAAAATTAATGAGATGTCAAATTATATACACCAAAACAAAATAAATTTATTTATCCACCTTTTAAAAAATAAAGTAACCTTTGAAATCATTAACTTCCAACTTAACTACTGTTCAGCTAAATTTTCTTTTTTAGATAATATAAAAGAATTTTGTGATAATCATAAAGTGAATATGAATACCTTAATGCTGGTTAAAAAAATACTAAAACTTAAAGTCGGGGAGGATGTAATTACTGAAGCTACTCTTCATATTTTGGTACACGCGGTTCAATGCTGGAATGTAAAAGAACAGCGAACAATTTTTAAAAAGACACTTGAAGAAAACATTCCTAAATAATACTTTTTTTATCTCTTTTTCTTAGTTTGTGGATTTGCCTTGTAAATATATTTTACAAAAAGTGATTAATAAAATATTAATAATAAATAATAATAATAAACAACAAGTTATAGTAGATATTCAGTTTATATACGGCTCGGCACTTACGTTCCTATATGCGCCAAAAACTAATCGACTTGCTTGCTTTTGTTTTATTTTTTAGCCAATATTTTGTCGCAAAAATGAATGATTGCTTGCTCAGAGAACATTACAATAGCTAATATGACTATGTATAAATGAATAGTATAATATATTTTATTCAAAACGTGTTTGTCTTTTTCATATTCCCCAACAAAAGCAATTTATTCTACGCTGTGCGCAAGAGAATATGAATTTGTATCCAGATATATATATATATATATATATATATATATATATATATATATATATATATATATATATATATATATATATATATACATATATATATATATATATATATATATATATATATATATATATATATATATATATATATATACATATATATATATATATATATATATATATATATATATATATATATATATATATATATATATATATATAAGAGAGAGAGAGAGAGAGAGAGAGAGAGAGAGAGAGAGAGAGAGAGAAAGAGAGAGAGAGATCTATATATGCACATATATTATTGATGTTATTAGGTGTCTAGTAGGGGTACCTTTTTTTGAAAAATAAAACCTTATAACAGATAGAAACAATATACATGACATATTTAATTCTTAAATGAATATCTTTAACAAAATAAAAAGAACTATAAAACTTAAATTTTACAGATAAAATCTTCTCAAAGTATTTTCATTTAAGATTAAACTTACTATATTAATCTTGATACTTATAGTATAGCAATATTTTTTTAACAAAACTAAAGGACATGACTATGAATATTCCGAAATGTTATGCATGCGTACCAATATGTAAAAATGTCAACATTTGCAGTTTAATATAAAGCCAATATTGGCAAAGAATATATCGCCAGTATTTGCATATCAATATTACAAAAACAATAATGGGTAAATATTGGCGCAATATTGTTTTCCAATATTAGTAAGACAATATTGGCGTAATAATGCTCGACATTATTGGCGCAATATCGGATATCTTAGGCAAAATTCGCCTAGATACCCGATATCGCGCCAATTTTGCGCAAATATAGTTTGCTACTTGGGTATATATATGTGTGTGTGTAGTTAGTAAGTTTTGCTGTAACTGGCTTAGTAAGCCAGTAAGTATGCCTTTAAGTAAGTTGTGTTAGTCTATTCGATCGATTCTAGTTCGTCATTTATATATATTTATGTATATATATGTATATGCATATATGTATGTATATATACGTATATATATATATATATATATATATATATATATATATATATATATATATATATATATATATATATATATATATATATTATATATATATATATGTATATATATATTTATATATATATATATATATATATATATATATATATATATATATATATATATATATATATATATATATATATATATATATATATATATATATATATATATATGGATATATATATATATATATATATATATATATATATATATACAGATATATATATATATATTTTTTTATATATGTATACATATATATATATATATATATATATATATATATATATATATATATATATATATATATATATATATATATATATATATATTTATATATATATATATATATACATATATATATATATATATACATGTATATATATGTATATATATATACATATGTTTGTATTATTTATATTGTTTATGTATTTTACTAGTACATCCAGTAAAATTTATAAACAATATACAATATTAGGAATCAGCTAAATTACTAATATTTATAATATAAGAACGAAACTTTTGGTACTAAAGAATAATTTCGCTTTTTTTTTGGTTACTTACATGATAGTTGCGATAATATACTTGCTTGTCAACTTGCTTCTCGTGCAGCGCCCTTGTTCATTGAAGTTCATAGTTTGGTGTTATAGAAAGAGTACAACTCTTTCTTTAACTCCGAAACATGAACCTCAATGAACCATAAAAGTAGCCTCCTTGACTGTAGTCGGTGTAGAATATAGATATATATATCTGTATATCTATATATCTATATCTATATATATATATATATATATATATATATATATATATATATATATATATATATATATATATATATATATATATATATATATATATATATATATAAAACAAACAAATGTCAGCAATATAGCTGATTTCTGGTTCCGCATGTAAAAGTAATATAAAAAGTGTTTATTATCAAAATACAACGTAAGCAATTTTGATTTGATGTGGCTTTTTCAATAATTAATTCAACATATGATTGGAACCGTAACTGCTTTGTATTATTATCAGCTTATTTATTATTAAAATATTTTTTCAAATTTATTAAGCTATATGTTATTGTTTATTATTAATTGTATTAAAGTTATATAATATTTTTTATTTCAGTTAGAGCATAAAAATAAAATTGTTTACACTGCGTTTTTATGATAAATACTTCACACTTATAAGGTCGTCCGAATTACCAATATTTAAAAAATATAGCTGCCACCTCTTAATGTGTTTTATATGATAAAAAAACACTAGTTTTAAATATTTTTTGAAGAAAAATTTTTTCGGAGTCCCTTAAACATATAACGAGTTCCTAATATTATCAATAAAAAAAAATCTTTAAAGGTGTCTCTTGACATTTCGCCTCAAATTGAGCGAAATCATGAAAGTTTTAAATATGATAATTATATTACAAAAAAATTATTAAAAAAAAAATATTTTAAAAAATTAATAAAAATGCACTTTGTTCTTTTTAAGTTAATAAATTTCATTTTTTTTGGTGTTAAATCTAAGATTGAAATTTTGATACAATTTTGCTTCATTTGAGACCCAACATGAAATACTTAAATATATATTTTTTAATATTAGGAACTAGTTATGTTCCCTTGGGGTATGAATAGAAAATAACAAGTTCCTAAGGGTCTTTAGGGAGTCATAAAAATATTTTCTATTTAAAAGTTTTTAAAAACCAATTTTTTTAATATATATATATATATATATATATATATATATATATATATATATATATATATATATATATATATATATATATATATATATATATATATATATATATATATATATATATATATATATATATATATATATATATGTATATATATATATATATATATATATATATATATATATATATATATATATATATATATATATATATATATATATATGTATATATATATATATATATATATATATATTAAGCATACATTATTCAAAAATGTTTTTTTTGGGAAAACCCTATTAAATAATAGTTGTGTTTTTTAAGTTAACTTAAGATAAATATGTTTTATATTGATGATATATTTCTTGTCATCGCTTCAACTTTATTTCCATATAAAAATTTACTTTTACAGTTATGACTTTTTCCTAATATATTGAAGTTATTTTTACTTTTATTATTTTTGTTACTATATATATATATATATATATATATATATATATATATATATATATATATATATATATATATATATATATATATATATATATATATATATATATATATATATATATATATATATATATATATATATATATATATATATATATATATAATATATATATATATATATATATATATGTATAGTCAGAAAAATAGTAATTAACAAAATAATTAACGAAATAGCCATAATAGTAAAAACAAATTTTTATATGGAAAAAAAGTTGATGCAATGACCAGAAAAATATCATACATATAGAACATATATATCTGAAGTTAAAAAAAAATACATTGAACTCCAAAAGTCTGATTTTTAAAAAATTGATTTTAAATAAATAAGCAAATCTTTGATTTACACTAAAAAGGTATTAAATAAAAATAAAGTTTAAGAGCGCAAAGATTTTTGTTACCTCTATTTTTTTATATTTTTGTGAAATTTTTGTATTATGTCGATTTACCTTAAAAATAAGGTTATATCATTGATTTTTTAAAAATTAATTAACAAATAATCTATTGCCATGTAAAATATTCTCTGTAGTTAAGAACCGTAGCTATTTTAAAGGTTCAAAAGTTTTTCGTATTTTCTTACGCATGCGTACCTAAACATAGCGTTTTTTACTAATATCTAAACTACCATGATTATAATCACAAATGGGACGCATCAGCGCCATTCCATAAAAGAGAGTGGTAAGCATATTGTTGGCTTGCAAATGCCATACACGGCGCAGATTAAAATTTCTTGTCGGGAAGATTTATTTTTAGAAAGAACGGGCAGTCTTTGCTATATATATATGGTTGGGAAGGCTCTTGAAATATTTTAACGGGCGGTAATATATACACAGCCAGTCAGCCACGTATTATTCAAAGTGTTTGTAAATTATTATTATTAAAAATTACTGAAGAAGTAAAATCAGGTGGTATTTATTTAATTACTATGGATAAGACTAATGATCAATGCCAATGATCACTGTATGTTTGTTTTATCCATGATCAATATGTGTTTGTTTTGCGGTATATTGGAAAAACAGAACTGAAGGCACTAGGTCTATAGTTGAAGTTGTGGAACGATCCATAGCTTTAAGCAACATTATTTTATTTTCAGGGCAGAGTTAATTTTTAAGTTTATTATTATGAAAATTAACTTTTAGTTCTCTAAACAATAGCTTAGATAATTATGTAGCAGATTCTTTTGATGGTGCTGCCAGTATAAAAGAGTTCAAAGCAAACTCAAGAAAGTGGTTTTAACGCATATGCATACATGGTGCTAGTAGCACCATGTATGAATATGCGTTAAAACCACTTTCTTGAGTTTGCCTTGAACTCTTTTATACTGGAAAATAATTCTTGAAGAAGTTCAAAAAAAGAAAAAATTGTATCTGACCAAGAAGTAGTTTGTTCTAAGACTGAATTTAACACATGAGCGTAGCACCGTGCTAAGCTCATGTGTTAAATTCAGTCTTACAAAAAACTACTTCTTGGTCAGATACAATTTTTTCTTTTTTTGAACTTCTTTAAGAATTATTTGTTTTTTTTTCAAAGAATCTTATAAAAGACTCAATGTTTACAAAAGTCAGAATAATCCCAGTCGTCCGTAACATTTGATAAATATTGCTTAAACTCGATAGCGGTCTAAAAATGATGTGGTTATTAAGGTATTTGGTCGTATCTATATGTGAAATGAAAGAACCAAGAATGATTATAGAAAGCAATTTGTATATTTGCAAATTGTATTTGCACTTTAAGAAATTTCTGCTACAAATAATTTTTCAAATAGCGTAAGAATTACAGCTCAAAATTTACTAGATCGACTTACTCGTTATAAAACAGTATTAACAGCAATGGTGTTTTTGTAAATATTAAAGTTTATCTTATTACCTACACACGTCTGGTCTAGATTATGTTCAAGCATGGAGAAAAATCTATGAAACAAAAAAGTCTTTAAAAGAAAATCAAACTCTATTTGTACCAGTCTCTTACTTATGTAACGTGTAAGCGACCGTTTCTGAAACTTAGAATTATTAAAAAACTGTTCAAGAATAATTTAACACAGAAAATCTGGGAACCATTTTTTTTGAGAAACTGTGAAAGGGAATTGTTGGCAAACATTACACCGGATCAATTCGTCAACTTAATGTGTGAAAAAAGTACCAAATGTAATAATGTTGAAATATTAAAAATGTTGAATGTTTAGTTTTTAAATATTTATTGAGTTATTTCAACTATTTGTATATTATTTCCTCTATATTAAACTATTTTTAGTAACATATTATTCATATTTTATAATTTATACTACGCAATGAAGGTCATTTCAATTAAAAATAAATACTTTAATATTGTTGTGTATTTATTTATTTTAATTGAAGTTACATATAAAATGTAGATTTAGTTTGTTATTTACGTTCATGTTAATTCTATAGTTTTTTTTAGTGTAAGAAATGGGTAGACTACCTGGCTATTATTATAGGTATACATGAAACCCAATGCTATTAGTAAGTATAATGTTTTTTGTGGGCCCTAATTATGTCTAGAGTAGGAGAGGATGGGTTTCTTAAGACTTTCATTGGTGCTGGTGTGTTAATGGTGATGTTCTTGTGTTTGTATAAAATCTTTTGTTGTAAAAATTGGCAATAAACTCCCAAAACGCATTTGCTCATTTCTTTATTTTTCTTCTTTTAATTTTCTGTCTTACCCGTTTTTCTTTTTCGACAAATTTTTTGTCTAGACACCCTAAACATCCTGGACGTCCTGATTCTTGTTTTTAATGTAAAAATACCTTATTTTCTTCTTTTTTATCCGTTCCAAAGCATCACCATGAGCTATTTCGAATAAATAATCAAAATTGTTTTAAAAGTCTTTTTTTTAGCGTTTGCAAACATCTTTTTTTTTTGGAACTTTTTTGCAACTTTCTACTAGCATGGTGAAGGTCTACAAAGTTTTAAATTTAATTTTTTAATTTTACAAAAAAACTCTGCACAATGAGAACATTCCATTGAAATAGGTGGTTAAAAATATATTTGGTGTATTTATGTGGATTTTAGGCCTTAATTGAGTAAAATAGAGATTTAAGATAATATTTTTTAATTTTGTATTTATTCAGGTTAATGGCGCAGCAAGGGAAGGGAGGGAGTAAGATTCACATGAACGCTATATATATATGCACAACACGGGTATTATTTGGATTTTTTATGTGTGATACTTTAGGCATTGTTTAAATAATGAACAGTTTTCTAATACTCTAAACTTGTTATGTTCATGCCTAATTTAAAAAATATTATTTTGCAA
Source organism: Hydra vulgaris (assembly GCF_022113875.1). Taxonomy (NCBI): domain Eukaryota; kingdom Metazoa; phylum Cnidaria; class Hydrozoa; order Anthoathecata; family Hydridae; genus Hydra; species Hydra vulgaris. The sequence goes on along the minus strand of NC_061161.1, from coordinate 37,664,260 downwards.
AATAATTGCGATGATTGAAGCCCGGGATCAAACATACTCAAAAAAGTTACCCCTCCCCCCTTCTCTGCCTCAAATATAAGGGTAATAAGTCCAAAAAAAGATTTTTGCTGCTATTTTATACTTAATTTAAAAACATCGACAGGTTTTAATTTGCATTGAATAATCTTTTGTTCTCTAAAAGTTATGATCATTTAAAATTTATAAAACCTTCCTTTTTTGGAAGGGGGAAACCTTTATTATAATTACTACAGTTATATCTTTCGAACTTTAACAGATTATTAAATGATAACTATGTAGTTTTAATTCTCAACTAATAATAAATAAAATTAAAAAATTAGTAATAAAAAAAATTAATAAATAAACTTTCAGGACATTTTTGCTTTCAAACTCCAATGATTTGAACTGAATCACTAAAATTTTTTTTATATTATATATAATATTTTTTTGTGTATTTAATAAATTTATATTGTAAGCAAACAAGTATAAAATTGTACATATTATAGATTATATAGTTTAGAACTTTATTCTTCTGTATCTATATCTAATTCTAAAATTTCGTCAATGTTGTCAATATTTAAATATAATTTAAATAAATCTAAGTCATCAACTTCATCTGATTCCATATTATATGCATTTTCTCTATCACTGCTATAAAACTGTTATCAAGCTTTTAACTTTTTCCGGCAAGTACAATATTTTCTTATTTTTCAATCTTTTAGTTAATGAGATTGAACTAAGTAGTAGATAAGAAGTATGTAGAGTCCCAGTAAGCATAAGACGCATTTTAGACACTTATAGACGTCTAAAACTAGTCTAGGTAAAGACGCACTTTTATAAACGTTTTAAAGACATCTTTTAAACGTCTTTCAAGAATGCGTTTTTAAAATGACGTTAAAAGGGCTTCTTTTTAAAAGATAAAAAGACGTCTAGAAGACGTCAATTTTTTAGACATTTTCTAGACGTCTTTTATAAAGGCGTTTTTAAAATGACGTTTAAAATGCGTCTTTTTAAAGTTTAAAAATACGTTTAAAAGACGCGTAATAAATAGTCTAAAATACGCATTAAAAGATGTCTAGATCAAAGCTAAAAGACGTCTTTTCTGAGACCTGTTTATAAATATGTCATTATGACTTCTTTTTGACGGCTTTGTCATTACGCGTTAAGTAGATGTCGTATATTCAAAGTAAAAACATAGTTTTTATTGTTTTCAATAACTTGTTCAAGTTTTAAGTGTAAATTACTTTAAATTAAATTACTTTTTTACACAATTGCTAAAATTGTTGTCACAGGAATCACTTAAATAATTGCTATAATAATAATATATCTTTTTTTTTATAAATAATTATTTTGCTTTTTTAATAGATAGTTGACTGATCATGTTAATAAGTGAAAATGGCAAGAATAATATATAAGTTAAATATCAGTACTTTTAATTTTTATACACCCACAAGCCATATAATAAGTCAAGTATGCGGTCAAAAATTAGCTAGTAATACGTATGTTAAGTTTCATAATAACTAAAGGTAAGTTATAAATGCTTTAAATACTGTATTGATATATATTTGCTATTGTTATTTAGTATTTTCATCTTTGATGCATCAACCGTTGGTGGTGACTACAGCAATATTATTTTGATTGCTGGTTCTTATGTATATTTTGTATATACGAAATTATAAAAATATATGATGTTATAAATACAATGAATATATACCACATACTACGCGAAAATTTTACGTCATGTACTTAAATTTATCTTGAAAAAAACGTCTAACATACGTCTTAAACACGTTTTTATAAAGACGTCTTCATTTAGACGTGTTTTAGCCTTATGATCTAGACGTCTACAAGTGCACCTTTTAGACCTCCTTTAAGACATCTTTAAAACGTCTTTTAAACGTCTTTGTGCTTACTGGGGTATACAATTTGTACTTCAAATGAAATTGTCAAAAAAGTTTATTTCTCTACTTTTTTCCCCTTGCTTGATATTCACCATCAAATTTATAAATTCTGTGTCGAGGATCAACTTCTTTCCTTACTCATTAAAACAAGTGGAACAAGTAAAGTAATTATATTTTCCTCATTATGTGCTAATACTTTGTAAACGTAACCTTAAATTAATCATATGTCTCTTACAACTTTTTATATGTATCATTGCAGTATTTACCAACATTCTGCGGATCTATTGGGTCTTTGCAGTTGATTGCAATTAGAACGTTTTGTAATCTGATAGTAATTTCTTCATTAATTTTGCCGAGTAATAGCGGATAAGAAAAGACTCGTTTCTATAAATTTCCAGTATAACTTGTTCCTGATCCGCCAGCTTTTGGTTCATCAACTCATAAACCAAGTTCTTCAAACATCCTTTCATCCTAATTTTTTTTTAATAAATATAAAGATGTCATGAAACGTTTTTTACTGACCAAGTTTTTTCAATTCTAAATTAAATATAAATATTTATTTTTGCTTTTCACCATTACATGCTTGTATTTTATTCTAAATACTAATATTCCCAGTCTACATATATTTTTAGATATTATAGAAAAAATTTTAAAAAAAGAGATTGAAAAAATTATGTTTGAAAACAAGAAGTAAGGTTTACAGTATGTCAACCGATATTTGCCTACAATAAACATCTGAAGAGTATTCTACCAAGGGCAGCATTGTTTAAAAGGAAATGCTTGCAATTTGTTGTTTAAAAACATAAACAGCTTTGAGATGTTTTTTCAGGAGTCCAATCTTGGAGATCCCTTATCCAAATACATTAAGCTACTTGAGATTCTGAAAAAGTAGTCTATGGCTGTTTTGGAAAATCATTAAGCTCGACTTATGTCAGAGATATAGAACAGTTATCTACGAGCTATAGAAATCCAGGAGCTACAGTTCCTTTTAATGTACGGATAGTTGAGCAACATATTATCAAATTCATCGATGAAAGGTGGAGTCTTTGGTATAATAAATAAATTTTAAGTTTGATAAAAGATGAAATTAATATTATTTAATTATAATTAATTATAATTAATTATAAATAAGTAATTAAATACTTATTGTAACAATAATACAACAATTTATGCAAGTTTAAACTTGCATAAACTATGGCGATTTTTCTTTAAATAGACATAACACTTATTTTATGCATTTTTTACTCTGTTACTGGCCCGAACAAACTCTGGAATCCATTCAACAAAGTTTCAATCAGTTTAGGCGAATAAAGAAAGTTAAAGAATATAGCCCAAACTATATTGAAGCGCTAAAAAAGACAGTTGTTGCTTACAACTACAAATAATTTTAAAGTAGCTTTCAATTTGCAGGTAGCTTGTAAAAAGTATAATATTACCCTCTTATGAACAACTGTTTAACATAATTTATTAATATATGTTATGATTATATATGACATGCAAAATATAAATAATAATTTAACAAAATAAACTATAAATTTTTTTTTACGTCTTAAAAGTAGTTGCAGTTAACCCTATAGGACCTCTACTATCCCTCGCCTAGTGTAATGTTCCCTAATGGAATTTTTAAATTTTTTTTGTTATATTAACTAGATCAAAATTCATCGACAGATTAAAAATATCGTAAAATACAAAATCTAGTTTTAAAGTTACGACCATTCAAAGTTCTTTTAGGGGTTAAATTTGTGGAAATTTAAACTTGTTATGGTCATAAATCTTCAACAAAAATATATTTTTTCATGAAACTTGAAATCTGTCAATACATATAGGTCTAATTTATGATAGAACTTAAAAGAAAATTTATTAGCTTAGGAGACGTAGTTCTAGGAAGAGGGCAATTCGGGGTCGGGACGGGTTGGGTTTTCCTCCATTTACCAAAACTTATTGCAATTCATCTTCATTTGATACCAATATTAACATACTAAAAAATTAAGCATGCCACATAGCTTATAGTTATCTATCTTGAACAACTAAATTACTAGGCACTCGCCTAAAATACGCGATTTCTCCCTAGGCTCCGAATGAAAAAAAGTTGTTTTTTACATTTTTGATATTAGGAAGAGTCTTCTGATAACAAATAAATAAAAAAAATTCTGGGTATTTGTTGCAAAGTCTCAATTTAACTTTCTATGGACCGTGAAAAGTAAACTATTTGTATTGAGTAATAAAAATAAACTTCTTAAAAAAAACAATACTGAAAATTTTAGCAGCCAGCAAAAAAGTGACTGCCTATGAATGGCTAATGCTTCTCAAAAAATATAATTTTCAAATGCATTGTTTCCTTACGAAACAACCCTGATTAACAATATATTGACTTAACCAAGGGTAAATTGGAAAAACAAGTTTTTCCAATTTGAATTGTGAAAATGCGTTCTTTAGAAAAATCATGAAACAAATGACCAGTCTAAAAGTATCTTAATTCTAAAGAATTCTTTTCATGCTTTTTTAATTTTCTAATGTAGCTTAATCAACTTCATGGTTGCAAAATGACTCCAGTTATTACATATTTAATTATAACAAATCCCAACTTCCTGTGAAATAATTCAAATTTTATGATGTTTAGACATTCTTCCTGATGGTAAAAAGCTGTTGAAGATAACTAAAAATAAAATGCGTTTTTACTAATATATTAATGCTTTATTCTTTATAAAAATTGTGCACACTATTTGTAGAATAGAATAACATAGTATAACATAGTATTTGATAAACACACAGAACAAAGGCCGTTCAAAGTACTGTTCTTGGAGAATTTGTATATCAGATTCTATATATAGTTATAGTTTACATTCAAGAACATTTTTTTACTAAATCTGGAAATATTTAAGAAGTAATGACAGACAGGCAAAAACAAATGAAAACTCTTAAATTAAAAACATGGCTTCAAATGTTTGAAAAAAAGTATTTTAACAACATTTCTAAAACATTCATGTTAAATGATAAAAAAAATGAGTTGAAGATAGGCATCATTTGATTTTGTTAGTCTAGCAAAATATGATTTAAGCTTGAATACTTATTTTTTATTTTATATATATTTTTTTTTGCGTTTTTTTACAATATTTAATACCTAAGAAAATCTTGATATTTGTCCAATATTTATTTGATTATTACATTTTACTACATTACCTAATCGTGGTAATAAACAAGTATCAATTTCTCCAATCATCATATTGGTCCTCCAAAGTTCATACAAGTCTATCATACTTAAGTCTATCATTAATTCTAATAAATAAAAGTTATTACTGTTATTATTATAAATATATTTACTAATCTGTCTCTAATAATATTTATCAAAAGTACATTCTGTTTTTTGAAGTTGCTTTTACCCATATCAGTATGCAAATATTGTTAACAGTCACAGTGCACGAGCAGAAATATTCTCAAACATGCTGCACAAAACAAGAAATACATACGATACATATTATATAAAACCTATTTTTGTTTCTTTAACCTGTAACTTAAAAACTTTATGCCAACATTTTAAAATTAGGTTAAGGAAAAGAAAAAACGGTGTTTAACTTATATGTATAACTCAGTTATAATAATATTCAAAAACAATGACCTTAGCATCTCAAAAATTGAGCCTCCCCTTGAACATTATATTAGTTCAACCTTTTAAATCAGGGAAATTCCATGACTTATTTTAAGTTGCACAAGTTGTTCCAATTTTTAAAAGCGGCTGTAAACAAGATCCTTGTAACTATTGGCCTATATCCTTACTATCAATGTAGGTAAATTAATTAAAAAGTTTATGTATAACAGGCTACTCAGTTTTATAAATTTATCAGATAGCTTATATTGTCTGCAATTTGGATTCCGAAAGCAGCACTCTACTAACCAAGCACTCAGATATAACTGAAACCGAAGCGAGGCTTTGTATCAAAAACAATTTGTTGGTGGAGTGTTTATTGATCTGCAAAAAACATTTGATACTGTCAACCATGAAATTCTCTTATCAAAGCTGTATCATTATGGTGTAAGAGGTATTGCTCTGAACTGCTTTAATTCATATCTAAACCATCGTTCACAAACTATTACTATGGGTAATATCTCATTCACTATTAAGTTTACGTCTATAGGTGTTTTTCAGGGTACAATTCTGGGTCCCTTTCTTTTTCTTATATACATAAATGATTTAAACACTTGTATTAAATACTCGAAGGTGTATCATTTTGCTGATGACACTAACCTCCTGGTTGTAGATAAGTCTTTAAAAAAGCTAAATAAGTACCTAAATTATGACCTGGCATTACTGGTTCAATAGTTGCAATTAAACAAAATATCTTTGAATGTCAAAAAGAGTTAGTTCTATTTAAACCTCAAGGCAAAAAAATTACAAAAAAACATAATTTTAGAATCAGTGGTAAAAACTAAATATTGTAGATAAAATAAAATATCTGGGCATATTATTAGATGAAAATCTTTTGCTCATTCAACAAATTAAATTCATATCAAACAAACTCGAGCAAATGAAATGCTTACCAAAATAAGACATTTTGTAAATTACGAAACCCTTGTGATGATTTGGCATGCTACTTTTATTTCTCATCTTCGCTATGGTTGTCAGATATGGGGACATATCTGACAACCATATCCGGGGGCTTATCCGTTTATAAAAATAACCTTATAAATCTCTAGAACAAGTCTTTAAGAATAATTCACTTTAAACCTAATAGTTTAAGTTCTGACATACTGTATAATCTTTATGAAATTTTAAAACTTGACAAACTTATCTACTTATTTAGCTGTGTACTGGTATAGAACATTGTCCACAACAATATACCTAGCTGGTTAACTAGTTATTTTAAATTCACAAATGATATTCATAGTAATAAACTTAGGTCTGTGACTTAATGTAGTTTCTCTCTGCTTTTAAAACAAACGCATAAGTATGGCATAAAGTCAATCAAGTATCAATCAACTCATTGTCGGAACTCGTTTTCTGTTGAAACTAAAAAATATTCTCCAAAATGACAAATAAAAATGGCTTTATAAACTAATAATGTAAAAAAGTTTATTCTCCATAAAAATAATTAATAAACTGTCAGTTAAGTACTCACCTCCTAATTATTTTCTATAACGAACTTTTTACTAAAATAAAAGTATAAAACTCATAAATAAAAATAAAAATAACAATATAAAAACAAATAATAAAAATAAAATTGTAAAACTCATTAAATAAAAATAAAAATATAAAACTCATAAAATGAAAATAAAAATGTAAAACTTTAAAAATAAAACATAAAAAAATATTAACATTTATTTAGTCTCAATCAAATACCCTTATTTTCATCATCTTGTAAAGCTTATACCAGCAAGCCCACAACGTTGTGCTAACGTTGTATTTATGTTAAAATTGCGTTTTACGTTACTTAATGTTAATTCAACGTTGAGTCAACGTAATCTTTTTAACGTAATATCCTTACGTTGAGCTAACGTTGACACAACGTTAAAAAGACATTGAAGTATTAGCCTAACATTCTAACGTTGAGCTAACATATTGACAACGTAAAAAAATAAAGAAATATTGACGTAGTTCTGGTAACTACAAAAAAATCTGCCGTAAATAATTATTTATTTTTTTCTTAAAGATGGCGTATAAACAGAAATTAAGTTTAGTTAAAAGATAATTAGCTAAGTTTGAAGGTTTGCATTGTCTGTTAAAAGACATTCGAGGAATTTTCAAAAAAATTTGAAAATAAACAGCGCACAGTAATTTAAAACTTTTATTTGCCGACAAAAGATTTAATAAATGTTTGATTAAAAAGATTTATCGGTAAAGGTACAGTTACGCGGCCTAAAATAATTATATTTTTGCGCTTGTTGCGCCAGGGGGTTTTGCTACATCGACTATCTTATAGCCTGCTGCTACAAGGAAGTGGTGCTACATCGAATGAGGGTTTAACATGGGGTAGCAATCTTTTTTCACTTTATTATTTCAATTATATTCCTATTGTTTGAAAAGCCTCTACTGACAAGCGGAAAAAGAAAATGATTTTAGGCCGTAACTGTAGGATTACCGATTTATTTTAGAAAAATAAATATATTATTGGTAGGCCTCTAAATTTTACCCTGCTTATTGAATAAATGTTTAACAGTAAGTATTGTATTTACGAATTAATATTTTATAGCAGTTCTTTTAATATTAACCATAAATACTAATCTTGAAACCATTAAAATGAGTTCAAATTTTAATTTTTGAATTTTGATAATATAATTATGATAATTAATGCTGAGATAATTACACAGAAAAATATTTTTATATCATTCTCAGTGATGGAGTAAAATACTTGTATTAGGGTATTCATTATTACTAGCAGTAAGCAACCCGTAATACGGGTTAGTAGTAAATAAATCATTACTAACAATTTGATATTTATTTACTTTCTCGAATAAAATATAAACTTATTTATACAGAAAGCAACCTGTAATTCGGGTTAGTAGTAAATAAATCATTACTAACAATTTGATCTTTATTTACTTTCTCTAATGAAATATAAATTTATTTATACATTTTTTTAGTTGAGCTCACTTTTATTTTTCTTGGCTTCTTAGTTTAAGAGAACTCTTAGCTTTATTAAAGATAAAGTTAACCATTTCTTTTGCAATGTTCATTGCAAAAGAAATGGTTAACTTTATGAATGCGCAAATCACAACATTGAATGCGCAAATCACAACCATGTAGTAGTTAAAAATGACTTGAGTTATATGCACATAACATCGATGTCAAATTTTCAAATTCAGTAAAGTTGTTTAGGTAAATATTGGGAATATATTATACTCTTAATTTTGCTTTAAGCTGAGTCGTTTCTCTTTTTTTTTTAAACTTTTCATTTTACTGAGTGAAGAGCTTAAAAATATGTCACTATCGCACCTAAACTTTTCAATGTTATTAATATACTTTTTAAATATTTTTAAAACATCTAAAATATTACACCCAAACTTGTAGGCATAGAAGTTGGATATCCGGAAAAACTATAAATTGAAAAATATATCGCAATTCCGAAAAGAGCTTAGCCCTGCATATGGATCCTATATTATTAAGATAAAGATTATTATTACACCAACCTTTTTTTTAATTAGTAATCCAGCAGAAACTTGTTTATAAAAAAACAATAAAGAAATATATGGATTTACTTTAATAGCTAACGTGTATCAACATATTTATTTCAGCATACATCCAATCCATATTTATACCAATTTTATAAAATGTCCGGAATACATTTTGCCTTAACTTGGCGTAAAATTATTAGTTTTATTTCATTAATTTTTGTATAGATCAGGTTAATAATAAACGCAATTGGATTTTACTCAATATTTTTGAAGTAATTATTCAGCTTTAATAAAATTGATAAAATCATATAAGACAGTTAAAAAATATATTTAAACTTTTGTTCACTTTTTGAAAATCCGTAAAAAAGCTAGTATCAAGTTTACATATCTTTAAAAGAAATTTATTTACATGATATATTGTTAAATATGTAACAAAAATATTTTAAAACAGAAGCATATATAAAACACATTTTTCTTAAAAAAACAAAGTTGAAGCCACCATTTACAGCACCGAGGAGCCAAGCATAGCCTATTGTGAAGAAAACCATATCAAATAATTTAAATTATTTATTACCGATAGGGACGACAATTTAACATATTTAAACAGCTACGTGATTCCATATTAGTAGGATTGTTATAGAAAAGTATATTAAAAAAGTATATTTAAAAAGTATATTAAAAAAAAAGTGTATTAAATAGAAAACAAATTTTTAAAAACTACCTAATTTTGTAAGCATTTTGCCAATGGTGTTCAATTTTGAAACCAATATCTTTAATGGAAAGACGACTTGTTTAACTAATCTCGTTCAAAGAATAAAATTATTAACACTTAAAGATAAAGAAAAAAAAAATGAATGAGATATAAACAATCGTACTTTAGTATTATATAGATAAGTAGGTATATATGAAAAAAAAACAACAACTGGAAAACAGTATACCTGCTTTTGGTAACCTATTGTAATACTGCAGCAGTTGCTGTAGGCATGCAGCTGTTGTTTTTGGTGTTGTTCAAAAACGCAATTTTTATGTTGGCTTTTAGTAAACTTTAGTTTAATTTAAAAGACATCACAACGGATTTAAAATACTAATAATAAAAGAAGCAAAACATAAAATGCTTCAAGGAGCCAAACTATAAACATAAAAGATGAAGAATCAAATCGAGATAAATAAATTGTCTTTATATAGCTAAATATATTGCCTTGGGTTTTGATAAATTTTAAAAGCAGTGAGTTCAATAAATGAAACATACCAAATAATTGTTTTTAACAAAAGAATGCAGCATTATTATTATTGGATAATGATAATTGGATAATTATGATAATTGGATAATGAATCAATTCAACTTTCGACTTTTGATTTTAGGGAGGGGTATTTAAGAGGGCTTTAAATTTGAAGTCAGGTTTAATTGGTGAGAAAACAATTAAAATTTTCATTAAAAAAGATCAAAACAAATCAAATATACAACATAATATATATTTAAAAAAAAATTACAAAATTAAAATTAATAACAAAATTAAAAAAAAAAAACACCGAAGAAAAAGTAGCAACCAAAAAGTCATAAATATCTCTACTGATAGAAGACATTTACAACCTTTTGGTTGCTGTTTTTTCTCCGGTGTCTCCCAACACCCCGGTATGGATGAGCCCTCCATTTAAAAGAGGGCTCATCCATTCCGAATTTTTTTAAGCATCTGTTTCGAATTTTCATTCGAATCAGATGCTAAAAAAAAAAAAAAGAGAGCAAATTAAAAAGGGTTAAGCATGCAACATTTTGTATTTTAATAAATATAGAGGGCAATAATGCAACCAGTTCAAAAGTGTCATATTTATTAATTAATTTTTCCACGAATTTGCACATATTTCTCCATACAAAACATATAAAATATAAAACACAGCCCTACCAGCTATACTTCCACCAGACACTAAAGACAAATATATACTTAAATAAATATATAATAATCGATAAAATAATGTCAACATATAAATATATAGATATCTAAATAATTGTTTTACCCATCCCCCTCATTTCATCCATAAAATTGTCTAAAGTAAGAAAAAAATAACTAAAGCTAAAAACAAAACTATAAACTAAACCAAAACTATAAACTAAAGTAAATTTTAAATCTTCTAAATATTAATGCTTTATTTATTAAACTAAACTAATCATAATTTATACTTAGTTTTTGTTCCAACTCCCCTAAAAGAAAGTATAAAATAAAGCTAAAGTACTTGATTTTTTAAAATGCCAGTGGCAGTACAAATAAACAAATTCCTATTAACAAATATCGAATATTAACAAATATCGAATCTGAAAGTTGGAATGAATCTGAAGAAAAGGTTTTAAGTATTTTTGAAAACAAACTAAATGTAAGTGGCGTGGTTATTAAAAGGGCACATAGAACCGGAAAAACTGGGCAAAGTAAACCTAGATCAATCGTGATAAAACTTCTGAACTACAAAGATAAAGTTAACATATTAAAAAACTCGAAAAAATTAAAAGGAACAGGAATATTTATAAACGAAGATTATTCTTTGGATACCTTAAACATACGAAAAACTCTTTTTGAAGAAATGCGAACTCACAGGACAAAGGGTAAGTATTCCGTCGTTATTTATGATAAATTAGTAGTTAAAGATTTTAAAAAATCACTTAAAAAAGCCTAAAGCTTATATATTTTTTATATTTTGTATTTTAAATATTAATCTTAGTTAATATTGCTAAAATGGCGGAAGCTATCAATAATATTGTTTTTGACATACCAGGAAGGAAAAATACACTTAACCGAATTAATGACGATGATAAAAACAATAACTTTTTTGACGAAATTTTAGTAGAAACGGCTTATTACAATGTTGACGATGTTAAAGATGTTTTTAATTCTGCATCATCTAATTTTTCACTATTACATTTAAACATCTGAAGCATAAATAAAAACTTTGAAAATTTAAAATTAATGTTAAATAATATAAAAAACAAGTTCAGTATTATCTGTCTGACAGAAACTTGGTGTCATCGAGACACGATTAATTCTAACTTTCAATTATCAGGATATAAATCCATACATCAACCGAGAGAAAACGGCATTGGTGGGGGCGTATCTATTTTTGTCCGAAACTCATTGACCTTTAAGCATGTAGATAACCTCAAAGTAAATGACGCTGATTGTGAGTCATTTACTATTGAAATAATTAATAAAGCAATTAAAAATACATTTATAACAGCTTTATATAGACCGCCTAATGGTTATTACAATCAGTTTGAAAACCACATAAATTACTTGCTACCAAAGCTCATAAAAAAACACGTGTATTTACTAGGTGATTTTAATTTGAATTTTCTGAATAATAAAACAGATAACCACGTTGCGCGTTTTATAAATACACTTTTGCAATACAGCGTTTTTCCCATAATCAACAAGCCAACACGCGTGACTAAAACAACTGCATCCATTATCGATAACATCATTACTAATAATTACACAAGGGCTAAAATGCAAGGTGGTATTATTAAAACAGATATCACTGATCATTTTCCAGTTTTTCTGATCACAGATTCGGCAACCCCTAAGAAAAAAATAGAAACAAAAACTATTTATGTAAGAAACATAAATAATGAATCAATCGTCACTTTTCGCAACCTCCTACAAGAAATAAACTGGGAACTATTGACTGATTGCAATAATTTAAATAATGGCTATGATTTTTTTTATTCGCGTGTTTACTAAGCAATACGAAAAAGCCTTTCCAAAAGTTAAAAAAATTATTAATTCTAAAAATTTGCTTAGTCCGTGGATGACGAAAGGACTCATTAAGTCATCAAAAAAAAAAAAAAAAAACTTTACAAAAAATTTTTAAAAAAAAAGAACTACAAAAATGAAATAAAATAAAAAAAATGTAAAAATTCTTTCGAAAAGTTAAAAAAGCAATCAAAAAAAATTACTGTTCCTTATTGCTTAATAAAACATTTGGAAATGCAAGAAAAACATGGAATGTAATCAAAGAAATAACAGGCGTAGGAAATGTAAAAATTGATAATTTCCCAAAAAGATTGCAAAAAGATGGTAATATAGGAGATGCTTTTGTAAATAAAGTACCTCCTATATTACCATATATAACTAACTATTAACAATATTAAAATAAAAAGAGTGTTTTCAATGAAAATACTTGGAATAATTTTTGACGAACATTTAAATTGGAAAAGCCAAATAAAGCTAGTCGAGAACAAAGTCTCAAAGACTTTAGGGATAATGTATAAGACTAAACCTCTTTTGAACAAAATATGTTTAAAAAATTTATATTTTTCGTTTATACATAGTCATATTAACTATTGTAATATTGCCTGGGCAAACAATCACTCATCTTTCCTAAAAACTATTTACATAAAACAAAAGCAAGCAAGTCGATTAGTTTCGGGCATGGATAGATACGAAAGTGCCAAGCCGTTACTCAAGGAAATAAATGCCCTAAATGTATACCATAACTTGTTATTTATGTTTAAACTTCAAAACGAATTAATTCCAAAATATTTTTATAAAAACTTTTCTTTTATTAATCATAAATATAAAACAAGACACTCAATTAATAATTACTGCATCCCACTAACATTACTCAAAAAGTCTGACTTCTCAATTACATTTCGGGGACCACGCTTGTGGAACTCGGATCTTGACGAAAATATGAAAAAAATAAAATCTATTGATATATTTAAAAGAGCTATAAAAAAACGCTTACTAAATTTAAACAATACGTACATTCTTTCATTTTTTTAATTAAAAAAAAAAAATATATATATATATATATATATGTATTTTGCGTGTGTATATATATATATATATATTATATATATATATATATATATATATATATATATATATATATATATATATATGTATATATATATGTGTGTGTGTGAGTGTATGTGTATGTGTGTATGTGTGTATATGTATATATATATATATGTATATATACATGTATGTATATGTGTATGTGTGTATGTGTATATATGTATATGTGTATAATTGTATATGTATATGTATGTGTGTATGTATATATGTATGTGTGTGTATGTATATGTATATGTGTGTATGTGTATGTATATGTGTGTATGTATGTATGTGTATATGTGTATGTGTATATGTATGTGTGTATGTGTATATATATACATATATCCTTCTTATATATATTCTTCTTGTTTCTTTTTATTTGTCTGTTTTAATTTTGTTTAAAAAAAAATATGAGTAGATGAACTTAAATCTATAAAATGTTCAGAATCTTTTTTTAATTCAAAACATCTTTTGTATATTTAAATATATATTATGAAGTTTATTGGATATGTATACGCAAATGTACGGATTTGTAAATTATTTTTTCAAAATTTTTTTTTTTTTATTATTTTCAAACTTTTTAGTTTTGTCAAACTTAAAAATTATTTTTTCAACTTTTTGATTTTTTCAAACTTTTTAATTTGTCTTTTTTTAAACTTTTTTTAATTTCACTCTTTTATATATTATTGGAAATTGTAAAGTTTTTTTCATTTTTTATTTTTTTTTATTTTCACGAAGAGGCTTGATGATAAGACATTTTGTCTTCTACTTGCCGCAGTCAGCTTGCATTTGTATAAATTTATTTGAATGTAAGGTTAACATTGTAAAAAGTGTCAAATGACGAAAAATAAAAATTAAAAAAAAAAAAAAAAAAAAATATCAATAGCAAAAACACTGACTTATTTCCTTCTTCACTTCTGTATCTAAACAATAAAAGCACTTTAATGTTTAGACGTTAAAATATCGTTAAATAGATATTAAATACCACATTCAACTAACTAATGTAATTAATACCTTTATTAGATTTCTCTTGATTAACTAAAGAATTTAAATTTTAAATAAACTCTAACTAAATTTTAACAAACAAATAACTGAAATAAATCTTCATTTTAATAGTACGTTATTAAGTTGATTAACTAGATCAAACAATTTAATCTACTCTAATAATCTACTACCTTATTAATAAAATTTAATTATTTTTCTACGACTCAGTGTAACTATAATATAGATATTTTTAAAGTAAAAAAGAATGTAATATTATAATATATATGATTTTAAAAACCTGAAATTATAAATCTACCTCGAAGAAAACAGATATATATTGAAAAGTATTTTTATTTCTTTTTAAAAATTTAAAAATGCTTTATAACTTATTTGTTTCAATACTATTACCAACGTCTAAATAGAAAAACAAACAAACATTCAAATCAACTCATTCTTAAATCTTATAATATATATAATTTTAAAAACCTGAAATTTTAAATCTACCTCGAAGAAAACAGATATATATTGAAAAGTACTTTTATTTCTTTTTAAAAATTTAAAAATGTTTTTTAACTTACTTGCTTCAATATTGTCATCATCTAAATATAAAAACAAACAAACATTTAAGTCGACTCATTCGTAAATATAGTTTAATTTCTTTAATAATAAAAAAAAATTAATCTTTGAGGATTAAATTCATTTACAAAAATTTAAAGTTTGTTTAAACCATTTTAATATTGTAAAGTTAATTTAAATTAACAAACATATAAATGCAATTTATAACATTTGTTTATATCAAAAGGATTAAATTTTATTTATAATAAAATGTTGTCATGGCTTTTATCCCAATTATTATAAGCATTTGAAAGCATGAAACTACCGATAAATATCTTTTAATGGTAGACAATATCTAAGAATTATAGTAATCTATATTTTCAAAATTCACATGTATAACACGAAGCTTTAAATTTAAAAGTACAATTTAAAAAAGGTTTCAATAAACTAATTACTTATAAAATTTTAAAAAGATTTTATAAATACTCATTGTCTACTTAGACATTTTGAAAAGGTTACGAATTTGAAAACTTGAAACTTTAAATTTAAATTTTAAAAAACTGAAACTTTAATTCTACCTCAAAGAAAACAAACATATATTGAAAAGTATTTTTATTTCTTTTTAAAAATTTAAAAATGCTTGTTAACTTACTCCCTCCAATATAATTATATAATATATATAGTATATATGATAAATAAACCTCCACATATTCCTTCGTTTAACAACTCGATTATGATTAATAACAACTCTGTAAACATGAATTTTCTAATAACCTAAATAAATTAAAGATAGACAAACATAAATAACACAATCAAATCCTAAACCAAAATTCATTCATGCAAGACAAATTATTTTATATTTATTGAAGAGCCAGAAACATATTTTTTTTCAAAGAGCAAAAGTTTTAACAATATTGAAGATAAATTTTATTTATAACAAAATTTTCAATAAAAATTAAATTAAGATAAATTTATAACAAAATGTTGTCATGGCTTTTATCCCAATAACCAAAACTATGTAAAAGTATAAAACTACCCATAAAAATATTTTAACGCTAGACACAATCTAAGAATAAAAGTAATCTTTAACACGAAGCTTTAAATTTAAAATTACAATTTAAAAAAGATTACAATAAATTAATTACTTTTAAATTTAGAAAAGATTTTAGATTACCTATAATTTTAAGCTACTAAACATTATCTACTTAATGTCAACTTGGACATTTTGAACTCGTACCATGAAAGGTTGAAAGGAAATCTTTAGAAAGCACGCGGTAAAGAAAAGTCGAGAAACTACTTAAAAAGTGTATTTTACAGATACAGAACCGTACCGTAACCATAAAACAATACGCATAACTATGCGCACTAATAATAATAATAATAATAATATTCATTCGGCTATTAATTATAGAAATAATTTTTCTTCGTTTAATCTCATTTTAAGCTTTAAAGAGTTGTGCAACTATTTTATATTGCTTTAACAGAATCAAAATTTATTGCTATGTTTAGATTTTTTAATAATAAGAAGAAGTAATAAATCGAATATTTTACTTTAGATACTTTAGATATCGACTATTTTACTTTAGAGGAAATTACACACGAATATCAAGTCGCTTCCCAGCAAACAATAGACGTCTTTTAGACCGTCTAAAATTGGTCTAATTTGTATCTATTGCCGATACGTATATTTTAGACGTATATTAGAGATCAAAAAGACGTCTGGATCTAGAGATACTATTTTTGCTTTGTTTTAGATGCATATTAGATGCATAAAATAGATCGTGCATAGATAACTTTTTTTTCATCTAAACTTAGATGTCTATAAGATGTCTTACATAAATTTGTTATAAAAACAACAAAAAAATATAACTTATTTTACGGAGCGACAATAATAAATGACCGCCATTTAAAAACCATGCGTTAACTTATTACGAAAAAAGCATGAAGATTTTAACCTATGGAAAACTTTAATGATTATTTCTTTTGATAAATTTTAAATAATAAAATAACATGCTATTATAGTTCACAAAATATTTCGATGATTTGATGCTTAGCATGTTTGCTAAAATCCTTGTGAATTGAAATTTATTTTGCAGAAATATTACAAAATTAATATTTTCAAGTTGATATTTTTATTTCTATAATAAAAGATAATGTAATTAAAATATATGTATATATATATATATATATATATATATATATATATATATATATATATATATATATATATATATATATATATATATATATATATATATATATGTATATATATATATATATATATATATATATATATATATATATATATAAATATAAATATATATATATATATATATATATATATATATAAATATATATATATATATATATATATATATATATATATATATATATATATATATATATATATATATATATATATATATATATATATATATATATATGTATATATATATATATATATATATATATATATATATATATATATATATATATATATATATATATATGTATATATATATATATATATATATATATATATATATATATATATATATATATATATATATATATATATATATATATATATATATATATATATATATATATATATATATATATATATATATATATATATATATATATATATATATATATGACTCATATGAATCTTGGTTTCTCGATAAAAACGATAAGTGCACAACCAATAAAACAATCTTTTGTGTGATTGAAAAATACTCAATATACGAGTATTTTTCAATAACACAAAAGATTGTTTTATTGGTTGTGCACTTATTGTTTTTATCGAGAAACCAAGATTCATTTATGTCTTTTACAAAAAGGGCATACGAAAAGAGACGCAGTAGACGTGTCCAAAAAGAATATTAAAAAATACTAGATTTTTCATCAGTACATATAGCAAAAAAATCGAATGTTGGAACTTCTAAAAAAAATAATTTCTTATCTTGCAAAAATCTAAAAGAATATTTTGACCATCATGAGTCAGCGATTTTGTACAATGAATACTCTTATGACCAAAAGCCTAATGAGTATAAGCATAACCCAACTTTAAATGAAAGTTTTTCTGCATGTTTTTCTAACTAAGTAATTATGCGCTAAACAAGTGGATTAACAAAGAATACCAACAAATTTATTGTCCCAAAAAAAAACTATAATCATGCACTGAAAAACAACCTTTTGTCAACAAAAGAATGGCACAAATTTCCATTGATAAAGTGTAAGATAACAGATGTTAAAGAAAGCATTAAAAATAAGAATAACAAATCATACCGATCTTCATTGCCAGAACCTCCGCCACCTATTATGAATAAGCCCAATGCTAAAAGTATAACATAAATATCATAATTTATTCCTAATGGTTTATAAACTGAAATAGATTCTTGTTTAATTTGATCTGAATAATATCTATCTAGCTATTAGTCTTTTTTATGCATTACTAAGATTTTCCTTTTATTTTAACTATTTGGGTGTCCTATTATATGTAATGTTGTTAAATTGGTTACATATATTTATATGATTGACAACATTCTATTGTATTAAATAATCCTTTAATCAACTTGATATGAAAATTGAAAACTATTTGAAAGCATGCTGAAGTTGTTTGAATTCAGAAATTGAAAGAGTACAAAATTGGTTGAAAGATTAAATTAAGTAACAGGTATGGTTGAGGGATTATTTATAGTTCTAATTATAATTATTTTTTTTGAATAGAGTTGTTATCAGGTTCAAAGATTGAAGAAGATAATTTTTCTTCACATTTTATTGATGAACACCAAGCAAAGTTCACATTGTCAAAGAGTTTTAAGTTTTAATGTGAGTAATTTTGGTTTTTACACCACTGAATGTTAATGTGGAGGTCTTTTTTTTATTAATTTGTTTTTGTATTAAAATAATTGTAAAAGATAGGTATAAAAGAATAGAAATAGATTATTTATAATATTGTGATCCGATAAATCATGTGTGTAGAATTTTATCTTTAGTAGTTTTTTTAGTAAGAATTTTAACTACTACTTTTAGTAGTAGTTAAAATTCTTTAATATCGTAGCCTTTTACAGGATAAAGTTTTAGCTGATTTAAAAAGTAGGTTTTCCAAAATATTATGGCAACTTCTACGATGGAGTAATAAAAAAACTTACATGTATTTTTGGAATTTTAGTTTAAGTTACTCAAGCATAATTTGAATTTTAAAGTTCTTATTTCATTGTTTTGCTATTTGGTTTTATGAGCTAAATATGTTAATCAATCTTTTTATTCTTGTTTGTAGAGATGCAAAATGTTATTCTCAACGAGCTTGCAGAAATAAAAGTTTTTTTAAAAGAAGTTATAGAAATTAAGGTTCAGACTACTGGGGTGAAGTTGCTAGAATCGGTGGACGAAGTGGCTACACTGGATAATAAACTAAAAGATAAAACCGAGTATACTAGATTGGTATAATCTAATTATCTTAGTTTTTAATAAGTTTGTTTAAATTCGGTTTATTAGTTTAGAATCTAAATAAAAAGTATTTGTAAATGAACTAAAATAACTAGCTTGTGTTAGACTCAATATGTTGTAAAGAAATTTAAGTTACACAAGTTTTTATTACATTTATTTCAGCTTGATAGTTTAAAAAAGATTGGTGGTGGAAAGCCAAGAGAACATGTTTTTTTGATCATGTAAAAGTAAATGATTATGTTTTTATTAATTATTAGAAATATGATTAAAAGGGACCAAAAGCAATTCTTTTTGACCGTTATTTGTTTTGGATTTACTTTTAACATGACAATTTGATAAACTCGGGAGCTTCGCTGTAGGTGTTTAAGTTTGTTTATGTGCTAAAGTAAGTGTAATGCTAAACCTTGTTTAGCATTTTATTTTCAAATTTAATGCTTTTACCTTTCATATTTTTAAGCATTCATATATTAAAATATATTTTAATTTGATACATATATTAAAATAAAAATCTTTATATATTTCAGTTTATTGTTAAAATATTTATCAGGTTATTTTCGAATCAGTTACATTCCAAATTAAATCGAAAAAGAAATGGGGAAAAGACAAGCTTAGAAAATCTAGTAAATATATGGAGTGTTTTACGAAGTATAGTTTTAATAGTATTTACAAAACTGATATCTGTATTAAAAAGATATTCTTCAACTTTTTTGTATCATGCTAGAATTTTTGTATCCATAATATAAGTTCCTTTAGTTTTTTCATAAAAAAATGGTTGTTTATTATTGTATCTGGTTGAGATACAAATCTTCTTGTTTATATATATATTTATATATATATATATATATATATATATATATATATATATATATATATATATATATATATATATATATATATATATAAATATATATATATATTCATATATATATATATATATATATATATATATATATATATATATATATATATATATATATATATATATATATATATATATATAAATATATATACATATATATATATATATATATATATATATATATATATATATATATATATATATATATATATATACATGTATATATGTGTATATACAGTATTGGACAAAACATTTGCAACCAACATCGAACAATGCTAAAAAGTGTTCCAAATTTTATGTCTTGAAAATGAAACGAACTATACTCCCACAGCAAACAGTTCAGGAGTTTGGACTCATAGCATGCCATAATATGAGCAATCAGCTGACAGGTGACAACACACAGGCAGAATTTCGTTGACAAGTGCCATTTTGCAGCATACATCACGGAAGTTTTTTAATAATTGAAGGAAGTATCCAGAAGTTTCCAGTAGCATGCAGAAGCTTCCAGAAGTTTCCAGAAGAAGCATCAGGAAGCATCCAGAAGTATCCAGAAACATTCAGAAGAAGTGAGTTTTGTCAAAGTGTTTTATCGAAGAACATCAATGCCAGAAGTGAAATACAAAAAGTGTTTCATTACATCAATACAGTCCACATCCAACCAAGACGTTATGTTCCGCAGAGCAATATTTTATCATCACAAGGTAAATGTAACACAGTAAGCCTTGAGAAGTCTGGTTATTTATTATTATTTTTTTTATGACTTCAAGTGCAAAAATGGTTTCTGACAGTCTTGGATTGGAACTAAGAGAGAAAATTATTTGCGATTACTTAAGTGGATTGTCACAAAAAAATATTTGTGATAAATATGGCGTGAAAAAAATAGATCGTATTAAGATTATGTTCCAAATATTGTTCCACAGGGAAGTTGGCAGCAGATAACAATGGTGGAAGACCTCGTTCCACCATTTCTAGAGAGAATTCTATGATTGTCAGATCTGTCAAGAAGGATCCCTGGATATCATCAGTTGAGATACGAATGCAATTAGAGCTGCTTGTACGTCAAGCGGCCGGAAAATGCATTAATTAGCGTTACTGCCATAAGACTGTGAAGCATGGTGGAGGCAATGTGATGGTCTGGGGGTGTTTTTCTACTAATGGTCTAGGTCCAATACATCGAATCGATGGAATAATGGACCGTTTCATGTATAAAAATATTCTGAAAGACGTTATGTTACCTCATGCTGAATGGAATATACCAATAAAATAGGTTTTTCAGCAAGACAACGATCCTAAACACACTGCACAAGTAGTCAAGCAGTGGTTTCAAAACAACCATCTATTAGTGATGGATTGGACGCCTCAATCTCCGGATCTCAACCCTGTCGAGAACCTGTGGGAGATTGTCAACCGCAGAGTTTATCATGAATGTGTTCGTAATAAAGATCAACTGTTTGAACAAATCCAAAAAACCTAGGCAGCGATTCCACAAAGTTTCATTGATCACCTGATCGAATCTATGCCTTAAAGATGCAAGGCTGTGATCGACAACAAAGGATTCACCACAAAATATTGATATGAATACAGCTTGGTCAACCTTTTGTGGAGTTGTCCAGAAGGAAATCAACTTTCTTTTATACTTTTGATTAATTTATTAATTTTCGTGTACAAATAATGAACTTCGTGATGAATAAAATTTGAAGAACGTTGTCTCTAAACAGTTACATAGTTATTTCTCTAAATTGAAAAAATACAGCACTTTTATACAAAGAAACTAAATAAGCATCATTTGGTTACACTGGTTTTGTCCGATACGGTATGTGTGTGTGTATATATATATATATATATATATATATATATATATATATATATATATATATATATAATATTTCATAAAAATAGATTCAGAATTCTACATGTCTTTTAAAGTCATTTAAATGTCATTAATGTATATATTTTAGATATCGGTGACGTGGAAGAAAATGTTGACGGCAATGCAGAAATATAGTTTCTTATGTATATTTTTGTGAAATAAAAATTAAGTAATGTTAGTTAAAATGTTTCTTTACTTATTTAATTTAATCCTTTTTTATGACTAATTTAACCCCTGTAACACCTTTGTATCAAACAAGTTCCAGCAAAGAAAGAGATATCTAAAATGCATCTAATATGCATCTAAAAACTGGTCTAAAAGACGTCTAAATTCACGTCGTGAACGGGACATAAATAGATGTCTATCTTATAGATGTCTTTTAGATGCATTTTATTCGACACAAATAAATGCCTTAGATGCATAAAAGATGTGAAATATACATTTAAAGATGTATATTAGATGTATATTAGATGCATAAAAGAGCTATTATTAACTAAAAAATTATCTATTATCTATCTTTTTTAAACGCGCCTTAGACATCTATTTAAGAGACGTATTTTATACATCTAATATGCATCTGTAAGATGTATATTTTACATCTTTTATGCATCTAAGGCAATTATTTGTGTCGAATAAAATGCATTTAAAAGACATTTATAAGATAGACGTCTATTTATGTCCCGCTCTAGACCTGAATTTAGACATCTTTTAGATCAGTTTTTAGATGCATATTAGATGCATTTTAGATATCTTTTTGTTTGCTGGGTTAGAGCCTAATTCGCATGCAATTAAAGCTGCTGTGGCAGCCCTTTAAATCTGATAGTTATTCACGGTAAGCAATAAAGTATAATATTTTAAATCAAATTAACTGCGGAAAATAAATTTCAATAAACTGGTCACTTTGCTTATTCCCAGCAAACAAAAAGATATCTAAAATGCATCTAATATGCATCTAAAAACTGGTCTAAAAGATGTCTAAATTCAGGTCTAGAACGGGACATAAATAGACGTCTATCTTAGAGACGTCTTTTAGACGCATTTTATTCGACACAAATAACTGCCTTAGATGCATAAAAGATGTGAAATATACATCTTACAGATGCATATTAGATGTATAAAATACGTCTCTTAAATAGATGTATAAGGCGCGATTAAAAAAGATAGATAATAGATAATTTTTTAGCTAATAATAGCTCTTTTATGCATCTAATATACATCTAATATGCATCTTTAAATGTATATTTCACATCTTTTATGCATCTAAGGCATTTATTTGTGTCGAATAAAATGCATCTAAAAGACATCTATGAGATAGACATCTATTTATGTCCCGTTCACGACGTGAATTTAGACGTCTTTTAGACCAGTTTTTAGATGCATATTAGATGCATTTTAGACATATTTTTGTTTGCTGGGACGTGTTTGATACAAAGGTGTTACAGCGGTTAAATTAGTCATAAAAAAGGATTAAATTAAATAAGTAAAGAAACATTTTAACTAACATTACTTAATTTTTATTTCACAAAAATATACATAAGAAACTATTTTTCTGCATTGCCGTCAACATTTTCTTCCACGTCGCCGATATCTAAAATATATACATTAATGACATTTAAATGACTTTAAAAGACATGTAGAATTCTGAATCTATTTTTATGAAATATTATATATATATATATATATATATATATATATATTATATATATATATATATATATATATATATATATATATATATATATATATACATACATACATATATATATGCATATATATACATATATATATATATATATATATATATATATATATATATATATATATATATATATACATACATACATATATATATGCATATATATACATATATATATATATATATATATATATATATATATATATATATATATATATATATATATATTTATATATATATATATATATATATATATATATACATATATATATACCCATAAATTATATATATATATATATATATATATATATATATATATATATATATATATATATATATATATATACACATACAGTATCGGACAAAACCAGTGCAACCAAATGATGTTAATTTAGTTTCTTTGTATAAAAGTGTTGCATTTTTCAATTTAGAGAAATAACTATGTAACTGTTTAGAGACAACGTTCTTTAAATTTTATTCATCACAAAGTTCATTATTTGAACACGAAAATTAATAAATTAATCAAAAGTATTAAAAAAAGTTGATTTCCTTCTGGATAAAAAAAGTACAACTCCACAAAATGTTGACCAAGCTGTATTTTGCTATCAATATATTGTGGTGAATCCTTTGTTATCGATCACACCCTTGCATCTTTAAGGCATAGATTCAATCAGGTGATCAATGAAACTTTATGGAATTGTTGCCTAGGCCTTTTGGATTTGGCTACTTGACGTACAGGCAGCTTTAATTGCTTTTGTATCTCAACTGATGATATCCAGGGATCCTTCTTGACAGATCTGACGATCAAAAAATTCTCTCTAGAAGTGGTGGAACAAGGTCTTCCACCATTGTTATCTGCTGCCAACTTCCCTGTGGAACAATAATTGGAACATAGTCTGGATACGATCTATTTTTTCACGCGATATTTATCACAAATACTTTTTTGTGACATTCCACTTAAGTAATCACAAATAATTTTCTCTCTTAGTTCCAATCCAAGACTGTCAGGAACCATTTTTGCACTTAAAGCCATAAAAATAACAAAAATAAATAATCACGCTTCTCCAGGCTGGAAGCTTCTCTAAGCTTCTGCATGCTTCTGGAAACTTCTGGATGCTTCCTTTAATTATTAAAAAACTTCTGTGACGTTGACACGGACCAGACTTGAGAAAATGAAACAAACCAAAAAAGTTGCACTTGTTTTGTATGCTGAAAAATGGCACTTGTCAACGAAATTCTTCCTGTGTGCTGTCACCTGTCAGCTGATTGCTCATATCATGGCATGCTATGATTCCAGACTCCTGAACTGTTTGCTGTGGTAGTATAGTTTGTTTCATTTTTAAGACATTTAAAATTAGGAACACTTTTTAGCATTGTTCGATGTTGTTTGCAAATGTTTTGTCCAATACTGTATATACACATATATACATGTATGTATGTATATATATATATATATATATATATATATATATATATATATATATATATATATATATATATATATATATATATTATATATATATATATATATATATATATGTATATATATATATATATATATATATTATATATATATATATATATATATATATATATATATATATATATATATATATATATATATAAACCAGATAATTTGTATCTCAACCAGATACAATAATAAACAACAATTTTTTTATGAAAAAACTAAAGGAACTTGTATTATGGATACAAAAATTCTAGCATGACACAAAAAAGTTGAAGAATATCTTTTTAATATAGATATCAGTTTTGTAAATACTATTAAAACTATACCTCGTAAAACACTCCATATATTTACTAGATTTTCTAAGCTTATCTTTTCCCTATTTCCTTTTCGATTTAGTTTGGACTGTAACTGATTCGAAAATAACCTGATAAATATTTTAACAATAAACTGAAATATATTTATAAAGATTTTGATTTTAATATATGTAATAAATTAAAATATATTTTAATATGTGAGTGCTTAAAATTATGAAAAGTAAAAACATTAAATTTAAAAATAAAATGCTAAACAAGGTTTAGCATTACATTTAGTTTAGCACATAAACAAACTTAAACACCTACAGTGAAGCTCCCAAGTTTATCAAATTGTCATGTTAAAAGTAAATCCATAACAAATAACGATCAAAATGAACTGCTTTTGGTCCCTTTTAATCATATTTCTAATAATTAATAAAAACATAATTATTTACCTTTTCATGATCAAAAAAACATGTTCTCTTGGCTTTCCACCACCAATCTTTTTTAAACTATCAAGCTGAAATAAATGTAATAAAAACTTGTGTAACTTAAATTTCTTTACAACATATTGAGTCTAACACAAGCTAGTTATTTTACTTCATTTACAAATACTTTTCATTTAGATTCTAAACTAATAAACCAAATTTAAACAAACTTATTAAAAATTAAGATAATTAGATTATACCAAATTAGTATACTCGATTTTATCTTTTAGTTTATTATCCAGTGTAACCACTTTGTCCACTGATTCTAGCAACTTCACCCTAGTAGCTTGCAACTTAGTTTCTATAACTTCTTTTAAAAAAACTTTTATTTCTGCAAGCTCGTTGAGAATAACATTTTGCATCTCTACAAACAAGAATAAAAAGATTAACATATTTAGCTCATAAAACCAAATAGCAAAACAATGAAATAAGAACTTTAAAATTCAAATTATGCTTGAGAAACTCAAACTAAAATTCCAAAAATACATGTAAGTTTTTTTATTACTCCATCGCAGAAGTTGCTATAATATTTTGGAAAACCTACTTTTTAAATCAGCTAAAACTTTATCCTGTAAAAGGTTACGATATTAAAGAATTTTGTTTAACTACTAAAGGTAAAATGCTACACACGTGATTTATTGGATCACAATATTATAAATAATCCATTTCTATTCTTTTTTACCTATATTTTACAATTATTTTAATACAAAAACAAATTAATAAAAAAGACCTCCACATTAACATTCAGTGGTGTAAAAACCAAAAATACTCATATTAAAACTTTAAACTCTTTGAAAATGTGAACTTTGCTTGGTTTTATTCTGTTCATCAATAAAATGTGAAGAAAAATTATCTTCTTCAATCTTTGAATCTGATAACAACTCTATTCAAAAGAAATAATTATAATTAGAACTATAAATAATCCCTCAACCATACCTGTTACTTAATTTAATCTTTCAACCAATTTTGTACTCTTTCAATTTCTGAATTTAAACAATTTCAGCATGCTTTCAATCAATTTTCAATTTTCATATCAAGTCGATTAAAGGATTATTTAATACAATAGAATGTTGTCAATCATATAAATATATGTAACCAATTTAACAACATTACATATAATAGGACACCCAAATAGTTAAAATAAAAGGAAAATCTTAGTAATACATAAAAAAGACTAATAGCTAGATAGATATTATTCAGATCAAATTGAACAAGAATCTATTTCAGTTTATAAACCATTAAGAAAAAATTATGATATTTGTGTTATACTTTTAGCATTGGGCTTATTCATAATAGGTGGCGGAGGTTCTGGCAATAAAGAGCAGTATGATTTGTTATTTTTATTTTTAATGCTTTCTTTAACATATATTTCATCTGATGTAGAAAGTTGCATTTTTCACAACATGAAAATGAATCTAATTATAAAACCTTTTGCTACAAAAAAGTAATTAAGTTACCTTTAAAAAAAAAAAAAACAAGTTAGATACTGACTATATGTTATCTTACACTTTATCAATGAAAATTTGTGCCATTCTTTTGTTGACGAAAGGTTGTTTTTCAGTGCATGATTATAGTTTTTTTTTGGGACAATAAATTTGTTACTATTCTTTGTCAATCCACTTGTTTAGTGCATAATTACTTGGTTAGAAAAACATGCAGAAAAACTTTCCTTTAAAGTTGGGTTATGCTTATACTCATTAGGCTTTTGGTCATAAGAGTATTCATTGTACAAAATCGATGACTCATGATGGTCAAAATATTCTTTTAGATTTTTGCAAGATAAGAAACCATTTGTTTTAGAAGTTTGTTTTAGAAGTTCGATTTTTTTTCTATATGTACTGATGAAAATTCGAGTATTTTTTAATGTTATTTTTGGACAAGTCTACTTCGTCTCTTTTCGTATGCCCTTTTTGTAAAAGATATAAATGAACCTTGGTTCCTCGATAAAAATGATAAGTGCACAACCAATAAAACAATCTTTTGTGTTATTGAAAAACACTCATATATATATATTATATATATATATATATATTATATATATATATATATATATATATATATATATATATATATATATATATTATATATATATATTATATATATATATATATATATATATATATATATATATATATATATAATATATATATATATATATATATATATATATATATATATATATATATATATATATATATATATATATTATATATAATA
>NC_061161.1:37605940-37634547 GCF_022113875.1 Hydra vulgaris | reverse complement strand
ACAACGGCATATAGCTTTTAGTCCGACACAAAAGCAATTGCTTGCGAGCATTAGCAAAACTTTATTCACACATTTTTGAGCGATTGCTATTACGGCGAGCATTTGCTTTTAGCTTTTAATTTTATTCAGTGCAATTGCTTGTGAGCAATTGCTATTTTTTATTCACCCGGCCCAGTAAACATAATGTATTTAACTTAATAATTTAACGTTAAGCTAATTTTGCAAACTAAAGTTTAACGTTAACATTTCGTTGTTAAAAAACCTGTAATACTTAATTTTTTTTTCAGTTTTTATTTTAAGCTATTTTTTATTTTAGTGTAAATAACCAAAGCTAATAAATGCTACCAAACGCTCTTACTGTTTTTCCAAAAACTGTTTTCAGCTTATTTTCTGGCCTAATTATGACTAATAATTATTACTATTTAGTAAGACTTTTAACTTTAAGATTTTAGTTATAATACAAACATTCAACTGTATGATTTTAATTATGACAATTAAATACAAACATTTAACTATTTAAGATTAATGAGCTAGCGAGTCAAAAACTTACATAGAACAAATGTAGTTTGATGAGAGGATAAGAATATTAACTCTTTGAAGTTTAGGAATTATAAGAATATTAACTTTTCTAAATAAGTTTAATCCTGTTTTTATATTAATTAAAATCAATTTTTCTTCTTCTTGTTATTATTTTTTTTTTTTGATTGTAATTAGTTTTTATTATTACCTTGTTATTGTTAAAACTATTAAAATGGAGGTATGGCGCCAAAGTGATCGAGCCTTAAACAATGTACTTGTAAATGAAGAAATTGACTTACATCATATGTTAAATCTATTATTAATAGAGTCGAGAGTTGGATTGATTTCAATAACATTAAAATTGGGAACTATAGTGACTTTTATTTTGTCTCTTATCATAAATATGCTTCTGGAACTGAGAGTTCTAATATATTATGTATGTTTGACACAGTGACACCATTTACTGTAGCATTATTTGTTAGTGATAACAAGCCAAATAATTGTGATGATTTTTTATATGATTTTTTGCATGAGTATGAGTTAATATTTGCAAATGGTTTTTAGTATTATTCATGTAACTTCAATTACTTCTTGAGAAAAAGTGTTGCTAATTTGGCAATAAAAAATCAGAAAGTGTAAGCGTAACCATTTTTAAAAAGATAGAGTCCCTTGAAGAATTTTATGAGCTTGAAACCAGATTAAAAGACAACGGCGAGTACAGTAAATTGGTAATTTATATTTATAATTTCTATTTTTAAAGTTTGTCTGTTTAATAATATTTAAATTCATCGTTTTTTTGATGAGTCTATTTAAATCATTCTCAAAGTTTAAATTATATGGTTTAAAAGGAAAATTCCTACTTATAAATCGAGAAATATCTTAGTGAGCCATTTAAATTCTGTAGAGTTTTATACAGTCTTGTATTTTTGTTAAATTATTTTGTCTTATATTTGGTCTTATTATTTTGTTGCTTTTATAAAACAACTGCGGTATATTGGTATTATTATTTTGTTTCTTTTATAAAACAACTGTGAAAAATAACCAAATAAATCTAATTCTGTTTTATTTCTACATGAACTTTTCTCTAAACTTTTATTTATGCTTTAGCTTTGTCACCTCATAAAAGCAGGAGCAAAAATGTTAAAGAAAATACAAAAAATGTTATGGTCAGGTATATATTTTTGTTTAATTCTGAATAATCAAACTGTTTAAATTGTGAGTAAATTTTATAGAAAAATCCAGCCCAAGAAAAGTAATTTAGAAAAACAAACAATTTTAATAATTATGTTTGGGGAGAATTATAATGAATGAAACACTGATTGAATGGGACAAAATCAAATTTACTTACAAGTATCTAAGGTTAATTGATAAAAAAACTCCTGTGGTAAGAAATGTTAAACACAACATTTAAACTAAATTAAAAAACTACGACCAAATCATTATTCCTATCATGACTAATTTTATAGAAAATTGATGATGGGATATTCAAACTAAAAATACAATAAATGTTTTTAAATGTTTTTTAAAAAAAAAACCATAAAAGCCACCAAAAGCCATCGTGTCATGGTTATTAATAACCATGACACGAAGCCGCGTAAAAAGGGCTTCGGCTCAGTGTTATATGAATAACATTAAACATTACACAATTTTAAGTTAACATTAATTATTACACAATTACAATCAATATTTTACGTTAAAATAAAACGCCAATGTTTTTATAACTTGTATTTACATTAGTATAACGTTAATCTAACTTTGGAATTTTACGTTAATATCTAACGTAAATCTAACGTTAGAATTTTACGTTATAAAACCTTTCCATTTTGCCGAACCGGCAACGTTATACTAACATAAAATCTAACGTAAATAAAACGATTATACAACGTTGAGTGCCTGCCGGGTATATTGTTACTAAACCATGTAACTTGTAATAAATAAACAATAATTTATTTTCTTTACAATCGCCCCGCCCAATTCTCTATAACCATTTTTTTTTTTTTTTTTTTCTACTTTTTTAATTTTTTTTTAATGCATTTTCAATATTTCTACTTTTAAAATACTATGCTTTAAAAATTCTGGTACATAACAAAACTCTCCTACAACTTCTCCTTCTTTGACTCTTCTTTCCAAGTTGCTAAACTTCTCTCCATTTCCTTTTCTTCTTTTAACCGGTTATATTTTTGTTATTGATATTATTAATGCTTTTTATATTTTTTATTTCGCATTATTATTAACGATAATCATTATTTGCTACAAATGTTTAATTTTGTTTGTTGTAGATAAAAATTTGTAGACTTTACTTTTTTATATTAGGGGAGGGTTGCCTTACTTGGAATATTTAAGGAATAAATATTTATTACCCAAAGATGGCTTATCTATAAAAACATTTATGATTTGATTAATACAAATAGACATCCCTGTTATACTTTTAACCACAATTTGAATTAATTGATTGCACTGTTATTAGAAATAAATTTGTTTTCGCTAAGTTACCATTTTGTTCCAAACAAGGCAATTGGTTCCCTAAATTGGAACACTTTGATTCCTTCATCAGAACAGGTTATTTCTTTAAAAGAAAAAATCCAATAAAATCAACAAATATTTGTAAAAAATGATTCTCATCTTTACCGTGAAAATTTAAACAGTTAATTCAAAACTTATGATACGATTAGTGTTATCCTGATAAATTTAAAATCTACAAAAAAAAATTGTAAAATTCTTAAATTGTTTTGACGTTCACTAAACTTATTGATTAAAAAACACTAAATAAAGTATTATATTTAAGGTTTATGGTTGTCATTAAATATTTTTTAATTGCACTCGAACTACTTTTACAACCATTTGGTTTTTACTGATTAGGTATAGAAAACTTCAATAATCTAATCAAGGAAACTTTTGACTATTTTGTTATATCACTACAATAACATGTTTGCAGCAACTTATAAGATAAGTTTATAATGTTATTTTGCATTTTAAATCCCATCGAATTAAAAACAAAAAGCGATATAACCTACCATAGTACGAATTAAAAACAAAAAGTGGTATAACTCACCATAGTTTACCAAGCGCAATCAATAAGTGTGAATGCAAAATTAATCGCTGAAAAAAAGTGACGCATAAAGACTTTAAATCAATGGTGCATACGCTTTATTTGAGGAATAATATAATAATATATATATATATATATATATATATATATATATATATATATATAAATATATATATATATATATATATATATATATATATATATATATATATATATACAGTTATTATTAAAGTGAAAATATATTGATTTAGGTTGATTTGATTTATAACAAATCAACATATGGTATATATATTAACTGTTATCTTTTTTTAGTTACCGTTACTTATGTTAAAGTTATCAAGTTAAATTAATGTCTTATAATTAAAGTTTCAATAGAAAAATTGATCAGTATTGTAAACATAAGTTAGGAATTATAAGTATTTACAAGTATAAGTATTGTAAGTATAAGTTATTATTATGTATATTATGATATTTTTGTTAATATTTCAACTTTAAATCAAAGTGCAAGTTTAAACCAAAGTCAAAAAATATTAATAAAAAAAAATTGCAGTTGTTGCATAATAATAAAGCCATTTTTTGCATTTTTGTGTAAACACCTAATATTTATAAATGACGGTTGCTAAACTTTGTTAACATTAGTCATTTTGCTTACATAAAATATAGAAAAATTAATGAATCTGTAAAAACTATTTAAATGCTTTAAGTTCCCTAAATATAACCTATACATCACCGTATTCGCCTGTTTGCTCTTTTTAAATGTTTCTGACTAAACCAATATATTGATTAACCCCAAAGTAATTATTACCATTACTAGCAGAAACAAAACTTTATATTTTGATCATTTTAAAAATGCAAACAGTGGCTCAAAGGAATTGTTACACAGTTAAAAAATACACCAAAAAAAAATTTTCTTTCTATTTAAATAATTGTTTTATGTTATTGTTAGTTGTTACGTTTTTCCAATTTTTAACTGTTTGTAAATGTCTAATATTGTACATATAACTATTTTATAATCTTTTTTATCACTTGATATGAATTTTGGTATTGTGGTTTATCCTCCTCCGGCTAATTGCCAAGGAACCTCATAACCTGCTCTACGGACCGAGGGTAAGGTGATTTGGGAAGAACAAAAGTATACTATTATTTTTTTATTTTAGGTTATTTAGGTGCTCCCAGAATATATTCTGGGAGCACCTAAAATAAAAAAATAATAGTATACTTTCGTTCTTCCCAAATCACCTTACCCTCGGTTTGTAGAGCAGGTTATGAAGTTCTTTGGCAATTAGCCGGAGGAGAATAAACCACAATACCAGAATTCATATTAAGTGATAAAAAAGATTATGAAATGTCTATATAGGTCTATATAGACCTTTTCGTATAGACCTATAAAAGGTCTATATAGACCTTTTCGTAATTAAGCGGCAATTATGAATCACGCGACCTAATGTTTTTCTCGGGAGGGCAAAATTATAAACAAACCTGACAATACGCTTTATTTTTTTATTGTTTGTTTAATATCTAAAAGTAGTTTATCTGAAAATATATCATTGAAATTTGTATTTTAACATGCCAATTAAAAAATGCGAAGACTTTTTGAATTTATCTGCCGAACAGCTTGTTAGTTTTTTAACTGTTCGTGAGCTAAGTATTACTGGACGCAAAGTTAAGCTTGTTGCTAGAGTTTTTACTGCAACGAAATTAAATATAGATGTTATAAAGAGAGCAGAAGAACAGAAAAGAAAACTTAATCGATATTATGCGGACAAACTAAAAGCTTTTAATCTAATTGACCCAAA
Organism: Hydra vulgaris; assembly: GCF_022113875.1. Lineage (NCBI taxonomy): Eukaryota > Metazoa > Cnidaria > Hydrozoa > Anthoathecata > Hydridae > Hydra > Hydra vulgaris. The sequence goes on along the minus strand of NC_061161.1, from coordinate 37,629,183 downwards.
CTCTGTTCCAATGAAAAATAGAAAAGACTTCTGAGTGTCTGAGTGGCCAAGTATAACAATGGGAAATATTTTTTCATATATTCTTAATAAAAAATATTTTGATTCAGAATATATTCAAGTGTAAGGACCAAAATGCATTTTCATTTTTCGATAGTGGTTTGTAGGCCCTGTAATGCACTTCAGGTTAAAAAAAAATGTTTTATTTGCATATTCTAAAGTATTTGGTTCGCAAAAAATTCACGAAAAAAGAAAGCTTTGGATTGCCTTTTATAATAATGATATTCTTTCTGCTTGGTGTTTGCGTATGACTGGAGCTTTTGAAGTTTGCAATCATATCATTGTTACCCTTTATAAAATGGAATATGCTAATAACAAAGGTTGGTGTAATCCAACATGCACAGAACAAGTGTGTGTCTGGAATAAGTCTTCTAGAAAGGATATAAAATCGTGCCTAATAACTAACCTAGTTGTTCGAAAAAAAAATTCAAATAATGAAAAAAATGATAATAATAAGGAAAACACAAGGATGAAAGCATTGCAAGAATTCAATCCAAGAATCGAAAGTCATTGTGAATTTCATGAATATTCATTTAAAACTTTTTTAAACAACATTCATATATCCGAGGCTTCTGCTGTAATATTTAAATCAAAAATGAAAAAATCTGATAAAAATATTGTACGTAATCCTGATCTCGAAGTACTATCGTTTGAAATACTTTTAGACCACCCTAACCCTAATAAGTCAACATTAGGCAAAATATTTTTAGAAAAAATGGTTTTAACACACGAAACAATTAAAAACGTGGAGTATTACACAAGAAATCAAGCTGAAAGAAATACCTGGTTTCATATAAGAAAAGGGAGGATATCTGCATCCAAACATCAGTTTTAATATTCTTTCTAGAATTACAAGTTCTAAGAAGCCTGGACTAACTCCTCTTGTTGCTGAGATTTTATACCCTCATAAAAAAAATTCTTACTGCTTCTATCAAATGGGGAACTAATCATGAGCAAGATGCTATGAAAGTATTTTAATAAAGATTTGTGTATCTTAATTAAGATTTAAACAAAGTATATAATAGCGAAATCGCAAATATTCCACACAAAATCGTTTATGTTCAAGAAAATTTGGACGAAGCAAAAAACTTACGTCACGAGCTAAAAAAAAAGTAGTCTCTTAATTTTGTATGATATACTTTACATTGCTTGTTCCACAGATAGATTTATCGAATGCAAATGTCATGGTAGATTGTGTTTAGATGTTAAATGTCCTTTTAAAATTTTAAATAAAAGAATCAAAGACGTCTATATATATATATATATATATATATATATATATATATATATATATATATATATATATATATATATATATATATATATATATATATATATATATATATATATATATATATATGTGTATTTATATATATATATATATATATATATATATATATATATATATATATATATATATATATATATATATATATATATATAAATTATGTCTTACATATAATTATCCATATATATATTCATATATATATATATATGTATATATATATATATATATATATATATATATATATATATATATATATATATATATATATATATATATAAATTATGTCTTACATATAATTATCCATATATATATATATATATATATATATATATATATATATATATATATATATATATATATATATATATATATATATTATATATATATATATATATATATATATATATATATATATATATATATATATATATATATATATAAATTATGTCTTACATATAATTATCCATATATATATATATATATATATATATATATATATATATATATATATATATATATATATATATATATATATATAAAAGGGTGTCCCAGAAAAAAAATTTTATGTAAATTCTCCTTATTTGGTCCCAGTAGACCACCATAAAAACATCTGGGCTCAAAGTCACTGTTTAGCTAAAGAAGATGTTTTAGAAAAAAACTGCATATAAATTTTAATGAGATTTTTTTGCATTTTTTTATTAAAACTTTGGTAGTATTCAATATTTTTATAAAATAATCAACTTAACTTTATATTAATCATCCATTGCATTAATTTTGACTGCTACAGTTACTGTAACTTTGAAAAAAATGCATAACTAATTTATTCTTTATTAAAGTTACATTGTTTTTAAATGTAATAAAAATAAAATACTATGGAATACAAAAAAAAAATTGGTGTAAAAATTATTAAACTTTTGTTAGAAAAAATATATTTTAAAAACATAAATGCAGCCATAAAGTGCTTTTTTTATTTAAACATTTTTTAAGTCTTGTTGAGCGGCATGTTTAGACACCTTCCGCCGATTGTCTAAAAGCACCATAGTTGTGTCTTGGAGCCTGTCTTCGGAATGTGTCCTCCCAATGAAATCCTGCGCCAATTTGATGTGTCTTTCAGCTCTGTCATTAACAACTGCTAACTGACGTACACTGGACACAAATGTCTTAAAAGATCTATTGTTGAGATTTTTCTCCAAATTTGACATGCCTTCTTCTTTCCATGCAAGAATGTCATCTTTGGTTATACTAAGAAAGAGAAAAAAGAGGTAAGACTCCTGAGAAACAAAGTCTGATAGTTTTGAGAGAGGACAAACTTTGTTTGGTTTGTTCTTTGTCAAAAATATTTACCTCTGGAACATCATATTTTAACAATTCCACAAGATTATCCATCCTCTTTTTCTCTTCTAAGCGCTGTTCAGCTAAAGCAAAGATAACACACCGTGGTTTAAAATACCAAGTGTGTCTGAGAATACTAAGATTAAGAGCTTTGCCAATCTTTCCGTACTTTTTGGGGTGAAGTGGATTTTTCATAATCTGTGATGAAATCTTGAATGCTCTAATGTCATTGGATAGAGCCTGAGCTGCCATTGGGCTCTTCAGGAAGAATAATCAGTGAAAGATCACTTTTTAATCTGTTGCACCTTGTATCATTTTATTCTCAATGATACTGAGTTGCTTGTTGGTCTTGGTCATTTGCATTGCTAACAGATATAATGAATCAGCCAAAAATCTTGTTTCATGAGGTTCACCAGGTTGTAGAAACCTGAAGTTCAATAAATCTGCTCCGAGGTAGAAAGCTACCAATTGACATAAATCCTTATAATCACTTCTGTCAAAAATATCTGCTTTAAGAGATGTTGTGCAGAACTCCATGGTTTCATTTGCAAGATTGTAAAAAAGGGTTCCAAAAGCAAACACAGGTCTGTTCCAATCAAATTTATCAATGTTGACCAATGTATTCAAACATTTTTTAATTTTAGGCCAAAGATCTTGATGTTTCTTGTATAAGGATTGACTGGGTCCTCTTGTTTCTCCCTGTAGTTCCACCACATGATGAAAATGTCGTTCCATTTAAATTATATATTATATATATATATATATATATATATATATATATATATATATATATATATATATATATATATATATATATATATATATATATATATTTATATATATATATATATATATATATATATATATATATATATATATATATATATATATATATATATATATATATATATATATATATATATATATATATATATATACATATTATATATTATATGTATATAAAGAAAATAGAATTTAATAAAAATTTAAATCCAAATAATATTGAATACAACGTTTGCTAACTAAAGTTCAACGTGGAATCACCATAAATACAACGTTAAGCAAACTAAGAATATAACGTTTGGCAACCGCATAAAATAAAACGTTGAATCAACGAAGAAAATATAACCATTTTCCAACTTTAAGTAAACGTTTTATCAACACTGGTTTTTAGTTCTTAGCGACGTCACATTTTTAACCATAATGATATAAAAACAACGTTGGCAGCCGATGTTGGGCCAACGAAACGCGCGACATTGTTCTAATGTTTCAACAACGTGTGTGCTGGCTGGGCTGTTTTACTTTTTTAACACTAATATACTTTTAATTAAAAAAATTATATTTTTATTGCTAAAATGAAACTGTAGGAAAAAGATTGTCTGATGTTGTATGTTCTATGCTGCATGATTTTAAACTATTGATTGTCTCAAATGTAAAGAATATTAAATTGATTTGCAATTTATGTGCTGGGAAAAATATAAAATGAAAAGTTTTAGTTTAATTTTATTATTTATTTTATAAATCTGAAAAACGTGACAGCATTACTGTTTCATTACCAATTAGAACTCTGTCACATTATGTATACGCATTACACCTCTAAAAAATGTAACAGAAATATTTGCCATTGCAAATGAAAATTTTCTTGCAAAAACCCTAGACAATCTCACAAATAACTATAATAATTCAATATTTTATATAAACATAATACAAGAAATATTTTTGAAATTTGCAAAGTTTCAAAGCCAAACTTCTTTGTCGTCTGTTCACTTAGAGAAATTAAATATTAAAGGCTAGTTAAAGTTTAGTTCTATGGAAAAAAGGAAATATTTAGTTTTATGTGTGTTATATCTCATATGTTTAGATCAATGATTGAAGTGCCTGATAAACTGAAACAAGCATTCATAGCACTGCTGCCTTTTTTTAATAAAAATATAAAAACTTACTTATGCTAAACATTTTCTGAATGGACAAAATAAGGCATTATTTCATCTTATTTCATCTTTTTTTTTATTTCATTTTATTTTTCTTTGAAAAAAGAAACAAAACATTTTGATTAACGTTGTATTTACAATTAGTTTCAAATCAAGTTTGTATAAACCATATTTATAGTTTGTATAAATCATACATATGGTTTACACAAACTTGATTTGAAACCAATTGTGAACACAACGTTATAGATCATGGAATCATCTGTAGTATATAGAAGAGGTTGGAGAAGAGATAAGGTTGCAATGCTATTTTGTATAAAGTAAAAAAAACTTTCATATAATAATTTGTTTAAATTTTTTCATTAAAAGAGGGGGGGGGGGGGGATAGCTTCATTATCCCATCCCACACTTAGTACGTTGTAGTTGTATATTACAATAAATTGCGTTTTACCTTTTAAAAAATAAGTGCTCTAAAAGGTTACAAGCTAACGTAATTTATGAGTTGATGAGTTTACAACAGAAAAACTAAAATGAGTGTCTTGATTTCAAAAGAACACTGTGAATAAATAATTCTTGTATTTAGCACAAAAACTGCGTTTTAATGTAAGGATTAAAATGTCAGAAAAATATACTTTCAGTTAAATAAATTAATAACAAACAGATATCTAATATCACTAAACATTAAAACTTGTTTTTCTCAAAAGGAGAAAAGTGTTACATTTTTGTTTCTACCCGTGTGGTCTACATATCGTATTAGATCTCAGCAAGTTAAATTATAGAACAGTTAATACACCATCAAATAATAAACAAACTAATCAAAATTTTGTTCTATATCTATAACAAATTTAATCACTAATGGTAATAATGATAATTGTATTTTTTTAAATGCTAAATGATTTAAGGTGTTTTTTTGAAGCCCATTTAAAATCCGCTAAAGATCAAATAAATTTATATACTAATTGTTGATATTTGTTAATAATTAGATTTTCAGTCATATGGTAATACAATGATAAAACGTTGGTAAATTTTTAATTTATACTATTTGTCTGGGAAACTTTCATCGAACTCCCCACAAAGTAAATATGCCATTTCTATACCACATTATAGATGTAAATACCTATAAAATCTGCTCGTAAAAATACAAATATTTTTTCTTAAATTGACATTGCTTTGGTCTCAACACCCCCTCCCCATTATCAATACTTGTAAAACTTTTCAGCATCACCTCCCCCCCCCCCCCTCCCTGCTATATTTATTGACTTAATTTATGGATGCCCCCAAAGTAAAAAGATATTTAAACTCAGATTTTGAATTTCGAAATAAATAAAAGGAAAGAGGGTTCTTATAAGCTTAAAACATGCGGAAAAAAGGTGCACATTATTGTTGTTGTTGTTGTTATTATTATTATCATTATCATTATTTATTTTATTATTATTATTTTTTTTTTTTTTTTTTTTTGTTCTAAGAGCAATTTTTAAATATATTATTTTTTTATCATTTTCTAAAAAAATATTAAATTAAACATGGAGTAAGTAAAGACATGGTCGATGTTAAATAGAATTGTAAAGAGCCGTATTTTACGAGTCCAGTTAGCTAGTTTTTTACAAATAGCTTAATCAAACAAATGCTGGACTTTTAATACTTAACCATAGGTTTTTAAGCTCCATAGCATATAGACACCCTTGAATTGAAGAATTCTGAAGCATCCAATGACGTATTTTACTGGGATATGTGGCTTCGTTTACTTAGGGATGCTTTATAAATTACTGCGTTGCATATTTTTAATATGATTTTAAACAATAAGAAATTCTTTGCCTAGGTCTTTTTTATTTTTTTCCGAGCTTAGATTTTTTTGAAAAATCTATGATCTTTTACTCATCAACTGAGAAAAGAAACCATTAAACATCAAAATCAAATCGGTAGCTGATTAAAGTCACTATTGTTGAGTTCTAACATATTTAACTTTACAACAGCAAGTAATAGAAACCATCAAAATAAGTAAAAATTAATAAAATATTACACCCACAACTATACATTGCAATTTTTGATATAAAATCATAAATATTAGGAGAGTTGGCTTAGTTGGAACAGTACCGAAATTAGAAAACTTACATTTATTAGGCAAAAAAAAAATGAATTATGGCTATATTTTTCATTTTTCAACCAAAACGTCTCATTTTCTACATTTTGACAAATTTCGAAGGTTATTACTTAAAAAAATACGCGTGCATCATTGATTTACAGCGTAATTTTCTTAAAATCTTATTTCGTTTCACGCATAACTGGTCGAATATTATTATTTATATTAAATAATAATATTCGACCAGTTACGTTTATATTAAAGTAACTAAAGTCTCTAGAATATGAACTTTTTATGAAATGACCCAGCAAACATAACACGTACAAAAAAAGTACAATATACAATCAGTTTACACTCTGAACGTCCTAGACCTTTTTGGAACAAAAAAAGTTTTTTGGTCAGTGTGGAACGTTCAAAAGACGTCTGAATTACATTCGGAAGTGTGTTTTTTCATAAATAAACACAGATATAACAAACATGCAAACTAAAATAGAAATCTTGTTTTATTTTTATCGGTTAAAAAAATTTAGCTAAGTGGTTAACTGTCCGAAGATAATTTATTTGGTAACTATTAAATGCGTGCGCCATTTTTACTTTATCTCAAAATAACATTGAAATCCAAATAAAAATAACTAACGTATTCATAAAGAGATGTTTGAAATAGATTAAGTCGTAAGTTATTTATTTAATTATTATTAAATTAATATATTATTTCTTTGGTAATCCTGCAGTTAAGCAATGTAAAATAGTTTTATTTTTTAGCTTGTTGCATGACTTACTCAAAGTGGTGACTTTTTAATATAAACAAGGAATATTTATTGGCTTCAGTACATACATCGTCTATCTAATAGCCTGCTGCGACAAGAAGAAAACCAAGAAAACCAACTAAATTAAAGAAAACCAAAGGAAACACTAAAAAAATATGGAATTTAATTAAGGATTTAATTGGAAAAAATAATTATAACAAAAGCACTCTGCCGAAAAATCTTTTAATTAATGGAGAATTAGTTTATGAAAAATCAATTATAGCTGAAGAACTAAACAACTTCTTTGTTAATATTGGCCCGAATTTGGCTGCTAAAATTTCTAGTAATTCCATTCCATTTGATTCATACTTAAAAACTTATGATAAACTTATGGATGATACTGATTTAAAACTGAGTGAGTTGAGAACTGCATTTAGCAGTCTCAAAAGTAAAAAAAGTGAAGGTTTTGATAAAATTAGTGTTGATGTTGTCAAATCAGTATTTGAAGTCATTGAACCTTCTTTATTTCACATTTTCAATCTCTCATTAAAGTCAGTTATTGTTCCTAATAAATTAAAAATTGCCCGTATAACACCAATTTTTAAATCTGGAGATAAGTCAAATATTTTAAATTACAGGCCTATATCAATCTTACCTTGTTTTTCAAAATTGCTAGAGAAAATAATGTATAACAGACTTTATAATCATCTAACTGAGAGCTACATGTTATATTGTAAACAATTTGGTTTTTAAAAAAAAATCCACTGAACACGCAGTAGTTGAACTTTCCAATCAAATATCTAATGCCTTAGATAATGACTGTTTTACATTAGGAGTTTTCATTGATCTGTCAAAAGCTTTTGATACCGTAAATCACTATATACTAATAAAAAAACTTGAAAACTACGGTGTAAAAAATAAAAACTTACTTTGGTTCAAAGATTATCTGACTAACAGAAAGCATTTTTTATACTATAATCAAAATAATACAATTCCACACTCCATAACTTGCGGGGTTCCTCAGGGTTCTATTTAGGACCACTTTTATTTATATTGTACATAAACGACTTATACCTATCAACAAATCTTTTAGACCTAATTTTGTTTGCTGATGATTCAAATCTTTTTTGTTCTCACAGAGATATTAAATCACTTTTTAAAATAGTTAACGAACAGTTATGTAATGTTAGTGCATGGTTCGTAAGTAATAAACTTTCACTAAATGCGGAAAAAACAAAATATATGCTTTTCCATAAAGTAAATAAATCAGAAAATATTCCTCTTAAATTACCAGATCTTAATATTAATAAAACTTATATTAAAAGGGAATCTTACATAAACTTTTTAGGAGTAAAATTGGATGAAAATTTAAAATGGTGTTCACATATAAATAGCATTGAAAAAATAATCTCAAAAAATATTGCAATGATGTTTAGGGCTAAACCCTTTCTAAATATATAATCTCTGAAAAAATTATATTTCGCCTTTATTCACAGTTATTTGTCTTATTGTAATGCTGTGTGGGCTAGTACTAGCCATACAAAACTAAAGAAACTCTACAATAAACAAAAACATGCATGTAGAATAGTATTTGGAGCCGACAGAAATGTTCCTTGCGAACCACTTCTAAGTGTGCTCGGTGCTTTAATGTATATAAACTCACATATATATATATATATATGCGTATAGATATATATATAAAAAGTTTTATTGTTTATGTTTAAAACAAAAAAGGAAATGTCTCCTAAAAAATTTCAATCTTATTTTAATAAAATTAACCATAGATACTCAACAAAGTTTTCAGAAAACAATTTTGTTGTTCCAAAACATAAATTAAAATTAACTTCCTATTCAATTAAATACCGCGGACCTTATCTGTGGAAGAAATTTCCAGATATTGTTAACAAAAAGCAGACTACATTAGAGCAATTTAAGGATGAATCAAAACGATTATTAATGTTCATGGATCTCAATAAATCCGACTTTAAATGTTTATTTTAAAGTAAACACAATAAAAAAAAATAAAAAAAAAACAGATTCAATTATATCAATGATATATGATAATATAAATAAGAAAAGAAAGAAAAAGGAAAGAAAGAAAAAAAAAAAAAAAAAAGAATAAGAAATCCAAGTGATGATGTCACAAGTGATGATGTCATAAGTGATGTTGTTACATATTCATTTAGTGTTAATTATGAGATTTTATTTTTTTAATTTCTTTTATATTCAGGAATTTTTTTTTTTTTTTTTTTTTTTTTTTTTATATTAACTTATTTCTTAAACATTTTAGCAACTGTTAAGCATCTTAACGCTTCTTAATTAATTCTTATTTTTTATTTTTTTTATTATATTTGTTATTTTCTATTTCATTTCTAATTGTTTCTTTTATATATATATTTGTATGTTACGGTTATGTAGAATTTTTAATGGGGCTCGGCGATAAGGCGAAATGCGCCTTCTTCTTGCTCCAGCCACCAATTTAAATAAATGTATATGCAGTGTAAACATTTTTTAACGGCGAAATAAATTACACTAAAAAAAAAAAAAAAAAAAAAAAAAAGGGAGTGCTGCTACATCGACTGACAAATAGCCTGACCAGAGGCGATTCTACAAATGAAATGAGTGGGGGGGGGGGTAACTCCACTTACACACACACACACCATTTTATCACCATTTTATCATTGAATCACCCCCCGTAAAATCCTCCGCTACATCAACTGAGGGTTTGATTTGGGCAGGCAGTCTATCAAATACTAAACTTAAAAAAAGTGAAAGGGTATTAAATATTCCTTATTTATAAATACTCATCACTTTGAGCATATCTCGCAATAAGCTAAAAAATAAAACTATTTTACGCCGCTTAACTGCATTATTACCATTTCTTTAATATATTTTACAATTTGGTTTATATATAGTTTTAGCTTATTTAAAATAATAAACAAAAAAAATTTAGAATATAATTATTTTTTTATATAGATAGCTATATCAAAATCTGTATTTATAGTGTTTGATAAAACTATAAATACCTTCTAATGAAATAAAAATTAAAGGTTTTTGCCTAAAGTTTGTAAAAAGCAAAACAATAATACAAAGTAATAATTACTCTTAATAAACAATATCGTTGAAAAAAAATGCTAATAGTAATCAATACTTTTTTCAAAATTTATTGATATTGCCACCATTTTTACCAAAATAATTGTTTACATTCCATTTCTTTTATAAGGATTTTCATAGTAGAATAAACATTATGTATACAATCTATATTGTCATTGCATATACGTATATACAATGACAATAAACGTTGTATATAGGAAGAAAAAAAGTGTTATACATATTTTATTGTTATATTATGTTACACAAGACAATAATATTGACAGTATATTCTATAACAATAAAAATATATGACTAAATAATAGAATAAGGATTTCAATAGTATGATAATAATAAAAAAGGAATTCAAAAAGAATAACATTTAGTCAAGTTTTCTATTTTAAATGTATAATTTTTCATTTGTTTGGTTGATTATTATTATATTTAATTATTCTTTCTTTATCATTTTTGGCAGCATTTGTTTTTGTTATATGCTTAAAAATATTATATACTTAAAAAAAATTGGTTTCCTAACCAAAACCTGTCTTTTATATATATATATATATATATATATATATATATATATATATATATATATATATATATATATATATATATATATATATATATATATACATATATATATATGTACATATATACATATAAACAAGTACAGGTTTTGGTTAGGAAACCAATAATTTTTAAGTATATAATATTTTTAAGCAAATAACAAAAACATATGCTGCCAAAAATGATAAAGAAAAAATAATTGAATATGATAATAATCAACCAATCAAATGAAAAATTATACATTTAAAATAGAAAACTTGACTAAATGTTATTCTTTTTGAATTCCTTTTCTATTATTATTATACTATTGAAATCCTTATTCTATTATTTAGTCATATACTTTTATTGTCATAGAATATACTGTCAATATTATTGTCTTGTGTAACATAATATAACAATAAAATATGTATAACACTTTTTTTCTTCCTATATACAACGTTTATTGTCATTGTATATACGTATATGCAATGACAATATAGATTGTATACATAATGTATATATATACATATATATATATATATATATATATATATATATATATATATAAACATATATATATATATATATATATATATATATATATATATATATATATATATATATATATATATATATATAATATATATATATATATATATATATATACATATATATATATATATATATACATATATATATATATATACATATATATATAAATATATATATATATATATATATATATATATATATATATATATATATATATATATATATATATATATATAATTATATGTATATATATACATTTATATATATTCATATATATATATATATATATATATATATATATATATATATATATATATATATATATATATATATATATATATATATATATATATATATATATATATATATATATATATATATATATATATATATATATATATATATATATATATATATATATATATATATATATATATACTCATATAGTGTCGCTTTAAGAGCATTTTAATGTAAAAAAAGTCTCTTACGACTACAATTTTAATTACCTCGTCTCTTAAGCTGTTTTTGATTGTCATCGAAATGTCAAAGCAATTAATTTATGCGGAAGTACATTAAATTTAATTGTTTTTTAAAAAATTTTTAAAAAACCGCAATTATAACGACTAGAAAGTTTTTTTTAATTAGTGGTGTTTTTGTTATTGATTTAATGAAAAACATTTTTTAAACATGCGTAAATGTTGCTACATCGACTATCTTATAGCCTTACTCGCAACGGAGTGCTGCTACATCGACTGACAAATAGCCTGACTCGCAACGGAGTGCTGCTACATCGACTGACAAATAGCCTGACTCGCAAGGGAGTGCTGCTACATCGACTGACAAATAGCCTGACTCGCAAGGGAATGCTGCTACATCGACTGAAAAATAGCCTGACTCGCAAGGGAGTGCTGCTACAACGACTGACAAATAGCCTGACTCGCAAGAGAGTGCTGCTACATCGACTGAGGGTTTGGTTTGGCCAGGCAGTCTATCAATTAAAAAAAAAAATTTAATTTTTAAAACTTTTTCTGGTCTGGTTTATTAACGCGCTCTTTAAAACTACAGTTTATGGGAAACTATATATATATATATATATATATATATATATATATATATATATATATATATATATATATATATATATATATATATATATATATATATATATATATATATATATATATATATATATATATATTTAAACATACATTTATATATATATATATATATATATATATATATATATAATATATATATATATATATATATATATATATATATATATATATATATATATACCCAGTGGGCACAGCGACGTTGGATTAACGTTTAAGCGACGTCGAACGCGACGTCGCATTAACGTTGGAAATGGAAAGTTGGATCGACGTTAATAGGCGATGTTATAACGATGTAAGATTTTGATGTTTAGGCGATGTTGTTAACCGATGTAATTTTGACGTCGAATTGCGATGTAATTGCAATGTAAACATTCAATGTAGCTGCGATGTTGTATGCGACGTCGCATCGATGTTGGAAATGGAAAGTTGGATTGATGTTAAAACACGATATTAGCGTGACGTAAAAAAGCGATGTTAGCGAACCATTTATAATTAATGATGTTTTCGAGTTTTGGAAGTTAAAAGTAAAATTCTACTAAATTTTAACTTTCTTTTCAAACTCCAAACTTATATTTTATGCATATTAACGTTTTAGTAACGATTTCTAACGTTTTAGTAACGATTTTTAACTTTTTAGTTTATACTCCAGCTGTAGTCTAACTTCAAATAAAACAAAAAGTTAGAACATAGTTTTGACATTATAATATATAATATAATTTTTAAGTTAACAAGTAATTTACATTTTATGCTTTTATAATTTTAAAGTTTTATACAGAAAACCGCCTTCCACCTGTGGCCTTGTCTGGAGCATAACGTAAAATTTCTTTTACACACTTTATCCCTTCTTCTTTAAAAAACTTTCTATCTTTCATTGCTGCACCTGAAGTAAAAAAAAAAATGCTTGAAACAGTTAATTTATTTTTAATTTATACCAATTGTAAACGCTGACTTAAATAATAATCAAACTGCATACCAAAATAATAATGTTAACATATCGCGACCAGAGAGCTTATTTGTTTTAACTCCATTTGAAAATGTTGGGGAATGACATTAAAGATAAACGTTTTAGACAATAACTTTAATAAATTTAAATTTTAAATTTTGTTGTTTATATAACTATTAAAAACTTTAATATTTTACTACTTATTTATAGAAAATAACAAAAGAAAAATTAAATATGAATTAATGAAAGTTCTTATAGCATACTAAAAGGGGTTAAAACAAATAAGAACTTAGTTTACAATATAAAAACGCTTTTCAAAACTAAAATAATTTATAAAACGTACAGCACACAACTTTGAATATATTAAGACTTTTAAAAGCTTCTTTACTTGGTCTTGGCTCTTTATTTTTTTCGAGGCGATTAGTTCCCCGAAAATTAAACTTGGCCAACACATCATACGTAGTCACACTAAAACAACATATTTCTATTAATATATTTTAATATCAGTAACATAAAAAGGTTGTGAGTCCATAGCACTGTAACAACAAACTTTTCCATAATATTCTTCACAACATCTTTAACATCTTTACCCCCAGCAGCAGAGAGTGATAAAACCTGATAAAATTATAAAATTGAAATAAAACTTAATCACAACATAAACATTTTATTTTATAACATTAAAAATTAAAATCAATTTTCATGTTAGTAGGTATGTTAATTACGGTAAAGTCCCGAAGGCATTATTAAAATACAGACATTTTGTTAAGTATTGATTTTCTCCGGATCTTTATGACAATTATCAATATCATAAATTCAAAAAGTAATTTATTAACTAGTTTATTAAATTCTTCTTCATCTTCTATTTTCTTCTCTAAATTGTGTAACTCAGTCAAATCACATACTGGGGATACTTCTTTAGTACTCCAACTGTTGAAGATGTTAAATTAATTAAAATTTTCTCAATACTTTCAAGCCTTTGACCTTGTTTGATCAAGTATTTCATTACTTTTGCTTGAAATTCTGAAAATATATAATCACAACTTTGAGATAAATAATTTATTATTTTTAATGTGTAATAATTTTAATTTAAAAAGAAGTTCAAAACGAAATAGAATTTTCTTTATTACATTTTATGTAATAAAAAAAATTCATATCCAAAAAACCAAAGACTATTTTTGATTACTTTTTTAAACCAGAAAAATATTTTAAACAAAAATATTCTTTTAACCCATAACAAAAAATACCTGACTCAGTTAAAGGAAACCCTTTAATTGGTAACATAGCTGCATCTTTTCTTATATACCGACTATTAGTTAATTGTTCTTTCTAAATTAATGAAATCAACACCTTTATTGATTTTTATTAAATTAAAATTAATTAACAACTTAATTAAACAAACAAATATTAAATAACAATTGAATAAATTCAAGTATAAAAAAATGATAAAAAAAAAGGTATCCATTATCAATTATAACATCACCAAGATGCAAAAGTCAAAAAAAGCTTAGATTAATAAATAGGAACTTAATCTGGATTTTATATGCATATATACATATATATTTTTATATGCATAATTTAGTGCATATGCACAGTACCTCAGAATAGTTTTGGACTTGTGAACTTCCAGAGGTCTCCTCAAAATGAACCTGAAAAAAAGTCTATTAATAAAATAAAACAATAATAGTATTTTAAACAAAAAGTTCTTTTTGAAAAGGAAGTAATATTTATTTAGTATTGTGCATTGTTTAAATTCAGATGATTGATTTTTACCTCTTCATCATCTGACCATATATTGCTTTTCTACAGTTTGCATATTTTCTAGTCAAAAGCATTAATAATAAAAGTAATTAATAAAAAAAATAAAAGAAATTCATAGCATAACATTATATTGATTATGTTCATAACATTAGAAACTTTAAAGAATAAAATAAAAAAACTACTTAACAGCGCTACTAGTGTTGTTATTGCCTTCGAATAAATCAACTATAAGTCAATCAGTCAAAAGTCAAAATTAGTCGAGTAAATCAACTCCAGATTTATTACTATTTGACTAAAAATTGCTTTAGTCGGGTAATTATCCTAACATTCTTATTTCGATTTTTTTATTTGATTTAACTTTATCAACTATATAAATACATATTTATATTTGATTTAACTTAATATATAACTGTAATATAATTAAAATACAATATTTTTTTATAAAAGTTGTTATTCGAAAAATCAATAAAAAATACATTTATTTAAACTATTGAAAATTTTAACAAGATCTTCAAGATCTTCATTCACATACGTTGTTTATTTTGTTAAATTGAATTTACATACCTTTAACAATTAATGATTGTAAACATGAAAAAAATATATATATAATTAATAAATTGTTTAAATATATATAATTAAAAGTTAAAAACGACTTGATTATTTTTATTACAATTTATTTTGCAATAATTTAGATTAAATAAATTTTTTTTTTGAAATATTTAAACTAAATCAACTTATATCAATTTAGAAATTGTATTAACTAATTTCAGTAGACTTTTTAAAATATATTAGTCGATTTAGATGACAGTAGGATTTTTAGCTCGTAACCACACCAAATATAATTATACAAAATAATTAACTTTTAAATAATCGTTACTTGTTTTTCAGTTTCATTGCTGGAAAAAAAGGCTCTTTTTGATTTTGCCAACTAGGAAAAAAGTTATATATTAATCATCATCATCATCATCATCCTACTTAATAAAAATAAAACTAAGTAGAAATACAACTTATAGCTATACTTTTTTTCAATTACACTTGGTGATATTTCATTCTTTTTCACACTCCATATTTGTTTCTCTAAATGCAAAAATATGTAATGATGATATATATACTCTCTTAAATGTGGATAAGAAAAGAATAAACTGTAATGTAATGTAAACAGTAATCTTTCTAGTAACGTTGTCGTGATAAAAAACTCCTGTTCCATAAAACAGGTTGACGTTGGGTTCCACTTGTACAAATTCATTTAAATTTTTTAAAGTTACTTTTAAATAGAAAAATTAAAACTAGCTAACCCAAGCAAGTGTGTCTGGATTAAATATAAACAAATAACTATGCCATCTCTCCAATGATTGTAAATGATTATTTAATTTATATAAATTAAACAGATAAAAAATTTACATTACCTTTAATTCTAGATGGTGGAGAAGGATATGATAGAGTATTTTGACTGTCATCTACAAATTATAGTAAATACTAACAAAATAGTATATATAGAATATACTTTACACTATAGATTACTGTTAAAATTAATTTGTTATTACCCAATGTGCTAGAAATACTTTCCTATAGCAAAATAACAAAATATTACAAATCTAAAGTTATCTTGTGTGCTAGCAATACAAAATTTATAAGCACATTGGACCAAAATTCAATTTTTATTTTTAAATAATATTTATAAGATAAAGCTAAATTAATTTTTAAGAACTAATAACTTTCTTTTTTTTTTTTGCAATGTTTCAATAAACATTATTAAAAATTACTAAAACAAAAATTACTTGTTTTTTTTATTGGTGAGACACTTTCACCATCTGTAGAAAACCACCCAACATCTGTGCTGCACATTTCAATACAGAAGTCATATATTACTGAATTATAATTAAAAAATTTCAATAAAATGAGGATTTAAAATTATTTGAAATGTAACAAATCAGTAGAATATACAGAAACACAAATAAATAATTAAAAACATATTTAATATATATATATATATATATATATATATATATAATATTATATATATATATATATATATATATATATATATATATATATATATATATATATATATATATATATATGAATATATATATATATATGAATATATATATATATATATATATATGAATATATATATATATATATATATATATATATATTCATATATATATATATATATATATATATATATATATATATATATATATATATATATATATATATATATATATATATATATATATATATATATAATATATATATAAACATATATATATATATATATATAAACATATATATATATATATATATATATATATATATATATATATATATATATATATATATATATATATATATATATATATATATATATATATATATATATATTAAAATTTATATATGTCAACCTAACTTGTTTGTGTATTAGTAAGTTAATATACAAGTTGTCATGAAATATTTTACAACACTCACTAAAGACGTTAACCTTAATTAGTGTAAATTTTTTCCATGAATGATCAGGATCTCTTCTTTCATGAAATGCATGTTTGACTTGAAAATAATTATTAGGTGGCCAAAATATATGGCTTCCAGGAACTAACCAATTGGATGGAATAATACCGGAGGTATCTTCATCTTCATTTTCATTCCAAATAGCCCAACAATATGGCTCTTCTAATGATTTATTCATTTTTTTGTGATGTTGTCAACTATAACAAGGATCTCATTAGTGTGAAAAGTTAAAAAAAAAATAATTATTACTAACTATATATTATTATGTCATAATTTAAAAAAATAACTTTGAAAAATTTTGTAGAAAACTTGAAAAATATTTAAGCAAAATAAAATGCATATATAAGAAAAATAATAATCTATAAAAAATAACAATGAAAATGATTTTAAAAAAGACAAACAAAATAAAATGCAAAAATTATTACCTTTTACTATACTTATGGCTTATATTTGAAAAATGACTTTTTTATAGTGAAACACAAGGAAGTCAAATAGGCAATTATTGCCATGCTAGAATAACGTTGCAACTAAACGAAATGTTGTAATTAAAATGTAATAGTTAAAAACTAGACATTTAATTATGGCATTATTCTAAACATTTACCAGACAAGAAGGAAGTACACTTTTAAAATGTGATGTAAAGTAAATGTAATATAAAATCTAATGTGATGTTAGAGATGATTGGAAATAATTTTTGAAAATTTCAAATTTGAATTTTTTTACAGAAAAAATACAGAAAAAATTGTATTAAAATGCATGTTTATAGAAAATATTATTAAACATGCATTTAATCCAATAGCATTTCTGAAACACACCAATAAGTTGAAAAAAACATCAAAAAATCAAAAGAAAAAAATATCCAAACAAACTTAAGTGACTTTAAATATATTAACATTCCATATTTAAACATTTAAATCCAAGAAACTTAACAAGTTGATAAAAACTACAAAAAAAAAAACTTATTAATATATAATAAAGTGAAATAAGCATCAAAATTTAAATAAAAAAATATTGCTTTCATATTGAAACACTAACAAGTATAAATCCTTGAATAGATAATAAAATTTACGCTTGAACAAAAAAACATAAATTTAAAAATATTAATATATTATTTCACGATTTACTTCAATTAGTATAAAATCATTATCTTGTTCTAAACAAAATAGTTTGTAGCAAATATCAGATAAAATTACAAATTTTCTTTTCATTTTATTGAACTTAGAGATTTTGTATATTCCAAAATCTTACGAGTTACATGGGATGGTAAAAAAATTATCAATAGCATGGAAAGGAATAACTTTGCAATCAAACTCAGTATCTGAAACTATTTCTATGATACGAACAATTTCATTTGATTTCAAAATAAACCAGCCATCACGATCATTTGGAATAATTTTGTCAGTGATAGTCTTAGAGCCATAAGAAACATTACTACTTTCTAACTCACTTAAACGTTTTGCTAATTGAACAAGAGGTTTATTTGCAGTTTTTACAAACTTTTTAACAATTTGAAGAAAATTCTCAAAAGGAAAACTTGAAAGACTGCAATTGTGATAAGAAACATCTTCATGCAAATGAAGCAAAGCATGAACATTATAAGAATAAAACTGACCCATAAAGCCTTTAAAGATTTATTACAAAACAAGACATTAATTTTTTTGCATAATCCAAGTAATGTTGTCGTTTCACTACATTTGAGTTGCTCATTAACGATACTGCAATACTTAAACACAGAAATTTCTGGTAGAAATCTTTTGGCAAAATATCTTTTAAAATTATTGGTCCAGTGTAGAGCAAGAATTGTCGAAACTCGGTTGCTTTAAAGCGCTTAACTTCATCAAGTGAACGTGGTTGTCGTGCAAATTCACTGGGCATTTTGCCATGATAAAAAGCCCGTTTATCAAAAATTAGGTTTTTTTGCTGACATGATAAGCGACATACACGTGGGCCTTCGAGCCAAAATTTTAATAGCCGCTTCATAACACCAAGACAATCACAATGCATATAATCAATAGCAAACTCTTTTACACACAAAATTCCATAATCAACCAAGGGAGTCCTTCCTAACTGATGAGGGTCACAGCAAACATTATTTGTTTCTAATGAATGATTTAAATAAATATATTCTTTAAATTGTTCATCACTGCGCAATTGACAGTTTACTTCTGTAAAAATAACTTTTCCATCATATTCTCTTTCAGTTAAACATCGTTCACATGAATGATACTCTCCATGACCTTTAATATTCTTTAAAAATGAACGAGCAGGTGCATCACAAACAAATCCCTTAATTGAAACAGGCAGAATTTTTCCATTAAATTTAATTCCACTAACTTGAAGCAATCTGAATTCAGTTAAAAAATCACGCAAATAGTCAAATAAATTATCTGGCTTCTTTTTACCACAAAATAGACATAAAATAAATGGTTGTGACTTTGCTAAAATTGGCCAAACTTGTATGCTGCTAATCTTACATAAAGGCAATCCATCAATATTTATTAGCATATCAATTCTCTCAATAACTTTTAGAAAATCCTTCAAAACTTGTTTAATTCCTTTTTTAATACCAAAGTAAATATATTCTCCACCACACAGTACTTTTGTTTTTATATTTCGAGGGGTTTTCAGAAGTGTTTTACAATCATGTGGGAGAGAAGATACTCCATTTTTATTTAAAATACTTAAAAGTTCATTAACGGTCTTCCTTTTGCATTTATTGCGTGTAGCCCATGCAGCTAGATCTCGAGATAGCACATCAGATTCATCATTCGAACTTAATTGACATTTTTCATTGCTTGATGGAACTCTACCAAGCAATAGCGCGTTTCTATTCACATCTTCATTACATGCAGATATATCTGATGCATAATGATAGATAATATTATCATTATTATCATCGCCTGTGACATGCAATTTGTTGTTGTCATTTTCAACATTATCATTAACAATAACATTGTTTTCTGAATCAAAATTCTTAGCTGTATCTTCAATATTGAGCTCCTGCATCAAAGACTTGTTAATTTCTTTGTTTTGATTTCTCCAACGTTTTAAATAAGAGCTCATTTTTAGTAATAGATATTAAACAAAATTTCATAAGCTTAAACGCAGCTTAGACAAATTTTGCAATCTTTAGCGAATGTCAAAGAATGACAACTTGGTGTGACGTCATTTACAGATTAATATTTGAAACGTGGCGCAGTGGTTAGAGTTCTGGCTCAGAACCCAGAGGTCCGAGGTTCGATGCCAGCTCCAGCCCAACAAGCGACATTGGTACGGAAGGAGGCGTGAACTTCCTGTTAAATGCTCACCCGCGGTGCTCAATGATAAGACCGTAAGGACTTCTGGGAGCACCTAAATACAAAAAAAAAAAAAAAAAAAAAAAAGTCTTACGTCGCTTTGATGTTAAGTCAACGTCGCATTTCGATGTTAATTTTTGACGTTATTCTCACGTTGGTGCGATGTTGGTTTTAGGTTGGCGATGTCGCCAACGTAAAACCAACATCGCACCGACGTGAGAATGACGTCAGTGCCTACTGGGTATATATATATATATATATATATATATATATATATATATATATA
The DNA here is from genome assembly GCF_022113875.1 of Hydra vulgaris. Taxonomy (NCBI): domain Eukaryota; kingdom Metazoa; phylum Cnidaria; class Hydrozoa; order Anthoathecata; family Hydridae; genus Hydra; species Hydra vulgaris. Next base: position 37,607,649 of record NC_061161.1, on the reverse strand, counting down.
TATATATATATATATATATATATATATATATATATATATATATATATATATATATATATATATATATATATATATATATATAACAAATAATACAAATATTTCAATAGCTTTTAGATATAGAGCATAAGATAAAAACAGAACAATTTCAACTCTCTTTTAACTAATTTAAACTTTAAAGACTCGAACCAATCATCAACGTACCTTTTAAATATAACAGGAATTACCTTTAATCTTACATTATTTTTTAAGCGTTGAGTTTTTATAAATAGTTATTCAGAAGCCTGAGCAATTAGATTATGATTTAAAAGGTAAATATCCGACAGATGTTCAGCTATTAGAATCATATCTAAAAGTACAGAGTTTGCACTTTATCTTGTAATTACTAAAAAAATAACTATTAGCTTTAAAAATCATTGCAATTTTTATTTACAGAATGATCTTTACAGAAATAGTCATTAACTTAATTATTATTTAGGAAACTCTAAATTTTAAAGCGGTAAAAACGTCACAAAAAATCAATTTACCACATACATGTGTACTTGGCTGTTTCCTCCAGCTTTAAATGTTGTTACAACTGACTGGACTGTATAAAAAATATTAAATGAAATTAAACACGCAAAACTTAATTAACAATAAAAAATATATTTGCGCGGATTTTAGAAAGTTATGTAATATAAGTATATATATTATTGTTCAAACCATGTTAACTTTTCTACTAAAGAGAAAATAAATGATACAACATAATAGTTTATCATATCAGAGGTAAGTAAATTTATTTTCTCTTTAGTGGTTATCAAATAGGAGTATGAAAGTACTTTAAATTTTTTAAAATATTTATTTAAAATATTTTTAGTTCACACTAAAAGCCTACACTAAAACTGAAGATCCATTATATAAATATTTGAACCTCACAATTTTTGATTGGCACTGACTTCACTAAAAGTTAAATATTATAACATTGCTATTCAATCAATTTAACATCTATCATAAACAAGCAGATGTTAGGTCTTAATATAAACAAACAATAATAAATTTATTTAGTTATTTAAAGAGTAGTTACCACTTTAAAATGCATAATTTTTCTCTAAAACTTTTAGAGAAAATTTATGCATTTTAAGTGGTAACTATTTTTTATAATTTTTCTACTTTTAGTAAAAGTAGAAAAAATAGAAAGCTAAGAGTTAACTAAAGACGTTCTATGGCGTTGTTAAAAACCAAACAGAAAAAACAATTTAAGAAATATTTAAAAAAAATGCTGAAACTGATAATTTTTTGAAACTACTACTACTGTTAAAAACCAAACAGAAAAAACAATTTAAGAAATATTTTAAAAAAATGCTGAAACTGATAATTTTTTGAAACTGCAACTTCAGTAGCAATAGCTAAAAAAAAGAAATATCAAAATACATTGTTACTGTACTTAAAATTACTTTTAATCGCTTATACAATACTATCGAAGAACTTACAGGACTTTTTAGCTGCTTCATTAGCCACAATTTAATACTAAAAACAAATATCTTTTATCTTTTCTAAACCATTTATTAGATAGTTTAAGATTCATAAGAAATTCTAATTTTTAATCATAATGAAAGATTCAAAATGTCCGACACTTTCTGTGCCGAACAAATTTAATTAACTTAGTTCCGTACGGAAATTGTTTGATTTAGATTTTCAACGCAAATTAAATATTCAGAACACGTTTAGAATAG